>CABFOC020000040.1:0-600000 GCA_902141235.2 Clonostachys solani
TATTATTAAGATTAATAACTATAATTAATTATATATATATTTAGTATTTAATTAGGAACTCCTATATTTAATTAATTAAATAAGACTATCTAGGTTATTATATAAGCTAATTTAGCTATATAAAGAATAAGATAAAAGATTATAATTTTAAAAATAAAGAATAATTTAAAAGTAAAAGATAGTTTTTCTATTATAAAGAGGTAGCTTACTTACTTAAATACTAAAAGTAGTAAATTTAATTAATAAAGGAAATTATATATACTTTTATATCTCCCTAGATATATTATAATAGATTTATAAACCCTAAGTTATCTTATTAATATATTAACTTAATAAAGAGTATTAATTACTAAATTTAATTTATATAAAAGAAAATAAATTAATTAATTAAATTAAAAGCTATAGTTTTATTCTTATTAACTTTCTTTTTACTATCTTACTTATCTTTAATACTTCTCTTTCTTTTATTATATTTTTTTATCTTATACTATTACTTATTTAGCTTATATTTAAATAATAATTATTAAGATCTCCTTTATATATATTTAATTAATTATATTTAAGACCTATATTTAAATATTAAGGTCTATAAAACTAATAAGTATAATTATAATATATATAGCTTTAATTATATAAAGAATCTTATTATATTTATAAAGCTTTAAAAAGATATTTTTTAGATATATATTAACTAAATAATAAAATTAATTAAATATTAAGTTTATAGAACTTTTAAAGAGATATTATATTTAATTAGCTTAAGTATCCCCTTTTAATATAAAGTTATAGTAATTACTTTATCCTAAGTATTAATAATAAGCTATTTCTAAAAGCTTTAATAAGTTTTACTTTATTAAAGAGGATTTAATTAATTCCTTTATAATATATATAAATATATTTAAGCTATATTTAAATATAATAATAAAGTATATTAATAATAAATAAAGACTTAGTCTTTAGTTAATAAGGTTTTAAGAGCTTTTTTATTATTATTAATAAGATTAACTTATATAATAGGATCTCTAACTACTTATTTTATCTTTAATTTTAGGTTATTAAAAGTATATTTATCCTTAAAGATAAATAAAAGTAAGAAAATATTAATATTATTTATTATAGTTATTTTTATATAATCTCTATCTCCTCTCTTCTTTTATTAAGTAATTTAATTTATAAAGATAATTTAAACTAAGTATACTTCTTAAGGGTAATCTATAAAGGGCTAGATTAAAGAGTAATTAATTATTTAATTAAATATACCTTTATTTATATAATTAGCTAAAGGTTTATTTAGAAGAAATTTATTAAGAATTAAATATCTTAAGCTATTTATAGTAATTAGTTATAAATAGTAGCCTCTATTTATATATATTTTTTAGCTTTTATTTTTAAAAAAGAGTTATATTAATATAAAGTCTAATATTAAGTTTATAATCCTTAATTTATTTATAGTAATACTTATTATAATCCTATATATTTAATTAAATAAATTCTTACTAAAAATATCCTAAGAGATAAATCTTAATATATATAAAAGCTAAATTATTATTTATTATAATATTAAGCTTTAATCTACTTTATTATTATATTATAAGGTAATATTCCTTATTATAATTTAATATTCTTTTTATAATTTAACCTTTATCTATAAGTAAAAGTAAATAAAATATTATAAAGTAAGTATTTCTTTAAGTTAAGATTTAAAGTAAATAATAATAAAGGATAAATAAAGATTTATCTTAAGGTTAAAGGTAATAAAGCTTATAACTATATAATTAAATTAAAGAGCTTAATTATTTAATTAAATATTTATAAAGTTAAGAATATATTCCTTCTTATTAAATATAAAGAAAGCTTAATAATACTTTATAGGATTTACTTTATCTTTAAAATAAAAGAAGTTTATAATAAAGTATTATCCTTTATATTTCCTTTAAAAGTCTTTAAGGGAAGTAAATCCTTTATTATATTATTTATTAATAATTAATATTCTTAATAGAAATTATCTATAGCTTAAAGTTATAAAGTAAAAAGTATTTAACTTAAATCTTCTCTTCTTAATATTAATTATTAAGTAATAGATTAAATACTTAAAGATATACTCTTTATTATATAATATAATATTTAGTATTATAAAGAGTTCTAATTATTTATATTAATCTTCTTTTCTTATAGCTTTAATTATAAAGTTATAGATATAAATTAAATATTATTCTTAAGTTATTATTATTAATTAGGTTAATTATTTTATAAAGTATTTAATTAATTAAATATTAATTTAAGGATACTATTTAGAAACCCTTTAAGCTCTTTAATTAAATTAAGATCTATTAAAGAAAGAGCTTTATTTTAAAGGTTAATACTATTTATTTAATTTATATATAGTTTATAAAAGAGCTTATTATCCTTCTTAATATAGTTAAGCTTTTAAGTTATAAATATATTATTTATAACTTTAGTATTAATAATATACTTATAATACTTAAATAATTTAAGAGAGCTATATAGGAATTCTACTATAATAGCTTTAACTTAATAAGAATTTATAATAATATAAAGAATTAATTAATTATAAAGAAAGTAAGAGATATAATTTATAAAAGTATAAAGAGAGAAGAGAAGGAGTTAAATAATTATATTAAGTTTTTATTTATATATATTATTATATAAAAAGAAGTATATTATTTATATATATATAGCCTTTTAACTTTTAAGTTACTTTTATATAGCTTTCTTTTTAATTTCCCTCCTTTATATTATATCTCTCTTCTATTTTTAAGTATTTCTTAATATATACTCTCTTCCTATATATTCTTATATTACCCTTTATTTAATTAAATTACTTCTTCTTTTTAAACTTATAAAAGGATTTATATTTAAAATATAATTATACCTTTTATTATAAGTTTACTTTTTCTTTATCTTTATTAATATTATAAGCTTATTTTTAACTTTTTATACCTTTAGAACTTATTTAATTAAGTTTTCCTATAAGTAATTTCTTTAACCTATATAATAAGCTTTTCTTCTAACTTTACTATTTATATTATATTAAAGCTTATTTAATTAATTACTTAAAATATTAATAAATTAGCTTAATAAGCTCTTATAGTATCTATTACTTAATATTTAAAGTCTTATATATTAATTAATAAGTATTAATAACTTTATATCTTCTTATTTTATTAATTAAAGTATATATACTATTTATATTCTATATAATTAAATAATCTAAATAGCTAGATTTATTATTTTTTATAAGAATTTTAATATTTAGTTTTATATTAATAATACTCTTAATTATAATAATAATTTAATATATACTAAATTATATTATTATAGGGATTATTATAGCTTAAGTTATACTCCTTTTATTATTAATATCTAACTCTTTCTTAAGATAATATATAAGGATAAAGCTCTTATATATACTTATAATTTAATTAATTAAGTATAATAATATAATTTAATATATATATTAGCTAATTATATATATTTATACTCTTATTTCTTTAATAACTTAATTATAAATAAGTAATAATTTAAGGTATTTATTATTACTCTTTATAAATATTAGAACTTAATATTTTATATATATTATTAAAAGAACTTTACTAATAATATTAATTAAAATAAGATCTATATTATAAGTTTATTCTTTAGTTATTATTCCCTTTTAAATACTTTTAGTAGAAAGTATATAAACTATTTCTTTTATACTTATATAAACTATAAGTATAAATAAGTTAATTACTAATTATATAATATACTAAAAGAGAGTATTATAGGAAATCTCTTTACTAATTAGTATATATAGTTTACTAAGGCTATTTATTATCTTAAGCCTTTAAGATTATAAATAGCTCTATTACTATATAATATATAACTATATAAATTACTAAGTATTAGGAATTAATTAGGCTATATATTAATAATAAAGATTTTATTATAATAAATACTATAATATATTCTATTAGTATATATTTTAAACTAATATATATTCTACTTTCCTTAAAATTTTAATCTTTTATTTTTTAACCCTTCTTATTTAATTAAAAAAAATATAAGTATAAAGTAAAAAGTCTTAAATAACTCTTATATTTTAAGCTTTATAATAGAACTTAAATTAAGTATTTAAAAGGCTATAAAACTCTATAATATTAATTATATTATTTTTAGCTCCTAAAAGTATAATTATATTACTTATTAGGATTTTTAATATAATAATTAGAATCTTATTAATATAAAAGAGGAGGTTATTATTTAAAGGGTCTTTAACTTAGATTTATAAGTATTTTTACTATATATTATTAAGATAGAAGATTTAGTTAATCTCTTATTATATAATTATAATATAGAGTATATTAATATTAATTAAGCTTCTTACTTTATTAAGTATTAATTACTACTTAAGATAATTTTATTATAGAAATATAATTATTAAAGAGCTTTATATAAAGATTTTAAGATTATTTATTTTTAGTTTAACTTTATATAGAATATAGTAATTAAATATAATATTTTAAATAAGAATATTTATAACTTTAATAAAGCTAGCTTTTTAATAAATTAGATTTCCTTTTATATTATAATAATATATTTTAATTAAGTAATAAAGCTTAAATTAATATAATTTAATAATTAGAAATAAGTTTCTTTAATCTAAATAATAAATATAATTAGCTAGATAATTTATTATTCTTAATAATAAAAGGTAAATATTATCTTTTATTTTAATATAAAAAAAGTAATTTACTACTTAATTAAAGGATTACTATAGTAAGTAAGAGAGCTTTATAGTTATATAGTAGCTACTAAAAAAAAGGGAAATTCCTAAATATTAAGAATTAAATAACTTAATATTATACTTAATATTATAATATATTAACCTTTAGTCTTTTTACTTAGTTATAAGGCTTATATCTAGCTATATATAAGGTTTAATATTAATAATAGCTTATACCTTAAATATAAGTCTTTTATTAATATAACTCCTTTTATAAACCTTAAAATACTACTTTTTATCTATTTAAAGGCTACTATCCTTAGCTTAATCTTTTACTTAATAGGAAGATAAAGTATATACTACTATAAATATATCTAATAGAACTATATAACTTAAGTCTATATTAATAATCTATCTATAAGCGCTACTTATAGATAATTTAACTACTTATTAAAGTTTAATATATTACTACTTAGTTAACTTTACTAAGTCTTATATATTACTATACTTAAGTCTTAAATATCCTACTAAGTCTTATTTAATCTACTCTAATCTTATAACTATAAGTATAATATATAAATATCTAAATTAAAGGATATATATATTAAGATACTAAAGTATAAGCTACTAAGAGTATTAATACTTATTATTAAAGATAAATAGCTATATAATTAATTAATCTTTAAGCTTTTTACTATAAATATAAATAACTATAAGCTTATAAATATAATTAAGGCTATAAGATTATTAAAGATTAAAGTACTTTAAGACCTTAATTTAATAATTAACTAATTTATTTAACTTTAATAATTATATTTTTAATAAAATTAACTTTTTTAAAGAGGAGGATTTAAATAATTAAAGTATAATTATTAAATAATATATTATTTAATTAATCTTTTTAATTCTAAAGTATATTTATATAAAATAGTAATTATAATTATTATAATCTTTAGCTATTATTATAAAGATAGTTATTAAAGTTATTAGTTAATAGAATATTTATATATAATTAAGGAGGAAGAAGGAGGAAGGAAGGAAGAGAGATATATAGTTGCTAATTAAATATAAGCTTATTTATCTCTTTAAATATATAATATATATAATATATACCTATTTTATACCCTCTCTATTATTAATATAGAATTTTTAAAATTAATAATAATAATTAATTACTTATTATTAATTTAATTAATAAACTATATATTATTTTTATTTATTTTCTCTTACTATAAATAAAGTTATCTAATCCTAAGATTAAGCTATATATATAACTATTATATATAGTTTTTAAAATATAATTTATAGCTTATACTTAAACCTTTAATACTATAAAAACTTAAATATTTATATATTTAGCTTAAGTATAAGTATTAATATCTTATTAAAAACTTTAATAAGGGCTAGTTAATATATAAGTTAGCTATAGCCTTAAAAGGAGATACTTATTACTATTAACTATAATTACTTTCCTATATAGTAGTAATAATAGTAATATAGTATTATTAAATACTTATATCCCTACTAGTAAGGGCTTAGTTATTAAAGTAAATAATAAGTATTTAGAAGATATACTAGTTTTAATTATAAATAACTTAAGAGAGCTCTATATTAATTATATTAAATACTTAAGCCTTTACTTAATTAATAAGCTTTTATAGTAATAAAGCTATTAATAATAAAGTAAATCTAATAGCTATATCTACTAGGTTTAACTTTATATTATACTAATTAGGTAGATAAAGTAAAGATATTAAATAAAGTACTCTTTAGGGATATAGAAGACCTTAATAAGCTTAGTTTTAGTAATAACTACCCTATTATATATACTTATTATAACTAGTATATAACTATTAGTTTAGTATATTATATACTATATTAAATTAATTTAAGTAGAGGTAGCCCTTATTTAAGTTTTAATATATAGATTAATTTAGATTTAGGCTTACTTAATATAATATAGTAGAAAAGCTTCTAGGAAAGGTTATTATATTTAAGGTTTATAATATCTACTAGAAAAGTTAGATCTATAAGGTTAGATTAATTAATTATATTTATAAGTATAGTATAGTATTTATTATAATAAAATCTTTATTATTAGTATATAGTTTTAATTAATTCCTAATACTTAGTAATTTATATAGTTATATATTATATAGTAATAAATAAATATAAAGTATAAGCTTTTAATAATTTACTATTTATAAAATAATAAATAAATAAAATATTTAAATAAATATTAAAATAATATCTATAAGTATATATTAATTATAAATAAAATAAAAATATAATTATTATTTATAATATAGATTATATATAATAATATAATATAAAAATTAATTTAATTATTATTAATATATATAGTAAGTAAGAGAGCTATATAGTTATATAGTAATTACTAAAAAAAAAGGGAAATTCCTAAATATTAAGAATTAATAACTTAATATTATATCTAGTATTATAATATATTAAACTTTAGCCTTTTTTACCTAGCTATAAGGCTTATACCTAACTATATATAAGGTTTAATACTAATAATAGCTTATATTTTAAATATAAGTCTTTTATTAGTATAACTCCTTTTATAAACCTTAAAATACTACTTTCTATCTATTTAAAGGTACTATCCCTAGCCTTAATAGGAAAATAAGGTATATACTACTATAAATATACCTAATAGAACTATATAGTTTAAGTCTATATTAATAATCTATCTATAATCACTATAGATAATTTAATATATATTACTACCTTCGCTGCTTATATATCACTACCTTTATCGCTTTAATACACTTAAGTCCTTGCTAAAGTTAAATATCCTATTAAGCCTATACTTACTATTAATCTCACTTAATTTACTCTTAAACTTATAACTATAAGTATAATATATAAATCTTAAAGGATATATTAAGATACTAAAGTATAAGCTACTAAAGGTACTAATACCTATTATTAGAGATAGGTAGCTATATAACTTATTAATCTCTAGGTTTTCTAGTATAGATATAAGTAACTATAAGCTTATAAGTACTACTAAGGCTATAAGGTTATTAAGATTAAGGTACTTTAAGACCTTAATCTTAAGTAGTTAGCTAGCTTATTTAATTTTAATAGTTATATTTTTAATAAAACTAACTCCTTTAAAGAGGAGGATTTAAATAATTAGATTATAATTATTAAAATATACTTCTATTAGTTAACCTTTTTAATTCTAAAGTATATATTAATATAAAATAGTAATTATAACTACTATAACCTCTAGCTACTTTAATTACTTAATATTAGTGACCTAGTATATAAGATATTAACTTAAGGATAGTAGGTACTTATTATAAAGATAGCTACTAAGGTTATATATAACTAGGGAGAAGAGGAGGAAGGAAGGAAGGAAGGGAGATAGATAGCTAGCTATTAATATAAGCCTACTTATCTCTCTTAAATATATAAATATATATAAATATATACTTATCCTTATACTCCTCTATATTTTAATAAATAAACTTTTCTTAATATAAACTCTTTAATACTTTAATTTAATCTTAATTAAAAATATAAAATTAAAACCTAGCTTAATATCTTTTATCTTTAAAAGCTATCTTTATTTAAATAAGTTTAATATAATATATAATATATTAAAACTAAAAGTTATATTTTAAGTTATAATAAATATAAATAAAGAGATAATTATTATTAAGATATAATATTCTATTTAGCTATATCTTATTCTCTTTAAGTACTTATAGTAATATCTAGCTATAAACTATATAATAAAGAGATAGACTTAGTAAATATAGTTATTAAATTTATATTATTATAAATAGCTTTATTACTATAAATAAGCCTTTAATTAATTAAAGAGGTATATTTTAAATTAGCTTAAAATAGAGTTATTTTATATAATATTTAATAATTATTATTATATATATAAAGACCTAGTTATATAGTTTAATTAAGCTTTAATAAGTAAAGATATTTATATTTAATATTATTATTATTATAAAGTATTTAGTAATTATAATTAGTAATTATAGTTAGTAATTATAGTTAATAATAATAAATATCTCTTTTTAAAGCTATAATTAACTTATATATTAGCTAGCTCTTATTAAAGTTTTTAATAAAATATTAATATTTATATTTAAGCTAAATATATAAATATTTAAGTTTTTATAGTATTAAAGGTTTAAATATAAACTATAAATTATATTTTAAAAACTATATATAATAATTATATATATAGCTTAATCTTAGGATTAAATAACCCTTATTTATAATAAGAGAAAATAAATAAAATAAATCTTATAGATCTATAAGTATTAATTTATAATTATTTATTTTATAATTATTTATAATTAATTATTAAACTAATATTTCCTTCTATTTAAAGGAAAAAGAAAAAGTTACCTATATTAATATATTATATAATAGCTTATTAATTAATTAATAAGCTATCTATTATATAACTAAATAAACCTTCTATTAAACTTAATAGATAGCCTTTCTTCCTTAGATATAATATAATCTATTACTTTAATTACTTCTTTTTGCTTTAATATAGCTGTATTTAACCCTATCAACCCACAGTTACTGCGGGGTAATAATAAGTGTGTCTGGAAAATCCCTCTGCTAACAACAACATACGATTCAAACTGGGCGTAATCATAGCTGCTCTTGTTTGAAAACTAGCAGCCGGCTCAATATCGTATACGATTCCTTCGGTCATGCCTTGCGTATTCGAAGTAATTATTAAGTAACGTACTCTAGCTCTTAAATTGTGTTAAAGAAGCGTCCATATCTTGTAGGGAAATTTCCCAACCTTCCCTAAAATCTATTGCTAAAAACACCCTCGACGGCCATTTAGAGACGCCAGGAGATATAAACGTTTGAAATAGAAAAGAAAATGGAAGCCTCAGAATACGATGTGCACGATCCCAGGGGGGAAGATGCCGAATTAGCGATGGAGCCTCATGTGGAAGAGGCGAGACAGATAGCTACTCTCACGTCTCCTGGGTGCCAAGTGTGTCAAGACTTGCTGGAGATGTTTGCAGCGAGCGAAGAGAAACTGCCTGCCACAACTCAGATTGTTCTAGGGTTTTTCGACGAAGCCATGTCCACCAACTGCCTACGCCACAAGCCTTTGGTGGAGTGGTTTGTGGACCAGTGCCGGCAGCAGCCACATGAAGATTGGAAGGAGTATTTGGAGATTTTGTTCCGAATGGGCGTCGTTGAACTTTTTGAGTCAGTAGACATGACTGGCGTCAATTTTAACCTTGCGCTCGCCAGCAAGTCGCCGCTACATCCAGATCCTGTCCGCAAAGCGCGCATCATCGACCCAGAGTATATCGATCTGGACATTTTCAAACACTGGAAGAACGAGTGCCTCACGTCTCATGGCACTTGGTGCCAAAACTCAATGAAAATTTGGCACACGCGCCCGGCCTGGCTTGTGGACGTGAAACAAATGTGTGTTGTCCCCGGTGACGATCCTGCCGTCGGCTCATCCTTCATCGCTCTAAGCTACCGTCAGGGATCACAACCCGGCGTTAGTGTCGTTCCTGAGCTCATGCTAGACCTGCAGCGGCCCGGAATACTTGATGAAGACGAGGCCAGCAGCTGAGTGTCCCGACTGTTGACCCCTATAATCCGACATGCTATCTATCTCACCTCGATCCTTGATGAACGATATCTCTGGGTCGACGCACTCTGCATAGTCCACGGCGACGGAACAGCCACCGATCAACTAGGCCTCATGGGAGCCATCTATGCCAGCGCAGCGGTGGTCATTATCGCCACGGATGGCGACGCGCAGGAGGGCATTTCGGGCCTCAGAGGGATACCCCAATCATGCCCTCGAAAGTTTGATCAGTGGTCATTTCCATTTGGGGGTGAGGAAACCATTGTTGCCAGAGACCAGTGGTCGTCTATTTTGGCCGGCGGACTGTACTTCACTCGCGGCTGGACATTTCAAGAGTACAAAATGGCCAGCCGCAAAATCTTCCTTCACGACGGCCTGGCGCACTGGGAGTGTGAGTGCGCCCAATGGGACGAAGATCTTGCTCACCTAGAACCTTTCAACTTATCGATCGACCCAGCAGGCCGTGAAATTTTGGCTGGGTTCCCTGAACTCTCCTCGCTGGGCAGAATCATCGAGAGATACAACGAATTGGAGCTACGCTACGAAGAGGATGCGCTACCTGGGATCACGGGCCTTCTGTCCGTCCTCAGCCGCTCCTTCGCCGGTGGCTTCTTATATGGGATCCCAGAAGCTTTTTTCGACCGGGTCCTTGGATGGATACCATTATCGTCGCAGAACAGAGTGGTACGGCGTGTGTCCTCAGATCGTCCTGCTCACCTGAAGTTTGCATCGGGTTTGCCCTCCTGGTCTTGGGTCGGGTGGCAAGGCTGCATCCGCGTAGGAGAAGAGGCGGATCGCAACCATCACCTGGAGAATTCTATCTGCGAGACAATTCCGGTCACACAGTGGTACACTGGAGAGCACCCAACGACTCCTCCACAGGAACGTCGGCGGATACGGTCGAGCTGGTATGATCAAAGAAGCACCCGGAAGAAACACGCTGCAGAGCTCGGCTCACCATTGCCGGACGGATGGACTCGCCACGAAGTCAAGCCTGGGGCCAAAAGGAGATTTGGCTCACCATTCCTATGGCCAGAAGGATGTGGAGGATATGTATATACGCACGAAAAATTGCCCGACAACGGCTATTGGGCTTCAAATACCTTCTTTTATCCCTTTCCTGTACCAAAGATCACGGAGTCGACCCCACCTGAAATGCCAAAGCAGACGGCATATCTGTTCTGCGCGACCCAACGAGTCCGTCTCTGGACTCGTGGGGAGAAAATTCTTACCGGCGAGCGCGAAAACGAATATGGTAGTATTCGCATACACATACATGATGATGTGGGAGATGCAGTAGGTATCCTTCGACTAAATAATGAAGATCAGTTGGAATGGCTGCAAGCCATATCGACGGGCACTGAAAGGGGTGTGCAACTCGAGCTTGTGGCGATCAACCGTGTGCTGACGCGGGGAAATACCTACGACGAGGAAAAGTCGAACTATGATCTCCCTCAATGGGCTCGAGATGAATATACTGTCTTATGGATAGAGTGGGAAAAGGGGGTCGCGTATCGCAAAGCAGTGGGCCATATCGAAAAGTTTAAGTGGGAAAACCTTCAGGTTGAAGATGTTGATTTGGTCTTGGGATAACTGGTCTCCATAGAACTAAGAATACAATGAAAATGATATTGGAGACAAGAAAGTCTAGGAAAACAATGGCTTGGTCACGATTTGGCGCCAAAATACGAACTTCAGTCTATTCAGAACTTTAGTTTCATGATAACCAATTATTACCAATGAAAGCGAACATCGAGCTTGAGTCTAGCAATACTATTAGACGTTTGTAGTTCTCGATACATCCCTTGTGCATAGGCTCTCTTATTCTTCTTCTTCTAAACATAATAAAAAATTGCTCTATTACTGAATGTTTGGCCATTCCTTTGCATAGTTGGCCATTCCAACCGTTAATAACATCGCCAATTTTAGCTATTGAAAAATGTCTTTCATAGCCTTGAATCAAATAAAACAAAAGGAGGTGAAGGGATGATCCGACCTACCTTCGAACATAATGATGCTAGCCCCAAAGCTGCTGCTCAAATTGTCTGCCCTACCCGATGGAAGAAACAATAGGGTCGGATGGTTCAACGGTATGGAGTTCGTTAGAGTCACACGCCTAACTCTCCGCCAGGCTACTTTTGCAGTCAATTTTCGAATTGTCAGATTGGAGCAGTTTTCCTACGTAGCTGGTTGCCTCTACGACAGATATCCGGCATCGGGACCGGAACGGTGAGCAATCACTCTTTTGTTACATTGGGCAACAGCAGCAATTAATGCCGTTGTTAGCCGCCCTGCATCACAGACTCTATTCCTTTTCCCCACAATCTCCGCATTGCCTCGCCGGTCAAGGCAATCTCACACGAGTGCCGTTTATCTACCCCATAGAATGTTCCAAGCGGCAAGGACGGGGACCTGGAGTTGCATCTATCCAACCGGATCGGTAGGGGATCGGACATGTTCAGATGATACACTCCATCCGCCTGTAAGCGCTCGTTGATGTTCAAGTTGTATGATCGACGAATACAAAACGTAGTGGTATCTTGCCACTGGACTCTCTCATCCCATAAGCCTATTTTCTCGAGCCTCCCACTTCTTTGAAAGAAAAAAAAAAAAGATGTCCAACATCAGAAAGCACGTCGTCTTCGACATTGTGGGCACCATCGTTACTTACGACTCCATTCTTGATGCCCTCGAGAAGAGGATGGGTGATCGCCTTCGCGACGAAGGAGTCAAGCCTTCGATGCTCGGCTACATGTGGTTTGAGGTTTCGGAGAGGGAGTATACGTATTTGAGCATCACGGGAAGGTATAGAAGTTTCTATGACGTCTTTACCAGCATTTTCTACCGGATGTTGTGGATTGGCGGTATCCAAGATCCCAGATCCTTTGCCTCGGATGAGGACTTGGCCTATATTATGGGCCATATCGAGGACCTCCCTCTCCGTGCTGGTGCGGCTGAATGCTTACAGCTGTTGCGCGATGCCGGATTCACCATTTGGGTGTTTACCGCTGGAGACAGGCAGAACGTGCGGGGGTACTTTCTGAAGAACGGAATCGAGATGCCGCTCGAGAACTTCGTCTCATGCGATGATACTGGCGTCGGTAAGCCGGCTCTTGATGCTTATAAACCATTATTGGAGCGCCTGGGGGATGACGAAAAATGGTTCGCGGCGGCCCATATGTGGGACGTATCATCCGCCAAACAAGCAGGGTAAGCTATGAGGCCATTGCAACGTGAGACTGAGCTGTGACTGACCTAAGATGAAACTAGATATAAGGGTGCTTACTGTACGGCCTTGGAAAAGGAAGCTTGTGTCGACATTTTTGGTGAGATGGACGTTATGTCTGACACTCTGCCTGAGATGGCGCGTAAAATCATCCAAGCCTCCACGTCCTCCGCCTAAGAGTTAGGATGGATACTAAAGCGATGTGGCGATGTAGGCTGGAAATAGCTGCAAGAATAGTTAATTATCACTGAGCTCATGAACGGGCAAGTTTCTGGCTGGCGAGTTGCGGGCGTGAAGCTACATAATTGCAATCAGTATCAAGTCCGCTCTCGCAGAATCCATCGAAATGGAAGCATAGTTTTACAACATTCAGCCTCGGAGATGGTCAGTTCGTGGGCGTTTCTGTAACTCCCGGGAATTTATTCTAGCTGGATTTGTATGTGTCTAACTAAAAGTAGTGGCTCACCACGTGTGGCAGAGTGTTCCATTAACGTCCGAGAAAGCAACATCAGCTGATCCTGCAGAAGCTTCTTCGAGATCTCATCCAATCGGGCGATCGAGTGCCTCGGATCATTTGCAACGCGGACATTCATGGTCTGGCGAGAATGGTAGGGGAATGTTTATAAGAGGAAAGTAGAAAGAGACGTGCGGAATAAACCCAGTTAGAACGGCCCGGGAGCTAGCTTTGAATGGCCACACGAGTCAAACCGAGGCGGAGGAGCTCACTTTGTTCTCGCTTGCGACTAAGTTAGGGCGCTGTCCGTCTTACGCCGTTCCGGCACCGGATCGGAAACTGGGTCGTTTCTTTCTTCTCGCCCCATCTGACTGCGGGTCAATTTCCTCCACTGCCAATGGAAAAAGCAAGTCTGCCCGTTTTGGGAAGTTCTAGTGAGACCAGCCAGATCTGTTGCATGGCCTGAACTGAACTATACACATGACCTCTCCACGGCCGATAACGAATATCTGGCCACGCTGCTACGGAATATCCTGAAGCAAACCATCGTCTTCTTCCTCATCTCCTTTTCTTGCACCACTGCGTCTTGTATTCTTCACCGCATTGCCCAGCATGTCTGATTCCCCTGACGGCATCTACGAGAAGGGTCTTGTCGACCCCGGATTCCCCGTGGCAAACTCCACCCAGCCCTTCTGGCTGACGGAGCCATCGGTGCACAGCAAGCTGCAATCACCATGGCCCGAGTCGGTGGACATCGCCATCATCGGCTCCGGCATGACTGCTGCCAGTCTCTGCCAGACTCTCTACTCGAAGAACCCCAATCTCAGAATTGTTCTCCTCGAGGCCCGCGATCTCTGCTCGGGAGCCACCGGCCGCAACGGAGGCCACATCAAGGCCATGAGCCCGGGGTCGTGGTTCGAGCGAAAGGAGCAGCTCGGGGTGCAAGAGGCCGTGCGCGTCATGGAGTACGAGCACAGCCACCTTAAGGAGATGGCCGATTGTATCAAGACGAACAAGCTCGACTGCGACCTTCAGGAGATTGAAGGCTTGGATGTCTACCATGACGAGAAGGTTTTCCGCCATGCGCTGGACGCCGTCGAGGACATGAAAAAGCACGCTCCCAGCCTCGCCGAGATCTACCGCGTCTACACGGCAAAGGATGATCTCAAGGCTCGAAACTGCCCAGAGGAGTGCCTGGGAGCCATCGGAATGCCCGCCGCCTCCATGTGGCCTTACAAGATGGTCACAGGGCTCTTTGATAAGATGATCCGCGAGAGAGGTCTCCTGATCGAGACCAACACTCTTGTTACAGCCGTCTACGACGAAGACGATCGCAGCTTCGCTACCGTAAAGACCAACAGAGGAGAGATCCGGGCCACCCATGTCGTGCATGCCACCAACGCTTGGGTCAGTCGCCTCGTGCCGGAGCTGCGCAAGTTCGTGTCTCCAGTCAGGGCCAACGTCCAGCGCCAGGTGCCTCGCCCGTCCAAGGCCCGATACAGCAACTCCTGGTGGATCCGATACGGAGAGCATGATTACGAGTATATGATCCAGCGGCCAGACGGCGCATATGTCATGGGGCGAGCAGGTACGGGCCGCAGGGCTACGGCAGATGACAGCTCGGTTGACTTCCTGGCTCATAAGCATCTCAAGGCAGTCACTCCTCAAGTGTTTGACTTTGGCACCAAGGACATCGAGACGACGCATGCTTGGAGCGGCGCTGTTGCCTTCACGTCGGACGGCAATCCGTTCATCGGTAAGCTGCCGTTCCCAGGCCGTCAGCACCAGTGGGTTTGCGCCGCGTATTCGGGCATTGGAATGGTCAGGGCGTTCAGGTCGGCCCAGCTCCTGGCTTTGTTGTTGCTGGGCGAAGAGGTGCCAACCGCGTTCCCTCGCTCCATGCTCCTCACAAAGTCCCGGGTTAAGGATCGTGGAGACGCAATTTCTAGCAAGCTGTAATTTATAATGAATGCAAAAGATACGAGGGAACTTCATGATGACTGTCAGGAGCCCCATCTGTTAGCTAAAGAGGCTGAAATACAAATGTGCTGCCAGTTTGGCTTTCTCGAAAAAGAATGAAGTTAATCTTCGATATTGAGCCATGAACGACGACTTTGGCGAGTGGCCTCTTGTAAATACACATATTGCTTATGAACGTATCGCGACTGTCAAACAGTGAGACAACACAGGGTTGGGCGAGAAAAACCTAAGAGTGTAAGGATAGTAATCAGGAGCACACAGATGGTGGGGAGAAGCTCCAGGTATCGCGCACACGAATATTCCAATAATTTAGACTGAGGCCAAGTTAATAACCGAATATCTAGAACTCTGTTACTAGAATCACATGGGATCAACAAACAAGCCCGTTACTTTGCTGCACGGTGAGGAAACCCTCCATTCTCCAACTTGACTGAGGTTTAGTATATGGGCCGTACCATCATCTTAGGATGTTGCCTGAAAGTATAAAGCTGATTCATTACACGGAAGTCTCCGGACCATATACACTTCTTCTTTGTCCTATGAGGATGATCTTCAGGCCTGGAACATTTAACCTCAAACCACCAAAAACCCAGAATCACTTCCGGCAACAGTCCCCGTCGCATTTCCATCCTTCATCACCCACAAGTATGCCTCCACCACATCCTCCACCTGGCCAAACTTGCCCGTCGGTACCGTCGCCTCCGTGCTCCTCACAAACTCGGCCTTGGCCTCATCACTCATCATGCCCCAGAGCCCCGTATCAATAAACCCGGGAGCCACCACATTCACCCGGACGGGCTTGAGCTCCACGGCAAGCTGCCTCGTCACGGCCTGTAGCCCGCCAGAGAAGTACGATCCCAGAGCCCACCCCGGGGTGCTCTTCCACGCGGCGCTACCAGACGTCAGGGTCAGGGAGCTCTCGCGAGATGGAGGGAGATATCTGGCGGCCACCTTTGCGCCCAGCAGAGGGGCTACAAAACGCATCTGACAGGCAGCAAGGATCTTTTCAGGAGTCATATCCTGCAGCATCGTAAGAGACAGCGCATCCGCCGCCGTGTAGACAACATGGTGAACCGTTCCCGCTGCTTCTACTGCCTGCCGGAATACAGTGTCCAGCTGGCTCTCGGCGTCCTCCCCTGCCAGGTTTGCAGTGAACCCCTGGACCCTCTGGTTGGGGTTCGCGATGTAGCTGCTGAGCTGTGACACGGCGGTGTCTATCTTGGCTCGTGAAGAAGATGTGATGGTCACGACACCGGCTCCAGAGACGAGGGACGCTTCTGCGATGCCAAGCCCGATCCCTGATGAGCCGCCAATAACAATGACATGCTTGCCTTGAAGCTTGTTGTATTTGGAAGAAGAAACCATTTTGGACTCTTTTATATTTGTAAACTCTTGGGAATATCTTGCTTTTCCACTTGTTGATGTAAAGATGATGAAAAGAGGTGACAGGCTGCTTTGTGAGTGATGATTACTGCCTCTTAACTATGTATGCGACTTACACCTATTTATCCTCCCGCTGCCTCGACACCAAAACACCCCTAATTTCCTATCCCCGGATATCGAAAGTCACGAACCTTCACCAGCTTCGAAAAAGCGCCAAATCTCGATATGCATGGTGTTGAGATTCTCTAAGCCTTGATAGCCACTTCCGTCATCCGCTCACGCACTTAAGGACCGCCCACCCGGAGATAAAGGCCAGAGCCGATGCAACCACCAGCTACTGACCCCGTTAAGACCGGATTGCGAGCTGGCACACGACTTAGGCGGGCGGGAAGCATCATCTTTAGTTCATGCCTATTCTTATGAGATGGTGTCTTGTGTAAACTGCAAGCGGTAGCTGCACTTGGCCGATTTCACGATGCGCAAGAGATTCGGTCGAAAGAGCTCAGCGGCCTCAGCCCAGAGGGTCTTGCATGGCGTCGCCCCTTTCTCCTCGTGTATCTAAATATATCGCGAAGCTGCAAATTCCAGTTCTGTGCCTAGTGAGAAATGCGGCGTTTACTGAGGATTATTCCACTATTCAAATAAAATATCAAGTGTGCATAGAGGAAAAGGCATTGTGCTGTGAGTCTCACTAGAGTCATTTTTCAGTGATGTCTTACACCCTATCTCGACCGATGCTATATCGGACTGCTACTAGGCATGCCGCCTCTTCTCGATCTCGGTCGAGAGAATGAGATGGGGGAGAGTTTGGACACCTTAGTTAAAGGGTAGAAAGAGGAACCTTCTTCGAAAAAGATATGCACTAGGTAAGGGTCACCATCAGAACAATAAAGCGCTCAAATCTATATTGATGCACCTATAAGGCACCCATTTGTGTTCGACGCCTGGTCGACGCCTGCTTCGAGATTCGACTATCAAAGCCCACGGAACACTATCTAGCTAGCTATGTTCTTACCTTTAGCAAGGTACCTATATAATGACGGTAGCTAGAAACTCTTTACCTTCTAACGGAAACTACCGCCGTAAAACAAGCTCGTCATCATCATCATCAGCAGCAGAACGATGCCGTCTCTATACATAAGCTTCATATGCCCGAGTTCTAAAATACTCTATCGCTGAAGTTGAAAACAATTACCGATCCATCCGTGCTACTCTGTCTTAGAAGAATCCAGTCTCCTTGACGAGATCCTCCGCCACGAGTTCCTGGATAGCAACACCAGGATGGAAATAATCAGTCCAGAGACAGCTCACCCCGTCGCTGTTGAAGCAGGTCGCGTTCGGAGCACCATACGTCTCCGGGCTCTCGAGCGCCCTTCGGAACGCCGGAGCGGTGTCGAAGACCTGTCCTCTCACGTCGTGGTGGCAGGCCTTCAACTCCTTCAGAATACCCCCGACACCGTTGTTGTAGGTGTCGATGTAGCTGCGGAGGAAATCCTGTGCCTCCTCCGGAGCGCCAAGGACCCCAGGTGCTTGATCAAATGCTTGAATGTGTCAGATGGTTCTCGTTCCTCGTGTGAGAACAACAAGACTTACGAGGCAGTGTGAAAAGAACAAATCTTCTGAGACCGTTGGTGTAGAGAATTTTCAGCAGCTCTAGGTATCTCTGCAGAACTGTCTCGATGGGCGGCTCCTCCCCCAGCTGCCACGGGAGGCCAACGTCGTTGATGCCGACCCAGACAGCGGTAAGGGTATCTGCTGCAGTCCAGGTTCCAGCTTTGGCGACGTGCTGTCCGAACAGGGCGACCTGGTCGTCCACTCCTGATCCAGCCGCGTTGCTTACAATCGCCTCGTCAACGGTGGCGTTCGTGACGGCAAGGTCGTAAGACAGGACGAGGGATGAGTTGAGCTGGGAGATGGCCTGTCCGACCCAGTTCAGACCACCACTGGTCGTAATACCTGGGAGGCTTGGATTTCCGATGGGGTTGGCGGGTGAAGGGGCTTCACCGTCTGCCAAGGAGCCCGTTGTGGAATATGAATCACCACTTTTCTCTCGTCAGTGAATTTCGCCAAATCCTGAGTACGGTCACATACAAGACCATTAGATACTTGGTCGAGTGGGCATAGCTGGCTGAAGCGCAAGCCAATAGGCAAGCCAACGAAGACAGTCCGGTGATTAACATGACGATGGCGAGTTGTGCTCCTTCGTGTTCGACTTACACTTCGACGTGGGGACGATCCCCGACGCCCTATACGCATCTTATAAGCGACACTGTCCCCCTTGCATCATCTTTCCGATCGTATCTAGATACGTCAAGAGCCCACATGACCGCTTGCGTTGCATTGCAGATTCCTTCTGCGTCGCCCACCCACGCAGTCAGACGCAGGGTCAGCCCGCATCAGCCGGATGAGAGCGACTGGATATGGTTAGTGCAGCTGCATGTGAGACTGGAGGAACCGTGGGCGATGATGACGACGATGAGGAAAGGATCCCTGGAAATTAAGGGAGGCTGAGTGAGCCTTGAAGCTTTCCAGTCCCCCTGCAAGTGGAAATACTATAGGTGAAACGCCACAGTGTAGTCCACTTATGTGGACTTTCCGTATCGTCCTAGACTTTTACGCATTAAAACACGCATCATCTCTTGCGTGCCATTAGGGTTCTCGAGTTGTATAGTTTGTTTCTAGTACATCTTCCTTGTATAAGATCTATTCCCTCGAAGGTAAAAGACTCTTTCACTGTACCAGTGACAGCTCTGTCTAAAATCATATCTAGGCACAAATTCAAGAGCTAATGAGACAAGAGGTATATTTAGCGAGGATATTTTCTTTTACACGGTATTCAAAGATATCCATAGGTAAGGAGTTTATTCTTCAATCTACATGCATCTACAACTTCGAGAGTGTCAACTTCGGGAATGTTGCATCCGGAAATATTACCTCGGGAGTATCGATAGATTGGCTACAGGTGGCGTCGTAATCAGATCGAATCGGACTTGCCAAAAGTCCCAAAGCCATCTGACCAAGACGAATCTGACATCGGAGCTTTTAAGGCTGATGGGGGTGCGCCATCTGACAGGGGTGAGCGGGAGTGGACGTCCAACCACACACCCTCAACATATCAAGTGTCCAGAAAGAGACCGGTGCAGATCTTTGAGTTTCGACACGTTCTGGATTACTGGAATAACATGGTACTATCGAAAAAAAGGAAGAAAAAAAAGAAAACTCCCCATGAAGTGGATAAAGTGACAAGCGACTACAATCCGGTTAACCTCTCAGTGCACTCACGCCTTCAACTCCTCGAAAACCAGCTCCAAGTCACCCGGCAGCGGGGTCAGCTGATCCCTCATCTCCTTCTCCGCGAGCATCTCATCCTTGATCCCCGGGGCGAAAGAGACGGAATACTTGGTGAGGAGCACGGCGAGCGTGAGCCTCAACTGGGCCATGGCGATCCTCTTGCCAGAGCAGGTGTACCGGCCTATGAAACGGGTCAGCTTGGTTCACAAAATACCGCGACAACAACCTCGTGTGGAGAGATCAAACGTACCTAGAGAAAAGGGGGCATGGGCCCTCTTGTCCTTGACCAACTCGGGCTTGCTGTACCAGCGTTCAGGAATAAAGTTGTGTGGGTCCTCAAATGCTTCCTCAACTGATGCCAAGGGCTCGTGTCAGCAGTGACTATCAACTCGGATCAAACACGATGAGGTTCATGAACTTACGTCGTCCGATGCTCCAGCGCGGGGCAACGATCTTGACACCACCGGGTATATACACGCCATCGCAATCAAGGCCCTCTGGTGGGGTCTGCCGAGATCCAAAGGTCGGCCCCGCGGGGAAGAGCCTCAGGGCCTCGTTGATTGCGCCTGTGATGTGTGGCAGGGCGGATAGGGCCACCATGTCGTTGTAGTCTACGCCGCGCAGCTCCTGGCGGATCTTCTCTGCCTCCTCGGGAAAGCGGGCGAGGAGGTACAAGATGAGGATGAAAACCGGACCAGTGGTGCTATTACATGTCAGTCTACTATCCGACCGGGTCCTTGGGACTTGGAAGGATATGCTAACCTTCCTGCTAGGAGCATGACGCCCGAGTCGCCGAGGAGCGCTTCATGGCTGATCTTGTCTGCGTCTTTACGTTGGGTGTCCTCGATGAGGAAGGATGCCACGTCAACCCCGTCTGGCTTGGTCTGATACGGTTTTTTTTGTCAGTTGACTTGAATGTGCATAGCGGAGATGGGATGTGATCAGCATTACCTTCAACCTCTTCTCGACGATACCAATCGTGTACCCGAACAACATCATCCAGTGCGGGAGCCTCCAGAGCCCCGGGAAGAGAGAAAGTGCTAATCTGGTAATCCAGGGCCCGGGGACGGTGGGCCCAATGATAGTCAGGGCATTCCCAACCACGTCAGCCCCCTCCCTGGAGTCCAATTCCCTTGTGCCAAAGCCAATGTCGGCGATAATGTCGAACGACATATCATAGATCAGGTCGTTGACGACGGTGGGCTTGCCGGCCAACGCGCTGATGGCGGTCTCGAATTTCAAAACATGGTCTGAGATCCTTTGAACATACTGCTTCATGGCTGCGGGGGTCAGAGTCAGCAAAGAGACGGGTCGACAGATTGGACTCAAGAACCTACGGCCTGGTGCAGTTGCCTTGTTCCAAACCTTTGCGCGGGCGACGTGGATGGCAGGGTCCCTGCTGAACACCCCGACGGTTGGGTACAGGAGATCATACCAATCAGACCTGGTATTGGAATTCTGGGGCGCGTTGAGGTATTCGACCCCTGCGGGGTGGAAGATGGTGATCTCGCTGGGACCTACAGACACAGTCAGCGAAGGCGACCAGGGCGGAGTTGTCTTGGAAAGGGAAACTGACCAGTCCTGACAAAGGGCCCGTAATGGCGCAACGAGTCCAGAACAAGGTGGTTCTGGGCAGTTCGGCACTTCCACATGTGCCACAGCTTGGTCACCGCGGCCAGGCGGGGGCCCGGGAAAGACCTCAGGCGGTGGAAGAAGAGTCTATACACGGTCATGCTCGCGAGCAGGCCGAAGAGATAGGCCGCGATGGGTATCGCGGAGACATACCACAACGCAGGGGCGATCACCAGCTGCCTGGCCAGCACGAGAGCAAAGAGGACGGCATGGCCCGAAGCGACGCTGGCCGCATACAGGCCCCATTCGCCGCGGATGAACAAGCCCAGATGCAGGGTGACACCTAGGATGAGGGGCGCGATGACCTGCGGAAGCAACGGGGTCGCCATGATGTCACCCATGATGGACGAGATGAGACGAGACGAGACAATGTAGGGCTGAGGCCGAGATGTGAGTTCATTGACTAGGTACGGGAGATGTAATGTGACGATTCGAGCTTTCTATACTACCAGCGGTCTGGTTGCAGGCATTACTTGCTTTGCTGGCAGTGCCTGGCACCATGCGTTCTCGTCTCTACTATCCCTGGATGCTCCCAGGCGTCTGCCCAATCGCAGGGATTACGTTGGCAACCCTACATGGAGTAGATGCGTAGCAACGGGTCCATTGCTGGCAGGGGGCAGGTCATCCGGTGTTCTGGCTGATCTGTTGGTGCTGGTCCAACATCCATGTCGTTAGAAGCTCCGAGACCACAGTAAGCTGTCAGTGTCACTCTCCGGGCCGGGTGACTGGCTCAGAGGGAATCCTTCGTTCTGCGACTAACAGACAAGCCCCCAATCACACGCTGGTCGTTCATCGTCTGATGGCGAGCTAAGACTGCTCTGCCCGTCCTTTGCCCTGATCTGGGACATACCGATGATAATCGCTTCATCCTCACGACCCACAAAGGTGGTGCCAAGCATTGCAAAGGATGAGCTCGGGCATGTCCAAAGGTCACACCTACTGATCCCACACTACGACGTTCAGAGTAGCAAATCCGGTTCCTTTTGGGGCACATACGCCCCGCGGCCGCAGCACGAGGCATCGCCCCAGCATGAAGAGCGAAGCGCCCAGCATGGCGTATTTGCAAGCGAGACAGTGCCACTCGGGCTTTTTTGCATGTGTCTGTCTGACAGCTGGGTTCCAGGAGGGTGGGAAAGGATCCATGTCCCTGTTTGATGACGATTGCCCCCTTCCCCTCTGGTTTGTGAAATTGCGACCCCGCGAAAAGACCCACGGAAAGATCAGGTCGTGATGCTGCCAGCGGGGTGTCAGGCACCATTTCCAAGACAGACAATACAATATTCATGTTCTTTTACATAGGGTCTGTTACACGTGTCGAAATTATTGACGAGGCATGAGGACAGTAATGTACAAAGAACAAAGGTATCCGCAAACTCGCTTCAAAAAACATCATAATATAATCGCTCCAGAAACATAATCATAATCCTCTCCCATTTGACCTCAGCGCCCCCTCCAATCCTCCGTCCGCGTACTATAAGTCTGCTCAACCTGGCTCGTCTTGTAGATATTATGATTACTCTGCGCCGTGGCCGCCCCGTCACCGCGCTCAACGTCCTCCATCCGCGTGTACGCCCCAGGAGACGCGTCCCCCGCACCGGCAGTGGCCGTCGAGGCGACGTGCCTGCGCAGCTCGAACTCGTCCTCTTCCTCGTCGCCGCCTCCTCGGGAGCCCAGCGTGGTCATGCCGGCGCCGCGCGAGCCCATGTACTTGGCCACGGTGCGCGACAGCTTGCCGTCGCCCGTCTTGCCGCCCGAGCCGAAGGTCAGGACGCCGCCCTTGGAGCTCGACGCGGTCGTGGCGGCATGAATGGAAGGGCCGCGGAAGTGGTGGTAGAGGCGGGAGATGAAGGGCATGCAGCCGACGAACATGACGATGGAGATCTCGGTGGTCCTGGATGGCGTTAGGGATTAATTGGTTATGATGGAGGAATCAATTGGCTATCCTGGAGGATTCAATTGGCCGTGCTGGTTGAATCAAGAGACTTACACAATCATTGCGAGCTTGGTCAACCACCAGGTCTGATCAACGTTGGTGAGGAGCACAACGCGGATGTACATCCCTCCAATGCCTGTTCCAATTGCACTGTTCGCCTACTATTAGAAAAAAAGGGAAAGCGATATATACTCAGAGTAAGTAAAACATACATTAGACTGACGCCGAAGACTGCAAAGGCGGCCAGCTTGCGCTTGATGGGCATCGAGAGGTGCCAGATGGCCCAGGCCGGGATGAGGAGGGCCTCGACATCGGAGATGATGTTGAGCACTCCCGAGCTGAGGTTCACCTGGATCGCGTCCGTACATTTACCCTCGACCGTGTCGCCGAGCCATATCTTCTCCCGCGGCCAGCACTGGAAGACGTAGGAGAAGAAGAGGCCGAGGTAGAAGATGATGTTAATCACGATGGAGACCACTGCAGTCAGTTCCAGTCAGCGGGGGGTGTCGAACTGCCAGTTTGCTCACGCCGCGCATTACGCACCTATGACCCAGTAGATGGAGTTTTTGGCGCCGGTGGTGAAGATGGACTTGAGCTGGAACAGCACCGAGAGCTTGGCGGCGGCCGTGGGGACCGAGTAGATGCAGTACACGATGTTGGTCCAGTAGAGGATGTTGGGGATCTGGGCCAGCGTGATGTCGTACATGTGCCGGGTGAGGCCCATCCGGGACAGGTGCAGGATGACGGCGACGTAGGCGACAAAGGAGGCGTAGGCGAAGTAGCTCAGGTAGTCCTCGATCCGGTTGTCAGGGATGATGAAGAGCTTGACGAACAGCCGGGCGGACAGTCCTACCGTGGCCAGCACCAACACGAGCGCCGACGTGACATAGACGGCGGCCAGTTGGTCAGGCGGATCTATGAAATTCGAGCTGGTCCCCGGCGGTGGGGAGATGACTGATGTGTTGGTCGGGTCCATGTCGTCTGCAGGACTGAACAGGCCACTTGACTGTTGGTCGGATGGAATGGTGTGGAGAAGAAAAAGCCCTCACTCATTCACATGAGGCATCAAGCATGCCAGGAATTGGGGTCTTATCCAGAGTGTGTGAGGAGAGAACAGGCCTGTTAACCGACATCAATGAGGAAAGATCTCTCCTCCGAGTGAGGACTCCGGAGGAATACCTGCATTTAAACGGCACACACACACACACACTCACACACAAATACACGCTATCTACGAAGGAGGCGGGGAATTTACTTGACACAACGGGAAAGGATTCAAGCCTACCACCTGCTCGTTGGAGCCGGGCAATATCCATATCTGGAGATGGAGATGCCATATCTGGACACCCCCGTCGTGGATGCAGCTCTGAGCCTCTATGCCTCTCCGAGTATGTTGCGAGCTCCACCGACTAAGTCAACTCACTGGATGGATTCATTTATATCTCTCGGCGCTCCCAAGGTTCCAATCGGCCTTGGAGCCCCCCGATGCAACCCTCCGGTGCACAGCTGACCCGTTGAGGCGGCCAATCAGGCCCGGATTGAGCCTAGGTCTGGACTGTGCGTGCTGATCCCATTAATCCAACTGCTCTTCTACATATAGCTCTACATATAGCTTCTCCCAGGCCCCGTCCGCTTCCACTGCGGGTAATAAGCACTGCTGCAGCTTATCCCGCGCGCGACCTGCAAACAGGTTCACGTAAGCTGAGTACCGAGGATATTCTATTCCGATGTCGAAAGTGGTTGTAACTTGTAAGAATGGATTCATCATTTAGCACTACGTAGAGACAGACCATCGTCCGGGAACTCAAGCCACTCCCGCACTCTTCTGCCAGACCTCTGCTCTCTCGTGTTTCATCTCTTGCCGGGCCGGCCTACGACCAGGGGTGTCCATCCTTGCCCAGCTTAGCGTTCAGGAATCCCCGACTGAGCAGGTTCTCGCCAACAATCTGGTCCTTGTGCGCCTCCATCTCCTCAATGTCCCCTTGGAGCGCATGTCGTGTCAGCAGATTGGCCCATGTTTGAAACGAAAAAAATTGATGGAAAGGTTCTAGACTCACAGTTCACGCTGACTATGCCGCCGCGCAGGAACTCAGCCCGCGGGGTGGACAGGAAGAGCGTCCAGCTGGCGCTGAGCTCGGGGGTGTCCTTTGCGTACGGCATGAGCGACTCGAGCGTCATGTTGGTGTCGACGATGCCCGGGATGAGGGAGAAGACGCGGACTCCCGCGTGCTCGGCGTGCAGGTTCTCCATAACGCGGGCAAGGGCCAGCTTGGAGGCCGTGTAGCCGCCCATTCCCGGGAAGACCATGCCAATGGCTCCCGTGGTGAAGCTGACGACGGTGCCAGCGCCCTCGGCCTGGGCGAGGAAGTGGTGCGTGACCAGGTAGGTGCCCAGCACGTTGACCTGGAAGTCGGTGAAGAAGCTGGCGGCGTCGACGCCGCCGATAGGCCCCCCGTTGAGGCTGCCCGCGCTGTTGATGAGCACGTCGACCTTGCCGACGGCTTCCTTGGCCGCGGCGTAGAGCTCGGTGACTGAGGCCTCGCTCGTGATGTCAGCGGTGCGGGCGAGGATCTTGGTGCCGGGCGGGGCGATGGTGCGGACCCGGGAAGCGACATCCTCGAGGACATCGATCTTGCGTCCCGTGAGCACGAGGCCGGACGCTCCCGCAATGGCCCAGGATTCAGCGATGGCCTGGGGTATATCGCATCGTATGTTAATCACGCAAGGGAAGATTGAGTTGACGGGGATCGTGACATACCTTGCCTATGCCCCCAGACACGCCGGTAATAAGCACCGTCTTGCCCTTGGCCGACAGCTCAGGCTGGGTGGGCTCTAGCAGTGGATAGACATCGCGCCGGATAGTCTTGGTCAGCTGGAAGGGCAGCGTGAAGGCGTTTGGGTCTGAGTAGTCCATGGTTCTGTCTCCTTTTTCTCTCCTTTTCGTTGTCCTTTTTTTCCTCTCTTCGTTCGCGGGCAACAGAGATTCTTGAATCAAGATGAGAAATACAGTCAGTTATCAGCGGCCGCTCGTCCGGGGTTGTCAGAGGTAAAAGAGCCCGAGCTTCAGTCAGTTTCGCTGATCCATGGGTGGTTGATTGGCCCACTCACACGCTGAAGCATCGCGTACGAGTATGACAAATTCACAACCACCTCTGGACTGTTGCCTCCCTCCTGCATTCTGCTCCTGCATTGCAGCTCCTGCAGTTGGTCGGTCGTAAATTAAAAGGTAACATCCGTCAGCGGCACGAATCCTACAGCCTCGCATTCACCGTCTCTAGCAGATGCAGCCCCCCGGCCAGCCTGCAGGAGGTGGTATTGCCTTCTTCCAGGTTCAACACGCCCCCTGCATCCCGTGGCAAACACGCACCTCGGCACATCACACCATCTGGCCCACCCCAAAAGATGTCAGAAGTTCCATCGATAGATAGCCCCGAAGATTAGCTCCCGAAGTATAGCATCTCCGAAGGGCGCCATGTGCGAAGGATGTTATCTCATGCGATGACATCTCGAAGGATGCCATCTGCCTCCGCTCCGCCCCACGAGGGTAGCATGCGCAATATATCGGCCACCGTCAAACCCTGGCCGATAGACCCTTGGTTGTGGAGTTGCCTCAGCGATGATCCCCAGGGGGTCGTTCGTCCACGAGGCTTTTTAGTTGAAACTCGCGGATGGAGGGCTCGGCATGTCTGGCCATCGTCTCAATCGCCCTCGTAGCCCTCGTGGGTGTAGCCCTGGGTTCAGCCCTCGTGGGTGCAGCGGTGAGGTGAGGTGATGAGGAGAATCCCGGGAGCGCTGATAACGCAAATCCTAGTAACAAGGTCACCATCGGGAGGGGGATAGGACGATATCCCGGGATGTCCACATGGCCTTTCCCACGTTTTTTAACCTCCATCGTAGACGTAGTATCTTGTTCCTTCCTAGATATTAATTGCTGTCTGTTTTGACCTTTTCGGCTTGCCTGCAACGTAGCCGCCTCTTCTCTGCAGACACCTTCTGTTTTCTTACCTATCGCCTGTCAGCCGTCTTACCTATCACCTGCCAGTCATCTGCAACCCGTCAGCCTGCAGCTATGGCCTCCTCCTTCTCCCTGGTCCAGTCGTTTGCGCCGATCCTCCAAGAGCCGATCTGGCAGCAGCAGCGCGACCTGGAAGCCTCTTCTGTAGAGGCCAGAATTAAGCTTGCATATGCCCGAGCCCGAAGTCTCATCCACGCGGTCGGTAAGAAGCATCACACATTCCTTTTTCTGATCGCCAAGAGATCGAATATTAACAATCATATGCAGGAATGACGATCGAGGATGTAGCCTTGCTGAAGCCCAAGTTCTGGGACTTTCACCGTCATGGTCAGATTTGATCCCTCACTATTCTAATATCACACTTTTCCCGGGACAATCTGGCGCTCATCCTTTTTAACAGCTTTCACCCTCGATTCCGGTGCTTGGACTATCCTGACCATCCACTGGAATCTCTGCATGGGCACACTCAGCCAGTATCTTCCGGAGCGGCCGGATCTGCTGCCCTTGCTCCAGTCTCTGGAGCGATTCGACACATGCGGCGAGTTTCTGCTCACCGAGCTAGGCCATGGCCTGGATGCGAGAAACCTCGAGACCACGGCAACTCGCCAGGCCGATGGCTCCTTTGTGCTTAACACCCCCAATGCCGCCTCAGCCAAGACCATGCCTCCCAGCTCCCCCTTCCTGGGCATGTCCCGCACAGCCATCGTCTTCGCCCGGCTCATAGTAGACAACACAGACCGCGGCGTGCGCCCATTCATCGTGCCCCTGAACGACCCAACCGGCGCCATGTGCCCCGGCGTCTCAAGCACCCTCTACCCCAAGCGCGCAGGAGCCAGGGCCATCGACCACTCCTCGACCAGCTTCGACAACGTCCTCCTCCCGGCGGGCGCCCTGCTCGGGCCCACCGGCGACTCGTCCAAGGACGAGCGAAACAGCTTCCTGCGCGCGATCCACCGCGTCACCGTCGGCACGCTCTGCCTGTCCACGAGCAACGCCACCATCCTGCGCGTCTCGGCCTGCGTCGCGGGCAGGTACAGCGTCCAGCGGACCGTCGGCGCGCCAAAACCCATCTCCATCCTCTCCTTCAGCACCCAGCACGGCCCCATCGCGCGGGCCCTCGCGCACGCCGCCGTCTTCGACAAGTACGCCGTCGAGTCGAGGCGGCTGTTCATCGACAACGCGAAGAGGCCCGAGATCCAGAACGTCATCGCCGGCACGTTCAAGGCCACCGTCATCGACTACACGCAAAAGGTGCTGAGCGAGCTGGTTGATCGGTGTGGCTGGCAGGGTCTCTTCGCCCATAATCAGGTTAGTAGATCCCCCCCACTCTCCCCATTTTCTCGAGATGAAGCGTAATTAGACTAACAGCGTCGTCTAGATTTCCGAGTTATGGCTTGCCGAAAAGGGCAACAGCATCGCCGAGGGCGACTACGTGGTGCTTTGCATCCGACTCGCGAGTGAGATCCTCCTCGGGCGGTACGCACCCCCCAAACCCCGTGATCCTCAATCTCTCCTGGCCCGCCACGAGGCCGGGGTCTGGGAAGAGGCCCGCCAGACATTCGCGGCCATCAAGGGCGGGCACCGCGGCAAGGACTTCGACGCCCGCATCCTGCCGCTCTCCCTGCCGCTGGTCAAGGCCACGGGCCAGCGCATGGCGTACGAGGCCGCCAGGGACTCGGTCGCGCGCGGGGACGGCGAGCACGGCCCCAAGCTGACGCAGCAGGTGCTGGACCTGTACGAGTCGACGTGCCTGCTGGAGGACGAGAGCTGGTACGTCGAGAACGGCGTCCTGACCCGGCGGGAGCTGCGGAACCGCCAGGTCGACGCGCTGAACTCCGTGCTGCCGTCGCTCGAGGGCATGATCAACGACCCGGCGGTCGACGCCTTCATCAGTGCGCCCATGGTTGGCCAGGACAGGCTGGCTGCCTTCTTCGCCGCCTTGCCGACATATAAGGGGCCCGATAGCGGGTTCGTGCGGGCCAAATTATAAAGAGTAGAGTATGCAGACTTGCTTTTGCAATGATTGATTATTAGCGCAGATATCCAGCTAGCTAGAATGAATTTCGAAATGAATGTTATTACCGTAATTACCCCTCAGTAATACCTTGCTACCCTAAACCAGCTAAATTTAGACCTATAAGGGAATATTCCCAGTCACGTTAAATGGATCACAGAATAAGTTTGAAGACTTAATAATAGAAACAGAGAGAATGCAGACGAGCATAGGGTACCTATCTATGATAACCTAATAAATACGAGCAAGGTAAAGCACAGCCATCAGGATATGTGACGAGTAGCTCGCATCCATCTTCATTTCAACTCGAGAAGACTCAGGGAGAGTAACGAAAAAGAATTCTCAACATATACTGAAGCTTTAACATTAGAAGCGTTGCACTCTACACATCTGGCACGGTTGAGTAAAATATCCAAGGACCATCTCAAAAGCTATACATGAGGTCCGCGCCTATTCGGAGGATAAAATAAGCTACCGAGGTACTTTGGTCTAGATCTCGAAACCTTAACTTGAATGCTGAGATTCTTAGGAAACAGCTGAAAATAATCAAACAGCCTCCACTTAGTTACATATGTATCCTCGAAGCGAAATGGGAAAAGAGTATATTTCCACTTTTAACCCACGGTTCCTACGAGCCTTCCCGCGCAGCCTCACGAACATGCATTAATTGGCGGAATTATAAGCAAGGACAGGCACAGAAGCATATTTCCCAATGAGGTAATTGATGACCTTCTAAACAGGTTTAGTTGCCAGCAAACAGCCAATCAAGGCAGCAGAATTGAAGTGATTCACGATGATGCAATTTCACGTGATGACTGGGGACGAGAGCGACCTATACGACATACTATCTGACTCACTGGATGAAGCTGTATAAGATCTGGACCGACGGCTGGGTTGCTGTCTCGATCCTTTCATCATCGTCAATCCTCTTCTCCTCTTCATTCACTTGCCCCAAGCCAAGCCCCTAAACAAAATGGAAATGGACTTCTACGACATTGCCATGCGGGCCCCATCGGCCGAGCACTGCTGCTCAGTGAACCCGTGGAAGTCTCGACTGGCCCTCAACTTCAAGAACATCCCCCACACCACCAAATGGGTCCCCCTCCCCGAGATCCCCAAGTTCCGCCGCGAGCTCGGCCTGCCCGCCTGCCGCAAGCACGCCGACGGCTCCGACTTCTTCACCCTCCCGGTCCTGGTCGACCATGGCACCGGGTCCAAGGTGGGCGACTCGTTCGACATCGCCCTCTACCTGCAGAAGACGTACCCGGACTCGGGCGACGGCGACCTCTTCCCGGCCCAGAAGCTGGACTTCCACTTCGACCCCATCCTCCCCGCCTGGGCCCCGCCGCTGTCGGTGCGGAGCGACTCCGAGCAGGAGGAGTACGCCAGCTTCAACACATCCGTCGACGCAGCCTTCTCGGCCCACGCCGGCCTCGCGGGCTACAACATGCCGGTCGACTCGGAGGCCACCCGCGACGAGTTCATCCGCCGTGCTGGGGCCAAGTCCTGGGACGACTTCGAGGTCAAGGGCGAGGTCCGCGAGCAGATGATCCAGTCTCTCAAGGCCATGCTCGGGGATCTCTCCAGGGAGTTCACAAAGAACACCGGCGGGCCGTTCACCCTGGGCGCGCGGGCCACGTATGCCGATCTCATCGTCGGCGGCTGGCTGTACATGATGAGCAGGACTCTTTCGGACGGCGAGTGGCAGCAGGTCAGGGGTTGGCACGGGGGCGTGTTTGGTGATTTGTTCGATGGGTTGAAGAAGTATGCCGAAGTGAAGTAGACGGTATTTTGCACCATTATGACAGAGGAGCGTAGAAGAGAGCCTGGGAAGGAAAATTATCAGCGTAGTGGTTTTTGGTGCATGGAACTTGGGAAATTTGAACCTGGATGAAATATGAATGAACGACGGAATAGCTCATAAGATCTAAAAAGAAACAAATTAAGGATCAAACACGAATAAATAAATGAATTTCTCTGGAATATATCGACATTTGGACAAACTAGAGATACAACTGGAGTAATTGAGCGAATGATTTTACAGAGTCTATCAAAACCAGAACTCAAGATGTTGTCGCATTATTAAACGAGTGAATGTCTAGCAGATTTCATCCAAGCCAGAACTGCATACAAGACACAAAATGACTGGACCAAAAGAACGCTCTGTAAAATTGGTGGAAATCACGACTGGAGGAGCTCAATACCGCCTTCCGGTAATCCTTAACGAAGACTGTGTTTCAAACGACGGAGAAAATGAAATGAGCGCTTCATCAATCTCCAACAAGTCGTAGAATTTCACGATTGGCTTGGGGAAACAGTCCAAATGTTTCAGCAAAAATGGACAGCTGAATTTTCATAACGCTATATTAGATTCTTTATATGTTTAAGCCCTTCAGAACCGCCAAAGCAGTCTTCGGGGAGATAAAATTCAACATTGAGAGCCCGAAAGCCCGTCCGAAGTCAAAGAACAAAGGAAATGAGGAGCGTGAGCCTCCCGAGCTGATTGCCTCCACTGATTAGTCTCCCTCGTAACTCGTGTGCTCCAACCCCTTGTTCATTTGGCTCCTGATCCTCTGTCGAAACAGATTCCTCGAAGCCCATCTCTCATTGCAGGCTTAAAGTCCTTCAGGGTCAATGCAAAGGACACTAGCCTCGAGCTACAGCGCACCCCGTTAGCAGATGATGGTTTATGGAGATGAGGTTGGGCTTTTCATATCTTACACCAGTGGTAACAGCGCAGCACTTAGGTCGTCTAGATGAAGCGCGGCAGCAGTCGGCGAACGCGCCCACACTTCCAGGGCGGTTATTGGGAGCTATCACGGGGATTAGTATCTCTCTTGAGAATGCACCGAGGCAAGGAGGGATGCATACGAGCTATGCAGCCGAGGCCGAGAAGGCCGAGGGCATCGGTATCGCAGCACTGGGGGACCTTGAGGAGATTGTTTGGGCAAGGATTGTAGGGACCAGGGCGCTCGCCACCAGGGTGCCGGCCACCAGGTAGGGCCATGGCAGCAGCGGCGAAGAGAACAGCGGTGGCGGCGAAGAACTTCATTTTCGTGGAGGTGGCTGGTGGTTGTCTTTTGAAAAAGATGAGATTCTTGTAGTGTTGGATTGGTGATTGAGACTGAAGAGCTGAGTGGTGAGGATGGGGAGTAAACTGCAATACTCCAGAGGGAAGACAACGACTTATATACATTTTCCTCGAAGCCGTCCAGTCCAGCGAAATGACAAGTCTTGCTTTCCTTTGGAAATGCCGCAGTCGCATCCAGCTTGCCGAGATGCAAAGTCGGCTTCAAGGGTAAGATCCGCCCTACGCATCTCATCTCCCAGCTGCCAATTCAGCCCCCAGCTGAGTCTCAGGATCCCAGAACTAGCCCCATCTTACTCGTAGCCACAGATGACGATCCGTCCATCACCAGATACTTCTCACGTCCAGTTTAGAATTTCGATCCCCATAGCGTGGAGGCGTCGCGGTGCAATCAAAATATCATCAGACTAACATGACAGGCCGGTCACTAGTCACATGCAGCTAGGCTTCTGATAGACGCGGGGGAGAACTGAGATTCTCACCGAAAAGGTACGATATTACAGCCACATGATACGTGGATGGACGAGCCAAGCAAATAAGCGCCTCTCTGCCGTCTGGGCATTCAGACGGACAGCGAGGCTGAAGATGCGGTGAGGCGCCGAAGCGCGGTCCCCTTCAGGTATTTTCGGAAAGCTGAAAATGCATGTGTCATAAACAGAGACTTGGGCTCACTACCAAGAGAGACAGACGAACCCTGTTGCCCTGGTGGGAGCATGCTAAGACCTGAGCAGCTCAGAGCTCTTCAGGCCCGGTTTCAGTATCGAGACCTTGTTCTGATTGTCAGGCCCTTCCTATACTCGCACGGCCATCGTGGTTGATAAGTTCTGGATAACTTGGCGAAACACCAAGAGGGATGGTCTTCCCAACACGTGCGTCAGTAAAATTAATGCCTAAATTTGAGGGCCCCTGATGCTTCGCCTATTGTGATTCAGATCCAAGTCAATATTTCTGACTACAATATCCTAGTTCCATGTTCGTTGTTCCAATCACAATGAGCTGAAAGTGTTGCCAAGGTGCCAAGGACGCCCGGTCGGTCATTGCTGCAGGTCATGATGGCATGGCCAATCTTCCAAAGCGAGCAGAGGCTGTTCTCTCCAACGACCAACGGGAGCAGCTCACATTGCGTTGGTCAAGGACGTTTCTTCTCCAGTTAGCATCCCCAATTGCTAAAATTGAAGTGTCTTCTTCGGAAATTATTCCAACGATGGAGGATAGAAAAGGGCGGGCGCAAGGGCGGACGCAAGGGCGGCCTAGCTCTAAACCCCAGACTTCCAATCGGTGGCCATGGCGAAGACGGCAATCTGAGACATCGTAAGTGCTTATGTCTATCCTCAGCTCCTCGGCAGGCAGCAGTTATTGAAAGCTACCTTACTTATTATGTGGACCAGTCTATGCAGCTCAAGCCGCCGATCCCAAAATTGAAACCTATGAGAGGTCAGAGGCTGGGCTTGTCTGAGTCGTTTTAATTCTGCTGCCTAGGAATACGAGTTGGGGCGCGATCAGAATTTCTTTCAAGGACATTCAGTTGGTGGTGATAATATTTTGTTTCGCTAAGTGAGGTAGCCAAAAAGAGGGTTGAAAGTTGTCAATGCCCCAAAAATTAAGAGAAACAGAAAAAAAAAGTGAACAGAACGCCGTATCACATCATCTAGTCATGGTCATGCTTATCCTTCCCGCTAAATTTTGCCCAGGTACCAAAAAGATCAAAGTTGGGGATCACAGCTTGGAGAAGACACCGCTGCATGCACCCTTGCCCAATTGCACAAGAGTGCTCTTGGTTCTCATGTAGGCCCGGATGCCTTGAATGCCGTTCTCCAATCCCAAACCACTCATCTTCCAGCCGCCGACAGGCATCTCGGCTGGAGACTCGCCCCATGTGTTAATCCAGGTGATGCCGGCGTCGAGCTGGCGGATCACATCGTGGGCCAAGCCCACGTCAGATGAAGCAACACCTGCAGCCAGCCCCATCGGTGTGTTGTTGGCTCGGCGAATAAGCTCCGGCAGCCACTCATCCTGCTGCTTGTTGGCGGTGGTATAAGGAAGAATGCACATGACAGGGCCGAAAATCTCCTCGCTCGCGACGCGCATGTCGTCAGTGCAGTCCGAGAAGATGACGGGGGGGACCCAATAGCCGTCGGCGGTGGGACTCTGGCTCTGGGCGTCCTGGGCTCCGTCGTAGAGCACTCGAGCCTGGTCCACCTCCTTTCCGTGTCGGATGTACATCCTGACCTTTTCTTGATGAACCTTGCTGACGACGGGACCGAAATTGGTCTTCTCGTCGCGGGGTAGTCCCATACGAATGCCCTCGCGACAACGCTGGATCAGGGCCTGCTCAATTTTGGCTTGCAGGTTGTCAGGAACAAATACTCGAGTTCCATTTGTACACACCTGGCCGGTGGAGAAGAAATTTGCCATCATTGCGATGTCGGCAGCCTCCTCGACATCAGCGTCAGGCAAGATGAGGAGCGGGCTCTTGCCTCCCAGCTCCATTGTGATGCTCTTCATGTCCTTGGCTGCCTGGCTGGCGACCTTGCTGCCAGTGTTGACCTGGCCGGTGAAGCTGACCTTGGCAATACCAGGATGCGCCACCAGAGGCGCACCAGCGCTCAGGCCATCACCGTAGACAACATTGAAAACACCCGGAGGCACGCCAGCCTCAATATAGATTTGTGCCAGAGTGTTGGCGTGCAGCGGTGTGACCTCGCTAGGCTTGTAGACCATGCAGTTTCCTGCTGCAAGGCAGGGAGCGGACTTCCAGAGGGCAATCTGGATGGGGTAGTTCCAGGCACCGATACCAGCGCAAACACCAAGCGGTTCGTGGCTCGTGAGGACAAAAGCATCGGGCCTTAGGCGAGTATTCTCTCCTGGGCTGCCGCCAGCAATCATGTGAGCATAGTACTCCAAGACATCGACGCCGGTGACAACATCGACGGTGGACGTCTCGCTCCAAGCCTTGCCAGTGTCGAAGGTCTCGGTCAGCGCCAGGGCGTCATTTCGCTCGCGAAGGATAGAAGCGGCCTTGAGGAGAATGGCCGATCGTTTGGTAGCCGGGGTCTGGGACCAGATGGGGAATGCAGCCTGAGCCGAGGCCACGGCCGCATCGAGCTGCGCGGGAGTGGTTGTGTAGATGGTCGCGAGAGGCTTCGAGGTGCTGGGGTCCAGAGAGACGAACGTCGAGGATGAGGAGCCTTCAGGTTGAGCCTTTCCCGAGTGAAAGGTGTGAATCTCGGGGGTGAAAGTCATGGTGGCGAAGAAGCGTCTCGTCCGAGACAGCAAGGCGTAGCTACGCTGTTTGAGAGGGGAAGCCAGGGGGAGAGATGAGAAGACGAGGTTTCTGCGAGAGGGAAGAGAGAACAGAATGTTGCCGGTGCTCAATGGCAATGATGCAGAATCCGATGAATTGACCGGTTACCAGAATAAAAGGATGGATGAATTGACAAGCTGTGTCGCTTGGTCTAACGCAGGCACATGGAGAGCTGCGATAAGTGGTGGGGTAGCAGCAGCAGAGCGGCATGAAGCTACGGGGGTGATTGTTCCAGAACAGGCTGCTAAAGAGCAACCCGTGAGAATTTTTGAGGCCAATTGGAACGTTGCGCTTATGCCAGGGCTGCTTGTGATTTGATGCTCGAGACGAATGCTCAAGAAGCTACAATCCGGGCGTAGCGCCTGTCGAGACTCATTCTTGTGGTGGTGTACATACGTCATTTGCGGGCGCCGGGCAGGAGCAGCCAGCAGGGGCTTCTCCGCTGGCGGGAAAAATGGGACGCCGTGCGAGATGTTTCGCACTGTATTGCCCTCTAATACCCGTTTGCGGTTTAGCCCGCCGTCATCAGCGAGAGGCGGGCAGCACATCGGTGTGCATTAACCACTAGTCTGGGCTGGCTGCTCGCCCAATGCTTGCTTTTTCCTCCCCTCCAGCCGTCTCAGGTCGGTAAGCACCAACAGACAAACGTACCTATATCAGCGCAGCAATGGGGTCATGGGCCGGGGAGAAGGACTGCAGATGCATGCCGGGACGGGCGCACCTGATAACGAGTCTCCCTCAGAGAAGAGCTGCTGCCATTGCGCTGAAATTCGCCTTGGCAAGTGCGAGGCAAAGGTTTGCAACGCCGTGCTCCCATTGGTGCAGGCGTCGCCGGGTCCCCGCAAATCTGGCTACACAGTGCGATCCAGATCGCAGTTCGCGGCAACGGCCAGGGCTCATCCAGATTTCGCAGAGATCAATCAACCGCACATCGATCCTCAGCACGCGTTGCCCCTTGGCAATCCCTGGGATTTGGCTGGGATTTGGCTGCTGGACCCCTCATCCCCACCATCGTCCATTGGCAACCCCACCGCTGGGGCTGCTTGTTGGGTGGGAACTGGGAACGGACGCAGAAGAGGGTCGCCGTCTGCAAGGCTCCTCGGCCTCAGCCATCCCTCCCCAAGCCAAACCACGACCGACCGGGCCGCCCATTGACAGAGCTTTCACTAGCAAAACGCTAAGCTGAGCCGATACGCATTGGCTACACAGTGCCAGTCCAATATGGGCCGGTCGCCTCTGGCGCCGTCTCCACACGATGGGGCCGGGACAAGAGTCAGGGACCCAAAACACCAGCCATCAACATCGGAATGGATGGGGGAATGACACGGTGACAACCAATGACGGAGCTCGCTTTTTTCTTCTATCTTGCCCTTCGTTTAGGCCCCATCCTCGAACAGCATCATTTCGTCTGCTCCGCCGCTGGGTTACGGCCCCGGCATCGCCTCTGCCGCCCTACGCAACCGTTTATTCACACCATCGCCCACGAATGCACCGCCAAATCTTATCCGTCAAGTTTTTTGGACGCATTCTTATCAGCTCCACTTGGTCAGTGTGCCATCCTATTTGTCGGCAAGGGCCGTCCGAGCTTGCATCCTCGACAACTTCATGTACATTAACCCCGTCTCTTCTCTCTTCTGCATCATCGCCTGTCTCGTGTGACCTGTACACCAGAGATTGCTGCCGACCTTCCTAGTTCAGAAATCCCAAGGAGAGTCGTTATCTCGTCGTCGTTCCTATTTGTATAGCTCTCGCTCCCATTCCATTTTGGTGATTGCTTCCCACCTCTCCTCATCGCCTCATCCCTCCTCCACCTCATCCCTCTTCCCACCTCATCTCATCTCTTGTGATCGATCGCCTTACCCAACATCATTACCGTACCTGAAGTCTGTTCGCGACAATGGCTGCGACTCAGACTCTCCCTGCTTCGGCCGCCGAGGCCTACGACTACATCGTCGTCGGTGGCGGCACTGCCGGTTGCGTCCTTGCTTCGCGACTCTCCAGCTACCTCCCCGAGCGCAAGATCCTCATCATCGAGGGTGGCCCATCCGACCTCGACCTCAGCAATGTCCTCAACCTCCGCGAGTGGCTGTCACTGCTCGGTGGTGAGCTGGACTACGACTACGGCACCACTGAGCAGTACAATGGCAATAGCCACATCCGTCACTCGCGCGCCAAGGTCCTCGGTGGCTGCTCCTCCCACAACACCCTCATCTCTTTTCGTCCTTTCCGCCATGACATGGACCGTTGGGTCTCCAAGGGCTGCAAGGGCTGGAACTTTGAGAACGTTGTCCGCCATGTCGACAACCTCCGCAACACCATCCAGCCGGTCCACGCCCGCCACCGCAACCAGCTTTGCAAGGACTGGGTCCTGTCTGCTTCCGAGGCCCTGGGCATCCCCGTCATCCCCGACTTCAATGCTGAGATCCGTGAGACCGGCCAGCTGAACCAGGGTGTTGGTTTCTTCTCCGTCTCCTACAATCCCGACAACGGCCAGCGCAGCAGTGCTTCCGTTGCCTACATCCACCCCATCCTCAAGGGCGAGGAGCGCCGCCCGAACCTGACTGTTCTCACTGAGGCCTGGGTCTCCAAGCTCCACGTCCAAAACGACGTCGCCTCTGGAATTGATGTCACCCTCAAGTCTGGCCAGAAGCTCACTCTCAAGGCCCGTAAGGAGGTCATCCTGAGCGCCGGCGCCGTTGATACTCCCCGCCTGCTTCTCCACTCCGGAATCGGTCCCCGCGACCAGCTCGAGTCTCTCGGCATCGAGGTCGTCAAGGATGTGCCTGGTGTCGGTGAGAACCTTCTCGACCACCCCGAGACCATCATCATGTGGGAGCTCAACAAGCCCGTGCCCGAGAACCAGACCACCATGGACTCTGACGGTGGTGTCTTCCTCCGCCGTGAGGCCTTCAACGCCGCTGGCAACGACGGCGATGCTGCTGACATCATGATGCACTGCTACCAGATTCCTTTCACCCTCAACACGGGCCGTCTGGGCTACCCCGAGATCGCCGACCGCTATGCCTTCTGCATGACTCCCAACATTCCTCGACCTCGCTCTCGTGGCCGCATCTACCTCACCTCTGCTGACCCCAACGTGAAGCCCGCTCTTGACTTCCGCTACTTCACCGACCCCGAGGGTTACGATGCCGCCACCTTTGTCGCTGGCATCAAGGCTGCCCGCAAGATCGCCGAGCAGGCTCCCTTCAAGGACTGGCTCAAGAAGGAGGTCGCCCCCGGTCTCAGCGTGAAGTCCGACGAGGACATCAGCGAGTACGCCCGCCGCGTCGCTCACACCGTCTACCACCCTGCCGGTACCACCAAGATGGGTGACCTCAAGCGCGACGGCTACGCTGTTGTGGATCACGAGCTCAAGGTCCGCGGCATTGGCAAGCTGCGCATTGCTGACGCCGGTGTCTTCCCTGACATGCCTTCCATCAACCCTATGGTGACTGTTCTTGCTATCGGTGAACGTGCTGCTGAGCTGATCGCCATGGAGGAGGGCTGGAAGCCCGACAACAACAAGCCCAGACTGTAAAAAGTCATCGCCATCCCGTTGCTGCGACATGAAGAACGTGTATACTGTTGTTGCTGAATTTTGCATAATTTCCTTTGTTTGGCCAATTCATTGAGACGACAAAAATGCTAGGCGTATGAGCTAACGATGTTATGGGACTGACTACATCACCTGTTTTTCATTGATTCAACCGAAGACTCCCCATGCTTTCCGTGGGGAAAGAGACTTGAAGCGAACCAATTTTGAATATGACATCTTATTTTGGATACCAAATGGAGGCATTCTGCTCCAACCGCGTGCTTTGTGATTATTGACGTGAGATGTCGTGCCTACCTTTTAAATTCTGCCCATGTGGTGATTCCGAGTCTGACCTACCCTATGGCACACTGGTCTGCTCACAACGTCTGACCAAGGCACACCAACCTGACGGGTGAGCACCTCCCCCACCTTCAAAAGGAGCGTCTGGTCCCGTATCCTCAATTGAAAGTGGCGGTCTCCTTTCCTGTCGAATCCCTCGCCTGTGATCGACTGGCTGCATCCTATTAACCCGAGCGAGACGGCAGAAATCCCAACGGGGCGCGATGACTGGTCGGATGAATGGGTGGCACAAGAGAAGGAAGAAAATCAGTCGAGGTTGCACCTCAGCTCATTAAGCTTGCCAAGAGATTTTCATAAAACCCACTAGGGCAAGCCAACAACCAGCGAGATGGGCCGGGACATGGAGATCTGCGCACAACACAATTTCCCAGGAAGCAGTTGCCGGACGAGTCGAAAATGCCAGTGCCGGATCAGGCGCAAGCGAAGGGACGCGGCTCCTAGGGCTAGAAGACGACGGCTCTGGCGCCAGGAGGGCTGGGCCAACTATGACATTGAGGTCGAGGATTGGCTGGGTGGATGATCCGTGGCGCGGTGTCAGGCGAGCACGTTTACTTCTGGCCGTGGAGAGTGTCTGGCCGAACCTCTTGCGATTGATCTAGCTGGGTGATTAGCGCCGGCACTTCGGGGCGGAGGGAGTGGAACCAAAGCACCACGAGAGACGGAGTTGAGGCCCGTGGAACCTCTGGACCCCTGGCCGTCTTGGCTCGCCGGCGCCTTCACCACCCACGCCGCGGCCTGCACCTGATGCACGCACACATATGCCGCTGCCTGTCCTCGTTTGATCTTCGGAATGTCGAAAGCGGCTTTCCTGCGCCTTGGCCGGCAGGGATGCGCGAGGGCTGAGTCTCAGATCCACATGACGCCCTCTGGTACCTCGGCCGCGCGCCTCTGCTCGTCTCCTGGCCACTCGTATTCTGCCATCTGCTGGACAGCATATGCCTCGTTCTCCCAGAGAGAGGACCCCTGTACGCTGCCCAGGTGGAACCAATAGTGACGGAACCATGGGCCATTCTTCCCTCTTCCCGATTTTGTCGACGCTCCCCCTATGTTTTGCCTAGACGGTCCGCTGAACCTGTCTTATGAAGGCCCCCACTCCCCGGGCCGAACTCTTATCAGCGCCTTTGCCTCTCCCCCAAACAAGGGAAAGGCACGCGGAGAAGCTTCAAGAGAGTAGGGTCTTGCGTGCTTTGGCCAGTGCTTTTGCTCACGGTTTTCCCAGACTTCGGTCCAGAGCACAGATCGGGCCGCCCGGGGCGGTGGGGAGCAGTAAAAATATGGCTGGATGGTAGCAGTTTTCCACGGTTTGAATGTGGTCCCGGAAGGGCATCTGTGCTCACTCTCGTCTGCCTGATCAGCCCTCACTACTACTGCTTTCTGTTTTTTTGCCATCTCTGATTTTTCTCTCTCTCTTATCTCTGTTTCATTGTTGTTTCTCCCGACGGATCATGAGATGGGACCGCCAGACTGAGCCGAACCCTGTTAAGAAGCCTGCACACGGTTCTTTTCTTTCGGCACTCCCTTCCTCTTGCTGCATGTTCTCTGAGGTTTAAGAATACGGACACTTGCTGCTCTTATTTGTCATTCGTCTCAAGTGACTACACGTGTGTGTTACATGCCGTGCCATTTTTTTTTTCTACTTTCCTCCTCTCTCCTTTGTGCCACCGTACGGCCAGCAATACCTTTTCTCTACTACAAAGACTGGTCGCCTCTCATTTGCCATTAATACTTGTCCATTATTTTAGAGGAGAGCTTCTAAAGGCATCTGGTATAAACCGTATCCATGGTTCGGGCAATTGAGCCGCCAAACGTTTACTTCCTTATTTCCCACAACATTACCAACAGGTCTTACTTGACACTTGGTTGAAGCAACCCCCCAACCAGCCAATAGGGAAAAGGCTCAACCATCCATCTATCCATCCATAACATCCCATCGTTCATGTTCACCTCTCTAGACTCATGGCGGTATTATCATCATCATCATCACCAGGCGACGGGGACGGCGGCTTCGAGGAGGAACTGTCGCGAGAGCTCGAGGCAGCCACCAGGGCCACGGCATCGCCAACGCTGCTGGACCGCGTCCGGGGCATGACGAGCGGGCTGGACGGCTCGTCGTCGGCATCGCCACGCTTCCGATCAACTTCGACGCCTCCCGTGGTAGCGCCGCCGACGCCAGAGCAGCGCCCCAAGTCGGCGCACGGGTACAGGAGCAAGGAGGAGGAAGGGCGACGGTACTCGCACAGGCTGCTGGAGCGGGTGAACCAGAGGATCAGCGGCGGGCGCAACAGCAGCGAGGCGGGCAGCAGCAGCGGCGGCGGCGACATGGCGACACCCGAGGGCAGGGCGGCGTCGCAGTCGCAGTCGCAGTCGCAGTCGCAGTCACCATCATCATCGTCGCACATCCTGAAGGGGGCGGGAGGGCGGCTGACCCAGGGGGGTCGCATCACCAAGAACCGCCACAGCCAGCGCGTGCCAGCGTCTGCGGGCAGGAAAACGACGGCCCTCGACAGCGGCTCTAGCCGTGGTGGTGGTGGCCTCGGTGGCACCACTACGACCGCTACGGGCAGCGCCGACAGCGCTAACGTCGACACCATGATGGGGGGCATGGACGTGGCTACGGGGGACGACACCACCACTAGCTCGTCCGCCGCGATGGCAGCCGCAACCCCAGAACTAGCTCCCGCGGCTGCTCTCGACCCCGCCTCATTTCCCTGCATTTCCTCCACCTCCACCTCCACAAGCTCGCTCGCCCTCGACAACTCCTCCTCCTCCTTGGGGGCGTCGTCCACCTCGCTGCCCCCTCAACTCGCCTCCCCCGGACCCGACTCCTCCGCCAACCGCCCCGACTACACCTCCCGGTCCGCCTCGTCGTCCTCGTCGCTCGCTCCCTCGTCCTACTCCGAGGCCAGCTCCAGGCCCGTCGTCTCCTCCACCGTGTCCGCCACCTCTATCCCTCAGTACGGCAACCTCGACTCCCACGATTTGCCGTCCAGCGCCACCTCCTCCAAGCCGAGCTTCCACGGCCACAGCCAGAGCCTTGGCAGCACCGCAGCCGCCGGCGCCGCCATGGCCCTCGACGACGACCCTGTCCTGACCTTCTGGGGACCCGACCCGGTGCCCCTCCCCACTCGGTTCGCCCGCATAAAGCAGCACCTGATAGCCGGCCACGAAGCCGCCATCGAGGCCTCGTGGGCGCGCCTGATCTACGCCCTGCGCGCAGAGGTCGAGCACATCGAGGGGCTCGGCGCGCATCTCATCCCCTCGATCGAGTTCTCTGATATACACAACCCGGCGCAGACGACCCGCTTCGGCCACGACCTGCGCCGCTATGGCGTTGGCGTCGTCAGGCGCGCCGTCCCGAAGCCCGACGCCGACGACATGGTCAACAGCACGCTGCGCTACCTCGAGAACCGTGGCGGGAAGCATGACCTGAAGCCTGTCGAGCAGGATCCCACCTGCTTCGACTTCTTCTGGACCCCCGCCCAGATCCGCGCACGTGCTCACCCTGCCGTCCTGACCGCCCAGCGATTCATGATGGGCCTGTGGGAGACGAGTCCGAATGTGAACCTTGTCACCAGGCTGCCCATCGCGTACGCTGATCGGCTGCGCATACACGGAACGGCTGGCGAGCAGATTCTGTTGCGCGACAGTAACCGGGATGGCGAGCCGGAAAAGCAGACGCTCGAGATCCCCCTTGCGACGTCAATGGAGCAGGCGCCGCAGTCAGCCGACGATTGGGTCATTGCGCTCCAGTCGTCGGCCGGCATCATCGCACAGGTCGACAACGGCTCTCTGGAACGATGGGAGCCCGACGGATATGGCCGGACTGGCACGTACAGTCGGGTCTTCCGTGGTGAGTGGGAATCGTACGATCCCTGGGAGTGCGCCAGCCGCGTATCCTCCACCATCGACCTCTACAACGGGTACGGCTCCTGTACCATCTTCCGCATGTTCCAGGCCGTCGTCGCCCTCTCCACCATTGAGCCAGGCATGATCCGCCTGCTCCCCTCCCCCAAGCTCGCCACTGCCTACTTCCTCCTCCGACCTTTCTTCTCCGCCAAGACCCCTATGCCCGAGGTCCGCACGGGGCCCGACTGGGACGCCTACCTGGACCCTTCCAACTGGAAGCTCGACCGTAGCCCAGACACCATCATCCACGGCGCCGTCCCCGGCCACGCCCAGCGCATCACCGAGCGCTGGCATCCCCATCTCTACCTCCGAAGCAGCATGATCACCCTCCCCACCCTCCAGCCGGGCGACTACATCTTCTGGCACCCGGACCTGGCGTACCACATCTCCAGCCACGCCAACCACGGCCTCCGAACGCCCGTCCACGGGCCAGACGACGTCCGCATGCTCGTGTACGTGCCCGCCGCGCCACTGACCCAGACAAACGCCCTCTACCTCGCCCGCCAGCGCAAGGCGTTCCACCGCGGCCACCCCGGTCCCGACTTTGACTCGAGCGGCCGCGGGTTCAACATCGAGGACCCGGCCACCAAGCCCGGCGAGAAGGAGATCGAGGAGGTCGGCGGCGCGGCCGGCCTGCAGGCCATGGGACTCGCCCCGTGGGATGCCTCGTCGCGGGACGGGACCCAGGTAAACGGGGACAAGGGGGTCCCCAAGGGCGAGGCGGAGATCGTAGAGCTGTCAAACGACATCCTCTTCCCCGACCGCCCCATGCCGGGTTTATAAATCGGGGTTGCATCTGGGATAATTCATAGCTGTTTTTTAAAAAAGGGAGTTTGCATGCGGCGTCTATGTTTACAAGGGTCGGGCTGGTTCTTCATACATTTTTTTTTCTATTATTTAAGATATCATCTTTCACGTACACTTGCATCGCATCAAGTTGAAGGAAGCGTCCGGTTTCTTAAACCTTGATACAATTCAACTTGCGTCATTCGGGGGGGGGGGGATTTGTTTTCCTTCATTTCACTCCTCTCTTTATACTTTAAACCTTTCTTTCACATGATTTGCATGTTTTCATAACGGGATTCATAGGGATTGAGTCGGTTCATTTGGGGGGGGGTGAGAAGTTCTGATATTGCTGTATATAATATATTTATCTGCGACAAACACCTTTCTTCCGATATATAGAGAGAAATGAGCAACACGAAGATAAAAAAAACATGGAAACAATCAGAATAAAAAGGAAATAAGAACGAAGAAAAAAAAAACAGATCATAATTCATGAGTGTCGTGCAGTCTATGCCTGCTGTAGAAAGGTGAGAATCTCGCCCAGGAGAGCCTCAGCGGTGGGCTCGTCTGCCAGGACGCTCTTTGCGCCGAAGGCGCCCACGTCTAATATCTCGCCACGGATGGCTGCTTCGATGTCTATTGCCGCCTGTGGTATAGCCAAATGTTAGTTGTCGGTTTTCTTTTGAGTATTGGGGTGGAGGTGAACTTACAGGGAAGGCATCCCGGACAGACACGTTGCCGAGCTGGCCATCGAATCTGCCCTCGACCTCAGCCGTGGAAGCGGGTTGGGCCATTTCCTCGACTGGATTAATGGTAGTGGCAGTGGCAGGATCATCTGCGGGTGTAGGGAGCGACAGGAAGTTAACGAATGAGTCCACCTTGACGCCGGTCCACGCTTCTATCTCCCACAGGCCGACTTGAGAGCGGCCTTGGGATGTTACTTCGATGATGCTGGTTTGTACCTTGGCAGCTAGTTGGACGATCGAGTCACTGGAATTGACTGCTACCTTGAGGGGCAACAGGTTCAATTGTGGGAAGATCTCGAGCGCAGAGTTTTCATCGTCGCGGTTGGCAAGGTACACGCCAAACATAACGAGTTGGCTGTTATGTGTCTCTGTCTGACGTGACGCCAGAGTTCGAGCATATGCGGCGAGGAAAAGGGATTGAACACTGACACCGGCCTGCGCGGCATGTTGTCGAAGCTGGGACACATCAGGTAGAGCGGACCGTCTCACAACAGAGGTTCTCTCAAGAGAGTAGATTGAAGCATCTGAGCTGTGTACCGATTTGCAATCTTGAAGGTAATCGGTCCAGAACTGCCTCCTCGAGTCTTTGTTGGCTTGTAAAGTTTGGGTTATAGCAAAATTAGACCACGCCGAGAGACCTTCGTCGTCTCTGGAAACGCCTGGTTCCTGGATATTTCTTGATAGCTTCTGCATAATAGCCGGTAAACTGACTCCGTCATACAGGGCATGATGGATCTTGAGCCTCAGCAGCCAGCCATCTTCGGATTCCGCCCTTTTAACCCCCAATTTCACCCAAGGGTTCTCTGAATTTGCTGTCGCACGGAGGATGACTTGCAAGATAGGTACATCTTTAGATAGCGTAGCAATGAACCGGGTCCGTAAGATTGATGTTGAAGTAACCACAGACCCCCAAGCTGCGTGGATGTCTTCCAACGAGCAAGATGATTTCAACGAGTATGAAAACTCGGGATAAAATACCCGACCCTGAGAATTTTGCCAGGTGCTCAGCATGAACACTTGCATAGGAATGGCAGGCAGCAGCGCCTCGATATCTGATTTTTCGATTTGATGTTCAGAAAGCAGACCATCAACGTCAATTCCAGACGAAGGATGCCATTCGTTCTGCTCGGTAGGTTTTTGAGACGGAGCGGTAGTTGATTTAGTAGCGGAGGCCGCCATTTGACGTATGTCAACAGCTCGAATGAGATCTCGAACGCTGATGGTAACAGATTGGCGTCGAAGCATTGCCGAGACCTTGATGGCGATGATCGAGTCGAGACCGAGATGGTAGAGGCTATTAGAGAGTCTGATCTGATCAACAGCAACACCCGATGCCTCGCTCAAGACTGACCGAATGATGCTTGAGGTCTCGTCCCAGACTTCAGCATCCCCGGTCAAGCCTTCGGCTTCTTCCTCAGGGGTGCCGCCTTCGGCATCTAGATGAGTTGAGGGAAGGCCACACATGGAGGTACCGGCGTCATCGAAAGAGAGAAGATCCGATTCAGGAGTCGATATGATGAAGTTCATCACACGGTTCACCTCATCAATCTTGCTTAGCGCAACTTCGTCTGACAATGCGTGCGGTTGATAAGCCGCACGCCAGATGAGAGCATCATCGACAAGCTCTGCCTCAATGCAGAAAGGGTAGTCGATGGCAGAGGATCCCTCGACAGATTTCACGAGGTCATCCGAGGAGCCAGTACTGACCGACTTCTGCAGCATGAAGAGAGTGTCGAACAGCTGACCATCCACCCCGGCCGCCTGCTGCGCTTTGCGAAGGGGAAATCCTTGGAAATTGCGGATGTCTCCCATATTCTCCTCCAGATACTGAACAAAGTTGCCGGCTGAGTCGTGAAGAATACACCGGAGAGCAACGGTATTCATAGTAGGGAAGACGAGGTCTTCTGCGCCCTCAAACTCACGACCAGACATGACGACACCAAATGTAACATCGAGCTGCTTGGTTTCGTGGGCCAGAACCACGGCCCAGCATGCCTGGCAAAGGACTTGAAGACTGACAGAATACTTCTGACAGAATTTCTGTATGTCTGTAACACTCGAGGTCGACTGTGAAGATGTCCGACGCACAACCTTTCCTTCGTCCTCAAGTGAGTTGGCCAGAAGGGTAGGTGTAGCGTCTTGGAGGTAGTCACCCCAAAACTCGCTCGATTCTCTGCCCTGGACCATCATTGCTTTGGAGATGAAATTCTCGGGAGAACCAGGACTCAGACTCTCTCCATCGTAGGCCTTGCGGAGCAATTGGTAAATGAGACCAAGCGACCACCCATCATATAAAGCATGGGCAACTGAAAGCAGCAGGTAGTTGCGACCCTTCACTGTAATGAAGGTCAGTTGGAAGAGGTGGTCTAAGCCTCGACCTTGTTCTGCCCGGCTCCTTGCCTTCTCCGTCACCACATGAACATCCTCCAAACTATCTAGTATTATCTCCTCCATCTGCGTATCAGTTTGACTCCTCACAACCTGACAGTAAGAAAAGTCTAGCTCAAAATTGTGTAGTTCGTAAAACCCAGTCCTCAAAATAGGGCACGCCTGAGCAACCAATGCCCAAGCTCTCCGTAGTTGGTCCACAGCAATTCCATCCTGAATTTCCATTAAGTCATGGTTGAAATACCATTCGAATCCCGAGCTGATCATGGCAGCCACCATCGATTCTTGCAAAGCGGTGGGAGGCAGAACATCCTCCACTAATTCCAAGTCTACTGAAACCTCCTGGCTGCTACTCCTGAGGTTGTCCCACAGTGTTTTCTTGATAGCAGCCATATCAACTCCCTGTGTAGCAGGGTCGTTGGGCTCCCCATCCTCTCCCTTCTGGGCGGTAGCGATCTTCGCAATGCTCTGCAAGCGAAGGATACTGGATGCAGGGATTTTGACACCCCGCTTTCTTAGCTTAGCAGAGAGCTTGATCACATCAATACTATCGAGGCCAAGCTCGAACATTGTAGTTGATTCTGTGACATCCGCAACGCCCGTGCCAGCGAGTATTACAGCTTCTTCTTTGATGGCAATGGCAGTGTCATCCCAAGAAAAATTTGACAAATCTTCGCCGTCCTCATCGCTGGGAATGCTTGAGAGACCTTCGGATTGGGATAAGTTCCGCTCCTCCAGGCCCGTGACAATACCTTGCTTCGAATCACCTGCCAAGAGACCCATATTCTTCTCAATTTGATCGAGAATAGACTCAAGGCCTGTAGTGTTCGCCACAGAACCTTGTGCCACCAGGGTGATGTTCATCTTGCCATTCTGCAAGCAGTTTATTTCGATTGCCAGAGGGTAATCCGGAGTTGACTGGCTATCCACAATTTCCCAGGGAACCGGACCTTCTATCGCCTCGCCTCCTTCAAGTTGAAGAGTAAACAAGGTATCAAATAGCGGCCGACCCTTAGAGCACCATTTCTGGATCTTTTGGAGCGGTACGTGCTGGAATGGCAAGGTGTCTACGCCAAATTTGTGGCATTTCTGGATGAGTGATGACCATGAATCCCCGCGCAATGACTTATTTGTAAATGGCAGAGTGTTGAAGAGTGGTCCAATAACTTGATCAACCGACGGCAAATCAATAGACCGACCAGATACCACCATTCCGAGGGTCATACTGTCTCCGTAGTAATAGGGTTGAAGAACAGATGTCCAAAGGGCCAGCATCACAGCTTGCAAAGTGACCTTTTCTGTCTTGCGTATTTGTTCTAGCGCTTCGTAGGACATGGATCTCGTTGCCGTGACGGCGAATCCATCTCCAGAAGCCGGTTCAGACAGGGCCAAGGGTCGAGGAGATGCCCATTCCTTCAAGAAATCCACCCAATACTGGCGGCAGTGGTCAAATTTCCAAAGAGGCCCATGAATTAAGGCCTCCAAGAATGATGGCCCCTTGGTAGGCTGGACATCCAAGCATCGAGAAGCAACGTGTTGTAACATCAAACCCAAACTGTTTCCATCGTAGATCCCGTGGAAAATATTGACAAACAAGCTGCGGCCAGCTGGAGTGGTCACGTAGATGAACTTGAGAGGGTTGGCAATATGCTCAGAATTTTCCTTGATCCAGTCCTGCCTCTGTTGTTCGAGGAATGGGCTGACTTCAGTCTCGCTCGGAAGATCTTGACTTATCCAAGATATCGCCTTCTTCTTGAGGGCAACCTGGACATGACCACCAGTTGTGGATAAGAAAACTGTCCGCAGAATAGTCTCTGCTCCGACCAGATTGTCCCATGCCGCACGAAGCTTCTCCTGAGAAATTTTACCACGAATCTTCAACTCGAAGGAATTGAAATATGCGCCTTCTGTGTCATTTGTAATGGACTTGGAGATGATGCCCTGCTGTAGTGGCGAGCACGGAGCAATGTACTCAATTTCATCAGCTCTAATTCCAAGCTGCCGGCAGGCGATTGCCCGATACCGATGCCGACTTGCCGAGAGAGTTTGCTTGGCTTCGCGAACGTACTTCTCCTGTGACTGTGTTGCGGCAGACGAAAGAGCCCGGGCAAGGTCCGCGACGACAGGGTTTCTGAGGATCATAGTGGTCGACGCCCCTTTGAGGCCCTGGGATTTGAGAATGGACGACAGACGGAGCGCCGTGATGGAGTCTACTCCCACATCGAAGACGCTGGTATTGGCAGATAAGTCTGACGACTCAACGCTTCCAAATTCTTCCAAAGCTTTGATAATCTTTTGGCAGAGATCACTGATGAGACCGCTTTGCGGCACCGTTGGTGAAGCCGTGTGAGCCATCAATTGCTCGTGTGATAGCTCGCGGAAAATCCGCTTCAGCTCCTTCGCTTCGGCTTTGTTGTTGACCGACAGTGGGATGTACGGGAGCACCAGGCAGTAGGTTGGAACCATGTAGCCTGGAAGACGCTGACGGCACGCCTCTTTCGCTTTCAGGCTCAGTTCCTCGACATCGTCCAGCACCTTGAGCTCAGTGTCTCCAGAGTCGGCTTGAGAAGATACAACAAACGACACCAGCACGGTCTTGTCATTATTTGATCCGTGAGAAGTCACAATCGTGGCAGCATCGCTGATATCAGGTACGCTTCGAATAGCATGGTTGATCTCGCCAATCTCAAGGCGCTGGCCGCGAAGCTTCACTTGATCATCTGCTCGGCCCAGGAAGTCAAAACACCCGTCGCACAGAATTCGTACCAGGTCTCCAGTGCGGTAGATTCTCTCGCCAGACTCTTTCAGAGTAGGGAAGCGCTCTTGAGTCAGCTCTGCTCGGCCGAGGTAGCCCTTCCCAACCAACTTGCCAGAGACGCATAGCTCGCCGACACCACCTCTCAAGACAGGAATCTCGGTCCCAGGGTGGAAGACGTAAGATCCCACATTGGAAAATTGCCTTCCGATGTTGCTTGGCCGTCCATTAATCGGGACTCGCTGATACATGGTAACTCCAATGGTAGCCTCCGTAGGCCCATATGCATTATATATGACAGCCTTGGGTCCCCAGACATCAAGAATCTCCTGCTTGAGTGACTCTCCGCCAGTGATGAAGACGCCTCTACACAGACTAGGAACCTCATCAGGATGTGTCAGACGTGCCAGGCTAGGCGTCAAGTCTATGTGAGTGATCCCCAGCTTATTGATCGTTCCCGTAAGGTCGTCCAAGATTAGATCTTTGGGTGCGCTGACAACACTGATTCCAACTGACCAACTCCAGTACTGTTCCAGGACAGACACATCAAAATGGAGTGCCGCAAACTGTAGCCATCTCGAGTCTTGTTCCCAATGGCCCTGAAACAACTCCTGGAACGCCATCATGGCTTGGACGGCATTCTCATGGGTAATTTCGCACCCCTTCGGTGTGCCAGTCGTTCCTGAGGTATATAGGCAGTAGCAGGTGGACGAAGGCGAGAACTCAGGTCCAAGTTGGCGGGGGGTGGGTGCAAACACACTCAGGCCCTCCATTGTCAGAGGGATCATCTTGGTTGGCAGGTTGAGATCTAAATCAGCCGCTCCTGTGAGTACACAAGGAGCCTGAGAGTCGGACATAATAAACTCCTTACGAGCGCTAGGAGCAGTGGGATCGAGCGCTACGAATGAGCAGCCAGCCTTCAAGATACCCAGAATGGCAAAGTAAGCCTCTGGGCATTTTACGAAATGGATTCCGATGATAGATCCAATCGCAGCTTCTTTGGCCAGCATATTTGCGACTCTGTTGCCCATCTCGTCCAGCTCTCGATACGTCCACTGCTGTTTATGGGGCGTCCCGTCATCGGCAATGGCGGACACAAACTCAAGGGCGATGGCATCAGGCTGTGAACGCGCTCTCATCTCAACAAACTCGTGCATATACTGTACCGGCGAAGGCATCTCTGGCTTCAGTGGGGGCGAAACGGAGAAAATGGTTTGATTAGCCTTGTACAGATCAAAATGCGTGCCATTGGTGTCCATTATCAAATGGCACATGCCAGCATCGAACTGTCGGAGAATCATTTTCGCTTGTTCCAGCGGCACAACATTGGGCAAGTAGGTTATTGACAGATTCATCTGCTCATTCCCTACAGCTTCAATTTCAATTGAGACGGGATATTCAACAGTTGCCTTGTCCTCAATTAGGCGGAATGGACGGGGGCGCTGTGCTTCCACCTTGCGATACGAGAGCAAGGTATCGAATACAGGCGACGCAGGGTGGCCCAACCATTTCTGTACTTGGCTCAGCGGGACAGATTGGAATTTATGGCATTTAGAATTGAACTCCATCATCTGCTTGAGAAGCTCAGCATTGCATGACTGGTTGGCGGCAACCACAGGCACGGTTGACAAGCATGGCATCGGCGCATCCCTGGTGGTCTCAGTTGATCGACTCGACAAAATGACTCCAAAAGTCACCGAGTTCTCTCCAAGGTACGAGGAGAGGATTCTCGTCCATGCTGCTTGGAAGACTGCTTGAACTGAAACACCCGCACTCTGCGCGGCGGCTTGGAAAGCTGAGAAGCTCATTGATGACTGCATGCTCTCGACTTGTAAGTCGCTGGCAGGCTCCCTGAGGGGAGTCATGATCGGGAATGTGTTCACAACGGCTGACTCTCCTTTTGACTTCCAGAACTTCTCTGCCTCAACCTGATTTGAGTTACTCTCCATCATCATTTCAGCCAAGCTCGGCTCAACCTCTGCGAAAGAGCAAAAGGCAACATCACTCTTGAGTTGGACTGCAAGCTCTGCGAGGATGGAGTCTAATGATTGCGCATCGTAAATAGCATGGTGAATCATGATAACCATCGACAAAGACTCGCCCTTTTCCTCGATGAAAACATGCCAAGGTGGGAGACTGGGCGTAGAAAGGACAGCCGCTCTGCGTTCTGCCATTTTGCTCTCCAGGTTCTCTGCTTTAGAATCCATAATCGTCAGAGGCGCGGGGCTAGATTCCGGTGAATATCTGACCATGGCAAAAGAGCAATCATGATGGTTCACTGGCAGAAAGGCGGTCCTCAACAGTGGATGACATTTAGTCAGAGTAGCCCATGACCTGACAATATCTGCCGTAGAGGTGCCTTTCTCAATTTCATATGACAATGAATTGAAATAATTGCTGCCATCAGAATGAATAAACGACATGAGCATTGCTTCCTGCATGGGCGTGCAAGGCAGGGTGGCCTCAACGACTCGGTCAGCAGGCAGCTTCTCCTGGAGCTGCGACGCAACACCAGAGCCAAACTTTCCAAGGTCGTACGTCGATTTCTTCGATGTCTTCTTGCTATTGTTCTCGTGAACCCTTTCAGAGATCTTGGCGCACGTCGTACATTCAATCACGTCAGATGCCGAGACGTCCAAGCCTTGCCGGCGAAGCATCGATGCAACCTGCACAGCATTAATGCTGTCGAGGCCGAGCTGAAAGATACTTGTAAATCGCGAGACTCTTGAAGCAGGCTGCCCAGATAGCTCTACAAGGACATTTCTGATCTGAGCTTCGACCTCGGGCCACTCTTCCACAACTTGGGCCCGGGTCTTATCCGTTTCGACTCGCTCCCGTCTGACAACGATGCCTTCAAGCCCCGCTATGAGTTTCGGAGGCACTGAACTCCGTTGCAATAATTTTCCGTAGGGAGACTTGAGAATAGACTCAAACTGAAGCCTAAATATACCAGCAAAAGCCCAAACCATCGCTTCACTGACTGCGTCCATGTCATACTGTATGTTGACAACAACGGTATTCAAGCTTGGGCAGGGGACAACCTCGCACACCAGAGGAATATCCATGTCGCTATTATCGCCCTCCAGTATCCAGACGCTATCATCCATAGCATGAAGCGGCTGCTGGACAATGAGGAGAGTATCAAATAGCGCACGTCCGGATCGGCCCGTAGTCTTCTGAATTTGTCGAAGAGGTGTGAACTGGTATGATAAAATCTCCGAGTTCAGCTCGTAAAAATCCTTGACGAGGTTTATGCCATGTGGCTCTGCTGACAGGTCCTTACGAATGGGGATCGTATTGAAGCACGGTGCGATCAGCTTCTCAATACCTTCAATATCCACTGTTCGCCCGCTGACAACGTTTCCGAAACAAACGTCGGTGGAACTGCTTGCGATGGCAATAGTGTTGGCCCAAGCCGCCTCACAGAGGGACAGGAACGAAACTCCTAGTGACTGCACATGCTCGTGGATATCTCTCAACGGAACATTCAGCGAGGTACTGGCTGCTGCCTGAACCGCCTTCTTGCCCTTGGATCTCCTAAACAAGCTTATTGACTGAAAGTCCCGAAGCTGTGAGAGCCAAAAGCTATCGGTATCACTTGGGGGGCTGAGGACCTCCATCAAGAATGGCTCATAGGGGACTGGAGGTGGCAACACAGCGCCATTTGCCAGTGCTTCCACTTCCCTCCAGAGATTCACCATAGCAACGCCGTCATAGAGCGCGTGATGACAGATGAAAGACAGGAACGCTGTTCCCCGATAGTTGATAACAGCCAGAGAAATGGGAGGAATCCTGGAGTCAACAGGCTCCGGAAGTTGTTTCAAGTGCTCATCAACCACATGGTCGAAAGAGGGCGTGCTCACAGAGAATTCCAACCAGGGTATTTCCCAGTCCTGGAGAACAACTTGCGCGATGGGGTTCTTGACTTGGTCTGTAGCCACAAAAGCGGTCCGTAAGATTCCGTTCCGCGCAGCAACGTTATTCCAATATTGTCGCATGTCCTCTGGCTTGGTCAGAAGGCGAAGCATCACCTTATTGTAATAGCTTTGCTGGCCACCAGCAAGCATCGCCTCTTGGAGCGGCGTGCAGGGAAGAATGTTTTCAACCTTTTTGCCTTCAGATTCGAAGCTCTTTCTCACACCTGACAAGAAAGACTCTAAGAAAAAATCACCAGGTTTGGGTAAAGATCTGTTTTTGGTGTTTGCTGATTGGCTATCAAGATGCCGTCCCAATAACACGAGGTTGGGGTTCCTCAAAATGGCAGAAACGGGAATCGACCGTCCAACAGATACCTTCAGAGCTCGAGCTAGCCCGATGGCAGATATCGAATCTATTCCGAGGTTCGCGAAGGGAGTCCAGCGACCGACAGTAGACTCTGGGATGCCCAAATACTCTGAGATGGACTGTTTGAGAAGCAGCTCAGACTGAGACGCCTCTTCTCCGTCTGTACTCTCACTTTGGTCTTGGGTCGATGACGACAGATAATCCGCGGAAAGTTCCTGGAACCAATCTCGCAGTTTCCGGATATCAATCTTTCCCGAGGTCGTCTTGGGCACACCCGAAATTCGGATGAGATACGATGGCACCATGTAGGATGGTAGGCGAGCCTGAAGCGTCAAGAATAGAAGCTTTGTAGTCTCAGCATCATTCGGCAGAATGGACCCTTCATCTTTATGAGTCTCAGTATGAACGAAGAAGGTAACCAGCTGCTCAGGAAAATCCGCGCGCTGCCGAGCCAACAGCGTCACAGCGGCAGAGCTCAGATCAGTAGCAGTGATTATGCTATTGATTTCGCCCGCTTCGATCCTCTGGCCACGGAGTTTTAGCTGGCCATCCATTCTGCCAAGGATAATTAATGATCCATCTGGGAGCATCCTTCCCATATCTCCTGACCGGTAGATGCGGCCATACTTTGGGTGCTCGATGAAGCTTGCAGCAGTTACCTCGGGCAGATTCAGGTAACCCTGAGCGACTTGGTCGCCCCCGAAGCAGAATTCTCCGACCCATCCAGTGGGCAGGGTATCTAGAGACTGAGGTGACAGAACAAAAACAGAAGTGTTTGGGAAAACCCATCCCAAATGCTCAGGATAGTACTCGCGCTTCATATGCTTAACAGTGCAGATATTGGTGGTTTCAGACGGTCCATAACCCTGCCAGAGAAGTTCACCCCAAGTATCCCTGACGGAGGAGGTCATTGCCTCACCAGCAGTAACGAGAAATTCAACATTAGGGGTCTTTTTGGGATCTATAAGTGATGCAACAGTAGGTGTGAGACTGAGGTGTGTGATGCCAAGCTGGTTGATAGCGTTCTCGAGATCCTCAAACAACGTGTCATTGGTTCCTGAACAAAGGCACATCCCAGCGTGCCATGTGTAGAATATCTCGAAAACCGACACGTCAAAAGCTTGAGAACAAGCTTGAAGAAGACGAGACTGCCCAGTGGCGCTCTTAGGGTACAGTGTCTCCAGATAGCCAATATTACTAGCAGCGTTCAATTGCGTGACCGCAACACCTTTTGGCTTTCCAGTGGTACCAGAGGTATAAATCACATAAGAGAGACGAGAACCGTCATGAAGGATGTTCAGATTCTGCTCTGGCAGCCCCTCAAAGGAGTCACCGCCAACAGCCAGAGTCTGCACGCTCGTGGCCAGCGCGAGCGACACCTCCGAATCAGCATCAACAAGACAGAGCTTAGTGTCTGCCTGTGAGAAAATCTCCCGCACTCTAGAAGCAGGAGTGGAAGGTAGAAGAGGAAGGTATGCACATCCTGCCTTAACAATGGCAAGAATCGATGCATAGAGGCGAATCGACTTCTCCATGACAATGGCCACAACTTCTCCAGTTTGTGCGCCAGCATCTCGGATGCTATGAGCTATTTTATTACTAAACTCATTGAGCTCACGATAAGTCACCTTTTCAGAAACAACTGAATCGCTGCCAATTGATATTGCGAAGCAGATGGCCTCGGCATTGGGTGTCTTCTCCACGACCGCCTCAAACATAGCGGCCAGGTCTGGAACGCCTTCATAAGCAGAAGGTGGCTTATTATAGGTCGCCAGCCCATCAAGAATACTATTCTTCGCAGACGCGGCAGAGCCTTGGGGGTATTTAATAATACGTTGGAGTATGAACTTGAATTGATCGAGCATCCGAACCACCATCTGCTCGTCAAACGAGTCGGAGTGGTACGTGGCCTGGAGAGCGAAGCCCTCCTCGCGAGGCTCAACCTCGAGGACGAACTTTGTCTCAAGCCGGTCCAGATGCTTCGACTCTCTAATTGCCATCTCTCTCCTTCGGCCGCTTTCAGGCGACTCCTGGTACGCAAACAAGATGTCATAGATGGTATCTCCCGGCTGCACCCCGCTCAGCCTCTTCACCTCAGCCAATGGCAGGGAATAATGCTCCATCATGGCCCGATTGCTCGAGTGGATGTGATTCAGCAGATGGGCATTCTCCGTCATCCTCTCCAAATTTACCCGGAGAGGCATGGAGGCAACGCAAGGACCCATGACACTGTGAATCCCAGGCACGGGGATCGCCCTGCCGGACGTCACAGTACCCAGCACGATATCAGAACTTCCGGTAATACCGTTCCACATGAGCGCAAGAGCCGCTTGGAAAAGGACTTGTGCGCTGCAGCCAAGCTCTTGTGCCGAGCTTTCAACAAAGCCGGCAGTAGGCGCCTCGAGCATGGCCCTGCACACCTGGGTAACGTTTGGCCCCCCCTGCTGCCCAATCAGCTTAGGGAATGGTACCTTATTCCACCCGAGGAGGTGGCCAGTCCAGAACTTTCTGGCATTGTTCATGCTCTCGACGGGGGGGTGCATGTAGAAGGGCGCCACGTCTCGGAACTGCGGGCGGACGGGAGGCTCAAGCCCCTTTAGGATGGCCGTCATATCGGAAAGAAGCATATCCAGCGACCAGCCATCGTAAATGGCATGATGGACGTGCACGAGCATCTGCACCCCGTGACCGGGCCCGCGGCGCCTCCGGACCTGCCAATGAATGGTCTGCAAAAAGTGCTGCGACATTTCCGAAGGTAGGCTATGCTCAAACTCATCGACTATGCGTACTTGGCCCGGCTGGAGGCCCATGAAAAGGACCGATGCGAATCCACCACGCCACGAGGAGAACCCGGTGCGGATGATTTCGTTACTCTGGGCGACTTGCCGGAACGCGGATAGGACCTGTCCCACAGTTACGTGGGGATCAGTCTCGAGCTCGACCTTGTTCCAGTAGGCGCCGTCGTGCAGCGACGACTCGGCCAGCATGGCAGCTTGCAATGGGATGCAGGGCCAGATGTCTTCTATAAGCCCTCTTACGTCTTGCAGGGCTGGATTCTCGGAGCAGATTTCATCGCATCTGGCGAGAAGACTGGAGGCGGAAGCAGTTGGTTGGACAGACACAGCAGGGTTCGAAGAGGTATTTCGTATTAGCGATGCTAACTGGGACACAGTTCGCAACTTGAGCAGGTCGACGGTTACCACCTCAAACCCAGCCTCACGGAGAGAAGAGGCCAATCTGATGGCGGCGAGAGAGTCGAGGCCTGCGGCGCTGAAAGAATCATCCGCCTTGGCGGGCCTACCCAAAACCTTGGACACAATGTCCGATACCTTGATTGCCAGCTCATCACTCACACCGTCAAGCTGTGACTCCGCAGCAGGCTGTGCCTCTCTCAGGTTGATAAAGTCCTGAAGGAGCTGCTTCTTGTTTGCCTTGCCACTGGGGAGCCGGGGGAAGTCATCCATCACAATCAACTCGCCGGGCACCATATACTGCGGCAGCCAGCGCTTACACGAGTCGAGGAGCTGATCCTCTGTGACCCCGCCATCGACTGCGCAAAAGCAGATGAGGATCGAGCTCTCAACCATGGCCACTGCTCCGTGGCACCCTGGCATTCGCAGGACAGCTGACTCTACTTCGCCAAGCTCGAGACGCTGGCCACGCAGCTTGACCTGGCCATCCGAGAGCCTCCCGAAACATTCTAGCTTCCCAGATTGGGTGATCCGGGCCTTATCTCCAGTGCGGTACAGCCGACCGTAGGGGCTGTTGATAAAGGACGCGGCCGTTTGTTCTGGGCGGTTGAGGTAGCCAACAGCAAGCTGGAACCCGCCCACCGCGAGCTCTCCAATCTCACCTCTCGGCAAAACGGAGCACTCTCCAGGCCCATGGTGCTCGCTTGCAGGCCGAATGACATAGCAGGAGACTGTGTCGAGTGGTACCCCAATGGTATTGACAGTCGCTGCCGCAGCCATTGCCGGTTCGAGTGTGCTGCATTCAAGTTCCACGTCAGAGTTGCATTCCCACCAATAGGGTAACATGTTTTACTAACCAATGAATCGTAGCCTCAGTCGGGCCATACATTGCCCAAAGCATGCTCAATCCCGGCCCTTTGCCTCCGAATTCTCTAACCACTGGCTCGTTGAGCATCTCGCCAATAGTGAGAAGGAGTTTCAGGCAGGGGACCTTATCTCGTGACCGGAGCAAGCTGCCGGCAACACTGGGTGTCAACTCGCAGGCGTCGATGTCCATCTCCCGAATAGCGCCGGGGAGGTCGTTGAGGAGCTCCCCACGGCTGACACTGACCAGGGTGTTTCCCCGGAACAGAGGGAAGAATATTTCAAAGACGGAGACGTCGAAAGTCGGGGCGGCGAACTGGAGGAACCGTGAAAACTGCGGCATGTGGCGGTCATGGGCCAGCAAGGCCTGGGTGGCAGAGCTGTGAGGAATGCCCACTCCCTTGGGGGTTCCGGTAGAGCCAGAGGTGTACATGACATAGGCTAAATCGTCTGGGGTGGGAACCCGAGCTGGGCCCGGGAAAAGCTCGTTGTGCCCAGTGATGTTGTTGTTATCATTCCATGTGACAACTATCACGGTCGCAGAACAACCGTCTGGAACCTTGGAAACCAGCTCCTCAGACACAAGGATGACCTTGGCCGAGACATCCTGCAAGATGAAGCTGACCCTCTCTGGGGGTGCATCAATGTTCAGGGGGCAGAATGCTCCGCCCGACTTGAGGGTGCCGAGCAGAGCAGCATAGAGTAAGGGCGACTGGTGTATGAGAACCGGGACGATGTTCTGGTCGAGTTGCTGCTGCTCTCCGAAGCTGCTGGGGGAGGTTGCGGCAGTGATTTGGGCTGCGATACGGTCCGAGGCGAGGTGCAGGTCCCCGTAGGTGTAGGAGGTTCGGAAGCCATTCTCAAGGTGTTCCAGAGCTGTAGAGCCACTGGGGGGGTGCACCAGCTGGTGGAAGAGGTTGGGTCCGGGTATCTGAGAAGGGTGAGGGTTGAGGACCGATCGGTTGGAGTTGTCTTGGAGGTTGTCGAGGTCCATGGCAATATCCTAATGGATGAAGCTTGCCAAACCGTTGTATGAGTCTGAGTCGACAATCTCCCGACCAATCCATTGATGTATGTACTTAACAGAAAGGGGAGAGAACCAACCCAAAAGGACCACGATCAGGGAACAAACAGACAGACAGGGCGAGTATGATTATTCGCTCAGGCTTAAACTTGACTTGGACAATTTCGAAGGATCCCTGGAAGCACTACCTACGCTAAGCGTAGCCCTCGTCAACAAAGCTCCTGGACGGGAGCCAATGGGAATGAAGTGATTTCGGATTTCAAATCGTCATACGTAGACACAAGTGCGCTGGCAAGGGACCTGTGATATGATATGCGGCTTAACGTCCTGCGACAGGCCCAAGAGTGGAGGGTGATGCGGCTGTCACACTCACGAGACAAGCTCCAGCCTCTCAGCGTGAGGCAATTACTCAGCCCTGGTCATCTAGAGGCCGATGAGTGGCGGCGGGGGGGACGGGCAGGGCGATGCAACGAAGATATACGGGCCGCGATGGGGTCCCTTCTTGGTATCCTGCATGAGACGATGGGCGTGGCTGCTGGGTCTGGATCGGGTGATGTAGCTAATTCTGTCGTCACTTACAGACACCAACCTGGCGTCGGTCAAGGTGAGGAGTCGTGGAGGGGTATCCGCAGGTAGAGATGCGCCCCCAAGGTACGAAGGCGCTTGTCGATGATACACACGAGAGACTTTGGCTTGCGCGAATGCAAGGCTATGGCGGGATGGATGGTGATGGTGTTGTTGTCTCCCGATGTAGGAGAAGCCTGCCTCTTCTGACCTGCGTCACCATCTGCACAATGGCCAAATAGTCAGGACTAAGATGTTAAGTCTGAGGTTTAGTCTGGCCCTAGGAAGCTTTAGCTCAACCTGGTGATGGACAGGTGAAGGCCCAGCATGGACATGGAGAGCAACGAGCGCCGATATGCCTCCTCAGCTATTAACAAGGTATTTATTAGTTAATTCGCTGCAGGCAACAGGCCGGGCTAGCCCACGGGTTGGCCCACGAACCGCTGCAGAGTGACCATGTCAACCCGTAACCCATGACCCGTCTCGTCCCCATTTTGCATTTGCGGCGGTGGAGCAGCGAAGGGTCGCAAAAAAATCAAAACGTAAATATCGTACATTACGTCGGCTCACTAGAGGCGTGACAAGTCCGCATCAGACGAGCCGAGCCACTTTCCCCTCTCCGGCGCCGCTGGGGCTTGGGAAATGGGCGTTGGGTTGGGTTGGGTGATTCTCGAACACAACCACGGGCCCCGATGGTGCGGGCGTTGTGTCTCAGATGAGGGGGAGCCAGAGTGATGGCAGCCAGGCTCGTTTCTGGCTGGGCCAGCCATCGATCGGCCTGCCTGTATGTCTCGCTGCACGGGGCAGTCATCCTGGAGAAGCTCAACCGGGCAGCCAGGAGAGCGGAAGCAGCCAGCCAGCCAACCAAGCAGGAAGCCGGCCAAACAAGCCTCATGCAGGCCACCCAACCAGATAGTCCCCTAGACAGGTTTGTTGCTTTTTTTGGTCCCCGCCATGCGCAGTGGCGTCTGTTTCGAGGGCCTCTTAGACAGCGTGAACGAGGGCTCAGCTTCCTGATCCGGCTGAAGCGACATAAACCCCAGTAGCGTCAGTCACATGGAAGGTTGAAGAGTCGCCAGTGAGGACGGGCCCCTCTAAATGTCCGCGCTGTTGCACCTCGGTGGCGGAACCAGCCAGTGAGTGCAGTGCTGTGAGCTGAGAAGGTGCACCTCTAGGCTTCCTGCCTCAGGTATGTCGTAGGTGGTCTGCTCCCCTGCGGGACCCCCTGCACGTTGGATGCGCGCCGGAGAAGCTTAGTGTGGGGGCCTAATCCACGGTGAGCGCGGCTTCCAGGGTTGGGTTGGCCTGGAGTTAGCGAGCAGCCAACTGGAGCTCCAGCAGCACCTCACTGAGGCGTCGCTGCTGCACATGCGCCTGCATCCAGCTGCCCAAACCTACTAGCTACGAGCCAAATTACCTTCCTACCGACCTACCTAACCTAGTATCCGCCACGAGGACGGTTGACGATTGATGATGCTCAAAGGGTCACGGATTCAGCAAGGTACCTTCCAGACATGAGGCAATAGGCGATTTTTGCCCTCCTCGTCCCCCAAGCCCGAGCCTGGCGCTGCATCTCCATCCCCTTTGGTACAGTACCTCCAACAGCTCCGGCCAAGTCCTCCCCCGGTCCGTCGAGCCAGGTCGTGTCGTCCTCGCTTGGCCTTCTCTTCCTGATCGCGTACGTGACATGACACGGACATCGACGACGCTCGAGCTCGATCCGCTCGTTGGGTTCGGCCAATTCCGCGTCTGCCACGGCCAGGGAAAAAACTGACCAGCAGACGAGCAGGACGGGAGGGGCCACCTTGTGCTCGCCAAGGTTAGGCGTGTCTCATCCATCAGCAGCCATGAGGCGAGTTTTCGTCGAGCGTTGCGCTGCCGCGGTGGGGAAGCCGGAGAGCGCCTGCCCAATACCAGCCCGCGGGTCGATGGATTTCGTGCTGGGACGGGTGTCGCTGGTCGTCCCTCAGTGCTCGTCTGGGCAAGCCGGAGGGGAACTTGCTTATGTAGGCATATGTAAGTGGCACGCAAAGCAGTATAGTAGGCGGCGATGGAACAACGAGAATGCAATGGGGAGAGAAACTGGCGCTGGTGGATGGGTGGACCGCTGTTGTTCAGTCTGTCGGGTCCAGGGCAAAAAAGAGGAGAAGTACCGAGGGCAGGTACCTGCTTGTACATGGTGCACATGCTGTACATGCGAGGTACCCGCCGGGGCCAGCACGTCGCTTTGTTTTCTCCCTCTCTGTTTCTCTCTCTGTCTTTTCTTTTTTTTAATCCGTCTCCTCCTCTCGGTCTCCGGACGCATCAGATCAGGTCAGGCCAGGTCAGCGAACCGAGCCAGGGCTGGGGGCTGGGTGAGCAGCCGGTAAGGTAAGGTAAGGCAGGGGAGGGTACCTCGACCACGCATGGATCGAGGTAGCGCTGGCCGGAGGTACTGCTAATCCCCTCCGTCATCAGTATGGCATGGTTGGTTTCAAGACGCAATATAAAAAAAAAACCACAGATGATGGGGAAAATTTTAACTCCCCCCCGCTGGCCTCGATTGACACCCTGCTTCTCTGCTTCAACGAGTTAGGTCTGTATGCCTGCCAATGGATCCCGCGAGGCAGGCCCCAGGGCCAGTGTGCAGGGAAGCAAGAGCCGAAGCGTCCCCTGCTGCTTTCTTCTGTGACGCACAGGCGCCTCGAATCTTATCTGATCCGGTTTTTTTTATCAGATCATCAGATAATTCCCTCATCCAGTTCCGGGCAGCCAATCAGCCCGCCGCCAGCTCCAGCCCTCGCCCCAGCCGGTCCCCATCGCCGCGGCTCTCTTTCGCCGGACGTCGTCGACTATCCTCTCGAAGAATAGGCCCGTTGCTGCCCCTGGACTAGCGGGCTTGAAGGAGAAAACTTCTTCACGGCCCAGGAAGGACAAGTCATCGTCGCCGGTGGGGGTGCGTGACCAAGCCATTGCATCAGGTTTTTTAGCAGCAGTGAATAGTCTAGTCTACCTGCCCGAGACAGCCAGATGCATCGGCTACGTGCCAAGGCCTTGGGGACCTTGGGCAAATGGGCAAATGGGCGACGAGCCATGGGAACGGGGCATGGGACAAGGGCCGTCGATGGGGGCCCACGGCTCTCTCGCTTCTCGCCACTCTCATCACTCGTCAAGAGCCGGCAGACTAGCTCGTGGGTTTTGTGACCTAGACGGCAAATTGCTTCTGCCGCCGGTCCATAATGGCGTCGCTGTTCATCTTATCAGATCAAGCTAAAGTTGCGGCTGGAGTTGTGCTATAAGCAAAGCTACAGCTCCGCTCCACCGGGACGAGGCCAGGACCAGCCCAGATTTGCAGCTCCGTCGTTTAAACTAGGCAATTTCAGATGGGTGATGAGTTTTGGCAATGACATGCCATCTCCCTGCGTGGGTTGCCATTTGCCTTCTTGGAAGGGCTGCATATCCGAGGCACACGCGGGAAGAGGGATCTGGCCTGGCCTGGTCTTTGATCCTATTTTTTTTCTCTTCCTCGACCAAGCGTGAGGAAACACGAAAACGACTCTTGCGTGTCCCTCATCCACTCCCCGACGACATGCCCTCCACATGTCCGTTGTGCGCATTGCGTTGACGAGGTGGATGGGGAGGTTTAGACTACGTAACGCAATCACAACAACTCTCACCAGACAGGTGGCTTGCCGTAGAGCAGCAGGACTAACGCCTGTTGACGAAATAGTTATCCAATGCCGCAGCTTGGGGGCCATCTAGAATCTTGCACTAAGCCGTTGGTCAGAACGTCCTATAGCCCCTCTAGTCAAGGATCGTCTCCAAATACAGGGACAGCAAGCCATCTACAGCATCGCAGAACCCAGCGACGTCCGATGACGGGCAATATCGGAGTGGGGGACGAGAGGGGCGGCGCAATAATGGTAAGGCGCCCGGTACGGAACCTTACCATGCGGGAGCAGCGATGGCGAGAGCTGGCTGGTGGTGCTGGCGAGGTCCGGTCCCCTACATGTCATTGGGACTTGGAGCTACATCAGCTTTGGGACTTTTAGTACTTGATGGGTGTGGATGGGGTGGCAGATGGCGGGACCAGTATGCAAGGGTCCATTCCAAGGGTGCCGTCCTGGGTTGGTCCTGGGATGTAGCAGTCAGAGGTCGCTTGCTTTTTGGACTGGCTGGTGTACCTCGAGCTCGTACACGCGCGGAATTGGCCTAACAAGCTGCAAACCGATCTTCCCTCACTCGGTAGGAAAATCGCGGCATTGGCCATTGTGTACATAATTGCCATGGCGCCCCCCTTTGGCCCATCGAGAAAAACCTCCTTTCTTTCTTCCTCTCTCCTCATCATCTGCCGGCCAGGCTATACGCTATATTATACCCCCTCGCTCTCAAGTGCCGTCGTCACCTGCTCGGCGTTACGAGGATCCCACAATTCCAACGTACGTCCCGAAGCAACTCGCTCACTTACACCCACGGCCAACCAAAGATCCCCGGTACCAGTGCCAATCAGCCTGCCTGCCTACCTACCTTACCTTGATCTCCTCGACTACTCAACGTGGTCATCCCCGAGATAAGCCATTCTACACTTAGGTTTTACCTTGCTGCCGCCAATTACAACCTGATACCGTCATCGACTGTCACTCTGCTCCACCCTAGCTCTACTCTTATTTTTCCCTTTCTTCTCGCGTGCGTGTCTGGCATCAGGGAAACCGACACCGGAACCAGAAGAAGAAGAAACTAATTATACCACCTTCATAATCATATCATAAATCACTCACAATGTCTCCACATGTCGAAGATGATGTGCCTAGCAGCTATCGCCCCGTGAGCAACGGTGTGAATGGTCACACTCACCACCCCACCACAGCTGTTGTCGATGGCCCCATCAACGGTACCACCAATGGCAACGGGGTCCACCACCACAAGCAGAAGCGTCAGCACCGCGAGCGGTCCAAGCACCTGGTCGCCTCGGATCCTGCCTCAGAACACGACCTCATCTGCGTCGGCTTCGGCCCCGCCAGCCTGGCCATCGCCGTTGCCCTCCACGATGCCATTGAGGCCGGCCAGAGGTTCCGCCCAGACGGCTCGCCGCCCCGCGTGCTCTTCATTGAGAAGCAGCAGACCTTTGAGTGGCATGCCGGCATGCTGCTCCCCGGGGCCAAGATGCAGATCTCCTTCATCAAGGACCTGGCCACCCTGCGCGACCCTCGCTCCGAGTTCACCTTCCTGAACTACGTGCACCGCCAGGGCCGCCTCGTCGACTTCACCAACCTCGGCACCTTCCTCCCCGCCCGCGAGGAGTACGAGGACTACCTGCGCTGGGCCGCCTCCTTCTTCGAGCCCCTCGTCCAGTACAGCCACGAGGTCGTCGCCGTCACGCCCGAGAAGAAGGCCGCCAACGCCGTCCAGACCTTCAAGGTCGAGGCCCGCAACGGCAAGACCGGCCAGACTCACTTCTTCCACGGCCGCAATGTCATCTTCGCCACCGGCGGCCAGCCCTCGCTCCCCAAGAGCTTCCCCCAGAAGAACCCCCGCGTCATCCACTCCTCGCAGTACGCCAAGGTCGTGCCTCACCTCCTGCCCAAGTCCTCCGCCCCCTACCGCGTCGCCGTCATCGGCGCCGGGCAGAGCGCTGCCGAGATCTTCAACAACGTCCAGACTCTGTATCCCAACTCCGAGACCTGGCTCGTCATGAGGCAGGAGTTCCTCCGACCCAGTGACGACTCACCTTTGTACGTATTTCCCATTCCTCTCCGTGTTGGCTCCTTGGTCTACCAATTGAGCTTCATTCAGAGACAAAGGCATTAATACTAACACTTATCCAGTGTCAACCAGGTCTTCAACCCCGAGTACGTGGACGAGGTCTTCCCCAAAGCCGCCAAGCACCGAAACGAGTTCCTCTATGACGCCCGCGCGACCAACTACGGCGTGGTCCGCCTCGAGCTGATCGAGCACCTGTACGAGAAGATGTACGACCAGAAGCGCGAGCTCGGCCCCAACGAGCAGAGGTGGCCGCACCGCGTCCTGGGCGGGCGGCAGATCTCGAGCATGGAGACGCGCAGCGACGGCGGCATCGAGCTCAAGGTCCAGCGCCTCGGCGACGTGCTGGCCGAGGGCTCGTCGGCCGAGGAGGAGGTCTTCCACGCCGACCTCGTCATCGCCGCCACCGGCTACCAGCGCATGTCGCACGTCGAGATGCTCAAGGGCGCCTACGACCTGCTGCCCCGCGCCCAGCCCTCCAAGATCCAGGAGTTCAAGAAGGGCATCCAGGGGTGGAACGTCGAGACCGAGCAGGGCGAGCGCAACATCTCGGTCGGCCGCGACTACAAGGTGCAGTTCGCGCCCGGCGCCATCGCCGAGGGCTCTGGTGTCTGGCTGCAGGGCTGCTGCGAGGGAACACACGGTGTAAGTTTTCCGCGCTGCGGGTTGAATCTTTTCTTTTATAGTACGGATGCTAACGATTAGTGCAGCTCTCCGACACTCTGCTATCCGTGCTCGCCACCAGATCCGGCGAGATGGTTGAGCATATCTTTGGCAAGCAGTAGAAGCGGGCGTAAAAGAATGAGAGGGAGGACGAGCGTAACCTAGACCGTCGGTGGGGGGAGGGCGGATGGAAGAAAAAAGTATACTCACAAGACCAAACCGAGAAGGGTCGACGATATTCATGCGTGATGGGCTAAAAAACCTAACCGAAGCGAAAATTATCACATCATCATTTGCATATCCCCTCAGTAGAAGAAACCCTAGTATTAGCTATAACTATTATTACTCTTTTTTTATTTTTATTTTTATTTTTCTGACGCTTCCGATCTGGACCTTTTGCCTGAAACACATGGGCGGTGCGCAGCCACAATCGAGCCCTGCCAGGCACGAAGCAAGCGTACCAGGGAATGTGGGCGCATCCACTCTAGGCGTCGAAATTACCACGCGCCTGTGTCACCTTTAAGTGCTGTGAACCAAAGACCGAGGGGCAGTAAGGTTAAAAATGGGAATGGGCCGAGGTGCGTTGGGAATTTCGCTGCCTACGTCCGAATAGTCGGTGCCTTGCCCAGGCTGCGAGGAAAAATACGAAGGACTCGCGGGAACCCGGCTTCGGGCTGCCGAATACCAAGACCTGCGAACCTGCTGAGGACGCGCGGCGGTGTCGTTAGGTGAAGCAGATGAGGGCTTGGCAAGCGTGGGTTGGCACACTGGGACACGCAAAGCCGATGAGTCCTTGCAGGAGAATGGAACGGCGCCAAGACAAGAGTTGGGTGAGCGGCCAGCTAATATTAATAGTGACGGCTCACAAAAGGGCATGACGACACGTAAGTAGGGCGCGGGCAGGGAGGGAAGGGGAACCGACTGAACCGATACTCCTCGTGCTTTGTAAGGCTGAGACCGGGATGAGGGGCGATGGGACAGAACAGTTAGTTGGAGGGTCGGAGCGGTTGAGGAGAGCGACAGAAGGGCTGAGGGTAGTGGGGGAGGGGCGCTGGAGAGCTCACAGCTTCAGAGCTCAGACTGGCCCAACAGAGCTCCAGGCCACCTAAACCGCATCGCTGGGCCGTTGGATCGGGTGCTTTTGCGCGCATGTGGCCCCCCTCCAGCCCTCCAGCACCACATCCCTTGGGACAACATGAGCCATCCATTAGATGCGTCCGGGGCATTTTGTTCCTCAGGCAGTGGCCTACGTTGACGCGTACGCGGCCGTGACCGGGGGGGTTGGGGCATCACTAAGCCCGATCGAGGGCGCAGACGATCGCAGACCGCTCCAGCAGGCCAGACCATCACCACCCACCCCGGTCCAGGCGTGCTCCCGACCATCAAAAAGACCTCCGCTAGGTCACCCACATTCCGCTCGTGGCAGTCGGCTCACGATCCTCCCGCGTCCAGGTTGACAAATGCAGCGTGCCCATCCCAAATTATTGCTCGCAGGCGTCGTCATGTTGCCGCACCCCTTGTCTTGCCAGCAGCGCAGCGCGCAACCGTCAGCCGCTCAATGACGGTGCCTGGAATTTCTTATCAGAACGTCATGGCCGAACCTCAGCGTCGCCTGTGCCCCCCGGCGGCTTGCAAGAGAGAAGGCACAGATCCATCATGAGATAGAGTCAGAGTTGTCTATACTCCAGTCGATTCCCTTATTAGAGTCTGTTGGTCCGCCCCCTCAAGATCAGATATATCCTTGATCAACATGTCAATCATCAAGATGCCCCGAGGCAAGGAAGATGAACAACAACAGCAGCAGCAGGAGAAGCAACAGCAGCGCCTCCCAGTCAACCCTCGCCGTCACAAGGTCCCTCCAGCACAGCGCAAGCGTGTCGCTCAAGCGTATGTCCCTCCCTAATCTAATCAGACCAGACCAGAGTGTCATCATGATCCAGGATACTGATGTCCTCCAAGATGCAATAGCTGCAATCTCCGACGCACAAGATGTTCTGGCGAGACTCCATGCAGTCAATGCGCCGCCTCATCACGAGAATGCGTCTACCCAGGCCCCTCCGCCAAGGTCTTCATCTCCCGCACAGAGCTGGACGACCTGAAGCGCCGGGTGGAGGCCTACGAGAGGGCTCTGCAAGATGTCATGCCCGATGATGACAAGCGCAAGGAGTTGGTTGCCCGGCAGGGCAGCTTCAGCACACCTTCGGAGACATCCTCGGCCTCCGCATCGCAGCAGCGATTCCCCAGCACCAGCCCGTCCAAGTCAGACGCCATGACGCCCACCGACGACGGCACCGGCCCCTTCTCTGAGATTGAGGGCCGGCTCCTGCATGACAACCTCGGCACCGCCCGTTTCCATGGCGAGACGGGCGAGAAGGCCTTTGTCGACAGCCTCAACACCTTTCTAAGAGGTCTCCTCCCCACCAGTGACTTGTCCACACTCCCCTCCTCTGTAGGAAGATGCGAGACGTCAGACTCGCGGCCTCTGCCATCCATCGTGAATGTTGACCCCCGCTGGCTCCCCCCTCCCAACACCACGCGAACAATGCTGAGCGTGCTGAGATCCTTTATCCAAGACGGTAGCGACGACCGGCCATCCCCCACCGGCGGTATCTACTGGTGGGGCGATCTCCGGTCCGTGCCGTCCGCGACGCCGTCCATCGGCAACGTCGAGGCAGATATCCGGAACGCGCGCCGTCTTGCCTTTTATCAAACGGCTCTGGGACTGGCCTGTCGCATCGTCTCGACAGGGACCCCCGCGGTCGGCCAGATTCCAGACCGGAGCGAGCAGTTCTTCGCGCGGGCCACGGCTCTGCTGGGAAATCCGCTCGATGTGTCCCGGCCGTCCGTCGGCGAGGTCTCCGTCCTCACCCTAATGGCATTCTTCCTCCTCGAGTCAGACAGGAAAGAAGCAGCAAGTGTATATATAAGTGTTGCAGTGCGTCTAAGCGCAGCCCTGGGTGTCACGCAGGGATTCGTGGAGGAGAGAGGGAAGCGGATCTTCTGGACTCTATATGTACTAGATCGGTGGCTTAGCTACCTCCTGGGCCGGCCCCCGACCATTCTGGATGAGGCTATACAGTTGCCTCTCCCTGCCGATGCACCGTACGTTGTCTCTATTCGCCCGAAAACCTTGCTCTCCCACTGCTTGCGCGGCCGTCCCCTCCCCCTATATACCCCACTCTGCTAACCTCGCTCCAAAAACGCAACAGGTCACTCCCTCCCGCTGCCGGCCTCAAGGCCCATATCAGTCTATCACGTATATCCGGGCAGATTGTGAGCAGTCAGCTATATCACCCGTCGCCCTGGCGGCAATCCGGGGATGATTCTGCGCTGTCCACGGATACCGCCCTCTCCATGCTGGACCAGTGGCTGCACAGCCTACCCCAGTCCCTCAGACTCTCCTCGGAGGGTCTCAGCAATGACGCGGCCACATGCATGCTGCACATGCATCACAACCAACTCAACATCCTGGCCCTCCGACCAGCCCTCCTCTCCATGGTCAAGAACAGCCTCCTCCCCCAGTCCCCATCCTCCGTCCACTCGAGCATCCCGCCCTCGTACGCGCGGGACTGCCTGGCGGCAGCTGAGCGGAACATGCGCCTGGGCCGGCACGTCGCCACCCTCCACCGCCCGCGGCGGCTGCTCCACACCGGCCTCCATTTCATCTTCAACGCCGTCCTCTGCTTCTTCCTGCAGTCCCTCGCGGGGGACGACGGGCCCGCCGCCGCCCGCGAGGTCAAGTTCGCCATCGAGCTGTTCGACCGCGAGGCCCAGACGGGAAACATGTACGGCGCGACCTGCTCGCGGGTCCTCCAGGAGCTGCAGTCCCTGGCCGCGCGGGTCCAGAACAGGTCGGCCACGCCCATGGACGTGGACCAGGTGTTTGGGGAGATGGAGCAGAGCCCGGCGTGGCATGCATTATCGTCCAGCGCCTCGGAGGGTCAAGTGTCGGAGGGTAGCGGGGACGCAGCGCTATTCGACGAGGTGGTGTCTTGGATGGAGAAGGATTGGGCGGCGTACAACATGGACCTTTGAGGTGGTCACTGGCTGGTATTGATTGGTGTTGATCATCACGTTGGCTAATAGAGGACTACGCATATGTATAATTATTACCATTATAATGACACGCAGCTATTAATCATGACCTTATCATCCATGCAACTGTCAATCAATCATAGTGCAGGGGCGAATGAAGTGGTGTCGTACACTTACATATATCGTCGCGGAATATCCCAACCTCAAGGGTAAGGATTGAACTTACGCAGCATTTACCCCACCGTGGGATGGAAACTCCATTGAACAAGGATGCCCACTAGCTGTAGTTAGTATATCGGGGCTGTGACCTCATTAAGCCTATACCTTGTCAATTCTCCGTCGAGGGCACACCTCCAAAGCACCAATCCGGCACACACCAAACACACGAGACATGGCCTTCCAAGGGCCAATCCGCCGTGTGGCAGCTCGAGCTACGTCTCCTCACACAGCCCACCTCCGCTGCTTCTCATCAACCGCCCGCCGCGCCCAGGATCTGCAGAGGCGCGCCGTCGTGGGCAGCTTCCTCCTCAGACGGGACCAGGACGGCACCCCAGAGGTAGCCCTCTTCCGGCGCACCAACAAAGTCAGCACCTACCAGTAAGCCATTCCAGCCCCATCACCCTCCCTCCTAATCCAGCGATTGACCAACAGGCACAAATACGCCACCATCTCCGGCGGCATCGAGCCGACCGACCCAACCCCCCTCGACGCCGCCAAGCGCGAGCTCAAGGAGGAGACGACCCTCGACGCCGACTCGGACCTGCGCCTCCTCTGCCGCGGGGCGCCGTACTCCTTCGTCGACCGCAGGGCGAGCTACGAGTGGTCCGTCCACCCGTTCGCGTTCCGCCTGCCCCCCGGGGCGGAGCGGTCCATCCGTCTCGGGTTCGAGCACGAGAGCTACAGATGGTTTCCGGCGGACCAGATCCCCATCCCCGAGCTCGCGGCGGGGATCGTCGAGAGTCTACGGCGCGTCTGGCCTGAGGGGGCGCTGGGTCGGGTCGAGGCGCTGTCGAGATTCGTCCTCCGGGAGGACGATGATGCCGGCAGCGTCGATGCAGCGTGGGGGGCGTTTGCGCAGGCGGCGGGGGAGCGGCTGGCGGAGGGGAGGGAGGAGTGGTGGCGGCTAGTGAGGCTGGCCGGGTGGCACGTGTGGAATAACAGCGATGCGGCGGTGAGAGGGGAGGTGCTGGGGAGGGTGGTGCCTGCGCTCGCGCTTGTCCGGACGCTGGTGGAGGGGCAAGGTGAGGTGCTGGCGGAGGGATTCGAGAAGCTGGTGGCGAAGGAGCTGGGGAGTGTCAGGTTGGCGAGGGAGGAGGAGGGGCAGGTTGCTGAGTTGGCGGATCGGCTGTTTGGTGATCTGTGGGAGGTGCCTGAGGAGGTGAGGTAGTGGGACGAGGGGGCCGTGTATTTTTGCGAAAAGAGGAAGGTGATGGATATGCGTGATGACTTATGAGATTCATAGAGCTTTGGATATAATTGAATATTGTCAATTGGCCAGGGTTGGTTGATCAAGGTGAGTCTTCGGTACGTAGCCGAGTCATGATGATGCTCGGTAGATTGCCGATAGCAGTCATTTGTCACGTCAACTCCACATCATAGGTGAGATACTGGATGAGAGATTGAGTCATCACACTCCATGGGCGTATATAAGACCAGTGGGTGCTCAACGGAACCAGTTTCATGAGGTAACTATACTGGCAGTGACATAAATAAAACACATTGCAAATCTCAACATGGCCTCTTCAACGAGCCCTCGCATAGGATGGATCGGTATGAGAGACACATCCTTCAGTCTTAATATCAACCCTTTCTCTCTCATCTAACCGCAATTCTCAATGTCTAGGTCTGGGATCCATGGGCCTGGGTATGGCCTCAAACCTCCAGAAGCACCTGTCCAAGAGCGCCGATATCCCGCAGCTCACATATCACAACCGCACCATGTCTCGCGGGGAGCCCCTCCAAGCGCTCGGTGCCTCTCCATCAGAAACTATCCGTGATCTAGTCGCCAACATGGACATCATCTTCATCTCGCTCAGCGACGATGCTGCCCTCTCCCAGACCCTGGACAGTCTCCTAGCCGACGGCGCAGCAGAGCACCTCCACGCCAAAGTCATCGTCGACACATCCACAGTCCACCCAGATTCATCCGTCAAGGCCAGGGATCGACTCGCAGCCAAGGGCGCTCTCTTCGTCGCCGCCCCCGTGTTTGGAGCGAGCCCCGTTGCCGCTGAAGGGAAGCTCCTCTGGATCATAGCCGGTCCCAAGATCGCCATCGAGGCTGCCTCCCCCTACATCCTCGACATCATGGGCAGGAAGATCATCCAGATGGGTGAAGACGTCAGACAATCCAGCCTCCTCAAAACCGCAGGGTGAGAATCTACTCCATCTAAAGAACAAAAAACCTTTGCAGACGAGAGCTAATCCATCTCAGCAACTTCGTCACAGCCGCAATGATGGAGGTCGTCGCCGAAGCGCACGTCTTCGCCGAAAAGACCGGCCTCGGCGACGACGCCATGTCCGCCCTGTTCGAGTTCCAGTACGGGCCCCTCGCGCACAACATGTCGCGCCGCCTGACGAGCGGTGCCTACATCCCCGCGCCTGGCGAGCGGCCCTGGTCCGATCTGCGTCTTGCGCTCAAGGACGTGGCGCACGGCGTGCGCTGCGCCGAGGACGCCGGTGCGAGATTGCACGTTGGGGAGCTAGCGCTCAAGCATCTTCAGGAGGCCAGTCGGGAGGAGAGGCCGCTGGACTCGTCCTCCCTGTATGGCGTGTTGAGAAGACAGGCTGGGCTGGATTTCGAATCGGACTTTGTCAAGGAAAGAGATGGGTCTAAGTAAATAGTACGGGTGGTATTCTAGGTTCTTTGAAGGAGTTTAAGGGTAGCATAGATATGGCGCCTCGCTATATACACAGAAAAATTACAATTTTGTTTTGGGTAATCCAAGCGGTCACGCGTCCGGCTTGTCAACAAGCTGGCTCTTCAACCCATCTCTACCAACCCGCATTGCCATTTCAACCTCTCGCTCTTCTTCTCGTAGATTTGCCTTGGCCCTCGCCACGTCTCTCTCCCTCTGCCGCCTTGCGTCATCCGCAGCCCGGTCTCGGTCCCGTAACGCCTTCTCCCGTCTTTCTCGTTTCTCTTTGGCATCCAACACCGCCTGTGCATCATCTGCATCCTCATCTGGAGGTGGACCTAGGGTCTGGACATATGCTTCAATAAGCGGGTCTCGCACCGACGGTTCCAAGGCCGCATACCGTGCATCAACCAAGACTTGCGTTGGTAGGACCGGGAACGACTTGTTGTTGAGCACGTGGATGGGCTGGGCTTTGAGAAGGGTGTTTAGGTCCGCTTTGCGCGTTGCCTGAGGTTGCTTCAGCCGGTTGATGTGATCTCGGTATGCCTTCTCTCGATCCTTGTCGGAGAGGTTCATATCCTTCATGGGGGCCTCTTTTTTGTATTTCCGTTTGAATTCCGGCCAGTAGAGTTTAGGTGTGGCCTTTTCTTGTAGGAAAGCCATGTATGCGACACGGGGGTCCTTCTTCTCCTGGCGCGCCCGCAGCTCCTTTTGCAAGTTGATCTTCTCACGCGACCACTCGTCCCAGCATTCTCTTCGCGCCTTGGTGGTGTTTAGGGCCGTATACCGAGAGTCCTCGATGATTTTTCCTTCCTCCATCAATTTTTCCCAGGGACTGAATGGGTTGATGTTGAAATCATCTAGCAGGTCTTTGAATAAAAGCTTGGCATCCTCTTCGGAAAATTCCAAGCCCTCTGTGCCTTCGGGCCAGTCCTCCATGTTTCCGTCATCGTAATCCCCAGGTTCCAGGCCGTAGTCTTCGCCCATAGCTTGGAGCTGTGCCATGATATCCGCCTCGGTGAATTCCACCGGCGCTTCATCCCCTGGTTCCTCTGTTCGCTGTCGCTTGGTCGGGTGCTCCCCATCCGCCTCTTCTTCACCTGCCTCGTCGTCCGTAACTTCGACCTCCTCGTACTCAGAGCTATCCTCGGCTCCCTCTTGCTGATGAGCCCCAGTGTCAGCAGCCTTCACAACTTTTTCAGTCTCCGCGGGCTCCTCGTTGGCCTGGGTTCCCTCAGCCTTGCCACGTATCCTAGCTTTGTCAAGCTCCAGAATGGCAGGCATCAACTTCTCGGGTATACGCCAATAACTCGTATTCTTCGCCGGGTTATACACGAATCGCCTCGAGTACTTGGTATAGACTAAGATCCACGGCTCGCAGCCAGGAATCGCCTCTTTCCTCCGCGGCTTGTCGGTGGGCTGTGGCTTCGGTCGTCCTTCATGACCGCCTCTACCTCCTCCACGACCTCCGCCCCGACTGCCATATGATCCGCCTCTTTGCGACTGGTTGAGCTGTGCCAGGTACGCATTGGCGACTTTCGGGTCGGAGAGATTTGGGATGTTCCCATACGGTACGTTCGGCGTCGTCTGGGGGGCAGCGACCTGCGGCGCGCCGGGGCGAGTGTATGTTGATGCTTTGGTCTCTGCGTTGTAGTAGTATGTGTGGCCGGTCGGCGCTTTATGTTCAGACCAGCCAGGAGCAAGAGGCGCCAGCGCCTGGGCTGATGGTTGGTACGTCGACCTGAGGCCGCTGGGGCCAGACCGTGATTGTTCCATCGTTTCCAGCTTGTTCAATTCCAACGGTCTTGGAAGCTTGGTGGTGACCAGATGGATACCTAGTGCTGGGTTTGAGGAAACCTTGGGCCAGAGCTGGAACTTTTTATGTCTGGCAGCTGAACAACAAAAGATTACCTTTTTCAATTGGAGGGGCACGTCACCGCGCAGGTCTTGTCCACCAGATGATCACCTACCCTACACTCAGACTTCCAATCGCAAATACTTGAAACCCTGGATGAGCAGCAATAATATGAGACGTCCAAAACTTGGTTGAATATATCACAGTGGCTTTTATTATATCAATTTTTTGCCAACTATAAGATTGTCATTCTAGTGAGAAACTGTCCTCGGAAGTCGTTGCGGTTGGTTGCGAATCTTCATCAGCCTTCATTTGACCCACAGGATTTCATCCTCCATTTTCAATAGTTGTGTTAATTGTTGCCCCTATAAATCTGGTCTTACACTCGACTGCCATCTGCACTTCACCCGTTGCTGCGCTTTTGATTTTCGTCCCTTTCCTTTCTCAAACACCACCTGGCGCTCTCTGTACAGTGTAGAGTCTTAATGCTCTGTAGTGTATGATACCAGAGCCTTGCCATCGTGATTATCATGACGTCTCACCCAAACGGCGGGCGATCAACATGTTGCCAGAACACAGCTCTGGGTAGAGCATGGAAGGTATTGCAGCGGATGCCGGTTTCTACAACGGCGCATAACCAGAATCCGTTCCTCAGATGGCTGACTGGCTTATCAGACAACGAATTTACCGGATTACGTGGGGCTTGCCTTCGCAGCCGTGGCTTGGGGTCTGGTATGTCAACCTTCAATTGGGGCGTATAGCTAGAGTGGATGGGAGGGACTGCTCAACTCACACCTTCGCCAAGATTGTCGCCTTCGTCAAGCCATTCCATGCGCTGTTCTTTGTCAACGATGTGAGGATATCGTTCCCATTCGCAGAGGTTGAGCGTGTCTCTGTCCGTGAGTCTTTTCTTGTGTTGAATTCGCAGTTGGGCCGCAGCGTTGCCTATGATCACCACCATTTACTCACAAACATGGGGTATCCTTAACAGCCTGGAACATCATCTACGCCCTATTTGTGCCGTTGAGCGTCCTGCTACTGGTAAACTTCTTCGCGCGCTCGTCGGCCGCCAAGCATGAGGCCACCTACCTCGCCTTCTTCATCTCCATCGCCCTCTCCCAGCTCCTGACCGACATCCTCAAGAACGCCGTTGGTCGGCCTCGCCCAGACCTTCTCTCTCGCTGCGTCCCCTCTGCCTCCGCCACAACCACCAAACCGGTCGACATCACCGCCTGCACCGCTCCAGACAGCCGCGTTCTCCAGGACGGCTGGCGATCCTTCCCTTCCGGCCACTCCTCATTCTCCTTTGCCGGCCTGGGCTTCCTCGCGCTCTTCCTCTCAGGCCAGCTCGGCGCCTTCCGCCTGGGCACCCGCGACCTCGGCCGCGCCCTCGTGTGCTTCACCCCCCTCGTGGGCGCCGCCCTGATCGCCATCTCCCGCTGCGAGGACTACCGCCACGACGTGTACGACGTCTGCGTCGGCTCCGCCATCGGCATGACCGTCGCCTACTGGAGCTACCGGAGACACTGGCCCCGGCTCTCCAGCCACCGCTGCGACGAGCCCTACCCCCGCGGGACCATCGCCAGCAGGGAGCAGGGCGACGCTGCGGGCTGGCAGCGGGTCCGGGATGAGGAGGAGGGTGCTGCTGATGTAGGCTATGAGATGGACACTTTGCGGGAGAATCGAGGCTGACCTTCTCCCTTTGTTTTACTTGAATTTAGGCGTAGGTTGACAAAAGTTAATGTTGGGCGGCAGTGTATTTTGATTTCTGAGGAAACCGGAAGAACAACATATTCCAGATATTAAAGGGCCGAATGAGAAGGAGCTCATTAAGGAAGCGTGAGGATCCTTGGTGTTATGTTCGACAGGCAGATAGGTCAAACGAGTGAGAGATCTGCCTATCGAAGATAACACCAAGGATTCTTATTTCTTCCTTGATGAGTTCCATTCCATTTAACCCTTCAATATCTGGAATTTGCTGTTCTTTTGGTTTCCTTGGCTTGCGCACTGCCCTGTTTGCGTTCTTTGCATGTCCCATTCTCAGGGATGAATGCTTGTCTATCCGTGTATTTCTAAATATACTTGGCTGGGTGCTAGGCGTATTTGCTTGTGGTATGCAGTTGCTGGGTGGGCTGAGCATTTTGGGCATTTTGGATGATGCATTAGCATTTCGTCTTTGGGATTCAAATTACATCAATTCATAGATGATGCATGTTGTATCGTCTTGATCATTTTGATTTGGTCGTTATTTCTTACATGGGGCCATCCATGCTAATTAGGACGATTTCACTTTCTCAAACCCTTGACGGATCGTGTTGTCATTTCCTAGTGAGCGCCTCTGTCTATTTCTCCTCAGTATCCTCGTTCTTGGCTAGGTCATTCTTCTTCAACAGCTCGTTGATCTCCTCCGCACTCCAGAGTCGGTGGTAGATCTTGCCATCCTCGGTCTGGCCTATCGTCGCAAACTCGACTAAAAGATGGCACGTTAGCAAGTAAATCCATTAGTATCAGGCAGCGAATGCCTGGAAATCCGGGGGAGACGCACTCTTCTCGCTGCTCAGCTTTGTTGAGTCCATGGTCTTGCTAAGCACCTTGACCGCCATGCCGCATGCCTCCTCCAGCGTGCAGTCTTCCTTGTAATCTTGCTTCAGAAGACTCTGTGCGCTCGCGTTGTTGGCACCCGTGCTGGTTGCCTTCCAGCCACCGTAGTTTCCAGAGGGGTTGCTGAGGTAGAGCTGGAATTGCCGTCTGGGGTCCCAGCCAGCATAGATGAATGACACACCGAAGGGCCGGAGACCACCGTGCTGAGTGTAGCCCTGCTTAAGATCACAGAGTCGGCGGACAAGCTGCTCGCAGGGTATGTCTTCGTTATATGTGAGGAGGTATCGTTGAGCGGCCTGTCGGGCGTAGTTGATCAGGATGTTTGCATCGGCAGTCATACCGGCCACGGCGCAGATCATGTTGCTGGGTTTGTTAGCTACGAAATAGGTGGACTTTGGTGAAGCGAAGAACTAACTCGTTCAAGATGTAAAGCTTCTCTGCAGATGTGTCCTGCTCCAGCAACTTCGATGTGACCTTGCGCTCAGCAGCAAGGACGATGCCATCCTTGGCAAGGATTCCGATGGCAGTTCCGGCGTGGGAGATGGCCTCTAGGGCATACTCGACCTGGTATAATCGACCCTCAGGGGAGAAGATGGTGGTCTATTGATCATCATTAGCTTCCTAAGTTGGAGATGGTGGGAGGTGCACCCTTGGGCGGGGAGTTGAATCGACGCACTCTGGAATCGTAGCGGCGAGACATTGTGAGATATTTCTGCCGACGATTGACTTAAAGAAAATTTCGACGACCCGGAAGCTTGCTTGATGTTGAGGCAGTCGGCGTCGTGGGACAAGGGTGGATGATAGCGTCGGTGTGGTGGAGGGGAGGCTTCAATTCTTAGATCCGGGTAGGTCGTGATACAGCTCCAGGCACGGCCGCCGCGTACTTTCCAGCTGCTGAACAGCTCTAGGTTCCAGGTCGTCATAAGCCATAATGCTTAGTTTACACGGGGATTAGCCGGCGGAACAGCTGTGGCTGGTGAAGGATGTGGCGAGGGAACGAGATGTGGCTAAGGCCTGTGACAGTTAGAAGTGGCGTCGGCACTCGTTGGAACAATTACGTCAGCATGCGGGTGAACAATGTTCCTCTAAGGTATTTGGTGAACACAACCACGCGAGCATAATAGGAGAGAGGTCTATTGTCCCCGAAATCAAAGTTGAGAAGTACGGCATTGTAGATGAAATGTAATAAGCTCTCCAGAAGCCGTGTTCTCGTACATCAGCCTTTATGGTAGAGGTACCTCGGCCACCTTAGATACATTGGATGGTACCTCCCTGCTCTGGACACGGCTCTTTCTCTCCACTTCCGTTTCGGGAGCCTGACTGAGCAAACACCATCAGGGAAGGAGCGATTAATTGCTACCAAGGGAAGGAAGGGAGCTCTGCCAACTTCGCCTCCACTTTCTCGACAGCCTTTTGGCCTCCTCCACACAAATCTCTGAACTTCTCCAATGCCACCACGCCAAAAGGAGGCGGTCCTCGAGGTCCTTCTTCCGTATTCCCCAACCTTCCATCTAAAATAGATTGTTCCCTTCACGTCGCTCTGTCGCTCCATCACCTCTGCAGCATTGCGCCTAGGTTCGCGTGCCGGCCGCAGCCTGACATCGCCCGTGCGACACACCACACCCTGACGTGGGCCGTAACCGCATCGCGCACCCGCGCCAACGCGACTTTTTACCTGACCCCAGCCCAGCCACGCAACGACCAACAAACTCTTGCGCACGTCCTGGCTACTCCTATCCTCGTGAAGTCTGTCGTCCAGGTTGTGCGACAGAAAAGTGCTTGACAGACAGGCGCGAGTAGCAGATTTCGTGTTTTCCGACCTCTCCCCTCCACACAAGCTAGCCGGGGCACTAGACCCAGCAGGCAAGATAGCCCACTTGGAAGACAGAGCCTTACCTGGTTGCATTCTCCTACTCTGGAGGGAACGAGGCAGTACAGTCCTGGTTGTGATTTTAGTCCTGAAGTAACCCCTTCTTGAACCATTCCCGTAAACCCATGCTCCCAAGGCAGCGCGCCTCTGTTGTACAACAGTAGATCTGAGGCAACTGTTCGCCTGCGACTCGGCAAGCTGCGTGCCCGGCACCAAAGCAATCAATCGCCCCGTCGCGCAACAAACTGTGCCGCGCCGCGCTGCGCAAACGCTTTTGAAACCGCGGATAAGTACAGCGATCAAAAGAAAAGACCAAAATCATGGCAGGTAAGCCTACTGTTTGCACGCGACCCCTCCCTTCGGCATCACACTCCCCGGCGCGGTCTATCATCCTCGTGTGGTTGTCTGCGCGGACCTGCCCATTGATCCTCAGAATCCATCATCTGGAACAAGCACGATGCCTACCACCAGAAGCACACACAAGGCAAGGGCGAAAGCAAAAGCTAACGTGAAGGTAGCCGCCGACGCCGAACCACGTCGCTCCGTACGGACCACCAAGGGCCAGCACACGAAATCCTTTGACGAGCTCGAGACTCCGCCTACGAAGCGTCGCCAAACCAAGAAGTCTAAGAAGGTCCAAGAGCAACAAGAGCCAGAAGCAACCCCAGAAGAGCCCGAGGAGATCATCCGATGCGTGTGCGGTGCCACAGAGCAAGACGAAGACTCGGGTGAAGCCTGGATTAGCTGCGAACAATGCTTGGCCTGGCAGCACAATGTGTGCGTTGGTGTCAGCTCGTTCGAAGATGAGATCCCTGACCATTACTGGTGTGAGCAATGTCGCCCGGATGACCACAAGGAGCTCCTGGAAGGGATAGCAAGAGGCGAGAAGCCATGGGAGGCCAGGCGCAAAGCTCACGAGGAAAAAGAGGCCCAAGAGTCCAAAAAGAAGAAGAAGGGAGGTCGAAGAGGCAAGGGGAAACGAGCCGTTGACCCGAAAGATAAGGGCAAAGAGAAGGAAAAGGAAAAGGCCCAGGATGAGCGACTAAAATTAGAAGCCGAGAAACAGAAGGAGAAAGCACAACAGGAGGAAAAGGAAAAAGAGCGCCAACGACAAGAAGAAAAAGAACGAGAGAGGCAGAGAGAAATAGCAGCAGAGAAGGAAAAAGCTAGAGTGAAAGAGGAACAGATGGAAAGGGAGAAGGCCGAGGAGGAGAAAAAGGCAAAGGAAGAAGAAGAAGAGCGTGCAAGGGAGATTGAGAAGCAGAAGAAGCTGGAGCTGGAGCAGGAGCTGGAGCAGGAGCAGGAACGGCAACGACAACTCGAGATCGAAAAGGCAAAGGAAAAGGAAAGAGAGGAGCAGGAAGCCGCTAAAGCAAAGGCGAAGCCCTCTCCAGACCCTGTCACTGAAGCCCCCGCGGAGACGACTGGCAAGGGGAAGCGAAAGAACCGCGAAGGCTCACAGGAAGCGGATGGAAAGGTAAGCACTTTATTCAAGATTTCATCTGAAACGTAATTCCCTGCGACATGAGCTGATATAGTATATAGCCACCCAAGGTCAGGCGTGTATCTGCTGAGCCAGCTGCCATCAAGCCCCAGAAGTACACGGCGCCAGAGAATATTCCCGAGACAATCAAAGAGCTCCCTGGCACCCGCACTGGGCCCGGTAAGGCACTGAAGAAGTCCATTCTTCATGTCTTGTCGGATATGGCTAAGCACAAGAGACTCCAAGTACCGGAAGGGGAGACAGTGGAGAGCATGGGCGAAAGATTGGCACTTCAGATCGAACGGGCAGTCTACGACACACATCCAGGCATGGCTAAGGGACAGAAGGAATACAGTCAGCAGATAAAGTCGTTGACGTTCAACCTGAAGAACAACCCAGAGTTGGTTCGTGGACTGCTGGAAGGTGTACACACTCCTCCCGCGCTGGCTGTTATGACATCTGATCAGCTGGCCTCTGCCGAGTTACAGCGCCAGACAGCCGAGATGAAAGCGAGGGTTGAGAAGCAGTCAATCCTGCTAACACAAGACTCGGGACCCAGAGTGCGACGGACGCACAAGGGCGAGGAAGTTGTTGAAGACGATAATCTACCCAACACCAACGAGGAACCAATGCCGCTACCGCCAGGTGGCGGACCACCTACACGGCCCATTAAGGATGAGTCTGTTGATGCCAGCGACCAGATCCATCAGCCACCAGGATCCCCTCAGAGAGATGACAACCAGCCTCGACACTCGCCTACCCAGTCCAATTTCGACATCGGCAAGGTTTTCTCCAGCGTGCGCTCGCCTTCCGTCTCCCACCCTCGGCGTCCGTCAGCGCCCGTGTCACAACCTACTGGTCCTGGCGAGGATGCTGATGTGGACCGCATGCTTCAGGATGAAAATGATTCCCCGCCTTATTCGCCAACAGAGGAAGCACAGGACCCTGATGTCGTCTGGCGTGGAATGCTGGCCATGAGCACCATCGCCAACTTTCAGGCAACCGCCAAACACATTGGAGGCGCCAACTTTAGCTCCATTGGGCCCTGGTCCAAATTGATGCCCCCGCGAATGAGTGTAGCTGGCCGCATTCAGCAGCAGAACGCAGTCGAGTACCTCTGTGGCCTGCGGTATAGCAGCTACACGGATGTCATTGTTGTCAACCTTGAGCCCGCCACCCCTGAAGCTCGCCCCGAGTTCACGGCGATGATTGAGTATTTTGTCAGCAAGAAGCGATACGGTGTTGTCGGCGACAAGGTAGCCGGAAATGTCCGCGATACGTACCTGGTCCCGGTTCTGGCTGGCGAGGACAACTATCCTGAGTTCATGCTGAACTTGGCTGACAACCACATCCCCAAAACCCGAACAGAGCCCATGCTGCTGGCGGTCTTTGTCTACCGTAGTGATCCTGCCGCACTCAAGCTCACCACGCCGCCTACACCGTCCAACGCATCCGCGACGCCAACGCCAACACCACAAGGCAGCGGCCCCCAACGCAGCCAGTCGGTGTCTGGGCCCGCGTTTTCTCCAGCAACGCCTCTGGCGACCCATGGCGGCTTCAATGCGGCTGCCCATCCTCAGACGCCGGTGCCCATCCCGCAGCCTCCATACACCCGCCCGCGGCCATCCGGTTCACCTACCGCTGTCCCAGGACAGCTCGCGCCTCAACATGCGCCCCCAGTGCAAGGACAAGTCCCTGTGCCTCAACTACCACAAGCCCAGCACCAGCAATATACCCAAGCACATCCTGCCCAACACCCACACCCGCAGCAGGCACACCAGCAACAACCAAGACCCCCGTCGCAAATGTCGGAGGCACAGCGTCATCAGGCGCAGCAGCTTGGTCAAGCCCTGGCTCAGGAGGTGCTCGGACCGCAGCTTTTCAGTGCGCCGACGGCCCAGTTTCTCATCCCTCAGGCATGGCAGATGTCTCGAATGGAATGGGAAGTCGTCAAGAATATCTACGAGAGAGATCCCAGAGCGCGGGAGGATTTACAGTATTTGGGTGGGTTGCTGGATAAGGAGCCAAAGTCAGCTGGGGCACGATAGGTTCTTGAAGCCGTACGACTTTGAATTGTTTCATATGACTGCTGTTAGGCAGGGAGGATGTAACATTTAGCTTAGCGGGAAGAGCCATTTTTAACGCTCCTTTGCGAAGAGGGAAAGGAGCTGGTTTGGACACTCGGCGTTATGGGGTATAGTTATCTTGTCTATCCGCCCTTCATCTTCTAACTTTGGGCTCATGTTTCCGCTTTATGTTATAACTTCATATACCCGGCTTGGAGGAAGGGGGCTACGTTTGGAGGAATGGGACGTAAAAGATTGCCCGTTCGTTATGAATCTTCTATAGGCACGTAAGCTAGCTTCAAATTTTTACTTTTATCGTCGTGTGCTTCTCTTCCAATCAAGTTGATTTCGGCACACTGCTGTTCGTGTTTTGCCCAACCAACCCCACCAAGGGGTATTGGGAAACCATTTCTGCCCTTTTCACATTATAATCCCAAGACTTTTCTTAGGCCTCAACTGACTCTCGTCCGCCACGATGAAGGCTGAATGAAGGTCATCAGCTTTCCATCCTCTAGTCCTCTTTTGCTTCTAAAATGTAATGATGCTATGGCAGGTAGTCTCCCACACATCCAATCTACGCAAACGCAGCATCCGTCGCGGCCCAGAGCTCAGCATCACGCCTCTTATCCAGCGCCTTCAGCTCCTCCGCCACCTGCGCAGCGTCCTCGCCCGCCGCCGCCGCGGCCCCCCGCACGGCCTCGGCGGGGATGGTCAGGCTCCCCAGCCCCTCGAGCACCCTCCTCGCCTTCTCGACCTGGGACCGGACGGCGGTGGTCTCGCGCCTCGTGCGGTCGAGGTGCTCCTGCATGAGCTCGGCGGCGGACTCGCGGGCCTGGTGGGGGCGGTACTCGTTGAGGGCGTGGTGGATGTTGAAGAGGAGGGTGTTGAGGTCTTCGGCCTTGGCGAGGCCGTCGCCCGGGTTGATGGAGAGGGTGCCCGCGAGCTCGAGGAAGTTGAGGAGCAGGGACTTGATGAGGCGCTTGAGCTCGAGGGCGTGGTCGGCGCGGGGGACGTCCCTGCGGTCGAGGGAGCTGGGGGTGGCGTTGTCGCCCTGCCGGGAGGGGTGCGTGGGTGCGAGGTTGGTGATGCCGCCCTCCTCGAGGGTTTGGAGCTTATCGTCTAGCTGTGTGTGCTTTTTGTTAGCCGTGGATCATGAGAGAGGAAGGCATTTGGGGGGGTTCGAACCGAGAGGGGCTCTCCGAAGACCCTCCATTTTCCGTCCTTGGGCTCAGCCGGCGGCTGTAGGTTTATCAGAGAGTCGGGTATGTCTGAGAGGCGTATTGGTACATCGCGGGTGGGGTTTGCCTCTGCAAAGGACTTGCGTAGCTGTTCGATGCGGGTGAGGTTCTCTGGGGTGAAGTCCTGCCAGAAGGATGGAGGATTGGGAAAGGTTGAGCTGGAGGATTGTTCCTGTTCGGCCATTGTTCAAGCCAGGCGCCGGATTGGTCACCTCATCTGACTGTGTGCATAGAAGGGGGGGAGATGGAGATGGAGATGGCCATCCGCGTCTGGGTGCAAGCTCGTGATGGTGTAGCGCCTGGCACGAGCTTGTGTCAGAAGCAGCTACAGGTTAGGTTATGCTTGAGGTCGATAAAATGATCGACGCTTGGATTGCGCCGGCTAATCAACGGAGCTGGGGCGACCCACTTGAAGCTCCTCTTAAGCGCGGTGACATAAAACGTGAGACACTGGAACGCCATAGCCAATTTCATTCTGCAGGCATTGGGGGCTTTTAATGTCAAGTGCATGTGCATATTGAGAATTCATCACAAATAAAAAAATCACAGCATTGTTGTCGTGCCATGTCCGCTGGTGCTCACATCGTGCTCGAGATCGACTGAGTCCCTTGTAGCGCCCTGTTCATAGGCGAGTTCAGCGGTGGCCAGTGAGCGGCCAGTGCTGCTGTTAGCGGTCCCCACGCTCTTGACCAGTGATGTAGCGCTAAACCAATTGAATGGAACCTCGCTACGTCCAACGTCAAGACCCTCCATTCATTCCTCTTCCCTTCAGCTAGACTCCATCCCCAGTTTGCCAAACCACATCTCCCGTCAATTCCATCGCCCTGGACCCTCGTGTTGCTCCCCGCACTCTGGATCCTTCCTTTTTGCCAACGCCTCGTCCGAAACCTTGCGGAGATACGGCCCACAACCCACGCACCCCAATTGCCCTCGAGCGAGAAGGAACAGAAAGCCAAGGCTCTAGCTCCAGATATGGCCGACGCTCGCGCCCTGTTGCGCCAGCAACGGACTGCCCGCCGGATCACACACCCACAGGCCGCCTACTCCGACACGGGGAAGCTCCTCTGCACCCTCTGCCGCGAGCAGGTCCGGTCAGAGAACCTATGGGAACCTCACCTGAAGAGCGAAGGCCACAGGAAGCGGGCGTCCACGCAGAAGCAGCAGCAGCAGCAGCCGGACGATGAATCCTCAATAGTAGCACCCCAGCCGACGACAGCAGCCCACAAGAGGAAGTTCGACGAGGACGAGGAGATGGGCGATGCCGCGGACAGCCCCGAGTCCCAAGCGAGAAGGAAACGAAGCCGTCCACAGACTGCCTCCCCTGCCTCCGGCGCCGGCCCAGACGATACCGGCAGCACCAAGGGCCCGCCCTCGACAGCCAGCGGGCAGAACGGCACCCCGAAAGAGCAGCTGGATCAAACATCCACGCCTCCTTCTCTTACACGCCGCTCCTCCACCACACCCTCCCAAGGCGTCGAGGTCCAAATACCCTCGAGGCCAGCCACGCCGCGCGACTCCAATTCGAACTCGGCCTCCACCACCAAGACACTCCCTTCACGGCAAGCCAGCACTGCTCAGCTATCTGCTGTACCCACGCCCATTCCCGAGAACCAAGTGCCAAAGCAGACTGCCGCTGGTCCTTCCCTGGCAACGGGGAGTAACACCAACAAGACCGACGCCCAAAAAACCCAGGTCGATGAGGATGAATGGGCCGCCTTCGAGGCGGATATAGAAGCTACCTCCTACGACCAGGACGAAGCCACAATCTCCGCCCCAGCCATGACTGCCGCCGAGTCTGCGGCTGCACAGGCTGGAGGGGAGGAAGAAGACGACGGCGACCTCCGGCGGCGGAAGACGGCGCTCGAGGCAGAGCTCGCTGCCGAGCAGGAGGATGCCAGGCGGGCGTTCGAGGACGAGATGGACGAGATGAACAACCTCGAGGCCAAGGTCCTGCGGCTGAAGGAGCAGAGGGATGCTCTCAGGCGGCGTCGGGCGGAGAGCCAGGGCCAGCAGGACTCCGTCGAGGCGCAGCAGAAGGCAAAGACGCTACTGGGCAAGGAGAACGCGAGCAACGCCGCCGTGGTGGAGGAAGGCTCGGACGACGAGGACGACGAGGACGAGGATGAGGACGACTGGGATGGGTTCCGGTTCCGGGCTGCGGTGGCACGATAGGCTGATATGTCTTCTTCACCAGCATGCGATTTTACGGGCATCATCACTTGGGCCGGTATTTGACACTCAGGGGTAATCAGTCGGCCCCTTGAATCGAGAGCAAACTTGGGGATCCATATATATATATACAGATATGTTCACTTGTACGATAAGGAGTATAAACACGGTGCACGGGCGGGACGGATACTATTTTCTCAGTACCATGATGGTTCGTCATGGGGATACCCAAAAGAGACTTTGGAGCATGATTTTGCATCCTTCTGGTAACTGTTCATATCTGTTCATGTGTGAAGGTGACTTGGAAGGGTAGTGCCGACTATGTATAGGCATACTGGGCTCTGCTAATACGTGTCTCTATGGCCATACTAGTGGCAGCAGAGGCAGGCGACTCGCTAAGAGGGACATAAAACTTGGAATTGGGTCTGTTGCCGGGCGAAAGAAAAACTAACTCCGAATTGGAACGATCAAGATAGACCAAATTCGACAGACATCAGATGTCTAGCTGTAGTGAAGGGAAAGAATCATGCTGTGTGGTAGTAGACGAGAGGCTCAACACTGAAACTAAGATAGAACTATGCTGTGAATAGCTGGTGGTGCACTAAAGAAAGATGAAGGGAAGTTTCCGATGCTGCTTGACAAGTCTTGGGTGCGGCCGTCTTTGATAGCGATCGGAGTTATGGAGGTGTACGATGCCAAAGACAAAACACACATCATACTGTCACGTATCTTTGTCCTCGACTAGACTAAATTGAACTATAAAGCGGAAAGGGAGGGAGAAAGGGAAGAGATCGAAGCAGCTCTACACCGCCACGACGAGGTCAGGAAGTGACGCCGCCCAGATGCTGGATATCCTCGGTTTCCGGATGGGATGCCATGTTAATTCTACCTGTGCCATACCGCCCTACTACACGTATACTGGCTATGATTATAACGGGATAAGAGCTACGACAGTCAAAGCGATTTTGAGTGACAAAGGTTTGATTCCTGATTACAGACGAGGGAATGGGGAAGGACACTGGCGTCGAAAGAGCCCTGAAGCCTTGAAGTGTGACAAAAGGTCCCAACCAATTCACATGGGAGGGTCAAGGAATGCCTCATCCCAAAGGCCTCGCTTACATTTGAGTGCTGGTTTGGCACCGTACAATGGACACAGCAATACAGGGGACTCAAAGAGGACGGTAGTAGGAACCAAGAGCAAAACCGGTCTGACAACGTCAAAGTATTGGACAGTCTTGTCCTATCGGAAGACTCCAGTCAAGGAGCCGGAGAGGAAAACGACCCTCCCATGGAAGGTAGGATGTAGGGCGTGAGAGCTGGCGGTTGGGGAGCGGCGTTACAATGCTGGCCAGCACACCCAGGCCGACAGTACTTGTTGAGATGTCCTGAGCCAAGACTTTCTTTCGTAACTTGCTCGTCATAAGTCGGTGATCATGCCTCATCATAACGCCGTCATCACCCCCCCCTCTAATGATGCGGGAGGTAGACTAAGAGTTGGGCAGCGACAGCTGGCCAGTGGCCCGTGCTGACCATTCCCCGTCTTTTCCTAGGTTGATCCTGCTCGTTGTTTCCTCCTCACTTATCACCTGCAAGTGAGGAGAAAAGAAGACCGTTGCGGGGAGGGGGGGGGGACTGGATGAACACCTCCATCACGCATTGACAAGGACGAGGGTAGTTTGACGGCGGGCAAGGGGAGGTGTAAGAGACAAGTTAGGGTTGGCGAGGAACGCATAGACCAAAAAACAAGATACGAGGACATGAAGAGGACCTCTAGGGGGCCGCCAGAAGCGACTGAGTGGGTGGGCGGATGGATTATGTGTGATGAGCTGGATGGTGCCGAGAAGCGGGACCGTTTTTCCTGCGCTGTGATATGCCATGATGATACCTACATATATTGGACCAGTGATAATGTGGGGATGGACTTTGGACTGGGCTGGGCTGGACTGAACTGCAATGAACCGGACCGGGCCATCACCACTCCCTCCGGCCCAGGCAGGGCACGGTTTCACTCCCCCATGCTTGCTCCCCCTTCGGCCCAGGACCCGTCCAGTTTGGCGAGATGAGACTAAAACGAGACAAAAGCCGTGCCAGGATCCCACCGAAAGCCACCGACACATCCCCTCGGTCTGGATGTGTCGGGCTGAGTGAGAAACGTGAGGATAATGCGGTGGAGGGTGGGCTGGAGCCTTATCCATCCGGCCGTCCCTGTCTTCCTACGGCTGGCCCCTGCAACCGTACAATTCATAGCAACTAGTCTGACGGAGATTGCATTCCGAGAGAAGAGATTGGGCAACTGCTTGGGAGTCAACAGCTCACACTGGGCTGAGGACCATTGCCCCAGTCAGATCCGGATGATCTACCTCACAGGTCGCAAGTAGAATCGAGATACTGCACCAGGGAAGACTTAGTGCCCAGATATGCCCTCACCACATGTACCGACTCCAACGCGCTAATGTATGGCTGCATGCCATAGCAACACCGTGCGCACACACATGTATACCAGCCGGTGCTCTGCTCTCTCTGATGGAGGGGGTGGTGCTAAAGCCGTGCCATGGCACGGTCATGTCATAGGCACATATGGATATCTGTCGGCCGCTCCTTGGACGACCTGAAGGTCACCGTAGGCTGTGAGACATGCATCTAGGAATCGCGGAGTGACAAGAGAGGGATATCTGGGCACGCGCCAAAGCAACTACCTGCATGGTTGCAGGTGGCTGCACCAGTATATCAGTCCCCACTCGTCAAAGGCGACTCGGCTCAGGTGCGACTCGAGCGGCCCAGATTCGTCGATTCAGGCCGCAGGTGAGAGCCATCCCAGCTCACCGACTTCCTCGAGCGGTAGATGGATGGAACTGGACGCTGCGACCTCGAGGATCCGGCCCGTCTTGCCTACGCAAGACAACCTCGATAAGCGGAGCGTCGGCGATCGTCTGGGGATATTATGGTTTCTGTGCCATCGCAGCAGACTCCACCGCGGCTGTGCTCGTCATAGGAGGGGAAGAAGGGCACAAGATTCTTGCATATACTATTGCAGTGTTCCAGGACAGGCCCTGGACAGGGGTTCGGGCCCGAGCAAGCCAGCTCAGCCTCGTCTGCCTGGGAAAGCATCTGTTAGGCTGAAACCAGTACATTTTCTCCTCAGCCCGAGTAACGCGCCTAAAAGCAAAAAATAATAAGGTGCAGCAGGGCACATGAGGGGCATGCCTGGACGCACCAGTCCGCTTTGTATTCTGCGACATGCCGCGGTGAGCAGTCACCAGACACGCTTCGGGGCATTTCCGCACTCTGTGCACGCTGGCATAAACAAGGACAGGGCGGCAGGGCGAAGCGTTGGCAGAAAGGACCAGGCCGGGAGGGCATGGCGACTCATCGTCCCCATCAAACCGCCCGCAACACAGCTGGTCAGGGCAGGTCGGTGTGACTCGTAGCATGAACCTTCCGAGAACATAGGTAGTGAGCGAGGGGTGGCAATGCCTGCATCACTGGAGGGACGCGACGTAGCCGTAGCCGCGGCCTCTATGGGGCTGGCCGTGTGATGGCCGTGACGCTCCGTCGCCAGCGGCCCAAACATGAGGCCTGGTCGGTCTCACACATTTGCGTCACCTCTTGTATTTCCGGGTTTCATGCCAGCGTGCCTTGCTGCGTCGCCGCCCCCAAATGCACCGCCTCCTCCTTCGCATGCCGCTCAATTGATCACTGCTCAATGCTGGCACGCCGCTGTCCCTCGAGTTCATCAACCGTCCGCTTCTCTCCACTCTCCGCCGTTCGCTCCGTCCTGGTCCGCTTTCAGGCCGTCCGAAAGAGGGTCGCCATGCCGGTCTGAAACCCAGCCGAGCCGAGGTTCGGGTCGGGAGGCCAAGTGCGTGTGGGTAATGGGCGAACGGGCTATGGAGGAACCAATCTATACGTACCTGTATTGCTGTGGGCGGCGTCGTTTTCATGCGGCCTGGACGAGTCGGCTCCAAGTTCATGCCTTTTCCCGCTCGGATAGATCCTCCTCTACGCATATGTAGGTACAATGGGGCAGTCATTTCGCTGCAATGCCGTAGCTGCTGCAGCACATGAGGAATGTAGGTGCAGGTGCCTTCCCGGGCAAGTCAATGTGCTGCCATGTCGGTTAGATTAGGTCATGGACATGGTGCCCTGCAGAGCCGTATGTACCAATCCATGCCATTCGCAGGGAGCGTAGATGATGAGCTGTAATCGAATTAGCAAGGCTGGCAAGATAATTGAGCTCAAGGCCTGCAACGGCCCCATGCCAGATTGGCGGCGTGACGCCTCGTAGTAATAAATACGGTGACAACGGCGTGGTGGCCACACGATATGCTGGTTGTCAATCCGAGGACCTCCAGCCCAGGGAAGTAGAAGATGCCAAAAACAGTGACATGAAGCAAGAGGACGATGGAGACGAGAGAAGAGCCAAGGCTAGCGGGTAGTAGCTGAGGAAAGGGTAAGTCGATCAATTGGGCCGTGCCGTGCAGCAGCATCAGGACCATGAGCCTGCGATAGCTGGGTTATTGCTGCCGTCGGCATACCTGGAGGAATGGATCAATGAATCTGCGAGTTGAATACGGCCGAGTCAAGTCAGGCAAGGCTAAGGTCGGCTGAGCTCGAGTGACGCACACGCCCCTTTAGACACTGCCGCTCTCCTGAAGCCCGTCGTGATGCCATCACCATCCCATCCAGTTCGCCACCCCGCTAGAATTCCCCATCCGCCATCCACAGTGACGTGGTAGTAGGCCGGCAGAACTCGCCAAGGCTGGCCGATGAAGGTGCTGCACAGAGCCACGCGTATCTTGGCGCCTAAGCGCAACCAAGCAGAACAAGGCGGCGCCGCCAAACCACAACCCACCGCATCGACAGATTTTCTCGACCGGGGACGGGCCAACAGCAAGCATGCCAGCGGCAAGCAAAACACAAAACGGCTAGGGCCCCTGGCTAAGATGCCCACTTGGTCGCAAGATATGCACGTGAGGGCAAGGTGACACCTCACCCTGCATCATTCTAGTGCTATCTTATGCGGCCACTTCGGCGGCCAGATGTCCCCTTATCAACAACCTCCTGTGCGCCCCCTCCCTGCTGCTTGTTCGCGGCCCATGGGCTTCTCTCCCATCTCCCGCTTCTCAGCCGGGTTCATTTCGCTCAGGTAGAAATCGAAGCCTCATCTTTTGGGCACTGTGTTTTTCCACTTGACCTCTCATGTCGGAGGCTGCCCCTTATTTTTTCCGGCTACTTGGCACGGCCGAGAACGGGGCCGCTTCAGTGTGAGTCTGGACCGTGTTTTGGCTATAGTTCTCGAGTCTTTCTGTATTCGTATGGGTCTGGTCCGATAGCGACACCCTTCTGTTTGGCCGGTGTGAGGCCTGCATCCAATATACATATGTATTCCTTGATGCAAGGGAAAAAGCAATGCCCACGTGCAATGATCCGCAAGATTGGTCTGCCCTACTACGCGGGAAGGCTGTCTGTAGTAGCTTGTGCTACTTCAGGACTCGGTCGGCAGCCCAATGAAACCCCCCTCTTCCGACTGAACTTCGGTTCGATCTGAACACCAACACTCATCGCTGCCGTACTGCTTTGCTTGCCTAGATAGCCTGAATAGTTGGGGTAGTAACGATAATGTTCCAAGAATCAAGTATAGGCAGGCCCCATGCCGTCCTGGGGGACTGTTCTCTCCTACTCATTGGGCACCAACGAACCATTTCCACGGATGATGATCAGAACAGGCGCACAACAATGAGGAAGGTCGACAGCACAGCAGAAATATCATCACACTGTCACCAGCACGCAACCAGCGAATATCAGGCTGTCACGCGTCAGTAAAGCAGCAACGCGAAACCCGCCAGAGCCCTTACAGCACCCGCTAGTGTGTTTTGGGCCATCGCTCCCATTTTATGCGTGATGATGTCTCCAAATCAAGATGGCCAGACCAGGGGAGGCCACAGATCATCCATGGACCAGGAGCGTTGAAAAAAAGAAAAGAGGAAGGAAGTGGTGCAAGGAATGACAACGCATCGAGCATGAGCTCCTCCTCCCCCCCTGAGTTCACCTTGCCCAGCGAACGGTTTGCGCCTTACGAGTCCGGCGATTGCAACTACCGTGCGTTGTCTGTGACAGTCGTTGCAGAAAGATGGGCTCGGCTCCGGCCAACCGTTAACCAGGCACGGCTGTGTGCGTAGAGCTAGGAAGCCCCCATGCACCCTCGATGGGTACAGTGCGTCCATGTGAGTAGTGAGGAGGTAGGCCAACTCCCTCGCCTACCCCATCGTATCGGCTGTCTTACCGAACTACATGCGGCACGCCCACCTGGCGGCATGAACGCTCAAACCTTAGCTTTATCGTTTGCTTGCTTGATGTGAGTGGCAGGGGTTGTTGGTGGAGGAGGTTGGGCCTGTAGGGATGCTTGAATGTAGTACTTCTGCCCGGAAGGCTGGGAATTCTTTGACGAACACCATCTAGAAAACAGAAGAACAGACGCTCCCCTATCAGCACACCCATACCGGCCTGTCGGTGGAGGGTCTCGACACGCCCCCTCTTCTTCTCTGTACTTCCCCTGGTCACCACTTGCCATCCTGGACGACGACCAGCCATGGTGTCACCGATCGGTCCTAAGCCAGTACGTGGCCGTGCAGAACCCGGCTAGTACAGCCAAAAAAAAAGTGAGGCAAGCGTTGCCAGCAGCACAACTCACATGGTGCCATTGATGATCATTGCGGCTCCCCAGGGATATGCCCCGCGATGCTACCTGACTTGGTGCTGGTACGTCGATGCCACTGCGGTTGCTGAGGCCATTTGAGAAAGAGCTGCGATGCAATCTTCTGCGACTAGTGTGACCAATTGAGACACCCCGAGGAGGACACACACACACAGTCGTTGCTTCCGCAGAAGGCTGATGGAGAGAAGCAGACCGACATGCGGGGATACTTGGTTGACAACGAACCCATTGGACAGCTGTTCAAGGTGGTGCTCGGGCAGCAAGGCCCTCCCTCCAGTAGCCAGCATCCTGGCCGGCCAACGGACATTGGACACTGAGGCCAGACGGCAGGTAGCTCGGCATGAGTCTCCACGAATGGCTATGTGCCGGCCGGGGCTTTTGCTGCCACACCCCTGACCCCCTTCTCCCAACGAACTCCTCCATAGGGCAAAAGAGCCTACATCACGCAGGCATCTGATTCGTAGTAACCACCCCTCCCCTCCCCAGAATCTCGGGCGTTACTGAGCGGCCAGAGCCTATGATCGAGCTTCTTTGACCAGCCCTCTGCCTTGCAGACGCATCCGTGCCTGTATGCGTGTGTATCTGCATGAACTGCCGTTGCCTAGCTTAATTTTCCCCCGGATTTTCTCTGGCCACCACCCCGGGCAATATGGATGAAGCATGGGCCTATGGCGGCGTGCCTGAGGACCCGGCATCGAACGACTGGTAGGTGACAGGTCATTCCGATCCTAATAGATTCGGGCTAGGAATGAGCCTCAGCCAATCGAGACAACAGAGCGAAGCCCATTGTTCACACACTCTCGCCCAGTGCCCCTTTTTGCTGAGGGTTTGAGATGTGCCATTTTTAGGAGGGGCCTCCCACCTTTGGCACAAGTAATAGGGAATGGATAAATATCCAGAGCAAGCGCAGCGCCAGATGGTGCCCCCTGCGCCATCGCATCACCCACCCGGGTTTTTATTTAGCCTTGGCTGGGCTAAAGGCCTAATAATCCCTCCAAACCACCAGTTCGTTTGAGAAAAAGCAAATTTGGCCACCGCCGTACCGAGGACATGGGTCCCACTGGGCATCAATTGCTCCAAAAGAGCTCATTCCCATCCTCGCCTCCGGCGCTCGCTTGGAGGCAAATGAGCGCGGAGTCCGGGGCAAGCCCAGTTGCTATTCCCCTTGTCAGTTCTCTGGCCATTACTAGTCGCCCTTATTTTTTTTTTCTCCCCTATAGCCATGTCTCATGCCTGCCTTGCCCCAACGGGACGGCCCGTTGCGCCTTTCGAGCCGTTGCGCACGGGCCGTCGCTCCCACCCCAGCCAAGGTAGGAAAAGAAGGAAACCAGAATAAACTGGAGGGAAATAGACAAACGGAGAGCCTGGGGTGCTAGACCGGATGGCGAACCTTGAGATTCCGAACGGTCCCCCCTCCATCTATTGGCGCGGGAGGCCAGGGCGTGATTGTAAGAGGGAAAAGCCCGGGGCCCTAGGGGATTTTCTTAGCTGGTAGTTGGCGTGTGAATCTATCTGTGGCGAGTGAGACGATCAATAGCAGTAACAGCAAGCCCAACAGTGACCTAATCCCGGTAAGCCCAAGAGTACTCGATCCGGCCACCTTTGGAGGCCCGTGTCCAGTTCCTCTGGGTCAAATAGGAGAGAAAATAACAAACCAAGTCCTGCATCCAAGCCCATGACCGCGTCCCTGCAGCTGGCCATAGCCTTGCGTTTCAGTGAGGCCCGCCCCCCTTGTGAGTCAAGACCCGGCTCGCCCATAGTGCCCTGCCTTGCCGAGTTCATGTAGTAATACCGGGCTGGCTGCCCATGTCATACTTTGACAGCGGGCGGGCAGGAGAAATGGCTGAGCATAGATCGATAAGCCAATGCCAAATCATCCTGTGTTATAAACCATGCCTGAAGGAATTGAGCCCAGTTTGCACACCCCTCCAATTCAGCCCGCAAACGCACCGGATGCATCTCGTCTCCCTCAGCCAGGACCACTAAAAGAGAGAAGGCATGATGCAGGCCCTTCCGGAAGCAGAAGGTCAGCTAATCAGACACCATGTTATGCTGGCTTCAAGCCCTGCGTCATCGTGGAGTTACATGTCGTCCTGGTAAAATTAATGCCCCGACGGAAAGGGAGAGCCATTGATCTAGCTAGGTGGTCTCCTTGCCTCCTCAACTTGCCCGCGCTTAATCTTTCTTTCGAGTAGAGCTGGCATAGTCCCCTCATCATGGAGGGGTGTGTCTCTTTCGCTCAGTTCCTTCTCACCCCTGAACCCTGCGGGCTGAAATTTTTCGTCCGTCAGGGAATGCCCTCTTGTCGTCATCCTGTCTAACGGCAATGGATCTCGCTGTCTTGAGAAAACTTGCCCAGAAGGTGGATAGATCTGGCAGGGAGGTGGGAGGGGCTAAGGCAGAATGATGGACAAGTGAGCTTGCTGGGGTGGAGTAAGGCTCTCGTGGCTCGGTATAGATACTTTCATTTCCCCTCCTCCCCTCCCCATCATTCAGAACCGCCGTCCGGATGGGACATGCTGCCGTCCCCCTTGAGACGCATGCTTCTGGGCTCACTTGTCTTGTGACTCAGTCGATCGGGCCGCCAGCCTTCGATCAGTGTGGGTGACACCCTCAATGTTGTGTGTGTTGCGACCCCGGATCTCGTCTCCTCACGCCCGTGCCCATTCACATGTCCTCTAGGCCGTGCGAGACAATGTTGTCCATGTTTTTTCCATTTACACCCCGTACCACGTAATGCGTCGTGACAGGAGGTGTGATGGGCAGCCAAGTGCTGTCGGATGCGCCCCCCTTGCTTCCGTGATCTCACAGTTAGCACGCACGCCAGGTCCTGCCCGTCCTGTCTTGTCTTCTTAGGTGGACCAGTAGCCACACCCTAATTATGGAACTCCAGGCGTATTCTTAGTCTTTCCCACGCGCGTCTTTGATGCAATAGACCCCTTCCTTTAGCCCAGCTGAGTGTCCGCAGGTAACTTGCGTATTGAGAATCTTCGAGACTTTGATGACAGGGATTTAGGGGATAATGAGGCTACAGAGGAGGAGTAGGGGGGGTAAACGGGCTATATTATCAGCAAAGGACAGTCACGCAGGGTGGAGAAGCGCCACTTCGTGCTTGGGAACAGCAGGGCCCAGAGACTGACCAGACAACCTGTGCCACGTTGTCTTGGTTATTGGACGATCTGCTCTCAGTGCTGCCATGGGCTTTGGAAAGGCGAGGATCCTGGAGCAGTGAGCCATCCATTCTCCCCCAACTGCGACACAATAGACTGTCAGCCCGCCTGAAGGTTCATGTGAGAGGAGAGTCATGCACCGTCATTGTGTGCAATAGGCAGCCCTTGTTCTTATCTCGCTTCACCGTTGTTCTGTCGAATTTCTCCACGATTCGGCTCACCGAACTTCTACTTCCTGTCAAAACCTGCTGATGAGGGCTGCCGGGGATGGCGTATTGGAGGGTGGCTGTCTCCTTGGCCGCCTAATGATTAATTTAACAATAGAAAGGAAAAAGGAAACATCTATTCATGATGTCCGAGGTCAATGCTGCTGGCCAAGACGGCTCGGTTGTGACATAGTTCTCGTCCGACTTTTCCTGCATATGAAGCAGGCTGCTGTGTCATCTATTGCGAATAAATGCAAGACTGTTCAGCCGCAAATTTGTCAACTGTGAAAGATTTCAGGTTCCGATACTGTAAAATAGTCGTTTTAGGTAGTTACGATACTTTGTAGTAGTCGTTGAGACAGCAAGATGCCTGTCACGGTGACAGGCAGTGGGAGGGCTACCGGCTCCTCCATAACGGGGGATATCGGCCGTAGGACCACTAACGGGCCGCACAGGTACACAACCAAAGATTCAAGCAACCCAATTCGTGACTGCCAAACCTGCGAACTTGCTGGGGGTGGCAGTGTTGGAAGGCTCGAGATTACTCGACTGAATAAACGTTGTGCCCCATATTTGCACCCGACCTCTGCTTCGTGTGCTTGCCCACCTCCGCCTCCATCAACGAATCATATACCCGACATCCACCGGGGAATTCTTCAATGAAATAGTTGAAAGAAGAACAGGGCTTTGTTTTTTTTTCCTGCTTCCTGACACTTGTCCGTCCTCGGAACGAACCACTGTGCCCCACAGCGGCCGCAGATCGAGTCGCCCCCTTATCCGACTGAGTGAGGCCAGGCCGAGGCCCGCAGCGGGAAGCTTGCAGGGCGTCCTGATCAAAACATTCTCAGACGCGAAGCCTAAAGGTGGTGCGTGTTATGACGAGGGGGGACGCTGCTATGATTGCTGGCGGTGCGCCGTGGCCCTAGGCGCATGTGTGTATGTATGTATGTATGTATGTATGTAGGTAGCAAGTATGTGACCTGGGAGGCCGGGGTTCAGGTGCCCAATTTCCCACGCATTAGGCATGAAGAAGCTTGGACTAGCCGGAATTCTGGAGATCTGTATAGGCATGCCGGATCCAATATTGGATTGCGTTGTGTCTGTATCCATGCGAGAGAGATACGACAAGTGTATGGGAGACACCATTCCCGGGCTACCATTGATATCCATGCCATACATGCAAGTCCATTGCCCTTAGGTGTGTAGAAGAGTTGAGAGATGCACATTACTCGGATCTTGGGGGGAAAACTAGACAGAGATGGACAGAAAGAACATCTAGGCGGTGGACGAGAGAGCAGTTTCCAGCGGATAAGACGATTTTAGAAATAAAACGGGATAAAAGGAAACAATAACAATAAATCATTGGCATCAGAATATTCGACAGGCTGCAGGGACTTGAGTGATGGCCGTCGCATGGTCACGACTAGGCCAGGAACGGCCGTGGACGAAGGGGGGTGGGGTGGAGGGGGTGTATCACGGGCCCGTACGTACGAGGGTGTGTGTCCTTCTAGGCGGCCAGCCAGTGAACGAATTGATGGGACGTAGCCAGCCATGGGGCTTTACGTAGGGATGCCCAATGCCCGTATTGAGGTTTGTCCCACAGCAGCGCAGGATGATGTTTGAACAGCGCAAGAGGAACGCTTGTTGGTCGCTGGAGTCCCACTGACTTCTGTGATGTTGAGTGCTGACGGGAGGGCCATAAGGCGGCGATCAAATTGGAAAAGGCTCAGGTCGGGCAGATATAAGTTGAGGCGCGCATCTCAGATGGTTCCCGGCCTGGCATATTCAATCAATTCGACCTTGCCAACGCCGACCTGCAGCGAACGGTGCGACTTGGGTGGACGAACGAACCCTCCAAAGGAAAGACGTTGGTGGATTGTGTTCCATCTCAAGCCCCCAAAAACTCGACTATATCTAGGGCTATAGCCTGCTGTGCTGTGCGGTAAGTCCTCTCTTGTTCTGTGCCTTACGACCAACAACCACTCACTGCTCCTTCGCCAATGTAATCCCCGGAGTTTGTGTTGAAAAGACCCTCATGCCTGATGTACATGCCGGAACCCAATTACCAACGTTGTGGACTGAGTGTCTTGGCAGAGCCGAAGGAATCCGTCTATATTGCTGCGCCCGTTCTCGTCGGCCGACCGTCCGGCGTTCAATCATGTGTTACTTCGATCAAACCCGCTGGACCTGCGGCTACTGGAGATGGGGCCACTTCCGTCAGCAGTGCAACAAAGAGTATCGAATGGGCGAGACCTGTGGCCTCAAACTCGTCTATGAAACCAAGCCAGAGCAAGGTGTCTGCAAGTTGTGTCGAGACATGGAGAAGAAGCAGCGGCGATACGACAAAATGTGGCGCGACGTGGAGCGCTGGCAGCGAGAGGGCGGAAAGCCTGCCACTGTCGAACGAACAATGGGCGAGATGCAGGAGGTGCTAGGACAAATCTATCGCTTAAAAGATGAGCATGACCATCGGCTACAGTCCCTTGGCCAGGTATGAACGAGCCCGCTTCCCCATCAAAACCGAAGAGGAGCGGAAGCCGAGCCCTTGTTGGTATGCTGCTCTGGTACATGGCAAGCGGTAACTAACTCTGCCCACCTCTGCAGTGATGAAGCCAGGATAAGGCGGCTCACAGAACGCAGTAAAAAGAAACAAGACGGGTCAACAAGACGAGAAAAAACAAATAAACAGGGGGATGTCGCTTATACAGGCATGTTTCACGAAGGGAATGGGAAGAGTTGCTATCAGTTGTCTGTAATTTTGCTTTGAGCTTTGACGTTGCGAGGGTTTGATCATCAACGGAAACCCCCTTCACTTTCATTTGTCTTTTTTTTTTCTCTCTCTCACTGCTGGGGCGCGTGCTCGAAGGCTGAAGAATGGAGCCAAAATTTGATCAGCACCGGGCTCCAGTCCCCAATGTAACGTACTCGAGGAATATATGCGCTGCCATAGATCGGAGTTGGCATAGCTTTGGTCTGTACCACTTGTCTTGGGTGTTCTTGCTAAGGCTTTGGGGAAATAGTGATGGTAATATACACCGAGCTCGGAAAAAGGAGCTACCAATCGTCAGTGCCGAGCTCAGGTTCAGATAAGTCTTGGACTGTGCCTATTGGAGCCGATCTGTAATGGAAAGGAGGGGACGGCATGTCTTGTGTGTGCCAGAACACAAGAGAGGGGGGCCGCAGGTGGGAGGGTCCTCTGGTAGCGGAGAGGAATACAACAGACAGCTATGCGCTAGGGATTGAATGGGAATGGCAAAAGACCGCGGGAAATCACAAAGAAGTGCCGAGCAATGAGCCAGCCAGCCAATCCAGCTCGACGGCAACCACCTGGTCAGTGCCAGGGTAGTAGCCATCATGGAATATGGATAGCTGCCCAGTATTTAGGGCTCCCGCCATCAAAGGTTCGCGTAGCACAGTCAGAGGTCAGTCAGTGCCCTACCCTGGTCAGTTGCTCATCATCGTTCCTTTTCTAACCCTAACTTCGGGACGCTTCCAGTGAGTGCGTCAGACGGGGTATAGAGCCAGATGGGGTAGCCCCTGTGAAAACCCAGGATGTAGGTAGACGGCGCGGGCCTGCAAGGCAATGCGTGAACCCAGCCCAGGTAGATTGGTCGAGGGATCAAGCGAGAAATACCGCACAAGGTGGCCCACGTCCCTGGGTGCAGTGGTCATGGGTGCCTCAGAATAGAATCGTGACGTGTGAACAACGCGGGAAATCGAGCAGGGTGATGCAATGACCCGGCAAAGCGGGCAGAGGATTATGAGATTGGCACAAAGCACATTAGGGCCTCCACACAATGGACTTAACCAGGAGGCGAGTTCACTACTGGGTTAGTTAGACGTCAGAAGCAGTTCTAGGCCGAGGGCTGAACCCTCTCTATTTGCTCTGCACCTCTGGAGTGTGGCGCTGTCACCAGAGAATGGATCCGTGGGTTCGGAGAAGGTCCTACTATGGACATGAGCGTGGCCAAGGCGCAACCCAGAGTCCTGGGAGAAGAAGTGCGGGCACATACCCTTGTTCTCCCACAAGTGCATTGGTATCTTAGCCCTTCCTCCTCCCTCTTCTTCTTCTTTGCCCACAGGGTGAGAGGAGAGAAGCACCTCAAGTTAAAACTGGGTCAGCAACCTAGACTTATCACTGCGTGTTGAGCTAAAGGTTCTCCACTGCCGAGATGCGCACGTGTTAGATGCTTAATGGGCACCATCCGGGGCATGGTCTGGTCACTGGTGCTCCTATTATCGACGGCCCGTTGCCATGGAAGTCTAGCCATGATCGGCGAGCTGCCGTGTGAACCAGTACGCTTCTGTGAGGAGAGATTGGTGCTTGGACTAATGGCATGGGCTGGCGGGGCCTGTTTAGGATTGAGATTGAATTTTTTTGTATTCGATTGGTGTCTTTCAGTTGAAGTGGCCCGTGCCATCCACACCGGCCTTGGAAGAATTAAAAAAATATAATAAAAAGAAAAGGGTCATTATGAAGGTCGAAAAAATTATAGTTCCGACTTCTGAGCGCGATATAGCGTCGAGCTTATGAGCGGCCGCGACGGACCGAGAGGGCCGTCTCCGCCCGCTCGGGGGTATCAATTTGCGAAAAGAGAATTTTTTGGTCCAACCCACGCTCATTTCAGCCAAACCCATATAGAGACAGGGGCGTCTTCTGCAGCTTACACCTTGTGTTGCCCACCATTACTTACGTTTCATCATTTGATCGTCTTGGAAGTGGTCGACGCAGCGGCAGCGGCATCAGCGAAAGTCCCGACCAAGGCCCCTTCATCTCCTTCCACGGTCGTTAGGCTTTCTGGGCGGTTTCGATCCGGCTCGGCTGCGTCATCGTCCAGCAGCCAGTCTACTTTAACCTCTGCTGGCGGGGTCTCTTCTTGAGAATTCAGTTTCGAAACCAAGCGCTGGTAACGCGCAAGACGTGCGCCCTGGCCTGTGTACGCAAAATGAGCAGATGGCCCATTGGAAGCTCCCAAATGAGGTGTGATTTCAAACACATCAACCATATTGCTGCAACAAAAACAGGAAGTCAGCATAACCGAACCGCTTACTCTGCTGGAAGAAAACTCGTACTTGGATGTTTTGGCAACTACGCTCTGGATCGCCTCGTTCTCTCGCTGGACCTCGTTCGAATCGTGCTCGCCGAAACTACCGTAATTGACCCCATGCTCCTCTTCGTAGATCAGGGCAGTTTCCTCGTCCTAGATAAAAAAGAGACACGTACAGGTCAGACGAGGTTTGTGGGGGGCAAGAGCATGGAAAACGTACCTCGCGCAGGGCATCGCTGTCACGTCGCCCGAGACATGACTGGCAAGCTCCCATGATGGAAGCTACAGCTAAGGGGAAGGTGGTTTGGCCGGTAATGCTGTGGAGAAAATGGTCGTAGAAAGGGCCCGTCGTCAAGGGAGGAGGAGTCGTGGAGGCGAGACAGTCAGGACGGCTCTACCCTCGCGTGATGTGGTGATGTTGCATGTCGTTGAGCTAATCTCGCGACTTCCAAACTAGAGCTGGTTTCTTGATGCCTCAGGCCGTAACGTCTGGGAACCGGTGGCGTTCGGGTAATCCGCGGTCCGCTTTTGGTGCACCAGCCTGTCGGTAAGAGCGAACGACAGCAGCCTGCAGGTGCATAATATTGAAATGCGACCTTCAATTCTCTCCTCTCCTCCTCCATCATCACTAGGAGAAACGCCTGCGCTGGTCAGACTCATTGGGATTGCCGTCGCTATGCACCCATAGCGGCACCTTTACTGGGCGCTATCCCTTCCCTTCATGCTAATCAATGCCTGATACACAGGCCGCGATTGATGAGGGAGCTCAGCTGCCCTGCTCCCTTCAGTGATTGAGTCAATCAATTGCCTCCCCTACAACAGGGCAGCCGACCCTCAATATCCTCAATATGCGACCACCCCCTTGCGCCTTTTCCCGAATATCCAATACTGACTCTATGCTATCGTCGCCAAGCAATTTCTCCTAGTAGCGTTGTGGGCGGCTATTTGTGATGCCTTCCGCCGAAAGACACTCAAGTCCATACCCGAAGGGATTGGGGCCATTGGAATTCCCCAGTGGTCTTCTTTCTCCCCTAGAGGGTCACAGAAGACAATATTGAGGATCAATCTAGGGCTACGGACTCCCTTCTACATCGAGACGGGACCACTTCCAGGATGGCCCGCTCTGATGCTTGACCTGCTACACCTTGACCATTGCAACTAACCTTGATTCTCTATAAAACCCATGATATTCTCTAGGATTCTCATGTTCAGCATCACATCTCGACAACAGTTCTTCACCGTTCTATAACCAGTAACCTCCCCCAGCTTCACACCTTACACAACTCCCCGAGTCTCTTCGACAAACCAGTCCTTCGTCCCGCAGACCCTCACCAAAATGGTCTCTGCTTTGTTGTCACTTGCCGTGGTCTCCGTGGCTGGCCTTGCCCAGGCTCGGTCCGAACTATTCCAACGGCGTGTCAACGACGAGTGCTGTCCCTGCCCGGTATCCGGATCTCCAGGTCCTCAGCCGCCAGTCACCGTCACAGTCACCCACCCCGGTCCTACAGCTCCAGACACCGTAACAGTCTTTGTCACGCAGGGACAGCCAGGGCCTTCAGAAGCCGCGAAGGAGACGGTCACAGTTAGTCACACCGTAACTGCTCCGGGTACAACCATCACCGCCCCAGGAACTACGGTTACTGCTCCGGGAACTACCGTGTATGTTGGTGGCAGCGTCCCTGCTGGGTCATCACCTTCGCAGCCACAGACCAATCTTCCCAGCCCCGAGCATGGGAATCCGAGTGCCAACGAGAACAGGGTTCAAAAACCGTCCGTCATCACTCACACTGTCTTTTTGCCAAACCAGTCAGCCCACATACCTGCAACAAACAGAGTCAGCGTTACCACCGTCACTGCGACCCTACCTCAGGACAACACACACCAGCCGGAAGCGACTGGTTCTCGGCCTTCCCCCAATACACCATCTCCGAATAACTCGAATGGGTCCGGTTCAGGAAACTCTCAGACCCCGAGCAACCAATCTCAGAACATCCAGACTCCAAACAAAGAGGCATTCATCAACCAGGCACCCAACAACCAAGCGCCCAACAACCATCCCTCCAACAATCAGGCGCCTAGCAATCAAGCACCGGGTATCCAAACTGTCACTGTCAGCCAATCCCCCGATCCCAAGGTGCAGACGGTTACAGTCACACAGGGAACTGCCAACACCCAGCCCGTGCAATCGGCCAGCGTCGTCACCGTGACCGCCGCACCAAACTCCCAGCCTATTCCACCCTACGTCCAATACCCCGAATTCTACCGGACCGTCACCCAGACCATCCACAACGGCGACACCACAAACATCGAGATCAACATGGTCAACATCATCAACGGCAACACCTTCTGCATCGTCCAAGGCACCAACAACCCCTGCGGCAACAACGTGGTCATCAACAACCCCAGCAGCCCACAGACTACCTCCAGCCCCAACCATCCCCAGGCAGCAGCAGCCGGTGGCCCATCGTCGATGATCACCACCACCTCCTGCCCAACGCCCCAAAATTCCACCAGCATCGCTACCGTCTACAACACCGTCACTGCCACCATCAGCCCGGGCCGCGGAAGCAACGACACCGCCGGGTTCTGGGCCGCCCGTCCCACAGGGGCAGATCGGCTCCCTCGCAGCCCCGTACACAGGGTATGGTAGGCAAGTCGAGTCGCGGTAGTTGGCGCAGATGGAGAATACTCCTCCACCCGTGTGTTCGTCAGAAGGGGTAATAATCACATTTCCACGGCATTTTCTAGTGTTTTTCATCATATTCATATACGCTTAGTAGACCCGTTCCTGGGCTGTTTTGTTTGTTTGTTTAAACCTAATGGTCTGCATCTCGCCCCCTTTTAGATTATAATATAATATAATTCAATCTTTAGCATTTACTCGAGTTCCTCCAAAGTGACGTATTGTATCGTGTTGAATAAAATGTTTATCTCCTTGGAATAAAATCTAGCCCTCAAGACCACAAGAGAGCAACTCCCCCATCGCTCTCCAACACCCAAAAACACTGCATCAAGATCCCGTAACATGTCATCTCAATCACATAACATCACTTTGGATCGCAGTCTCGAATTTCATCCTTGACATTGTGGTATCATTATCCATTATCAACGAGCGCTAAGGAGACGAACACAAAAAATAACTGAACTACCACCTCAGTCACTTCCCTCTCCCCCGGATCCAACACTCATCCAAAATATATATATACACTACACCGACGATAAAAGAAAGCAATCGGGACCAAACTCGAGCAATTTCCCCCCCGGTCCGATTAGCTTTTCCAGGAATTGGCAACCATTAGGAATCTCGGCACTATCAAGCTTTGCCGTCGAACCGCTCGTCCTGGGCAGTGAGCTGGACCTCCTTCTCGACCTGCTCAAAGTCGATGTGGGCGTTCGCGTCGTCCCCGTCGAAGATTTGCGCAATCTCCTCGAGGGTGGGGCCCTTGGTCTCGACGTAGAAGAAGTAGACGAAGACGAGCTCCAGCAGGTCCCAGAGGGTGTAGAAGAGGAGGAAGTTCCAGTGGTTGGGCATGTTGTCCCAGGCGAGCTTGTTGGTTTGGCTAAGGCGGGGGTCAGTCAGTCAACTGTGCTCTTGAATGGACAGAGTGTATGCGAGGGGAAAACTTACTTTCCGAGAGCCAGGATGGCCTGGACGGTGATGTTCATGATCATCATACCCTTGGCACGGAGATGGAAGGGGAGAATCTCGAGGGCGTAGCTGACGAGAAGTCCAGAGAAACCAATACTGTAGAAGACACCGAAGATCCAGATGAAGGGAAGCTGGGCGTATCCAGCGCCGGAGTTGGTGTACTCAACACCGTCTGCATTCTCGTCGGTGATGGGAACCTGGATCTCAGAGTTCTCGTAGATGGCGGCGGTGATTGTCCAGCAGATGAAGGACGCAACCATACCGCAAGTCGAGATCAGGAAAAGAGGACGGCGACCGAACTTGTCGACGCAGAAGGCGGCAGCAATGGAAGATCCGAGATCGAGAATGGTTTTTCCAGCGGTCAGCTACGGTAGAATGTCAGCATGTAGTTTCAGCGAGGTATTGTCTCAGGTTTAACTTACAGCAAGCTTCTTGTTCTGCTCCTTGATACCGGCACCGACGAGGATGATGTTCATGTAGTTTGACAGGACGGCATTACCAGAGTACTGGGAGATAATACCAAGGGACACGATGATACCAAGACGCCACAGGTTGCCCCTGGTCTTGACGAAATCAGTGTAGCCGGTCTTGGTTCCACCGGCACGATCGCGCTCGATGACCTCCTTGATCTCGCGGTACTGGAACTGGACGGTTGCGTTGTTCGCATCACCTCCACCGTGGTGCTTGGCGAGAACCTGCAGGGCTTCCTCGGACCTGTCCTTGTTGACAAGGAATCGGGGCGACTCGGGGATCCACCAGATTCCGACGAGCTGCATCAACGAGGGCACGCACTGGATAAAGGTGATGGACCTCCAGGACCAGTCGCCGTTGATGGAGGCGGTGCCCCAGCCAACGCAGGACACGACTGTCAAAGGAAGATGTGTTAGCACAATATGACGCGCACTCCAGGGGCATGATCACTTACCCAAGGATCCCAGGTTCCAGAGACAGTTGTAGACAGTGGTCAGAGGCGCACGGTGCTGGGGGTGGCAAATCTCAGTGAGCAAAAGGGGAGAACACATTTGGGAGAATGAGTTTCCGAAACCGAGAACAAATCGGCCGCCCATGTACACTAGATTTGAGACCGTCAGTCTTTGAACGATATAAGCTTGAACTCATTGTGAAAACAAACTTACTGCCATAGCCATTTGCGAAGGCCGTGATCATGGCACCAACGGTCATGAGGAATGCGCCTAGCATAATAATGGGGCGACGGCCAAATCGATCGGCAAGATAGGGCGTGATGAAGAAGGAAATGATGGAACCAATATTGTACATATTGATCATGATACCCAGCTTGTTGGCGTCCGTGTTCTCGGGGAAATACGCCGCCCAGTAGTCCATCTGCTGAGATGTATTGAGAAGCATTCCATCGTAGCCAGTGGTAGCAGAACCGACAAGAAGGAAGATGGACAGGAAGTACAGCTTTCGCAGATGGGGCTCCTTGTACCAAGTGACCCTCTCGAATCGAGGGGCGTCCCTATCGACGGTGCCCTCGGGCTTCTTGGTGGCCAGTGTGACCATGACGGGCAGCGAACACAATCGACTGCAGATTTCAACAAAGTAGAAAAAACTTAAGGTGTCGAGCTGGAGATTGAGGCCGTCAGTGGCTTTGGAGGTTACTGGTGCAAGCTACACAAGATTGGCACTGGGGTGAGAAGATGCGAGGGAACTCGAAACATCATGGGGAAAGAGAGTTTTATAAAAGTTTCCTAGCAGATGGTTCCCTTGGACGAAAGGAGAAAGCGACAAGTTCCCTCTGCGTTCTAACACCTGAGGAGACCGGGATCAGGGACCGCCAAGTTGACGGTGCCCTACCTAGTGGCGGAAAGGCGGGAGAGAAAAAAATCTCTGGACCCGAGTTGCCCATGTGCCTTCTCCGGCGTCAAGCTGGTAATGGAGGGTCTCGTATGCGTCCATCTTCTGTTCTCCGGGGCATGTGGACGCAGGGGGTCTGGCGGAGACCATCTCCCCAGGCCCCAGACCAGGTGAGACCACAACCGTTCTAGGTCCATGCGCGACAAGGGGCTATCCAAACAAGGCATATTGCTGGGGGTGTGGAGGGGGATTAAGGGAGGTTGCAATGGACGAGAGAAAACGGCTAGGCTCAGCACACGCTCGCTGGCTCGCTTGCTGGTCTGGCTGTTGCTACAGCCTGAAGGAGGGCTCCTGGCTAACGGATGGCTAATTGCTGGCGCCCCTGGTGTAAGAGGATTGGTACATCAGATCATCGTACAAAGGTCACCAATGGAGATGATGGCCAAAGTTGGCATCCATGATGCCGGGATGGACGCGCCACCAGATTGGCGCCCAAGCGAAGGCGGCAACAGTTTGCCAGCTCCGGTCCGTCGGCTCTGGTCGTAGGACTTCTGGACTGCTGGCTGTCAATAAACACAGCTACCATGCATCAGTTTACGAAGACAGCCTAGTCCCAGGGATTCAATCCAGCTTTGGTTGCTTGGGTCATTGTCAATGGGCTGGCCAGCATCAGATCGGTCAATATGCTGAAAACCTGGCCTACCTAGTGACCAAGAAGTCGAAATGTGAAGTGACTTTTTGCGGATAGTGGCGAGAGACCTCGGCCAAGAACGGACTCATTTGACCCAGATGGAATACTACAGATCTCCATTCAGTAGAACGCGCGATTGGCTGCCCGCCGTCCAAAACTCCCAAGTCAACCTGGGTAATTGAAGGGCACTTACAGAGCCAATCACTGAAACGGGTGGTAAGATCACAGGGTTGCGAGCTATCCCAAATCCAGCAAAGTATAGCAACCTGGCACATGGAATTCCCCAGCCTGAATTCTGGCGATTGATCCGCCCAGTGGGGGCTTCAGGCTATCCCTCGACAGCCTTGATCATCATCATCGAACAGAGTAGGGCGGCGGATACATGGTTAGTTAGATCACGCGAGAGGGGCCAGTAGGTGCAGATGGAGTGTTCGACACTCGTCTCAACAAGCTCACCTAGGCCGGGGACTGTCTCCATGTGACGCCTGACCCCGGTATAAGTTTATTAGGTATTATTAACGGGCAAGGTAGGCCTGGTGTGAAGGGATGCGGATCGGTTTCTTCAACAGGGAGACGGATTGTCCCGATTGCCTTACCGTAACGGTCAGCAATTACTTCAAATTTTTAACATTCAACGTGGGAGATGAAGGTGGGTGGCCAACTCTGCTCAGCTTGGCCCTTACCCCGGCCCAGGAAGAGCACCCTGGCTTCGAAGGTCACGGCTTCTGGTGTGTCGGCTACGAGGGCCGACAATGCAGACTTCGAATGAGCTTACTTCAGGTCCGGGGCGGGAGGCTTGGGGGAGGGCCGAAAACCTGGGGCAACCGCTCGCTCGCAGTATTCAGGTCAATTCCTCGAGGGGAAGAGAGCGCCATTGCGATGAAGGCCAGCCCTTCCTCCAGGCCCATCTCACAAGCCTGGATATCCAACGCTTGATCGATCCACGGGTAAGTGTGGTTTCGAGATCTCCACGACTGTGCCTGTTTCATGCCAGACTAGATGTAACCGGTGCTTTTTGCCTAAAACCACCAGAGCGCATGGCCGTCGCACGTAGACGGGCAAATAGGCATCAGGCGGATAAAGGGCAATACCGGTGCCGCCTGCAAAACACCACGTCTCCACACGGCGATGCGTCGAGACCAAGCGTGCCCGTCTTGCCCGTCTTGCCCGTCTCTCTCTCTCTCTCCACAGCCTGCATGATCCTCCTAAACGAGTCGCGCCCGTGCCAGGCAGGCTCGCGTGGCATCCTTCTCCCGTCGTCGCATCCGAGCCGAGATGCAAATCAATAAAGGCCCCTCAGCACAACAATATCGGCACGCCGTCCGTGGCTTGGCAGGCAGCCAAGTGAGCCAGTGCTGATGCCAGAATGCGGCATTCGATCTGCCACCCTCCCGATCCCTATGTGTCGATTGATTGGGGGTGGACCTGGCCCGGTGCATTTGGCGTTTGGGGGCTGGGGGCTGGGGCGAGGCGACGGCATTTCGGGAACGTCTCCGGCGGTGGCTCCCAAATCGCAGCTCGTCGTGAGCTTCTCGCCTGCCAGCCATCACCAGAGCAGGAGAGAATTTTCTGTCCTGTTTTTCTTTGTCACAGTTTCTGCTTGGCTTGGCTCGACTATGAGGCGTAGAGGGAAGAAACACCTGTTCGGTGAGCGGGCTTGGTTCTGTGTTCAATTCTTGGGCAAGTGCAGGCAGGTACGTACACGCACATGCACCTTCCCTTCTGCCTCCATCCTGATGCTACGCTCTGCTGCTCGCTCGTCCAAGCCATCACATCACGCAGCTACTGGCATTACCTAGGCATGGATATTCTCCTTGCGAAAGCTTCGTATCTTTTCAATCAATTGAGTTCTATCTATCAATTACCTGGCCAACAGGCTCCAATTGCTGAGTTTGTAAAACTCCAAGTTTGATCATCAAATCCATCCATCCATTCCAACATGGTCCTAGACGAGGACACTATTACGAGGCCATAGTAAGCAATAAGCATGGCGAAACAAGGAAAGCAAATGCCAGAAGGCAAACCCCGAACCAGACCTAGCCAACGAGTCCTGCTCATAATATGACACTTTCGGTTCAGCGACGCGGAAAGGACGAAGCCTACAGCTCGGATATCCCGCAACATCCTGGGGGAAATGGGTAGCAGCGCTCGGAAAAAGCAAACCACAACTACCAACCTGTCGCCTACACTCCAACCTCGGTCATTGCAACATCTTCCTCCAAACCCAACTCTTCGATAGTCACGGGGGAATCGAATATTTCATCGTCCCCACCCGTGTTGAGCGAATGGATACTGGCGAGGGCTTTCAAAAACTTGTCCTTTTCCCGCTTGAGCATCTCCCGCTTTGACGCGACGTCGGGATGCTCTTCCAGTAGCCGCTCATATACTTCCCTACCCGCCCCTGGGAGAACGCCGAGCCGCTGGTTCAAATGGAAGGACAACTTGTCATTGATTTCCGGTATCATGCGGCAAATGATGCGTTGAGACACTGAATCTGCGAAGCGCAAGGCGGCCAGTTTGTAATAACCTCTAATATATGCAATAACCTTGACCTCACGCTCAAAAACGTCGGGGCCGATTTTCTGCAGGTCGTCTTCACGACGTTTCGCGTCCTCCCGTCTCTTGGCCTCCGACATGGCCTCCCAGTCATCGAGAGGCTTGGTCACACCGTAGCCTTTTCCTTCAAGGCGCATCTTGTGTCTGAAGCGCGTGAGTAGGATGTGCTCGTCGTCGCGATACTTGGCCAAAGCCTCGTTGTTGAAGGTGAGGAGCCTTTGAGTCTCATCCAAGTAGATGAGCTCTGTGGCCTGTCGCGTTTCGAGGCTTTGCAGTTTCAAAAAATCGTCCAAATGCTTGTTGGCCTCCTTGTACACGATTCTCTTCTTGAGGCCGGCAAAGGTCTCGGCCAGGACTTTGGCGAGCTCCCCATGTATCTGGCGCATCGTCTCCTCCAGAAAGACCCTCATCGGGCCATCCCAAGGTTTGATCGCCTCAAGTGCCAAATCTTCATAGATTTCGCCAGGGAGAATATCGGGCATTCCTGCTTTAGTCTTGCTCTCAATCTCCTCGCTAACCTGTCTCAAGGTGCGGAATCCACGGCCAACAGTGATGAATTGACTAAACGGGGCCGGAATTGCTGGCTGCTTGGGCCTCGTAGGCGTGGGGGTATCGCGCCCGCTATCCTCCGTCTTCGATGGGAAAACGATACCGGCATTGCCATTCGTATGGGGAGTAGCTCCTCGGTGTCGTTTTGCCGGCGTAGTAGGAGGGCCCATATGAGGGCGTTTTCCTGACCGGGATGGTGTATTCACAGTGGGTGCGTCTTCACCATCCGAAGACCCATCGGAAATCTCTAAAACTGGGATATCGCTCCGATCCTTCAGGATGAATTTAGGTTTGATTTCCAACAAGCACTGCCGAAAATTGCTGGGCAGCGTGTTGAAGTGTTTTGTGAACTCGTTGATCCGGACGCGGGCGGTCTCAGTGAACTTGAGAAGACTTCGTTGAACCTCAAGCTCTACATTGTCAGGAAGCTCTGGGAGCCTCGCCAGTTGACGATTGATTTTTTCCAAGTTGATCCTGACTTTGTGGTCGATCTGGGGGAGACTAAATGCCGAGTTAGTTGGAATACCTACTTGCTTGCCTTTTATCGTGAAACGTACCTTTTGATGAACTCCTCGCCCAATTTGTTCGAGAGAAATTCTTTCAGGTTCTCAACCCCACACCGCTTGGAAAATGGATGAAACGAAGCGGGCCACTGCTCGACGGTGTGGTTCTCGAACAGCGCTTCTTCCCATTTCGTCAATTCTTCCAGGTCCTTGCCTTGCGGGCGAGAGGTTATGAAGTAGCCAAGACCTGTGCGGTGTGCGTGGCCTTGCATTATCGACAGCCACTGATCATGATTACCTTCTTGGGGTAACAGATCAGCCTTTGTCAGTACGCCGATGGTGCGATTTGTAGCTCCGAGTTTTCGGGTAAGGCCAAAGGTAAATGAATTCTCAGCATCTGAATTCATAGGCATGGAGCACATAATGATGGCGGAAGGCTTCTCAATGTAAGTGCTGGACAGATTGCGAACGACGTTCACGAGGTAGTCATCCTTGGCGTCTGCTGGATTTTGGAAAATTCCGGGCATGTCATAAAAGGAAAGATTAGGGAGCTCGGGGCCCTTGATCTCTAAGGAGACGACGTTGGGCGAAAACTTGGCGGATGTCTCTTCCGCCGCTGAGTGAATCGACGTGTTCATGGCGATCGCACCAGACCCGGGCACGTATGTCTGGGGGGGCTTGTCATCATTGAGGATGGCGACTTGCGCCCATCGGAGAACATCTTCAATATCATTCTTGTCGTGGACAGTCTTGAACTCCTGAACATGTGTGGCAGGGAGCTTCTGCCAAGGAAAGAATGGATCTTCTTCAGTAACATCGCTCTCCGTAATTTCACGGTCAGGAGGAGGTGCAAATTCATATTCCTTTGAGAGGGAGACACGGCAAGACCAGTCGCTGTTCCTGGAAACACGAATGTGCAGTGGGCATCTAGTGCAGGTGCCCTCGCTCCTGGGGAGATCCAGGTTGGCAAGGCCAGACATGACACTGGACTTGCCTGCGCTCTGGTCGCCAACAAGAACCAACTCGGGAAGTGGAACATCGTGGGACACACCGAGCCCTTGAAGTTCACCAAGAGTGTCGTTGCAGGCTTTTAGACGCTTGCCGATGTCCTGAAACGATGTGTGGAAACTAAAACTCTCATCGTTGGTGATGGGGCTGAGCACTGTGACTGGATTCTGCCGGACCCTCATCTCTCTAAGAAGTGGTTCAGCTTCGGCAGTTTGCTCGCTAGGGGGCGCTAGGTCAAATCATAGACAGTTAGATATTTGAGGAAATAAACAAAGAAGACCCGGGGATTAGGAACTTACGAGCATCCGAACGCCTCTGATCCCGATGGTAGAAAGAGCGGTTGGCATCCATGGCGTTCGTAGCTTGGGTCTGCTCGGTGACGACGGACGCACCAGATCGCCCGCCCGAGCTCTCAATCTTGATGTGGGATGCCGCACGGCGAGATGGCGGCGCCATCGTGCCAAGCTGCAGAAATCACGAGCTGTGCAAGGCGGTGGAGGTGGAACGGTTGAAAGAAGCGCGATGCGTTTGATGAGAGACGGAAGTAGATTAGATGAAGGTGGTTGAGATGGAAGAAGAGTTCAAGTTGAAGTTGGGGTATCAAGAAAAGAAGAGAAGAGAAGGAAGACGACAGGGCAAACAATGAAAAAGAAAGAAAGGCAGGCATGCAGTCGCGATGCTCGCTTGCTGAGGCAAAAGCAGCCGAAAAGGTGAGAGGTGTGTGATGGTGAGGTGAAAGCAGGCTGAGATGAGAGCTCGCCTCTGGGCCGAGCAAGCCTGGCAAGCAGCCTCAATTGAAACTCCTGCCGGTGATCATATGCGATAGTGCCTTTAAAATCAGGCGCACATCCAGGCACACGCAGGCCTTATCAGCTCCTGAAGAATACAGAACTCCGCGCTGGAGAAGGCTGCGTGTTTGCCGGTGTGGCCAGATAGAGCATGCAGGTAGTCGTGGTGGGTTGTACAGCCATGCGTCTGAACGCTGGTTAACAGAAATTAATGCCGTGGGGAGAAGCAACACCTGGGATGAGGCTGCACACGTTGGCAGGGGAAAATGCAGGTGGCTGGTTGGGAGACCCCTGCCCAGGCCGTGTGCTCGATCAGGCAACAAGAGCTTGTGCACCCTGACTGTTTACCAAGACCCTGATTGCCAGCTCCATAGCAACCATCATTTCACAGGCTCTGGCGGGAAAATGGATGTAGGGTAGCGACTCGGTCCCGTCCAGTGTCTACAATGAGTGGCAATGGCAAAACTACACAAACTCTACTCAGTTCATATGCGCATCCAAAGGCTGAATTGGACTCGCCCTTAAAACTCAACACCACGCCCAACATGGAGACTTTCGATCCTCATTCTGCTTCTCCTTCGGCTTAGAGCGTCGAAGGTTCAGCTTCCATGATGCGAACTGCCTCTGGATCGACCGCTGCTACCTCGGTCGGAAGCGAAAGTAAACATGACTCCATCACCGCCTTGTGTGCTTTAGGTATGCTTTATACCCAACTGGCCCTCACATCAAATCTGGGGTATTTTCCTAACCGCCAATAGACATTCCTACAGTCAAGATAGGATCTCAAGAGGATCCCTTCATCGTCATCAACAACATTCAACAAAGAGCTTCTCTTACTAAACTCACTGGAATGACGCTCGAAAAGTTTACCCAATGGGATGAGTCACCATCGAGACGTGGCCGGCTGTTTTTTTACAGTGCTGAGCACGAGGTACTCATTATTAAACTTCCTCTATCTGAGATACATGAATACCTCCATCGGACTCTTGATAAAGAGATCACCCGCCAAATGAGTGAAGATCTTTATGGGGAGATTTCTGCATATGGGTCAGCAACATACTATATGAGGAAAAGCGGAATGGTAACTGCTGCTGGGGAGGGAGACTCAAGCCTTGGGTTGAAAGATAGGAGAAAGAATGATCGCTGGCCTACCGTCGTCATAGAAGCGGGCTGGTCGCAGAGCAGAGCTGCCTTAGTTGCTAAGGCACATTGGTGGTTTGAAGCTTCCAACCGGGCAGTCAAGATTGTACTTTTGATCATTGCATCCCCGCTGCAGATCCAAGTTGAGAAGTGGAAGACCAATCCTTTGCCACACAGCTCCGCAGTAGCACCAAATCGACCTAACACCCGGCTCTTCCAGAGACAAGCGACTAACCTATACCCGAAAGTCCATCCGCCTGTTCTGACAGTCAACCGAGCCTCAGCTAACACCCCTTCCAACGACTACAGGGTGACTAGTAGTCCCTTGCGGCTGGAGTTCCGTGATGTATTTCTCCGGGACCCAGTGCCACCTGAAGGAGATGTCTTGCTGGAGGAGAGGTTCTTTCGGAGCTACGCGGAAGAAGCTTGGGAGAATGTTCTAGATCAGTAGAGACAATCGAGTATCGAGTTTAAGTCTAATAGGCTCAGTCGGATTATGCAGACGGGTGGTCCTATCTAATGATCGAGTCGGCTGCCACTGTAGCAGAGGGAGTGGGAAATACTGGTATATAATTGGCAGACCTGATTTTCATCCCGATGCTGAAGACAATTAATTATTCTACGATGTTTAGCTTGATATGGTGTTTAATACTAGGTTGATTATGTTGATACTGTGTTGAAATTCAATGCTGGAGGTTCTGGGTGTGCCATTTTTCTGCCATTCCGTCTGCTCTGCCCCGCTATGCAAGAGAGTACATCGGTCACCGTAATTGTGAATTCACTGAAGGTAGCTCAGCTCCACCGCCTCCGACCCCGCCAACCTCCTTTATCTCTTACGTATCATCATTCGCCCTCATTCCCTTGGTTGGCAACACCAGATTCTCCGTTTGGTGAAGCAGCACCTCCCTACTCTCCTCTCCCCCCATCCCATCTTCTCAACCGCCCACACACCATCCCCCCCAAAGCACTCATGTCGCTCCAGGTTCCCCATCGCCCCAAGGAGGGCTCAACCAAGGCCGTCATCCTGGTAAGCTCACCGCGACTCTCCCTCCGCGGCCACCTCCCAATTCCCAAGCTCCAGCTCGAGAAACACCACCGTTCAAGCCCAGAAAAACCAATTCTAACATGCCGTCTTCCCTCTAGGTCGGTGGTCCCTCCCGCGGCACTCGCTTCCGACCCCTCTCCCTCGATGTCCCCAAGCCCCTCTTCGAGGTCGCCGGCCACCCCATCATCTGGCACTGCATCTCTGCCATTGCCGCCGTGGGCTCCATCCACGACGTCTACATCATCGGATACTACGACGAGTCAGTCTTCCGCGACTTCATCAAGGACGCCTCTAAGGAATTCCCTGTCCTGAGCTCTATCAAGTACCTCCGAGAGTACGAGGCCCTGGGCACCGCCGGCGGCCTCTACCACTTCCGCGATGCCATCCTCAAGGGCCGCCCCGAGCGCCTCTTCGTCCTCAACGCTGACGTCTGCTGCTCGTTCCCCCTGGCCGACATGCTCAAGCTCGCCCAGGACAAGGACGCCGAGGCCGTCATCCTCGGCACCCGCGTCTCCGACGAGGCCGCCACCAACTTCGGCTGCATCGTCTCCGACGCCCACACCAAGCGAGTCCTCCACTACGTCGAGAAGCCCGAGTCGCGCATCAGCAACCTCATCAACTGCGGCGTCTACCTCTTCTCCACCGAGGCCATCTTCCCCTCCATCCGCTCCGCCATGAAGCGCCGCCTCGACCGCCCCGCCCGCCTCCTCTCCTACCCCTCCTCCGACAACCTCGAGACCAGCTACCTCCACGCCCAGGCCGCCGACGACGACGACGATGACGAGGAGGGCCGCAAGACCGAGGTCATCCGCCTCGAGCAGGACATCCTCGGCGACATGGCCGACAGCAAGCAGTTCTTCGTCTACGAGACCAAGGACTTCTGGCGCCAGATCAAGACGGCCGGCTCCGCCGTCCCCGCCAACGCCCTATACCTCCAGCGCGCCCTCCAGTCCGGCAGCGAGGAGCTCGCCCAGCCCAGCGCCAACATCGTCTCCCCCGTCTTCATCCACCCCACCGCCGACATCCACCCCACCGCCAAGCTCGGCCCCAACGTGAGTATAGGCCCCCGCGCCGTCGTGGGCGCCGGCGCCCGCATCAAGGAGTCCATCGTCCTCGAGGACACCGAGGTCAAGCACGACTCCTGCGTCCTCTACTCCATCATCGGCTGGGGCAGCCGCGTCGGCGCCTGGGCCCGCGTCGAGGGCACCCCCATCCCCGTCACCACCCACTCCACCAGCATCATCAAGAACGGCGTCAAGGTCCAGAGCATCACCATCCTCGGCAAGGACTGCGGCGTCGGCGACGAGGTCCGCGTCCAGAACTGCGTCTGCCTGCCTTACAAGGAGCTGAAGAGGGTACATCTCAACCCCCCCAATCATCTGCTTTCTGCCCATACTGACATCTATATCCCAGGACGTGGCCAACGAAGTCATCATGTAAGCGGGAGTCTTATATGGAAAATATTTAAATTCCCCCACCCCAACAAACCCCAAAATCCAATCCTCACAAGGATGTCTGCAAGTCCTACGTACGAGAATGAAGTCAATGGAGACATGCTCTATCGAAAAAAATACCCCCTTTATATCCCAAAAAACTTCCCTTTCCCATAACCAAAAATCTCACTTAGCTGGGCATTATTATGCCCATGATCATGACCGCCTCTCGCTTATAATAGACCAAACAAGCGAACCCCCAACATGAAGACGCTTTGTTTTCATACTTCTCGGGGTGTGAAGACAGACCAATGACAGAAATAAAATTTTCAATGAGAGGAAATCCTTTTTAAAAACCGTTTCGTCTAGATTCCATTTATAATGCTACACATTAGAAAGAATCTACCTAGATCTCTTCTTAATTTTCTACTTCTTCCGCCCAACTCCGAAACCCGAACCTGAGTCTCGTTCGTGTCGTGCTCCCATGCTTCCACCGCTCGGCCGTCTCAAATCATCAACTCATCTCGTTCAATCCAGTATGCATGATGAATATGCCCTGTATGCCACCTCCGACAAGCCGCCAATGCCCTACTTGTCCAATTTCCCCCCTCCTGGTATAATATGTGTCCCTTCAAAAGACACAAATAGAAAAAAAGAACGCCGCTAGTGATCTCGTGGGTGTCCCAAAAAATGCAGGCTATGAATGGTTTAACGAAAGAAGAAAGCCCCATTAAGACAAACAAGAACGATAATGGTCGTGAAGAGCCCTGATCCAGCGCTGCTGGGGCATCTCGAACGCAGAAAAAACCCAAGTCGCCTCCATGTGATTCCCTGAATGCTAAAAAGCCCCAATTAACGAAGGGATGAAGATGTAAGAAAAGCAATAATCCTGAAAAGAGTCCCGACCTTCGTCTAGTCATAAGAGACAAAATAGGAATCTAAGTTTTGGCCTCCCAGATGAGGTCAACATGAATGTGATAGTTGCTGTCGATGAACCATCGAGCTCAACCTCTAAATCGCTTAAAGGGTGATGCAAGGGAGTATAAAAAAATGTAATAAAAAAGCGAATGGAAGTGGGTATCATGAGACAAAGAGAGATAAAGAACAAAACGATAGTCTGATGCACGTGGGATTTCGATCCTATTCATCCCTCTTGAAATTTAATTTGCTTGCCGTCCGGGGCAGCATGGGGCTAGCAGGTCGGCTGGACGTGAGTCCCAGACCCTTGGTCTCCAAGGGGTCAAGCAGGCTGAGCCTGCTGTGATCTTGGCGAGGCGTGGCAGATAACCGAGGAGTCATAACTGGAGTAATGGCTGTCTTCTCAAAGCTGGCGATTCGGATGGGTGGTGGGCGGCGCTGGCCGGGCATCTTGCGATCATTAGGCAGGCTGTAAATGTATGTGGAAAGGAGGACAAGGCCCGTGCCAATAAGGAACTGAAACCCCGGTTGTGAGTAAAGCTTCAGTCGACGAGCGGGGGTGAGACTTACAGTCCAGGTGACAGCGAAATCAAAAATCATCACGCTTGCCAAGAAGCTGATGACAATGCTGATGCTTGTGGCGAAGTTCTTGACAATGTTGTCCGCATCCCTGATGACCATGCTGGCAACCAACCCTCCGACTGCTTGCAGTCCAATTGCCGTCCAGACGACCCAGTTATACCCTTCGAAAAATCCATGCTCGCGGATCCCCTCACCGTCCTGCCAAAACACACCGCCAAACAGGGATGCAACGAGAGAGTAGAGACTCAGCTGGATGTTGCGCACCCACACACTGGCTTGGGTAGGGCTCTCCTTGAGCAGCTTCTCGAAATATACACCTGTGAACCCAGAGACAGCCGCGGCGATGAGCACACTGGTTACGCCAAGCGAGTAGTTCATGAGGGGCTCTGGGGGTGCCAGGTCCTCTGTGATACCCTCGTACGTTGCAGACCGCTTCGTGCGAAGAGACCTACCCTTGCGTTCCTGGCCTTCCTCCGCATCCGTAGCCTTGGTCTCAATCACAGGAGCTCTGGTTTGCCTGGCATTGGTGCGAGTGACCTCAGTTGCCCGCTTCTTTTGCTCGGCCAATTCCTCCTCCTCGCGTTTGGCAATGATCTCGGCGAGCCAATTCCCTTCCAGATCCTCATCTTCGAAAGCACTTGTGTCACGTTTTGAAAGATACTGGGGTGACTGTGGCTGATACAGCTCGGGACTCGCTTGACCCAGCTCGTGCAAAGAACGGGGAAAGAAATGGTCAGTTGTGTCGTGGAGGAAGAGCGAGGGCACGGATGAGTTCGGAGGCAAAGACACGACGCAGACTCCGAGCGTAAGGATGATTAGAGCTCCCCAATGCTTGAGTCCGAGTGACCGGCGTAGCAAGATGACGCTGAAAAGAGCGGTGGTGAGGATCTTGAGCTGGTAGAGAACCTGGAATTGAACGGCGTCCAAGTTCCCGATTGCGACGTATTGCAGCAGGTTTTGGAAGGTATATAGCGCGGCAGGCACAGCGAGTTTCCACCCGTCGCCGTTAAACACCGAATTGTAGATCTGCTCGAAGAGGACTGTGGCTGGTGTGCTGGGAGCCAAGGTCTTGGATGTCTCGTACATGGCGAGGGTTAGAGAAATGGAGAGCTTGATGAGCTCGTTGAGGAACACGGCTGTTGATGTAAAGTAGCGATGGTCGCCGTTCGGGGGCATGATTCGCGAGTAGTGCATGACCTATCTCCAGTATTAGCCACCGGTTCAACCTCAGACAACAGAAAACCCTCTCAATGGTGGGCTTTCTGGAGAGCTTGTCCCACATACCAGCATAAGAGCGGAATTTTGAAATGTCAGCTGCAAAAAAAGGCAGACGGCGCAAGTTAGCCACAAGATACGATACGGCCCGGTGCGCGGGGAAGATGTGCGATCGCACTCACAGTGATCAAGGACAGCATTTTGGAGGTGCCTCCCTTTGGGGAAGCGTTCGCCGGTAAAGCCCCCATATCGTCGTGTGGTGTCGCTCACCGGTGCAAGCGCAGAGCGAACGGGTCGCACAGGAAACCGAACAAGGAGCCGAGGCTGAAGGGTCGCTCTCAGGGGAAAACGGTGGGCGACGGCAAGGCGGGAAGGGCGCTGCGCCAATGCAAAACTCGGTCGGAAGCACCGCGCAAATAGTTCCGGTCGTCGGGTTCGCTTGTCGCAGTCGTCTCTGGATAGGCGGTTTCGTCGCAGACCTGATCGTTGAGTATCGCTCCCCTGGTCGCGTTGCAGAGGTTATGAATTGAGATTGGATAGATAGGTACAGGAAGGTAGTCGTCGGCGTGGTCACCAATTAATCCCCAGGCCCCCTTTAGATCCCAGACAGGTTGAAGTTGCAGTTGCAGCCCCGTTGGAAGCTGGTCCGAGATCCAAGACAAGACGAGACTTTTCGCCACCGCCAATTGAAGCTGCTCCGGCCCCCAGGAAGGCCCGGAACTTTCGTAGGCTGCTGCGTCGAGTTAGAGAGAGCCAGCACGTGGTGCGCTGGGCTGAGCCGGAGGAATAGTGTAAGGAGCGGAAAGAAAGGAATGACAAGAGTAAAGGGTGAGGAAAGGAGAAGGGGAGCAGGAGGAAGCGGTTGTAGCCAGAGCAGATAATGGGAGATGGGGTCTGTGTGTAGGCAGGTGGGAGTCTGTGCGAGAGGGGATGGATCAGTTTAAGGACGATGGATGAGGATGATGACGGCGACAACCAGCAAGGCCAGGCCAGGCCAGGCAAGGAAAGGCATGCAAGAAAAAGCTGCACTTCGGGGTGGAGATCAATCGGCCTGCTCTTGCGCTGCAACTGCTTTGTAGTGCTACCAGAATTAGTAGCTAGGCCCAGTAGGTAAGGTAGGTAGCGAGTCCCTAGGCCCCCCTTCCAGGCCCCAAAGGACCATGGCGCGCGGCAGGTCGACACCAACAGGCAAGCAAACATGGAGGCCAGCACGTCCGGGCATTGCTCCATGAGCCAATCGACGCTGCGTCTGGCCCGGGCAGGGGGGCTGGCACTTGTCTGGGATGCAGCAAAGGCAAAAAAGGCACTTGCACTGGGGCTTGGGTGGCGTGCAAGTGGATGCGGCCTGCGTGGATGGGCCTAGCGCTGGTGGGGACGGTGAATTAGAGCCTACGAACCAGACGTTGAGGTGAGGTGCTGTCCGCCAAGCCTACATCAATAGCCCTTGGGGAGCTGCCGCCGTGCGAGGTACCAGTTGAACCTGCCTGCTCCCACCAAGTTCAGGCGGTGCCCACTGGCAGACGTCCACCGCCCCTGTGAGACTCCCTAAACTCACATATGGAACATTAACCCATCAAGGTGTGGTGGCGGCTGGCTTGCCCTCCTCTGCCAAGTTCTGCGCTTGAATCAGGAATGCACACCTGCATAATACTTTACGCATCCATTGTGCATTTCACCGCCGCCCGTCCACCCGATGGAGATTGAGGAGCTCTCGCCAAGCTGGCTGATACCTCCAAGTCTTCCTGCTACGTATGCGCTATGCCATTGGAGACCTTCTTGGCTTGGCACACAGATCATCGCCGGCATGTCTCTCGCTCTGGTCTGCCAGAGCCAGGCGGCCCATGGCGTTTAGCATTGCGAACCACGTAATCCATTCCTCTGTTTGAGTTTATGGCCCTCTCCCCGGAGTAATTCAAGGCACTTGGGATGGGATGCTATCCTCTGCGCCGGGCTAACCACCCTGATTCGGTCCCCCAGGCCCCCCTGTCGCCAGGCCCTATTTATACTCCGCGGCCGCGAATGTACATTGGGTCGTAGCACAATGGAGGCTCCAATTGACCGTTGGTCCCGACTCCCTCCAGCACAATTGGTCGATCATCTCACCTCCTTGCCAGCTGCCAAGTCCAGCAGTTTTCTCCTAACCCGCCTAATTAGACCGCACGGCCCAAAAAAAGAAACAGGCACGAGAGCAACCAGAAGCAAAGAAGAAGCAGTGAGATCCAATCTCCCACCCAATCTCCATCTATCCCAAAGAGGCCAATCGTTCACGCGAGCTTGCAGGCATCCAAGGAGCTATCGTCCATAGTAGCTATTTCCCCAGGAGCGCGATGTATGATGCCCTCTTTCGCAAACTATTACTCAAGTCCTCAACGTGTCTCCAATCGGGCCACGCCCACCAGCTTTGTCCTAATTTGCCTCCCCCCCGCCTTTTCTCTCCCTCCGCTGCCCAACCCCTTGCTTTTTTCCTTCCCTTCTCCTCCCTTGATTCACTCCGTCCCATCTCCACACGACTGACTCTGTTTGCGCAAGCCCCGGGGCACGCGCGAGGAAGCTTCCGCCCTCTAATTTCAAGCAACTACCGAGCTGCCAGTCCCGAATCGTCCTCACCCGCAAAAGATCTGATTGTCACGAGACATTGCAGCTTTTGTCGAGCAGCATCAGTATCTACGTTTTGTGTTATCCAAGAGAAATTCGCAAAATGTATAAGCGCCCATCCCGTGTATCAAAAACAGCGGACTCAACTAAACTTTCCCTCAAACAATGGCGCATCGCTGGCTTGGCTTCCCCTGCCCCATAGTCGAAACCGCCCATTCTTCCCCTCCAGATCCACCTCCAAGCAACACAGCTACCCTATACATCCACGTCCCCTCATTCAACACCATCAAATCGCAAACAACACCCATCATCGCGGCCCATCGATCACGCGCATCGCTCTCCTCCCACGTGGCACAGTCAATCTACCTCCCATATGCACGTAGACTTCCCCCCTTTGACATCATACACGACCGGAACTGTACAACAAACCCAAAGACACAACCCAATCAGGCACCGACACTTCCCAGTTTTTCCCTATAGAAATGTCGGTGTCCAATTCCGTGCCCTGTTTTCTAACCTAATATCCCTCTCACCATTCGTAGCAGCCTCCTGATCAAACCTGCCCCGTGCCCCCCCTTGTAGAGCTGAATAAAAGCCATGTACCTCACCATGCAACTTATCACATCGTACAGGTAATAGCCAAGAGTCCCAGACGCACGCCCACGTCACGGGTGATTGTGGTGGTCGCACAACGACGCTTGCTTGTCTTCCCACTCCTGGCATAAACAACCTAGTTTTTCTACGGATCCCGGCGATGGCCACCTGATCGCTCTCCCCAACATATCTCGCATGGGGCCTTGCCCTGTGTTCTTGCTTTAATCAGTGCTCCGATTCAATATGCCTTCATGACCCTCAAGTTGGTCTTGGCTGCGCGGAGGAAAAATTCCGTGATTCAATGCCTCAAGTACTTGGATGGCGGCATCATCGTCGTGAAACGAGACACAGTGACGACATCTACTTCGGATTACTTACCTAGTAGCTAGTACGCGAGTGATGGCGTGGTAACATTTTAGTCTCCGTAAGTGGTCTGCGCAAATACGCAGTCATCACATTGCATCATGGCATCTCGCCCGAGAAGCCTGGGTGGGAAAACATGCTCGGCAAATAAATTGCAGCTATGTTGATTCGTCGTAGCAAGTTACTCTTGTGCTAAAACACAGATCCACCGGATGATTCCAAGACGCAAAGTAGTTGTACACAACAACTGGATATAGAAGACCCAAAGATCATATCCCGCACTTGTCCTCTCGTTCACCAACTCCACGTGTGGACTCTGCCGTCTATCCATACATCCTATTCATCCATTCCATCCCTTCCACTCCGAATGAAATGAACGTTAATTTCTAGCAAGCATTCAAAACTTGTAAAATGGCGTAAAATTACGCTCGTCAATCACCGTGTTCCCGCTCTTCAGTCCAGGCACATGTGCCTGTCGGCTCATGTCCTCACAAATCCACATCCAGTGTGAGTGATGTTTCTCCATGCTCAAGGCGACGTGGTAGAGCAGAATGCTGATAACCGGAGCTGGCGTTGGTCCCGGGAACTTTGGCTTGATGCCTCCAGTGACCCTGCGGGAGACCCCCAGATGATATCTTGGGATCACCCTGATGGATCGGAGTTTGCGAACCCGGAAGATTTCACTAGGGTCATCGTCGGGGGTGTCGGTGGGATCGACTTCGCAATGGTTGTTGAGAGAGTGTTGGATGAGGGCTTCATGGCCCTCGCTTTGGAAAAAGGCGATTGATCCGAGTTCGGTTCTCGGGCCAAGGCAATCCACCGCCTTAGTCTGCCCGCCCTCCGCGCACGTCTGTTTCCAGTCAGTATCAAAGTTTACAAGATCTCCACCACCTTCAAGGAATGGAATGCCAAAACCAGAACGTAATACCATAAAGTCGTCAGAATGACTGCCGTCCATGTTACAGGCTACAAGGCCACAGGTGCCAGCAGCGCCGTCGAGTGGAGGAATCTCCATTTCTGCGGGGGACGAGTTGGGTTTGGGTAGGTGGCTGCTTGCATCATCTATCCAGTAGAGTCGGGGTCCTGTCAGCCAGCCATAGCCGATCTCGCGGTCCTGCATGAAGCGGAAGACATCGAATTCAATGTGTTCGGTGAAGAGTGCCTGTTATAATACAACGTAAGCCCAAGGTAGAAGGGAGATTGAGGGTTTCCATTGACATCGGTGTAGGTGTAAGGGGTAAAAGGTGCAAGAAAAGAAAAAGGTGCAAGGCAGAAAAGGGTGTGAAGGAAAAGGGTGTCAAGGGAAAAGGATGTAGGGTGAGAAAGGAAAGCACTCACGCCTGGCTCAACTCGCAAGAACCAGTCATAGTCTCTCATCCTGCCTTGCTTGGCGAGAGAGTCGAGGCTATGGCGGGAAGTGCATCGGTGACAGTGGGCCGGGCTGGCCAGGTCATGCGATTCATTGAGAGTGTGGTTACCGGGGGTGATGGTTTCATAGAAGCAGACGGACGTGGTAGCAGTAGAGACGACCTGACGGAAGTCCTCGCTGAGGGGCTCGGTGCTGAAGAAGACCCAGGGGTACTGGTAGTGGGCATTGAATGACTCTTCGAGCTGACGGACAGACACTTCGAGGTCAGAAAGATCGCTCTCTTCAACAAGAGCTACAATTGCCGCTCGAGGAGATGAATCGGAGTGAGGGGGAGCAGAGTCAAGGGTCTCGGCAGGTGATGGTGGTGATTGCTGCACCGCCCATGTGAGGAGCGGAAGCAGAATCAACGGGATGTGAGCCAGTCTCATGCTGGGGAAAGGCAATGGTGGATTCTGAGTAGAGGGGAAATGTGTCTCTCACGGTCATCAAGAGGCGAGAAAGGAGTGACGCTCAGCTGCCAATAGGTGGAGGAGCGGCTCGAGGCGAGAAGGGCAGCAGCTTAGGTCGGGCGAATTGAAGATATCGCGAAATGCGTCGAGTTGAAGGAACGAAGTTGAAGAAGAGAAGTGAGGTGAAGAGAAGAGGAAGAGGTGGACGACGAACCAGTTCGAAAGTGCACCTATTGATCAAGAATACTGTTGTATTGAAGGAGAGGCGTGGGTGAGGAAGAATCGAAAGTCAGAAGAAGGCGAGAGAGAGGTGAGAGAAGAAGAGGAGCGGGGAAGGGGAGAGAAGGAAAGAGAGGGAGAGCGGGATCGAGGGAATGGGGGCCTGAGGTTCTACAGCAGAGAGGAGCGAACGCGGTGCGCGAGTGCGAGCGCGTGAGGTGGGAGGGCAGTTGCCATCAGCTGCTGCCACCTGCCCGCCGCCGGACCGGTGTGAGGAAGAGACGACAGTGAGTCGCACTGCTGCGAGCCTCTGTGAGTTGGGTGAGGCTGTTCTCTTTACTGGTGCTGGTCTGCCCATCTTCAACTGGGCTGCAGTCTCCAGACGAAGAGCCTCGGAAGTCCGAGGCCCAAACACAGGCACGCAGGCAAACACATTGACTGAGCAGTCACCATCAGCCCGGGACACGAATCTGTGTTCGACGGGCGATGCCCTCGGCGTGCAACAGAAGACACTCAACTATCGAGACAGAGGAGGAGCGTACCCAGGGGAAACAGGCGAGCTCAGTGCACAATGCCTATACGCTCTTACCTCCTCACAGACAATACGTGCCCAGACAGACACTGCAACCAAATCCCAGAGTGATCAGCCAGACTCGAGCCACCAGTAAACAGGCAGCAGCAGCCAGCACTCACCTCTATCTCTACCTGTCTTGACCAAACGTCCAACGGTCCTTGCTTGTGCCAGTGAGCCGTGCAACCTGCCGCGTCCTCGACCAGCGTCACAATGGTTACCCCAACCCGAAGCGTCTCCAAACCTCGAGTGAGGTCAACTAACCCACGTGAGGCTCTTCACGCCGCTCCAATCAGGGACCCCAACAGGGTGCTCACCGGTTGCCTTCCGCGGGGGCCACTCCCAAAGGGAAACCCGGGAAAAGGGCAACCCCGTCCCACACCAGAGGACCGATCGACTGGCTTGGGTTCTTTACTATTGCCGGGGTGTAACGGGGCCAGGACGATACCATCCGGGCACAGCCATCTTGCTGGAGTGACGGGTCTATCGCAGTGTCACTCTCCTATCATCGCTGGCTGATAAACGGGCAGGCAAGAAGGAGCAGTTATACCGGGCCGAGCGACACATCACACAACCTGAGAGGCACGTCCTCGTACCAAAACGCCATTTCCCTGCCAGGCCGTATACGTCATGCACGTGCGAGCCCAACGAGGCAGACCTTGCAGGAAGTAAGGCAAAATCCCCAACCCCCAATCCCCAGCTTCCAAAGGGTTGCAGTTACACCATGCACCCGGGCCACGTGCGCGAAAGATACAAGGGAAGCAAAATGCACTCCAGGCTCCTCTTTGTTCATTGATTGATTGCTCCATGTGTCATCTTATCTGCTCCCTCGGGTCGTAGGCTTAATCCGTAGTTGCACACCCACGCCGACGATTTGCTCCTCCCCATCCTCTAGGATACATGGTCTCCTCCTTGTCACCTTCCCCATCTCATGTCCAAATCACTTATCGAATCTTTTCTTGAAACTTCCCTGTCTAGACTCCATGCCGGAACGCCGGGCGAAGAAAACAAACTCAAAACCTAATGGAAATACAAAAATAAGGTGGGCTAAATCACCAGAAGGATTCAACCGGTTCTTGAAAACAAGGCATTCGTCGTTGCCTGACGAGTAAAAAGAGAGACGGCGGATGATGATGTTACAGTTGCTGTGTGTTGTGGGAATCAACTCTCATCCATGGCTTCGACTTCAAGCTGCTCATCAAGGTTGAGGTCTAGTACGCGGGCGTACTGCAGCGTCAATCGTTGTAATTCCCTATATTTGCCTGCCGAGGGTGTTAGTGCTGCCCGAGACCGGGGGAGATGAACGAGTTCCTGCTCGCTCGAGGAAAAGAAATCTTACCAAGAATCATGATCACTCCCTTCAACAGCTCCTTGCGATCCCATCCACAGATGGCGTCTTCCTTGCTGTACCACCCGCGACCCTCATCGGCGTCACGCTTTCCTTTTTCCTCCTGTAAGATGCCACCCATGAGCGAACTAAGCAGCTCCTCTACCTTGGTTTGCGCCCCTTCGGCGCCTAGGCGCTTGGCGTACATGAACAGGTACAGCCTGAACTCATCGTGTGAGCCAAGCTGCAGTGCTCCCGCAATCCTGTTTTCTAAATGGGCAATGCTGACGCTGCTCTCGAACCCATCTCCTTCCCGCCGTTGGATCACAGTCTTGATGATGCGCTGGAGGGCGTACGCCCGACCCTTGAGCAGGAATTCGTTGGTGGTGTGACGCTCGAGGAAGGGAATGATGCCGGATGACACCGAAGGTGTTGAGGTCTCCTTGTCTTTGGCGGTTGCGCTGTCCTTGGAGACCGGACCGACGGCGGTAGACTGCAGTGCAGAGATGGATGAATCGTTGGAGTTCCAGTACTGTGAACCGACCGCCCACCATGCCTCGCTCAACCTCTGCCACGTGTACATCTCGCGCGAGTAGTAGTAGCCGTCGCCGTTTGTTAATGTGACGATGACGTGACCGGTCGAGTTCAGGTGCGCCGAGGTGACGCCTGGGGCCGGTGTCGCTGTGTGCTGGTTGAGCGACGACGTTGCGATGTCCAGGATCGGAGCGAGAGAGAATGGGGGGCAAGGCGAGGATTGTTGACGGAGATCCCACACGTGGACGAGCCCGACGGCTGTGATACACAGGAGCCAGTGGTCTCGGCTCTCGAGGATGACGGGTTGGGCATCGAGCACCATCGGGTTCAGCAGGCGCCGACCTGCGGGTGTCCAAACGTGGATTGATCCATCCTCACACGCGACTGCCCAGAAATTCTTGTTGGCGGTTACCAAGATGACAGCCCTGGGCAAAAACTCTTGCCAGACCAGAGCTCCTCGCTTGGTGACAAGCACGTGAGACGGGTCTCTCGGGTTTGGGTCATTCTTGGCCTCTAGGATGATGTGCTCAGCCGTCTTAGATGCGTCATCCAATGTAGCTTCACCGCGGAGGATGCCTCGCTCAAGCGGCCTTAGGATGTGTGATCTGATCTTGGGGACTGCCAGGCGCACCTGCGCGAAAGCGATGGAGGGGCTCAGAACAGCTGGCCGAAGGAATTCAGGTGTCGGGACAACTCCGTTTTGGGTGGGCGTCAACGCAGCAGACTCGACGCTGCCATTGGCACCACTCTTGACAATGGGCATCAGTCCGGTCGTCGTTCGTTTCGCGACTGGCTCATCCTCATCCTCATCATCGTCTGCCCCAAACTTGCGCTTGTTCCCTAAAAGCATGGCCGCGATGCCACCCTTGGGTAGTCCATCGAACGGCTTGGAAAGGTCAAGCATAGTTAGGGGAGCATCGTTTTGAGTGGACTTGGATGCCGTTGAACCAACAAGCTGGGTCTGTGGCAGTGAGGATTGCCCTGTCCCTGACGATGAGACGAGCATGGGTGCTACTCGCTTCTTGCCATCTTTGCCGATTGTAACCCGTGCTTTCATCTCCTTTACCCGCTCCTCCGTCTTATCGGTGCTCTCCTTGTTTTCCTCGGCGGCCTTGTCAGCAGGCTTATCGCCAGGCTTTTCTGAATCCGTATCACCGTTTGTAGCAGCTTTATTGGACCCGGCCTTGGAGCCATTGGTGGTGGGGGTCGCGTCTTTACCTGAATCAGGCTGAAAGTCACCCATGAGCGCTCCCATTCGCGACTCCACAGCCTTGGACTCGCCTTCTTTGCTTCGGTTCTCCAGAGCCAGACCCTGAACGTCCTCAGCGATTCCCATGCCCTTCCTTGACACGCCATACTTCTGCAGTGCTCTGTCGTTCTCCTCTGGTTGTGCCACCCAGCCCAGCTCCGCATTCTCAAACTTGACAACGATGATACTGCCATCCAGCGTCGCGGCAAAGATGGTCTGGCCATCAGGAGTCCAAGAAAGATCGGCAATCGCCTTGCCAGCCAGATCCTGCAGGATAACGACGGGCCTAGAAGTATTAGTATTCCAGATGCAGAGCGTTTTGTCCTGTCCGGCAGATGCTATCACCGTCACAAGCTGGCCATTCTCTTCTGCGTCGGGGTCGCTTGGGTTCACAGTGTGAAAGAGTCGCGGCGAGAACATGCAGACCTCGGTGGGGCCCTCGTGGCCGATTAGGTTGATCTCGCTGTCCCAGCGCGTGCGCTCAATGATGGCGACGGAGCTAACCGGGCCATTCACAGCGTTGGATGCTGCGATGTGGTTGCCGTCGGGAGACCAGGAGCAGCGCCTGAAATAGGTCGTGAGAGGGGAGCTCTTGAAGGGAGTCTGGATGGTGTGTTCGTGGACAAAGTTGTCGACCATGTCGGTCGCTGTGGCATTGGGGCCCGGAGACGTGAATCGGAAGATCTTGATGGTGCGGTCATCGCTGGCAGTGGCGAAGAATTTGTTGGCCGGGTCGAAGGTGATGCCCTTGACGTGGCTGCCGTGGGCGGAGATGACCCGCAGCTTTTCGAAGTTGTAGCCTGACCACACGACAATCTTGGAGTCGAGACCGACCGAGACGAGCAGGGAGGAGTCGTGGGACCAGGCGAGATCCTGAACATCGTTGTCGTGTCCAATCAATCGCTTATACGTCTTCCAATTCTCAACGGGCGGGGGCTCGTTGGTCCCGAATATGGTGGGGGGAGGGTTCTTGTCGAGATGGTAGATGCAAATCATTTTGTCGTCGGCGCCACTGGCGAGATAGCGGCCGTTGGGAGACCATCGCACCGAGTGGATGGTGCCCAGGTGGTGGCTCATGTGGGCAAGCTGCCGGGGCTTGTTGTAGTCGGGATCTTCTGCGTTGTAGATGGCCTCGGTGGCCCAGATTCGCACATGGCCATCGCCGCCTGCCGTGGCCAGGCGCTTTCCGTCAGGGGACACATGACAACTGTAAACCTCGAAGTCCTTCTGCTCTCCGCTATGGCTCAGCCATGACGGCTTGATAATTCGCATGGCGACGGCCGCATGGGACGGTCTCGCACGGCTTGAATAATTTCCTCTTCCTGTGGGAAGCTCGCAATGGAAAGCGTAGGAAGCTCGGCTCGATGGGCGGGATGGACTGCTGCGCTGCGATGCGATGGGGAGATGATCCGCAGGACGGGAATTGAATTATGTGGTGGTTTCTTTGCCCAGGCTGAGCGACGCGCTTTTCCCTGGCGCGCTGCTCCTTGTCCACGCTCAGGGTAGGTCTCCACTTTATTAAATGGCACGGCCAGCGCTCCATCGCCAGCCGCTTATCGTAGAAAATCTTAGTGTGCTTAAGTGTGCTGGAGTACCGGATCATCTTTATTCCGGACAATGATGTAACTCCTCCAGTTTCTTGAGTTTAGTAAATGATGCTAACCCAGCGCAAGTTGTATTACAAGCAGGCATATAATTGTACGGAATGAGCGGAGGAATTTTCTCTCATTGAGCCCCCGTGGCTTATATATCTAGTCTTCTATGTTTGCTGACTCAAAAATGCTTCAAGGACATTGCTCGCTAGTGCGTAGGTCTATTCGACCCCGCCATTCATTAATCTTTTTGCGTTCCGGGGATATCTGGTGCTCATAAATCATCCTGGCTAAACAAATCCAGTAACAAAAACGCCGTGCTATGCCGCAAGTTAATCCCAAATCCAAACACCCGAGTCATCCAGATCTCTCGGAGAGAGCGGGAGCATGGGCTACCTCTAAGCGTCCCCAGGCTGCTCATCCACTCGCCGCTCCTCCATCATCCGCCTCTCCTCCTCCTGCATGGCCGTTTTGACCACCAGCGCGTCCAAGTCCAGATCCGCCTCCCAGGCCAGCATCCGGGTCCTCATCGCCCCCTCCACGACCAGCTCCTCGACCAGCCCCCGCACCTTGCCGTCCGCCTCTAGGATGCTCTCGTTGAGCTTGTCCAGCGAGTTCCACCGCACCATGTGCCGCGCCGCCGAGTTCCACGCGCTCGCCGACGCGCACACGCAGTTCATCTCGAACTCGAGCACCCGCCTGTACAGCCGGAGCACCTCGTCGCGCGCCCGCGTGCGCCGCAGCGCCAGCTCGTCCTGCCGTGCGGCGAGGTCCTCGGCGTCGTGCCAGGACGGGCACTGCAGGAGGTAGGTGAGGTGCATGTACCAATGGATGCGGCCGATGACGTGGATCATGCCCTTTCGGAACTCGTCGTGACGTAGAATCGGGTCGATCAGTAACTAGAACAGAGAGAAAACATCATGTCAGCGACTCGGAAGGACACAGAAAACGTAGGTTAGTGTTTCAACGTACAGGAGTGAGAATGGACAGCCCAGACCAGGCCAGGGCGGCAGACGGGTACTCGTCCCAAGCCGTCTCTACGGTGCGCCTGGTGCTGTCGAGCAGAATCTTGGGAATGTCGTCGGCCTGGCTGGGCTTGCTGCCCTTGCGCTTGCTCAGCCCCGCCCTAGTAATGGCACTCATGAGCTCCATGCGGCGGTTGGTATCCCCATCGGGCGGAGACAGGGTGGAGCGGGTGGCCAACTTCAGGTCATCCGACAGCTCCTGGGAGATGATGGCCTCGTAGGTCACGACGAGGCTCTTGGTGCTGGGGTCGAGCCGCAGGGCGTCGTACGCCTCGTCCCATAGCTCGCGCGACAGGTTGATCTCGGCGCTGTGACTGGATGAGGCGGACGAGACGGACTTCTTCTTGGGGACCGGGGCGTACCCGCTGCGGCTGTAGCCAATGGCGGTAGGGGCCTGGTGATGCTGCTTCTGCGGCTTGCTCGGTTTCTGCTGAGGCCTCGGCTTGGAGTGCGGGCTGGGCGTGAGGCGCTTGCACTTGGGGTCGCATTGGCTGTCGTCGCTGTCGACGGTGCCTCGGCGAACAGGGCTGGTGGACGGCTTGCGGGCAGCATAGTCGTTGCTGCTGCTGCTACTGCCGCTGCTGTTGCTGTTGCTGTTATTACTGGAGCTGCGCACCCGACTGACAAGTCGTTTCAAGATGCCTGGGCTGGGCTGGGTGCCGATTTCCACCCTAGTCTCGTCTCGCATGGTTGCTGTCATGTCTTTTCCGGTGCCGTTGGACGGTGAGGATTCGTAGTTGAGAAAGACTAACTAATAGGGACAAAGCTAAAAAGGGCAGGGGAAAAAAATCAAAATCAAAATCGTTATGACGCCCCTCGAAGGGTCCTATGCGATGGAGGGAGTTGCCGGTCCAAGACTCAAGCTCTCAAGCAAGAAGAGGCAGGAAGATCGAGTCCCGCGATAGACGGATGAGCCTTGCTGGGTTTGGGCAGGCTCAATAACTGTCGGCAGGCTGTGTAGTTGGCCAAGGCGCCAGAGGTCAGTAACAGTATAGGGGCTAGGTCCCTAAATGTAGGCGGTCGTAGCAGTAAATTCAGTGAGAGAGCCAAAAGACGGCGTGCTTCAGATCGCTCAGTCGTTACACAGAAAATACCAGGCAAGCAAGAACGGGTAGGAGAAATGACGGGATAGATAGATCCAGGTGCCGGGATAGGCCCCTCTTATTAATGAAAGAAGGTCGGGATTTCTGTTTGTTTGGTTCTGAGTGGGTGCCGGGCTGGCGGTTCAACTGGGCTGTCGACTCTTTGCCAAGCGTGCGTCCTGCCAGGTATGTGTGGATTCGGCGTCCATGGATGTCATTCATTCATTCGGTTGATCGTCTGGAGGTACCTTTTCGCTTTCGGACCGCTATATTACACATCTTACTATGGATGGGTGTCGTTGTGCGACCGACCAGGGTCGACCCCAAGCCAAACATGCGAGGGATGATACTCGGCCTGGTGGGAGGCAATTCAACAATCAAATGTGTCAGGCGGGAGTTGCCGCTGGCTTGTCACCACGACGGTTACCTACATGTGCATTTGCATTCCTACCTGCTCGACTGGACCGGACGTACATAAACGACTTGTCCCGGCCTGTCAGCCTATCCGCCTGGCCTGCCCCAAGTATGTAAGCTGCTTTGGTATCATGTGCGTGTGTTGGGTATGTGGTGGGTGTCTCTGTGTGGGCATATGCCCGCCTATACCCCGAGAAACAATCATTTTACGCCAGTAAAGGACCAGATTCCTGATACTCCCTCCGAGTCCCCCGTCCCGGCCAACTTGATGACCGGCTCGATGGACGGGACCGAGGGACATGCTGTTGTATTGAAGGTACTGGAACACAAACTAGGACTACATGCATGCGGCTGCTCTGGCCTAGACATTTCATGTCCCCGTCTGCATTATCGAGAAACTAGTTGGTTCAGCGCGACCTGGATCGAGACTCGAGTTGCAGCTGCTTTGAGTAGTGTGTTGCATGGATGTTACCCACTAATATCTCACCAGGCTGATCGTGGCTTGGGCCTGGCCCTTTGAGAAACAAACCCAAGACAAGGGAAGAGGGAATAAGTCACTCTCTGTGCGCACATACATGATACCATGGGAAGCACAAGGGGAAAATTGTGAGGACACCCACTCCGTACGCTGCAAACCCATGCGATGTAGCCTGTACCTCGCGATTGTGACCTAAGAGGGCTGGGGCATTCGCCCTGTTTCCGCCCTCTAGATGACAGGAGGCCATTCGCCAATTTCAATTTGGTTGTGACGACGAGCCCAGGCCAAGGAACACTGGCTGGTTGGCTGATCGAAATGCCGGCCCTGGCGGCGATGACTTCATCCCCTTGTCCTCGGCCGGCCACTCTACCTCATAGGCCCGTTTTCTGCTGCCTAGCTCGCGTGTTAGGGTCCGGGGCATCACTAGCCAGGGGTGTCTCTGCTGGATGATGGCATGTGTGCGTCTGTTCGCTCCATTTCCGCTGGATGAGCGGCCCTTTTCCTCACTCACCCCCCCTCCAACTCCAGCACCAGCTCTCTCAACCCATCCCAACTGGCTCCTTGTGTCCGCTGTGCCGCATCCAGAGTGGCTCTCCGACTCTCCCCGCCCGCGACATGGTGGTCGCTCATTTTGAGCCATCTGCCATCCCCGCCGGCTACATACCCGCCATCTCCCGCACACCGGAGAACTCCTCCCTGCCCTGGTCAGGCTGGAGTTGCGGTCCTGGGGTCACATATCGTTTCCTGTCTCTCCAGAAGACATGCCTTGCTGCGTAGGTACATATGTATGGCAGGTCTGTGGCGGACTCGTGACAAATGAAATAAAGACCCCTATCCGTCATCCCGTATTTCCAGCTCCTTCATGGCCAAGCTCTCCGTAGCTTCGTGGCAGCAGCTTGTCTCTCAATTGGATTCGTATTCATGTCTCCCACCCAGGATTCTATTTTTGTGTTCCCCCAAGCTTACCTCGCGTGAGTCAATCGCCCCCAGCTTCCCCCTCACAGGCCGTCGCCAACTCTCCCTTTCCCCTTGCATTCATTTTACGATTCATTCAATCTTGATGTTTGCCCAATCCCAGCTTAAAAAAGCAGAGCAGGGGGAGTGTGTGGCGCCCCGACATGTGACACTCCGACCAGCCGCGCCCTAATCCAGGCTCTAAATAGAATTTTGATGCGTGTTTGTCTCAGGTGTGTTTCCAAGCCGTCCGAGCGTTGCCACATGGCAAGCCATGGAACCAAAACAATCTCTTCCCCAGATTGACGGTCCTGATTCTGCCCGACCGACTTCCCTTTCCTCTCGCTCTTGTGCTCTGGCCATCCTGATAGCATCGTGCGCTGCCATGCCACCCCTGCTTGGCACGCTCCATAGTTTAATTGTCAATCCGGTCCAGGCCTGACCCTGCTGACCTCGGGGGGTTTTGTGAATTGAAGGTAGGGCGCGTTCCCGGCTAGAAGAGGCTTTGATGCCATCAGCCTGGGAAGTGGCCTTGCTTCCCGGGGGTGGCTTTTTGGGACAAGGCACATGAATCGAGAGCATTCCTGCTGCCAGTACGCTGACTTTCGCCCCATTTTGAGACCGTCCGCGTGAGATCCATTCCAGTGCTGCCGCCGCCCGCAGTGGAGAGTTACACCGATGGCAAAGCCAAGATGGATCTGTGGCAACCTCGAGTCTTGTGAACAGGCGCGCAGGGCGAAATGAAATGCAGGATTTCCAAAGGTCTTGAAGTTGGCCGGAGGATTGTCTACGCTGGGGGCTGTCGACGTTGGAGTTTGCCGTGCGCAACGCTCAGTTTCGGATCCCTAAATAAACATCTGCCGCAGCTTCTGCGCCTGCAAGAATGATCCGCCTGGACTCGAGGTATTCTTAAAGTGGCGTAACTGGACAAGCCTGGAAGGACGGCTGGCAAGATGCTTCGTATCGATTTCAGGTTGAAGCATTGTATAGCTCTTTGTGTCGTTGTCAGCCACGTGTTGCCCCTTGCAGAAGGGCGCCTGGCTGACGCCTCATGTTTACGAAATAGGGATCATGGCATGGACCAAGCGTCAATATACACGTGGAGGTGGATTGATAATACTTCTCACCCATTGCTAGCGCAGTCTCGCTGGTTGGAGTGACTGTAGGGAGGGAGGGAGGCCAGGGAGCAACATTCCATCCCATCATCCCAATCATAACATTTTATCAATTAAGGGAACCAGGTGGACTATTCAAACTGAAACCGAGGTGATTCTTTGAATTTAAACAAAGCAAGCTAATAAACGGGCAAACCGAGGTATTCAACTACGGATCTATAACTTCTCCACCTCTGTTTACCCATCGGTCAGAGGATTACTGCACTTGAGCTAGCTACATCCTCTCTGCATGGCATTTCCGAGTTTACAAGACCCCTTGCAGCGCACCTGAAGAAGATATGGGAGGGTGAGGACAAGCACCGCAGAAGTACTGGCTTAATCGAGTTTGTCGTTGGCTAGATGTGGCCGTTTCCCCCGTATCGCAATACTTCTAGGTTCATGGCCGGGCCCAGACGCCTCGGTAGACTGGCCCTGCTCATGAAACACAAAATGGTTGACTAACACCTCCATTGGTTTTGTTCGCTCACAGTGGCCGAAGTCATAGGCATGGTTGCGTTGGTAGTTAGGATCGCCCTGTGAGGGTAAATGTACATGCTTCACCTGCCCATAAGTGCGCAGCATCGGCCGAACAATGAAATCAACAGGCATGCCACTGTATTCATTGTGGGAAGGCATGTGGGCCTCCATGGATGGCCCGGGTTTGAAGACAAACCCATGATTCTTTCCAGTCTCTGGATCATGCATCTCGATCCGGGTATCGTGCGGCGAGGCTACAATGTTGAAGTCGGCTTCGATGGCAAGCTCGACCATCTCAGAGAGGGCATTTTCAAAAGGCTTCGTGTTTGGCTCTGGCTCGTGATCTGACAGGAGATCTGACGATGACACAGAATTCTCATCATGGTAGCGAAAAACCACGACAGGCTTGATGGCCAACATGATGATTCTCTTCAGGCGTTCGGGACATGTGTGTGGGCCTTGGCGCAGGTATATATTACGAGCCAGGTTGTGTCGGTCGGCGTGATAGGCATGTGTCTTCGCGTTGCTCTCGTTTTCCATGTGTCCTAAATAGCCCAACATTGAATTAGCCATGCTCAAGTCTTTGTGCCGGCTGCCCGTGATTGTGGAAGGGAAAAAAGAACATACCGCCTAGAGATTGTCGAGGGCACCCGAAAGCAGCCCATTCCGCACCAGACCATTTGTCCCTGCAGTCCAGAGAGAACAGATTCTCATGGAGTATGTGCCAGATCCAGGCTCCGAAAAGTAACCAACAGCCTCTGTATTCTGGGTCCTCACAAAACTCTGCGGCCCTTGGCGAGATGGCCAGCAGCTGAGCTTTGATGTTTTCATCCAGAAGGTTCCAAATGCATTTGGGCGGGAAGACAAGCTTGACAAAGAACTGGATCTGTGCTGAAAGATCGTCCCATATTTTCAGGTGCAAGTCATGTACTGAAGTAGAGAGAAAAGCTCCATGTGCCCAGCTTTGCATCTCATCTTCAGAGCCGAATGCTTTCAAATGGTCCTTTTTGGTCATTGTTGGAGGAGCACTCTCACCTTCGATGATGCTGGCCCATGATTTGCCTGGGAACGTTTGGTCGGGCACGACTGATGGAGAGGGTGACGCGGCATCGCTGGCACCTGCTGTCGACTGGTCGAGGGTAGAGCCAGAGGAGGCGCTGCGGCCGTCTTTACTCTTCTTGTTTTGAGGCATTGAAGTCGATGGTGAAAGAGGAGTGACTCCTTGGCTGTCCGATGATGGAAAGTGGGGATCTAGATTCGACTTTGGGAGGCTATATAGGCCTTAAACTCGGTGAACAAAGCGAGCGATTTGAATACCCATGCTCATGGTTGGGATTGTGATGCTTTGTCTCGCGCTGCATGGTACTTCACTTAGCGCGTTTCTCAAAGTTCGTAAAAATCTCCTAGATCAAATATGTCCTTTCATCTAATATGATTATGAGTAGGTCATTCCTGTAAGTTGTCAACGATTGCAAAAAGGAGAGGGTGAAATGAGGAGCAACTTCGTGTCTTGCGGTGCATCAGTGCTATCTACGACAATCGCCGCTTGAAGGCTCTAGAATCTACAAATTATGGGACAGAGAGTCTATCTCGTTTGGGACCAGTGGTATAAAGAAAAATCAATCATCCTTCTACACAAGGGAGAGGTGTTCAGATCATTGATGTGTCTCCGGGGTAGCTGAAGGAGATCGTGGAGGAGCGGGTAAGTCGCAGGCCACGGCACGGCGTTCGGTTGCCGCCAGAATGAATACGTGACCGGTACTGTGCAGTTCAGAAGCCCAGTTATGCAACCGTGCCTTTATTTATGGACGGAAGATTGTGTGTTTCTGGCATCAATTGAATTATGTCTTCAATCTTGATGCCTCTTGGGCAGGAGGCATGATGTCATCCGCCAGTCACGTGCAGCTGATTTGGTTTTAGATTTCAGGCACCGCGATGTTTGAGACTGCGGCCACTTTGTGCCGGCCCATCAACAGTCTTTATTGAGCTGTGCAGCCAGAACGAGAACCCGATGTACCTGCCAGCGGCTGCCAATGGACACCACAAAGGCAACTGCCCGGCCGGCGTGCGATACATGCCGCTCCCGCAAGACGAGGTGTGATCGAGCTCTGCCCAGATGCGGTCGGTGCGTCAGGGTCGGGCAGGCCTGTGGCTATGCCGGACCGCGATATCCTTCGCGCGAGGAACTCTCTGGCCAACTGTCCCAGCTGCAGGATCGTTTGACCCAGGCTGAGGCCCATATCTCCGCGCCTCACCTCCCCAAGCTTGCTGCTTCGTATACTCCAAGCCCCCCTCACTTCCATCCAGAAGGACCAAACGTCGAGCACTTGGATGTTAGAAGCAGTCCTCGAAGACAGGAAGATGACTATGTCCCCGTTGACCCCAACTTGATGGCCAACTTAAGCCCTGAACCTATCAATGTTCCGTCATTTACGAGCTCTTTCCCCGATGGGATTGATTTCTTTTCCACCATGAATGTCGACTGGCCGTTGGAAGGGCCTGTCAACAGCCTGGAGACGACGCTGCCTGCGTCTGCCTCTCCCCAAACGCCACTTCCTTTTCAGGGCCAAGAAGGCACAGAGACACACCCTGGGACGGTGCAGATGTCGGTCCAGGACCTCTCAATATTGCATCAGAAATACTTCAGCATCCTTTTTCACGCTTGGCCATTTCTATCCCAACAGAGGTTCGAGAAAGAGTTGATTTTCCAGCCAGACTGGCCCCCGATACTTGCCCTTAGCCACTCTATCGCCCTGTACGCCACCACAGTCTCGCAAACTCACCAGCACTTACAGCAGCGCTGCTACAAGGCTGCCCGCAGATATATCGAAATGTCAGAGATGGACGACAATGAAAGCAGCCTGGCTAACCTGAGCCTCTTCCAAGCGCTCATCTTCGTGATTCGATACGAAATCACCAGTCAACCATTGACCCGCGCCTGGATGACCCTGGGACGCGCCATCCGTCTCTCCAAGATGCTCAAACTTCACAAAATAGACAGCCATGAGTCAGAAATGACCCCGGCGGTCGACTTGGAGGTTCGTCTACCGCCTCCAGCACATGATATGGAGCTTGAAGAAAGGCGGCGGTCTTTCTGGAGCCTATATATTCTGGAGAGTTATGCCAGCACGCGAACAGGGATTCCTTGTGAACTTGGCGAAGCCAAATCATTCCAAACTCGACTGCCATCGCCAGGGCACCTTGATTCCGGTTTCGTAGCGATAGAGATGCCATATTTAGGCGAAGTCAGCGCCATGCTGCCACACGCCCTACCTCCGATATCGCCTTACACTGGGTGCATACTTATGGTGGAACTGACTCTACAGTGTTTCCAGCATGCCACTTTGCGACAGGTCCCTGGTGAAGGTGTAAGCTTTTGGGATAATCACTATAGGCTCATCAAGGAATTTACTCAGCGGGCTTCTCTCTTGAAAGCCCATTTGGATACCAACGCTGTGAAGACCGATCCCATTTCGTTCTCTCTGCATATGAATCTATGCGCCGCCGAGATTTATCTCCACGAGGCCGCCATGAAAGAGATACTTCTACAGCAGTTGCCACACTCGATGGCGAGTGAGAGCAAGAAGTGCTCTACTGCCGCCGCCTTCCGAATCGCCAATGCTGTAAGACTCAACTGGCCGTCTCGCGGATCCGAGTCAGATCTCCTAGCCCTGCAAGCAACATTTATCGCCTGGCCGCTTGTTATGGCAATGAGGTTTCTCAGCCAGGAACTCTCTTCTGCCGAAGCGAAAAGCATCTCTGACGGCGTTGCCGTATCGCACTCGTTGCGGCTGCTCCAGGCTGCACTGGATCACGTTGAGAAATCAGATGGGTACTGGCATTCATTGACACGATTTGTAACCCCGACGCTTCAAAGATGGGATGAAAAGAGCGCGTTCGACATGAACAGCTTGTGATGTTTTCCATAGATTCTCTCGGCGACATATTTATGATTGCATTAATCGATCAGAGTGAAACCGTTGTCGACCCCCCGTAGCCATCTTCACGCCAACTAATTGTCCGCCTCCTGCAGTTCATCGCCTTGCCATATGCGAGTTAGTCGCATCTCGTTTGAGATCAAATCTTCTCCATGCCGGCTAATATACCTGAAACATTCCCGTCGCTAACGAGGTATAGCAGCATCAAATGCTACGACGTCAGTTTGCATAACCAAATGTGATTAGACTAGGCCAATATGATCCCCGTTTATCCCAGTACGCGTTGGCCGAGCCGCTGCTTCTATCAAGGCACATGTCAGCGTTTACCGATCAACACCATCCCGATACGACGGGAAACAACGTACGGTGAGGGGCAACGAGAGCAGAAAGCTGATCGCAGCTGCTACTGTGAAGAAAACCCAAATGATCTTCATCGACGCGGTGACCTCGGGTACGACCAGCGACTGCTCCTCTGGGGAAAGTCGCAAATATGCCGGGCTCTTCGTTCCGGCCATCAACTGCACGATCTCGCTCGCTGCGGTGTCGGGAAGCACCCTCATGATCTTCTCCAGGGCGATATTCTGGAACAATGACCCAGCAATGGCAAGAAAGAGGACCATGCCAAGGTCTTGTGCTAGTGATTCGTCATCCATCGGTTAGCGTTTGCATATCACGTTCGGACAAAGACGGGCAGACTCACAAATTGTCATTGCCCCGACAGCATTGGCCGTGTCGCCCGCAGGGACCAGGGATTGCACAATGGCGAACCCGGCAACAATATAAGAGCCCGCTCCTGCACCTACGAGAATCATGAAGCCGTAAATGGGTCCGTTGGGAGTATTCTCTTCCACCGTGCCTGAGATCTAGTCAGCGACCAACCTTGACGGAGAAACCATCCAAAAGCCTACACATGAGAGCGGAACCGACGAGAACCAGCGCGCTCCCGAGGATGTACCACGGCCCGTAATACGGGAGTCGAGGCATGAAGACACCGTTGATCATGGAGAAGACGACCAAGAAAATGACGAGGGGCAGTAACCTCACACCAGCATCTAGAGGCCCATCACCCTGAGACTGCCATTAGTTTTTTGCGGATCAGTGTGACATGCCCTGCAGATTTGCCACTTACCCTTACAAATTGGAAATAGAGCGGAATGTAATAAGTCATCGCCTTCAGCTCGGTCAGCCTTTGATGATGGCGCATAGTCCTCCATTGTTACTTACAAGAACGATACCCGAGGATAAGAACACCTGAGCTTGCATGAGCACCAAGATGGGCCGGCGCAGGAAGTGGACTGGGTAAAGCCGGTTCTCCTTGCTCACGCCCGGATGAAGCTTGGCCACCGCCACAGCTACGACCAGGAGCACTCCGGTGACACTCCACAGGGCAATCATTGTGCCTGAGCTGAACGAGTACACGATACCGCCAAAGGAGATGGCGAGGGTCAGGCATGCCGCACCAGCGAGGAAGACGACCGTCATGGCCCAGTCGATCATCGTGAGCCTCTCCCATGCTGATTTGGCTGGCTGGGGGTCGACGGCGGGGAAGAGAAAAAGGTACGCAGGGGCAAATATGGCGCCGATGACGAGATTTATATAGAAGCCCTTTTCGGAACCGGTCAGCAATGTATCCTATATCGCAATATTGGAAAGTAACCACACACCCATCTCCACGTCGCAGCGCTCTCAGCAAATGCGCCGCCAACTACAGGACCAAGAACACTCCCGATCCCCCAGACGACGGTGCTGCCGGCCAGGTAGGCGGGCTTCTCGTGCGGCGAGGTCAGGACGGAGACGTACGTAAGCGTCCCGGAGTACATGCCTGAGCCGCCCACCCCCGCGACGACGCGGCCGATGATGAGGGCGTCCATGGTCGGGGCGGCGCCACAGATGGCGCTGCCGGCCTCGAAGAGGAGGATGTTGGCGATGTACACCCACTTGTTGTTGAGGACGCCGTACGCCTTCCCCCAGGGGAGGATGGCCATGGTGCCGAGGGCGAAGCCGGTGCCGACCCAGGGGAGGAGCTCGACGCTGCCGAAGTCGTTGATGATGGCGGGCTGGATGTCGGCGACAATGGTGTTGTCGAGGGCGAAGAGGAAGGTCGTTGAGAGCATGGCGGCGTATGCTATAGCCCACTGGTGCAGTTTCTGTTAGTGAAGTGTGTATTGAGATGGACGATGCGTGTTGGGGAAGGACATACGCGCCAGCCGTGGATGGTTCGTGGAGGGGATGAGGGTTGTTTGTCCCCTGGGCCAGAAGACTCGTCGGCATCTCCTACTGGTTGGTTTAATGGAGGTTCCAAGGGCTTTTCAGTTGTCGTGAGGGAGTTCATGATGTGTATAGGGTATCTATGTATGGTATGTTGGAAGGAGGGCTGGTGTGTTGAGGATCAGTACGGGGTTTTATCGAATAACGTGTTGGGGAAAATCAATGGCTCACTAGATTTACAACTAAGACATAACTACGGCATCTCTATCTATCTTTATATGTATCCAATATGGCTCCCCTGAGAATGTAATGTCCGAGTTTGTGATGTGATGGTGGAACTGGACGCGGAGGAGTGACTCCACCAGCACGGAGCGAACGGCCGAGGGCAGCCCGCAATTGGCTTTTTTCCATCTCCCCTGCTCCCGTCCCTCCGTCTTGTCTTGGCCCTACCCGATACCTCGTTTTGGTTTTGATGGAAAGATGGTATTGGTGATGCTGATCATGTATGCACATATGTGTGAAGAAGGAGTTTGACACTTGAGTAACTAGAACATAAACCTGGTCTCGATGGCGATAACTGGGTAAACAACAAGGAAATAGCGTTTTGTTTATTAACGTCACTATGAGTGGAAAGTTCTATACAATTTAGATCTATTAAGTTACACCCCTTCTATCGCTCAGCACAGCCACCTGCCCAGACCATAACCCCCCCAGTAAACGAGGGACTCTATTCGTTCTCCTTCTATCGGTCGAAAAACCCCCATCTAGAACTTGCTAATGACGCCATGGGGCGAGAACACCTTGCTAAGAAGCGCAATGCCACCCCCGGCAAGACACACCAAGCCGCTGAACAGCCCGACGGACAAGAACCCGTACTGGTCCAGGAGCCTGCCGTTGATGGGGGGCCCGATCAGGACGGCGACGGACGAGAGACCCATGCCCATGCCCAGGTACGTGCCCATGAGCTGGGGGTTCTTCACCGTCCTCGCCAGCGCCGCCGACCCGCCCGAGATGACGGTGCCGGAGCAGAATCCGATGAAGATGCAGTAGACGACGAACTCGGCCGTGCCGGAAGGTTTGTCCAGGCAGCACACGATGACGCCGGTGACGATGCCGGCCACGGAGAAGACGTTGCTGGGACCGAGCTTGTCGGCGAGGACGCCGGGGATGATGCGGCCGAAGATGGAGGCGGCGTTGATGATGGCGAGGAGGTACGAGGCCAGGGTGGCGTCCATGCCGCGCGAGACGGCGAGGGTGGGGATGTAGAAGAGCGGGGTGAAGACGCCGAGCATCATGAAGAACATGGCGCAGGCGAGGAGGCAGAACTCGGTCTGCTTGAAGGCGCCCCAGTCGAAGAAGTTGGAGACCTTGGGGGGCAGGCGGGCCTTGATGAAGACGCAGGAGAAGAGCAGGAAGGGCATCATGATGAAGCCGACGATGCGGACGCTCCAGCCGAAGCCGAGGGAGGAGCCGTTGAGCAGCTTGGAGAAGACGATGGGGATGACGACGCCGCCGATGGAGGAGCCCGAGATGGTGACGCCGAGGGCGGCGGCGCGCTTCTTGTCGAACCACTGGGAGACGGCGGCCAGGGCGGGGAACATGAGCCCGCCCATGCCGATGCCGAGGAGGACGCCTTGGGCGAGCATGAACTGCCAGTACTCGTGGCACAGGCTGGTCATCATGATGGCCAGGAGGTAGAGGAGGGCGGCGGGGCGGATGACCCAGGCGCCATAGCGGTCGAAGAGGGGGCCGCCGATGCACCCGGAGGCGAACTGGATGAAGTTGGAGAGGGATCCTATCCAGGCGATATCGTCGGGGGTCCTGCCCTGCAGTTGGTGGGAGAGGTAGTACTCGATGAAGATGCCGGTGGAGTTGGCAAAGCCAAGACCCGCGAAGGAGGTGCAGCAGGCGCCGACTGCGACGAGCCAAGCAACGCGGCCGCCGTCGGGGGCTGGAGAGATGTCTGCACCCGCCTCCGCGGAGGGCTCCACGTCGGTAGTCTGGTCAGTTTGGTCAGTCGAGAGATCTGGCTGCTTCTCCAGGTCAGACGAAGACTTGGTCATTGTGGCGACGTGATGTAGTTATCGTTTCTGTTCTGTCTGATATCCCAGCTAAGGGCTTTGTGGAAGATGTAGGAAAGGTGAATGAGCGTAGTGAGTGAATGATGAGCTGACTGGCCAGCCCAGGCCATGGCTATTAAATATCAGAGGGACTGACATGACGCCCGGGAAATTATCTCCCAACTCGGGGACAGATCTGATAACTCGAAGGGGTGGAAGCAAACGTTTGCCTCACTTGCAGGGGCTGTTGAAGGTCGGAGCCGGAGATAGATGAATGGAGACTGAGCCGCGATGCCGATTTGTCGGAGTCGGCATATTCAGCCAATCACGTGTCTGGAATGGTCGGAAAATTGAATTTCCCGACTCCAGCCCTGCGGCTATCTCCGACCACATCACAGATTCCGTCGTCTGCGGCCACATGCAAAACCAGATGGTACTGGTCACTCTGGCTTGACAAGACGGAGAGAGAAAAAAATCTCAAAAAATTCTGACCGGTTGACTCACACACTCTCCCTCTGCATTATCCCCTCCCCGCCATGGTTGAGCCCGAGAAGCGACGTCGCCGGCCCCCGGTGTAAGTATGCCGCTCTTCCACCTAACACCGACCGAAGCTGATCCTTGTCAATTGTTCCCTACAGGTCGTGCACACTCTGCAGGAAGCGCAAGATTCGCTGCAACCGTGAGCTCCCATGTAACAACTGCATCCGGTCCAAGGTGCCTGGACTCACCTGCACCTATGACAAGTCGGCCAACCCAGCCCCAAGACCGGCACCAATTACCCAGACCAGAACCAGTCCAGCCAAGATTGGCGAGATCTTCCTGGCCCCAAAGTTCTCTCCTCCTGAGAGCCTCCTGTATGATGGCGATGCTGTTGATTCCGAGACTGAGGAAGGGCAGAGCCGGTTCCCCTTTGAACCCGTCCTCGTGCGAAACGATGCAAGGAGCATCGCGCCCAAGACTTCGCCGGGAAGTGTGCAGGATGCTGATACGATGCGGTCGCGCATTGTCCAGTTGGAAGACCAGCTGTTGCAATTGAGGTACAAGACTAGCACCAGCTCGTCTACCGTCTTCACGACGAATAACAGCACTACCTCCCCAGAGGAGGACCAGGAAGCCACCGCTCCTGGACGGGCACTTCGTCCGATAGGATCGGGCGCCTATGAATTTGAGAATGCAATATTCGGGCAGGCTCTCTTCACCAGCCGCAGTGTCATGCATAAGAAGCGGCTGTTTGGTCAGAGCCACTGGGCCAATTGCCTTGCCATGGTATGTATCGTGCTCCCCTTATTCAATACTGGATCATCGTCGGTAGGGTAGATATGTAGTCTTACACTTTCTTCTCCTAGTTCCGAGATGTTTTCGAGGTATTCGAGCCTCGAGTAGCCCAAAATATGACATCCAAGATATCTGACCGTCTCACCCGGTGCAAAGAACTCGGTAGGATGATCAAAGCTGACCGTGCTCCCCGGTGGCCTGCAGCGCCTACTTACGATCTGCCCCCGAAGGAGGTGTGCGACCAGCTGGTCGACGGGTATATCAGGACCTCCGAGAGTGTCTACCGCGTGCTACACATACCTTCCTTCATGAAAGAATACAACGCCATCTGGTCGCCTGGCCCTAAGCCGGACATGACAACCATCGTCACGGTAAAGCTCGTTCTCGCCATCGGGGCCACCGTGTACGATGAGAAGTTCAGCATGCGCAAGTCGACTGTCCACTGGATCCACGAGGCGGAGACGTGGCACTCCCGCCCCGACTACAAGGCCCGCCTATTCATCCGCGATATCCAGTCCCGGATCCTCCTCTTGATCGCCCGCGAGGCCTGCGGCCAAGGGTGGAGCATGACATGGCTCCCCATGGGAGAGCTGCTGCGAACGGCAATGTACGTCGGGCTGCATCGAGATCCGACGCGACTCCCCCGCCGGACGACTTTCGCTGCCGAGCTTCGCCGTAGGATCTGGAACACCATCTTGGAACTGGCCCTGCAAACGAGCCTGCTTGCCGGGGCCGCCCCTCTCGTCTCGCCGGATGACTACGATACGCAGCCTCCGGGGAATTTCGACGACGACCAGCTCTTGATCAATGACCCGGAGACCAAGCCAGACACCGAGTTTACCCAGATGTCCATCGCCAGAGCACTCTGCCAGACGTTTGAGGCTCGGCTCGGTGTCGCCAGGTATCTGAACGACCTCGGTTCCCGAAATAGCTACGAGGAGACACTGAAACGGGACGCCGAGCTGCGAGCCGCCCACCGGCTCATCGGAAGACAGATCCAGATGTGGAAGGCAAAGGGCACCGCGGGCCTCCCCGGTCCCTCAAACTTTCAACTGACATTTATCGACAACACCATGCGCCAGACCCTCCTGGTGCTACACGTGCCCTTCTACGGCCCCTCCATCCACGAAGCCTCCTTCGCATTCACGCGCAAGGTCGTGAGCGAGACCTGCCTCGCCGTGTGGCGCGCATCGTCCGGCTCGCACGTCTCCATCCGAGGCCACGTCGCCTCCCCACCCCCCTCCAAGAAGGAAGACTTCGCGATCCTGGCAGCCCTGCGCTCCGGGATATACGGGACCATGCAGGCCAGCTTCCTGCTGCTCGCGGAGGTCCGGGCGCAGATCCGCGAGTACGACGACGGCCTGGGCGCCACCCCCATCCGCTCGGACATGCTCCCCATCATCGACGAGATCAAGGACCTGGGCTTCGAGATGGTCGTCAACGGCGAGACCAACATCAAGGGCACGCTCGTGAGCAGCCTCATCATCGCGCAGATCAAGGCCATGCTGCAGGGGCTGACGGGCCCGGCCATGCACCAGGCGCTCATCGACTCGGTGCTGGACACGAGCGCGAGGTGCCTCGAGGTGCTGGAGAAGGCGGCGGCCGAGGTGCAGCAGGCGCAGGGGGAGGATCGAAATGCGGAGAGCGAGGCGTCGCGATTGCCTCTGGCGCTTCCGCGGATGAACCAAGCTGATCAGCTCACACTGGACTGGGATTTCACGGTACGTTTTGGGAGTTTGATGTCGGGTGCTGGGAGGGGATGAAGATGATGTGAGATGGCTGCTGACGAGAAATGCTTGATGAATTATAGATTCCTGAAACAGACTTTGGCACTGGAGCCATCGATCCATCGATTAGTATGCTTGAGCATATGAACTGGATGTTTGACGACGAAATCCTCCAGGGGCCGCTACTTACTTGAAGCACTACCGCGACGGCACTCCCATCGTATTACATTTTCCAGGCGCTCCATCTCGGTGAAGTGGTCAGACATCTTTCACAGGAAACATCTTTTTGGAGAAATTCTCGAATTCAGCAAGTAACTCACTTCATTAATGTATTCCGGGTGCCTTAGCAAATTCTTGATGCACCAGACTCAAGCTACTTTATACCACCCCTCGCGATCTTCCAGCCATACCTCATAATTTGTTTTTCGCAAAGACGGTCTCGTTCCATCTAAGCCCTGCCACAAGGCATGAACTTGAGAGCCAGCCAATTTGTCATCTTGACCCTCCGGAAACCCAGATTGCACCAAAACTGAACGCAGATATCAACCTGCTCCTTGATGACCTCCTTCCTCTTCTCGCCCGTGTACTCGCCATACTCGCTCTCCAGAGCGCCAGGCGCCACAAACACCGAAAAAGGTTTCCCGTCGCTCGCTACCTTGTCGAGGATCTCCTGGACCAGGTCCTTGCCCAAGCCTTTCCGCCGGAAGGCCTTGGCAACCTTGATGTGCTCGAAGACGAGGACGTCGTTGGTGTCGAGCGCGTCGCCCCAGTCCACGACCCCGTTCATGGCAGTCTGCGGGGTTCGGTGCTCGGGGAGTAGACGCCCGTGGGGGGTGAAGAGATCCTTGGCCAGCTCTGCCGGCTCCTCGGCGGCGGCCGTCATTCGTTCTTGGAAGCGGGAGGGGTCGTCGCCTCGCTCGACTAGGTGGGCGGTGCAGGTGGCGATGACGGAATCGTCTATGGTTGTCTTCAATTCTGCGGACAAGGTCTTCACATATGGGAGGTTTGACGGGGGGTTTGCTCCGCCGTTGTTCGTGGCGGCTTGGTTGCCGGGTGTCTGTACTGCGGAGGGCATGGTGGGCGGGAGAATCGAGCGTTGAAGGATATCAGATATCTAAGTAGTGATGGATAATTGATTATGGGTTCTGATGTTTGTTGATATATGCTCTTTGAACGGCTGTGAAGAGAATGATGTTGGGAGCGATGCGAGTGGGAAAAACAAAGAGAAAGATGTGGAGGAAAGAAGAAGCTACCGAGTGATCAGGAGAGAGAAGTGTCGGCAGCAGGCGCGAGGCACCGGAAGAAGCTCTGGGCTGTCTTCATTCTACCTGCCTCAGGCTGAGCGAATCGAATTGGCCAAGCCTGAGGCATCGACGTTTCTTGCAGGAGCAGTTTCCGCAGCCAAAGTGCCCCTTCTCCAACGCCTGACTTGGTGTTCATTCGTTACTCTGTAGTAATTACCTCATTTCTCATAAGCTTTGGTTACAATGGAGGTAATAGGAATCAAGTTAGTACACTCAGGAAACAAAGATGGTAGTGAGCCGAGTAGCATATATCAGAAAGGTGTTGAACCAAGACTGATCCCAAACCCATCGCACACTTCAAGTTAAAGACCAAACCCGCCAAGGATGGCCTGGGCCTCATCATAATCTCGAAGAACAGCCTCCTCCCTTGCCACATCTCGCAGCACAAAGTCAACCTTGAACGGCTCGGGGCCCAGGATGAGGCCTGGGTGGAAGGCTGTCTCAACATCAAGGTCAAGGGGCTCCTTCTCTGTCGGCACGATATTATATGCCCAGAGCAGCTTCGACATGGCAACAAGAACCGAGTTTTGCGCAAATTGATCCCCAGGGCAGATCCTGCGCCCCGCGCCAAATGTATACGTTGCACGCTTGGCCGCAGTTTCCTGGGCTCCGACTTTTAAGCCGAGAGGATGGTTGAGATACCTGTCGGGAAGGAACTCGTCGGGTCGATCGTAGTCGTCGGGGTTGCGTTGCATAGCCCAGAAATTGGTGACAACGGTGGCTCCCTTGGGGATGCGGAAGCCCTTGTAGTTGTCCTCGCGGCTGACGACGCGCGGTATCCCATTAGGAGCTGCTGGGCAAAGCCGGAGAATCTTTTGATAAGATTTTAGCACCGTGGATTGATGACACGGGGAGGTGGATAAACCAATGGCAAGTGACTCACCTCGAGAAGACATGCTCGGATATATGGGATGCTTTCAATCACATCACCTGCTGGCGGTTTGTCGGGACTCACACGGCTGATCTCATCATGTGCTTTGGCCTGGGCATCTGGACAGGCAGCCATGTACAGCACGAAGCTGGACAACGTCGCCCATGTTGTGTCGACTGCTGCATCAATGAGGCCCCCACCAACATATGCAAGCTCATCATGAGAAAATGTGGCCTTTGCATTTTGTTTCTCTCTCTCCGCTTCCTCATCTTCCATTATCCTGGAAAGGACGGATTTAAATCTGCGTTGGGACCCGCCAGCCTTCTTTTTGGCTTCATTTCTGGACTCGAGTGTGGTCTCTAGATAGCTGAAGTACGACTCAAGCATGAACTCGCGCACCATTCGTGCGTTGCTCTTCCACAAAGCGAACCTCTCTGGCACCCAGCGCAGAAAAGGAAATGCATCAACGGGAGGTGCCTTACCTGGCTCCAGGAGCTCGAGCCAGACCTTCTGGATGCTGAAAAACCGATCGGCAAAATCTGGGTCTCGCTTCTCCAGGCGCTGCCCACAGACAGCCAGCAGCGGAGTGGCCAGTGCCCATTTCTTCAACTCCCTCAGAGTTTCCGAGAGTGTGCTCTTCAGCAGATTCCTCGACAGCGTTGTCGAGGTGGCTTCCTGCATGGGCATCATGTCCTGCAAGCTGTTCTTGCCCACGAGATACGCGGCCGCTGTGCGCCAGCGCCGCAGGTAAGAATCGTTCTGGACATTGAGGATATGCTTATGCCGATGCTCGCCAAAGACGTGCTCGACCGAGATGTAGCTGTACGGACGACCGGAGTAGCAGGCCGCTCGCTTGCTGAGGAGCTCATGGAGGACTTCCGGGCTTTGAAGGACAATGAGATCCGCTGTGCCGGCCTTGAGGCTGATTATTTCCCCGTAGATCCTTGACCACTCCTGGAACTTCAGATAGGGCTTCTTGAGCGGGATTTGATGCAAATTTCCCAGTCCGAGCACCGCTGGTGGACCTGGGGGGAAGTCCTTCGGTCGCAGAGTAGACAGGAAGTATTGAACAGTAAGAAACGCAAGATATATCGACACTGCAATTACGGCTGCAGATAGCCAGAGGGGTAAATACGACATGGCCGCCATTGTTGTCGTTTGACCGTCCTAGAACTCAACCACTAGGGGGGTTACAGGATATATATATCCCCATACAACAACACTCTCCCTGTTTGCCCCCATGAAATGACGAATCTAATACCACCCACCCATAGCTACTCCTCATACCACTGTAACCCTTTGATATCGCTGCTTTACTAAAAAGCAAAAAGACCAAATTCAACAACGGGATGCCAAATCGACAAGCAGCTATTGGGTAGCTTGAACCGGCACTGCCCCTGAAACGTACGCGAGACCTTTTCTTTAGTAGTGTCGGCGGGGTAAATTGACAACAATGAGACAGGGAACATAGCAGGGAAGCCTGCGTCCACTTCAATGCTACATCGTCATGCGATCGCTGTGATAGTGACAAGGTTGGATCGTAAGGTAGGATCAGAACGAAGCTTGGGGCTTTCCTGCAGTGGGCTCGGCCTTACGTATTAGTTCCACGATTGCTTCCGCCTTCTTCTTAGCCATCTGGTTAATCAAATTCGTGACCTCGGAGCTATAGATAAGTAAAGGGGTTAGTAAAATTCAACTCAAATTTACAATATAATAGAGCCAGACTACCTGGGTCTCGCATACGTACACTCTGGAGAGCTGAAAAGGGGAGAAAGGACTCTCACCGAAGCCCGTGAGAAAGGACTTGAAGTGCTTGGAAATCACCATCAAATACTCCTCGACCTGACGAGTTATCTTGCCGCGACGTACAGAGGCGGTGGTCATTATGATAAGGCCGAATATATGCATCGGCTGGTATATGATACCATACGGAACAAGGATGGAGCGCATGAGGCCGGCTTTTTGCAAAGCGAAGCTACTCTTGAAAGATTAGCCTATATTTCGGCGAGCATCAGAAATCGAAAAGACTCCCGGAGGAAGTGCTCCAAGGAACTCGCCCGCGATACGGGGAATGGCTAAACAGAATCTCGGTGGGCTCCATATGAAACTGGAAGAGTTTAGGGAGGCAGAGCCTCTCAACTGGGTGATATTGAATTTGAGGCACTCAAAATGCTATATTGCTTATTGTCGAGTCTGTGAGCGGTATTATCGGATCACTTAGAGCTAATAATAAATACCTAAGGGATAATACACGGAATGTTATTAATTTATATTATTTAATACTGCCCTTTTAGCTTTAACATCATAGAAGGTATTCTGGTTGTGACCATCTTTCAATCCAGTGTCTCATTTCTTCTGTCGCCCACTTGCCTCTGTTGAATGAAGCGAGGTGCGTTCTTGAAAATGTCCTGGGAACCACTTCAGGTCGTGGATTTGCCGCAGATATGAAATTATCCGACATATACTTGGAAACCGGTCGGGTGGAATCAAGATTTACAACATGCTGAACGATGTGATAGACCAGGGCCAGGCGCTTGACCTCCAGCCGAAGGATGAGATTGCAGTCATGGCGGGCCGCGCCCTCGAGATGTACGAAAACTCGAAGTATGAGGAGGCTCTGGCAAAGATGGATGAGCTGGTGAAAATTTCCCAACGTGACTTTGGTGGTGACGATGAAATGACGTTAGAAATGAAGAACAACCGCTCTGTGATTCTGGGGGAAATGAAGAAAGAAGAATCTGAGTGTCTTCGCTCACAATTAGAGGCAAATAAACACTACTCCGAATTAGATGGAAACGATTCTTATTTGGACTCAGGGAAATGAATCCCATCCAGACTTGGTGGGAGATGAACGTTCATTGAAGGCGGCGAAGAGAAGGGATCTTTCACTGTAGGGATATTAAAGACGAGGGTGTATTTTTTTAATAAATATTCTGAATGCAAGTATAGTATTAAATTTCATTATTCATGATGTAATGAGTAAATGTGCCTTCTCAAATTGAACGCAATATTAAAACCAAACAGCATCTTCTTTGGTTAACGTCGGTTCATTCACCTGGCTGGGGTCGATATAGGAGGCCAGTCTCTGGTTGGATTGTGCACTATAGGTTTTGCTCTGGCCAGGAAGAGAGGTAACTTAAATCGATGATGCTTACGAATCTTTGCTTCGCCCATCTGGCTCTTCTAGTCTCCTAGATACTGCCGAACATCTATCCCGAACACGCGCTAGAAATGGACTAGTTTTGGGAGAAAGCCCCGTTATGAACAAAGATGGACAGACTAATGTGACATCGCATACGAATACGATGGGAGGATCAGTCACCACAACAATGGAGTCCCTTCTACAGCTTCTGTCCATCCAGATCACTCCCTGAATCTAGGCGGCGGAGGGAGGGGGAGGGGGTTTGCGGGCCCGGGGAAGAGAGAGATAGACTCAACCAGTATCTCTGTCTCTCTGAACTTGAGGAAAAAGAGCGCCGTAAGTACTGGGAGGGGAGATCAAGGTTTAAGACGCCGGACTTAAGCTCACTCTGGACATATAGGACCCTGCTTGAGGAAAAAAGAATAGTAAGCATGAAAAGAAGACAGTCGCTACCCATGGCGCCGACCTTCATGGTGTCGGCACCCGGTAAGGTCATCGTCTTTGGCGAACACGCCGCCGTCTACGGGAAGCCAGCCATCGCCGCCGCCATCTCGCTCCGGTCCTACCTCCTCGTCAACACCCTCTCCAAGTCCCGTCATACCGTCACGCTGAACATGCGAGACATTGGCCTCGACCATACCTGGGACATTGCCGCTCTCCCCTGGGCCGCCTTCAACCAGCCCGAGAAGAAGAAATCCTTCCACTCCCTCGTCACTTCCCTAGACGACGACCTCCTCAACACCATCATCCCCCATGCCGAGGAGGTATCCGAGCATCTCCCAGAGCAGGACCGCAAGATCCACATCAGTTCGGCAAAAGCCTTCCTCTACCTCTTCCTCTCCCTCAGCTCGCCGCACAGCCCTGCCGTCATCTACACCCTCCGCTCCACCATCCCCATCGGCGCCGGCCTGGGCAGCAGCGCGAGCGTCTGCGTCTGCCTCAGCGCCGCCCTGCTCCTCCAGATCCGCGCCCTCGCCGGCCCCCACCCGGACCAGCCGCCCGAGGAGGCCGAGCTCCAGATCGAGCGGGTCAACCGCTGGGCCTACGTCGGGGAGATGTGCATCCACGGCAACCCCAGCGGCGTGGACAACACCGTGTCGGCGGGTGGCAAGGCCGTCCTGTTCCGGAGGCAGGGCGCGGCCGGCTCGTCGCCGCTGGTCACGCCGCTGCCCCGGTTCCCCAAGTTGCCGCTGCTGCTCGTCAACACGCGACAGGGGCGCTCGACGTCTACGCAGGTTGAGAAAGTGGGCGTGCTCAGGAGGAACCATCCCAAGGTGGTTGAGCCGATCTTGGAGGGTATTGGGGAAGTATCCAAATCGGCCCTGGAACTTATCTCGTCGACTGATTTTGATGGTGATAATGGGAGCATCAATGCGGCGGTAGAGCACTTGGGGACGCTGATCCGTATCAACCACGGATTCCTTGTTTCTCTCGGGGTATCACATCCTAGACTTGAGCGGATCAGAGAGCTGGTCGACTATGCGGGGATAGGATGGACAAAGCTGACGGGCGCGGGAGGCGGCGGGTGCGCCATCACGCTGTTTCGGCCGGATGTGGAGGAGGAGACGATCCGGGAGCTGGAGCAAAAGTTCGAGGCGGAGGGGTTCGAGAAGTACGAGACAGTTCTGGGCGCTGATGGCGTGGGGGTTCTCTGGCCGGCCGTGTTCCGCAACGAGGATGATGATACGGCGGCCGAGGAGATTGACCAGGAAATGTTTGAGAAGGCCGAGGGGGCCCAGGGAGTTGATCGGCTTGTTGGTGTGGGAGCGCAGGAGAACCGGAAGGGTTGGAAGTTCTGGAGGAGGATGGCGGTCTAGATGGATGGCTAATAATGAATGGATAGGCGTCATACTTCATATCAATACTCTCCTCTGCATCGTAGCACTGAGAAGAAGTATAGTATACCTAAGTCTTATTCAGTGTATTCACTCTCTCTATTCCTACCTAAGAAGGCAGAGTCGCCGTGAGAACACCAAGGAGGTCCCCAAAACACCTACGCATCTTTAGAAAACAGGCGTAGAGAAATCTATGCATCTTGATTTGTATTAAATCTTGGTATTAATGGGCACCAGAAGAAATGGCTTGACGCTGCCCATGTTGATTTACCTCGAGAGAATTGTTTAGTAATTTCCGCAAACCAGAATACTTCAGCCTGGAAACTCGCCAATCTTCCAGGTTGGCTTGTATTATCTCTCGTGATGTTAACATCACCTCTTCGGTAATGATCTTCAGCATTCAACCTGCGTAGTGCTTGTCATAGGTCGGCATTTTCGAGAAGCCAGGATATTTGATGTAAATCCTACCAAGATTGTTGACTTTTCAGACTACTTCTGACTTCACAGGCTAAGCGAAAAGGAACTGAACTTTTGAAAATCCACTCACTTACATTGTTGCTTGCATTCACGAAAGGCATGTCGATCTGTTGGGAAGTGTCCGCATGGGGCAATACGATCTCGGCCCACAAGTCTCTGGAAAAGCTCGACTTCAAGTGGTGTAATAAAGACCTTTTGACTAGGATATCCCGGGTCGGAAGCGGGGATCTAAGACAGGAAGAATCTTCCTGACATAAGTTCGCCTCTGAAGGAGACGCCCGATCGCGCAAGGTGGAGCTTATTCATGGCATCTGTCACTTTTGGGTGAGACCTCGTGTCTAGAGGCGGAATCTCGTCTATGTAACGCATTGATCGTATGGCCGCCTGTGCAGGCTGCAGGCGCAATGGCAGGGCAGACTTATTAATTGCGGTTGTAATTCCTTGGCCAGTATTATATAAAGCCATGCTAAGCTGAGAGTTTGAACTTGATTTTGCTGGCCACCGGGAAGAACATCGCGTCAGTAGCTCTCATTGATCATGCGTCTCAGCTTCTTGTTCTGTGGCCTCGTCGCCGCTCTGGCTCACGCGCAGCCCTTTCTCGATCCCCGAGCCGAAAAGCCAGCATATTTTATTGTGACCGGTGACTCAACTACCAACAAGGGAACTGGTTGGGGAGAAGGCTTCATCAGCAATGCCCAGAACGGCGCGGATGGTGTGATCCGCTCCAAGGGAGGAACAACTACCGTCACCTTCAAGACTGGCGGCTGGTGGGACAAGGCCATCCAGTCTGTGAAGGACAACAAAGCCAAGTACCGCCCCATCGTCACCATTCAGTTTGGACACAATGACCAGAAAGCGGATGCCGGTATCTCTCTCAGCCAGTTCCAAAACAATATGAAGAAGCTGGCCGAAGAGGTCAAAAGTGCAGGCGGAACGGCGGTAGGTGCAGGCTCATTAACCGAACATAGCCCCAGCTGACACCACCGCAGATCATTGTTACCTCTCTAGCCCGTCGTGTGTTCCATGATGGGAAGGCCAGCGAGAATCTCAAGGATTGGGCAGACGCAGCCAAGGCGGCGGCCAAGGCAGCGGGAGCGAAATACCTAGACCTCAACCGTGCCAGCACCGACTACCTGAACAAAATCGGAGAGAAGGATGCTGCAAAATACGACAAAAAGTCTGGAGACAAGACACACTTGAATGCCGCGGGAAGCACAGTCTTTGGCCGGATTGTGACCGACTTGATGGGCGAGGCGAGGCCGGATTTGAAGACCTACCTCAAGGCAAATAAGAAGTTGAGCGACAAGATTGCCAACGGGGAGTTTGCTACTGGTAACGAGTAATTTTGCATTCAAGTCTGCTCCTGACTAGGTAGTTCGTCAAGGCGAGTTGAATGGATTACATCAAGAGCTCGAATCAAGAGTGTTGGCACACTTAGCGGTCAGAAGAATATTAGACATTAAATAAGAGTGCTTGCTATTACTGTGAATTATCCCTCCACTCACGACCTAGATCACTACAGTGTGATAGTAACAACCATCAATCTATTCCGGCAGTGAGCACCACTTCTTGATCACCGACCCCCGAGGATGCCGGTTTAGGTTCCTCAGATGGCTGCTGTAGCAATCAAACAGACTGACACAGTCCTCGTCCCAGGGCGAGCGGCACGCCCCGACCATGTGGTAAGACACCACCGTGATGCGGTAGCCGCCGCTGCTCCGGCCCGACACGTCGTCCCCGGCCTCGATGGTGACGCTGAAGTCGGAGTTGCACCGCTTGCACGAGGACACCGAGTCCCGGCACGGCCTGAACACCATCCCGCCCTCGTCCCGCGCCTCGAGCTCCGGCAGCGACGCCGGCCGCAGGGCGAAGCACGACCCGACCGCCGTGTGGGGGCACACGTACAGCGTCCAGCTCAGCACGTCCTGCCTGAACGTCTCGGCGGGCACGTCGGCCCAGACGGGCGTCAGGACGTGGCGGATCCGCACGATGAGCTTGTCGTCGACGATCCGGCCCTGCGTCGCGTGCACGCTCTTCCTGCTCCCCGCGATCTGCGGGCGCGTGGTCGTCGAGAGGTTCTCTATGCCTATCCCGCAGGGGGACCCGTGGAGGTGGCGGTTCATGGCGAGGCGCGCGTGGTACCAGTTGATGTCGACGCTGGTGCCCAGGAGGTTCAGGCCGATGGTGTGGTGCTTGTAGTTGCCGAAGCGGCTGATGCTCATGAACTCGGCCCAGGACTTGTCCGGGCCCCAGTACTCCTGGAACGGGTGCAGCTTGGTGCACATGTCGCAGAAGAAGAGGCGGTCGCCGACGTTGGGGTCCCTCTCGAGCAGCTGGAGGAACTCTGACCGCGCGGGCTGGGAGCTGCTGACCGAGGCGAGGGCTAGCGGTTCGCGGAGATGATATGAGGCTCTGCTGGCCAGGGCGAGCGATGCGGCTGAGCATTGGTCCAGTTTGCTCGAGACGTGCAGATATAGCTCGACTGGGAGGTTCAGAAGAGGCGAGTCGTTCCCAACAGATGAGTGCAAAGTCAGGTATTGCGGCAGGGCCTCAACGGGAGGGTCCTTGCTGAGGATTTCTCCTCTGCTCCTGGGTGAGCTGCAGCACTGGCCCATGGTAGGATCGTGGCAATTGGATGAAATGGTGAGCCCTCCGTGCCAGTGCTGGTCCAGTGCTGGTGTGAGAGGGGCAATTAGGATCTCATGGATGGGTGATTGCCATGATTATAGATCGGTATTGGAGAAAAGTCTATTTGAATGCCTCTGGGAGAGTCCGCCGGAAGAGGGATCATGGGAGCTTACATCACGGGTGACTTCATTATGGCTGAATAGGCATGGCAGATTTTGAGCCCATTGCCGGGACGCTCTAGTGGATGTTCGTTGTAGCGGCTATGAACAGAAACGTACATGGTTCATACTTTCGATGCGCTATATTGGTATGACTCTGTGGTGGGAGCCGGATTTGGGATGGCACACGGGCTTGGTCCTGGAGCCAAAGCTTGATCATTGCCCACTAGTCCCAGGGAAGAGTTTATTTATCAGTGCTCTCTCTGCAGTAGATGACTGGTGGATGGGCCGGGCAATTGGATCAGCCTGGTCCTGATAGAAGCAAAGGAGCAAGCAAGAGTGCAGCTTGGGTTGGGATTGGGGTAACGGCGATTCATCACAAACTCGGCTCGGCTCAATCAAGCATGTGGTACGATGAGATCAGAGATCCACATGTGTAAAACATGATTGCTTAAACCTTAAATGCATGTGCCGGGTCTCAAGTTGAAACCCCAGTCGAGGGAGGCATCTGGGTCTGTTCATGGCCTGCCTCCTCCGCCTGAGACCAGAGGGCAGACATCCCTAGATCCAGAACACGTCTACAATGCATCATGACTTGCCAATAATTTCTACTTACCTTCCTTTACTTGCCAGCATCCAGTAAGCTGTCATTGCCTATGTGTGGGGGAATGATAGCCCAATGTCACGGCAAGTGAACACCCGAACACCGAGCCGAGGAGATTCTCCATAAAGGATTCATCATCATCTAACTATGCGTCAAGCCGTTAACAAAAACCACACACGCTATGCCTATCCACAATGCATCATATACCACCCACTCATGTGCTCGTCTTATCGTTGCTGCTCGCCGTGTCCGGCATCGGGATGGGTCCTCCCGGAGAATCTTCCCTTCGCGCCGTCAGAACCTCGACGCCAGTCTCGGTAACGAGCAGGGTGTGCTCTGTATCAACATGAGTATAGCACGCATCAATGGGAGCAGGGAACACATACCAAACTGAGCAGTCCGCGACCCATCAACGGTCGCATTCGTCCAGTTGTCGGGCCAGTACACCTCCTTGGGCTTCCCCAGAGCGAGGATAGGCTCGATCGTGAACGTCATCCCGGGCTTGCACGTGCCAACCGCCTTGTTCTTGCCGTAGTGGGGGATCCACGGAGGCGGGTGGAAGTTGGTGTTGATGCCGTGCCCGCCCCAGGTCGCGACGATGTGGCAGTCCCGCGACTTGGCGTGCTTCTCGATGGCGTTGCCGAACTCGCGGAACGGGGTGCCCGGCTTCACGAGCTTGATGGCCTCGTCCAGGCACTCGCGGGTCGTCTCGATGATCCTCACGTTGTCGGGGTTGGCCTTGGCTCGGTCGCCGACGTAGTAGGTCTCGTTGAGGTCGGCGTGGTAGCCTTCGTGGTAGATGGAGATGTCGAGGTTCAGGATGTCGCCGTCGAGGAGGATCCGTTGGTCGGGGATTCCGTGGCAGACAATCTCGTTGGGTGAGGTGCAGAGCGACTTGGGGAAGTGGTTGTAGTTGAGTGGCGAAGGGTACGACTGTTGGTTTACCATAGTTAGCCATGGATCGTGAATAGCCTGTTTGGCCGGGGCATATTGGATCCTACCTTGCGCTCTATGCAAGCCTTGTGGCAGACTTCGTCCAGGTAATCAGTGGTGACGCCAGGCTTCAGAGCTGCTGCGGTGATGTCCAGCACTTCTCGAGCCAACCGGCACACTTTACGCATGGCCTCTTGCGCCTTTGCGTCGAGTATATCGATCTTGGTTCGGTTCAGCCGTCGCTCGGCATTGGAAATCCCAGTGTCGGCATAATCTGGACGTCGGATCGATTTGGGGACGGTTCGCATGGCCGAGAGGGGGTACACGGCACGGACGGAGCCGGTGTAGGGGTAGTTTGGGAATGGATTGTAGAATCGACTGGCTATACACAGAGACAGAGGTTAGAGACAAGGAATCGGAGGTTGGATCGAGGAGGCGTTGCTGGGAGTGCTACTTGGCTTCTTGTCATCTTGGCCGGATTTATGCCTCGGCTTGTGGTCGTTCTGCGCGACAGCAGGATTAGCTGAGCAGCCCAGAAGGAACCGTGAAAGGAGGGGCAATCATCAGGAAGCAGACAAACCAACCCAATTCCTCTTGAAGCAGTCTTGGGAGCAGAAGAAGCTGTCCTTGTTGCCCAGCTTCAGGCACGTGGGGCACTGCAAAGTCCCAGCGTCGTTGCTGCAGTCTGCCCCGAGGCATTTCCTCTTGGCCTGAGGCTCGGCGTCGGCGGCACTGTCGGACATCTCGATAGCTCGGCTTCACGGGGGGTGGGATGGAGGAATGAAGCAAGGTGGTGTCGGCTTGGTGAGGTGCGCAGCGGAATTGGGTGTTGTAGGATCAAGGGAGACGGTTTCGATTGACAAGCCGGAAGTGGCATGAATATTTACGTAGCGGGGTACTTAACCCGGTATATGCATGCTGCCTCACAGATGTCAACCAACACCACAAATGATGGAAATGATCAGCCGAGCGCAAGATGCTAAGGTTACTGGTATCTGGTAGACTAAATTGGCCATTAAGGGCAAGGAAATTCCATTTGTTCCAAATATAAGTTGCTAGGGAGCGGACCTGTAAAGTATATGCATCATGCAACTGGCCAAAGCCCTATGTCCAGTTTGGAGTCTAGACCCCTTGAGAGGACTTGCTTTGGTTTTGATACGCCGAAATAAGTTCAAGGTTCTCCTATGCTGTGTGATTGAGCCCGGGACTGGAATATCTGTGGAAAATTCGACCAGTCCCAGCTGATCTCGTCGGGAAAATTCGAAGTCCAATTGTCGAACCACATCACATCGTCGTTTAACATCCCGAGTTGGGACCCGCCGGTGAAGAGGCCGCCTGCTTGCGGTTCGTCCTGAGAATCGCATGAAGATGCTGTCACTGGCCAGCTCATACCAACCGCCTGGTCGGGTCCATCTGATCGCGGCTCGTGTCGGCTGCCAAACGATGGAAGCCGGCCTTCGCTCGCACCTATTGACGAAGCTGTTGCTCTAGAATGCCTTGCCGCCTTGATTGAATCACTTGAAAGCCTAACAAGCCGGTCAAGTAACGATCCCAGATCATCGTTGCCCCTGAAACTCCAGTAATGCAGCTCCCTCAATGCACTGGCCGCAGTTTCAATCAAACCCAGATCCATTCCCGCCACGTGTGACCGTGGCCGGGTGATTATTGAAACTACCAGCGTCGCCAGGGAGTTGAGGGGCGCAGTAAGTGATGACAGAGCGGCGTTGAAATCGGAGTCTACACCTTCAATAACGAGCCGGAGAGTCTTCCTCGCGGCATCAGCCACCATGGACTGGCCATTTCGTATCACCGAGTACCATGGCTTGTCTTTGGCTATTACGCTCACTGCCGACTGGAGGGCTTCTTTACTAATGAGTAAGCTGTTGCGAGATAGAATCATTATTCTTGGGGCATTGTTAGACAGCGTCTTTGAAATATGAAATTCGCAGTAGATTGTCACCTACGCGGAGTGATATTGCATCGAGATATAGGAGGCAACCGGGTGAAGTCTAGAATTATAAATCGAGTCCGAGGTTGGCCTATTTGATGTCGTATCAGTCAACTGTAGATGTCAACCATCATTCCGTCTTACCTCAACTCGGCGGGCATTGACTCAGCCCACTGTATAAGCTTAATACAGCTCTCTCCCGTAATTTCCACCTTTTCGCATATTGATCGATAGAGCTCGTCGTCTTGATCTGTTTCTTCTTCTTGTCTGCTCGCACGGACAGACCGTTTGCCTGCATCACTCAGCAACCTCGCCAGCTCAAAAAGCTCTTTGCAGCCGAGCGTATCAGGTAGTTCGGCCTCTGAAATATCCCGAAGACTTGAGTGACGCCCGAGTTCAAAGGCAAGCAGTTTTTCAATTGTGTATATATAGACCCAGAGCTTTCTCTTTTCCTGAGCCATGGAGTATTCAAGAGATGTTCGCTCTTGGGAACGGGTCGTTTGCTGGTTCAGCCCCAATGATGTTGCAATCGATGCGGCAAAGTTGACCATGTGCCATGCCTCTAGCAGCTCGTTACTGGATTTCAATGCCAGGGAAAATAATATGAGGCTCTTCAGAGTTTCAATGCTAGGGTATCTCATGACGTGCCCGAGCATTGTTCTACAGCGATTGAGGTAACATCTGGCATCAAAGCCGGAAATTTGGTGAGGGCCTGAGATGTAACCCAAGACGAGGACGGCCAAAATCTGCAAAATCTGTGACGGTCCATTCCTTTGACCAATTTCGAAGAAGCTTGACTCGAGACATGCCTCCAGACCGGCCGTGCACTCCTTCCACTCAAGCAAAGGGAAGATTAGGTTGGGACCTTGGAAGAAGCACTCTAAGAGTTCGTGTGCAGATACCTGATTGGGGAGTTCCCATTGGCTAATCAGGCTTGCATCAGAAAAACTCATTATGTCTGCTTTGCGATGTTCCAAGGACTTGGTAGGACCCTGCCGGAGACCCAGCCGGAATATGGCCAGATCTAACCAATCACTAGCCATCTCTACAGACGAGTTCCCGATGGTATTTCTTACCAAAGGCAATCTACCCTGAAACCGGGAAGGTGATGATTGATTTAGAGAATCTTCAACCTCATCTCCATCGCCGTGATTGGGGGTTCGATGCTGGCTTTCAAGATCATCTTCATACCCGATCTCTGGAAGCTCTAGGGTAGTTGAGAAACTAAGATGGGAATGGCTCGTAAGTTGCTCGCCAGCATCATCTTCCGGTATCAATTGATTGACTGGAGAAGCGACTGAAGCATCATCTAATACTGAAGGGATAGAGCGGCGCTGTCGTCCTGCCTCATGCCGGTCTACTGACTTGCCTGGCCTTCGCTTATCAGTGGTGATGCAAGGCACTCCGGCGGCCCGGCAGGCATCGCAAGACGGTTTCCGCTCGTCGCATCGGGTTTTCCTGGCTCGGCAATAGTTGCACGCGAAGTTGATCCGGCGCTTCTTGCTCCGTGGCGGGTCTGTGTGGGATTTCGCTGGTGGCATGGCGATGGACTTGCAAGTGAACCTGGATTGATCACCTAGGATGAGATCCCGAGCTTTCGGTATTTCTTTGAAATATGAGATCTATCCTTGGACAGAACCGACGGTTCGCTAAGTCTGGGTTGTGCGGGGAGTGGCAATATCCCTGTTAAAAAGGGGGGCTACGGGATGTGGAGGAGGAGGTGAGTTCCCCATGGGGTATCCAAACTTGGAAGTCAATGAGATCCAGTTGAGTTACCGAGCCGAGATTTCGCTTCTGTGTTCTCATAAGGGAACTCGCCTCCCTCGACTTCAACTCTTCAAGCAGTAGATCGTGAACTCCTTTCTTGTGCAAACTACAGTCACACCACCGATTCTTCTCCAATTATCCTTCAAGATGGGCTCCCGGAAATCTGAAGATGATCCCAACGTTGAAACGATCGAGACAACTTTGGAGTTTGATGCCGATACGCACCGCCAACCTCAACCTAGCGAAGGCTTCATCAAACTCATCCAAAATGATTCTGTTATTTTGATCCCTCGCCCAAGTCAAGATCCCAAAGGTATTCTTGCCCTCTTTTTCGCTGTCACTCGTTGGGCCATCCACTGATTCCAAGATGAGACCCGTTGAATCTCCCGACATGGCACAAAGGCGTTATAATATTACTTGTCGGCCTGTACAGCGCCATCTCGGTCCTTGCGACATCTGGCCTCGGTGCCGTTTTCCCATACGTCGTCAAAGACTACCCCGACCAGGCTACAAGAGCGACCGATCTGTTGATATACCCTACTCTATTCATGGGAATTGGAAACCTTGTATCCATGCCCCTGACACTGGCACTCGGGAGACGGCCCATCTTCTTGATTTCCTTACTGATGCTCGCCGTGACTGGTCTCTGGTGCGCGTTTTCGACCTCCTTGACTAGCCACATTGCCGGGCGTAACTTCCTAAGCATGGCGGCCGGGCAGAGTGAAGCCCTTGCTCCTTTCATTGTTGAGGAGATTCACTTCCTGCATGAAAGGAGTACCAAGATTGCTTGGTATATCGGAGTCCAGGCAGCAGGAACTGCGGGTATGTTTGTTGCAACAACTTACATTGTTCCGCAGTTTGGTCTCAAGTGGTGGTATTTGATCATAACCTTTATCTCTTTCGGGATCTTGGCTTTATCGTTTTTCTTCGTTACGGAGACAATGTACAATAGAGCTGATGACCCCCTGGGTAAGTATTGGTTTACTTTAATTATCGTCTCTCTACACTACATGTACCCTGGTGCATCATATTAATGTGACTTGCGTCTTAGCCGAAAGTGATCCCGATCAGAAGCCGACGACACGCGAATCTCACCGGGTGCGACCTGAAATATACGGCCCTCGAACATGGAAACACGACTTGAAGATGTTTCATTACAAAGCGAACTGGAGTGAAGTTCTCATATTTTACAAGCAAACCGCCCAGGGATTTTGTATCCCGTCAATCATGTGGCTTTTGTTGTTAAATGGCGCTTGCCTCGGTGTCTACGTCTACCATGCGTCGACGTTCGCAGTCATCCTAATGGCCGAACCTTACAACTTCAAGTCTGCATGGCTAGGATGGGTCCAACTTGTTCAAGTCTTGGACTGTGTTCTTTTGATCCCCATTGTGGGATACGGGTCTGACTTACTAGTTAAGCGTCTCAGTGCCTGGAGGAAAGGGATGTTTGTGGTACGTAGGCAAGCCATTACCTTTGAGAAATATTCGGCGACTAATATTATAGCGACAGCCCGAGGATAGATTCATCTCTCTCGCACTTCCAATAATTGCTGTTATCCTGGCATGCGTCATATATGGGCAAGCCGGCGCCCACCCAGAGAAATGGCACTGGATGGCGATTGCGGCTCCTTACCATATTGGTTTGTTCGCCTTCATGAGTGCCAACCTTGTGGCAATCACATATTCCATCGACAGCTTCCCCAAGCAGGGCGGGGCTCTTCTGATGGTCATTTGCGTCGGCCGCGGATTCATCAGCTTCGGGCTGAGCTACTCCACCGTCCCCTTGATTGATGCAACCGGGTATGATGGAGCCATGAACATTCTGGCCATTATTTGCGGTGTCTTGGGTGCCATCACAATTCCAATGTACTTTCTTGGTCCGAGGTTCCGCAGGTGGGCGTTGAGGACGTTTTGGGCAGTCGACAAGAGTTTGTGAGAAGAGATGTTATGTTTCTACCGCCCGAACGTGAGTAGAGCGGACTCTGACCGTTAGGAGATGGGATCGGAAATCAAATCAACCACGCTTTCTCCTTTGACCTTCTTAATTTTAATATCTGAATAAATACCCAAAGGATCGTTTATCGCGTATTAAAGCGCCTGAAGAACAGCTTTCGAACTTGCCTCCTAAGTATAAATTTTCTTAAAGAGCCCCGCCAGGCCCAGTCAGTTGCCGGTTGGTTTCACGATCGTCCAGTATTTTGCTGTGGTACGTTCTACTACCCACGAGCTCAGTTCCCTGCTAGAGCTTGATTTGCTCCTATACTATATGCAAAATGGGGGAGCGCGAGGAGCCAGGCAAGTGGGTGACTGGAGAAATGAGACATTTAACGGAGGAGCGACTATGAACAGACCACCTTCTACAGTCAATAGAAACATGCAGTAATATCAATTCAATTAAAGCAACAATATCTACTATATTGCCTTTTATGTATGTATTATAATCACTCAATAATCTGATAATACTGGCCGCCGACTTGACAATAAGCCGCTTAATGTTTGAGTGTCTCAAAGTCAATGCCGCCCAGTTGTCAGGATTTACCGGAGTTGGCTAGAAGGCTGTTTAGTAAATCTGAAGGATTGTCCATCGGAGTAGCCTTCTTGATGATCTGGTCTTAGAGGTGGAACAGATTCATGGGTTGTAGGATGGGTAAGTTGAGAATTAGATATTGCTGTGAATTCTTGTAGATCAGTTCATCCTTCGCCGCGTTTATAAACGGATCAAAATATGAGTCTCTAGGGTGGCCCACCAGAACCTCAAGGGAGTTCTATATACTGGACGGGGTTGATTGCTGAGAAATTTTGGGTCGAGTTGTTATAGGGAAATCGGCGGTATTTAAATGCTTAGCAGGCATATAGCTAAGCGATTTATTACTGATGTCTAGCTCACATACAAGGCAGCATTTCTTTTCTTATTAGTCAAACCAGTTGATTTGGCCAATCGTTTGGTGCCACGATTTGAACCGCCTCACAAGTAAGCCCGCAGGATAAGGCGCATTTCACTCGGCGTAAAATGTTGTGTATCAGCGTGAGGCGCACTCCTGGCCCCCCCCTCTCTCTATAAAGACGCCACGTAACCCGACTGAAATGCTGAGAGGAAATTATTCATATTAGAGTGAAGCCGCGAATACTCCAAATTGCTTTACAAGAGCATCCGCCTACAGAACAATATATACTGGCGGGCTCATATACATACATCATTAATGTCGTCCTCCAAGCCGATAGTACCTCATTCTCCTAAAAGTGCACGGAAGTTCGACCGTGTCGCTTCGATATTTAGAAGAAGATATGATAACTCACGGGCTACCGGCGATTTAAAGACTGGAATCGTCCTTCGCTACATAGCGCTCAATCTCACATCAGAGGAGGATCCGGGAAAAGCGGCCCGATACGACAGTCTGGCGCTTGAATATGGCGAGAAATACGCTGAAACGAACAACTTTGTTGACCTTGAGACCCTCATATGGCATCGCCAAAAAGCCCTCGAGTTGACGTTACCTGGGGATCCCCAGTATGAGATCTATCTTGAGAGTTTGTTGGATAAACTGAGTATGAAATACGACGCAACAGGAAGCTTATCGGATCTTGATATGGTAATCGAATCTCATAAGCACTTGATCGCTCTTACTCCAGCCGTCGGTTTTGGTAGACAAGTTGACCTAAAACTACTTAGACAAGTTGACCTAAAACTCCTTGGTACTGAGTATGGATACCGATATGAAAAAACAAAATCCCTCTCAGATTTTGAGGAAGCGGTTCGCCATTACAACTCTGCTATTGACTTGAACCCCAATGATATATTGTTGGTGCCGGGTATATTTGAGCACCTTTCATCTATATCTCGAAAACGATATGAAGAAACGAACGAAGAAGACTACCTCGATGTATCAATAACATACGGCGAAATGGCAGTCAATTCAACTCCAGAGGACAACAGCGACAAGGTTTGGCGGCTTCGCAAACTGGGGATTAGTTACCATTCGAGGTTCTTAATATCGCACTCCTTATTTGATATCGAGCCGGCGGTTCATTGTTATCGACAGGCTCTCGTCCTGGTCCCGGAAAATTCTCACGAGCGCTTCGAGCTTCTCAAATACCTAGGGCTTTGTTTTCGGCAAAAGAGCGATGAAACATTTTCCGCAGACGACCTGATGGCATCCATACAGTATTTTGAATGTGCCTTTGAGGTGGAATCATGTCACCGTGAAGACCGTCAAAGTCTTTGCAAAGTCATCGGAACAGAGTTTACTGCTCTGTATCGAATGACAGAGCATCTTCCGTACCTTGATACAGGTATCCAAAAGCTTCATAACTATGTCAACGAGGTTTTAATTGGCAATCCAAGGGAGATGTTAGAGTGCCTGGAAACACTCGCCCTTGCGTATGAATTGAGACACACGCGAAGTGGAGAGAAAGCTGATCTCGACATGCTTATCCAGCATTGTAGGAGAATCCTCGATGCAATCCCATCTGGTAACCCATATCGTCCCAATTACCTTGCAGGGCTTGCTTCTCGATACGAATACTGTTACTTTCAAACTGGTGCTCTCTCCACTCTTGATTTCGCAACTCAGCTACTCGATGAAGCTATTATTAACATTTGTCCTAAGGAGGTTGCCAAAAAGAGCAGTCATTACGAGTCAATTTCTGCAAATTATAGGTATCGGTATCGTAGAACAAACGAACTTGATGACCTCAATAGAGCCATTCAATATTCTATAGATGGTCTTTCTTTGACACAAGAGGGCCATGAAGGGCCCCCAATGCTTCTCTACTCCCATGCAGATCTTTATTTACTTCGGCATAAGAGAAACGAAAGAATAATTGATTTAGAAACAGCAATGCAGTTAAATCATCAAGCACTGGATTCAACGCCAATTGACGACCCTCTGAGAGAATTCGGACTTCGAAAACTGGGGTATATATACACAGAGAAGTATGTGATCAGCAAAAGTGATGCAGACTTCGATGCCGCCATTCAATACCTTCAAGCTTCACTCGCAAATCAGTCCCACGATCAGCGGAGCGTGGCAAATACACTTTATGCACTTTACGAATGTTGCTTCCGTAAATATCAAGTAACAGAATCTTTGGAGGATCTCAATGCGGCTATTAAATTCTGGGAACAGATGTCCCATCACTCAAGTCAATATCCCCATGCAAACATGATCAGCAAAGCAACAGACCCCGGATACGCGTTGTGGTTACGATATTATCTCCATACGGGCGAGGAAGCGGACCGCGAGGCAGCAATTAATAACTTTCGAATAGTTTTGGACAGCGATAGAGCATCCGTAAGCGACAGGCAACTTGCTGGAGAAATTCTACTCTTCGCTCATGCAGAAAACGGGGAGTGGACATCCGCATATCAAGCTGCTTGCAAGACGACCCATCTTCTCTCTTTTCTAGCGCACCATGCTCTCGAAAACCACGACAAGCAGCACTTTCTGGCAGAAGCGGAATCCTTGGCTTCGGATGCTGCTGCTATGGCAGTTATGACAGAAGAAAATGTATATGAGGCGATTGAACTCCTTGAGATCGGACGTGGCGTTATAATGAACGCCCTCAATGCAAGAAGACTAGATCTTTCAGCTCTCCGTGAAGATTGCCCTTCATTAGCTCAAGAGTTTGTGACTCTTCGAGACCAACTCTATGAACTACACCAGTCATCACTAGAGAATATTGATCAACGCCACGAGATAAGCGACAAATTCGAGCAATCCATCAGGAATATCAGAAAACTGAAGGGATTCGATCACTTTTTGAGGCCCCACTCAAAAAGTGATATGCACGCTTTTGCACAGCGCGGGCCAGTCGTGATTGTCAATACGAGCATCTATCGATGCGATGCATTCATCATTGACCAAGCGAAAATGTATACCTTACCGTTACCCCAGCTACGACTTCTCGACATCAATGAACAAACAACGAAACTTGAACATCTAGACAGCGATGTACTTGAGTGGCTTTGGGACACAATCGCAGTACATGTTCTAAATAAACTGGGGTTTTGCCAGAAACCTCAGGATGATGATATGCCTCGCATATGGTGGGTTCTCACTGGACCTCTCAGCAAGTTTCCAATCCATGCAGCAGGATATCATAAACAGAACTCGGCACAGACAGTCTTGGATCGAGTGATATCATCTTACGGTCCCTCTGTTGCTATGCTCATCTACGGCCAACAGAGCTGCGACCAGCTAGACAAGCCCCAGGAGACCGGCAAGGCTGTCATTGTGGGCACAAAGGACCTTTTCTATGTAACCGAGGAGATAGAAAACGTGGAGGATATATGTAGCTCGATGAAGCTGGAAATTATGAAGCCCATGCCCCGCCGAAAAGATATTCAATCAGCAATGGACAATTGTACCATTTTCCACTTTGCTGGTCACGGGCGTATGAATAGCTTGGATCCATTGAAAAGCCATTTAGTCTTGGAGGGTGATTCACTTACCCTTGACGACATACTCAAATCAAATTTGGCCAGCCACCCTCCGTTTCTAGCATATCTTTCTGCTTGTGGAACTGGCCAGATTGGGAAAGATGAGTTAGTTAACGAAGGCCTCCATCTCATCAGCGCATTTCAGGCTGGTGGATTCCAGAATGTTATTGGCACTCTGTGGACGGTAGATGACAGAATCTGCATGGATGTGGCGACCGAGACATACAAATGGATTGCCCATAATCAAATGCGCAGTAGATCGGTCAGCGAGGGACTCCACCGGACAATCCGGCATCTACGAGATCATTGGATCTTGGCCAACACTGAGCATAGGGGAGACAAACACAGGGGCCCTGGAAGGGCTCAGAAAGTGTCACTCAAGTCAAGAGACATGATACCCGTGGAGGGAGACTCTCCACTGCTGTGGGTTCCATTTGTTCATTATGGAGTCTAACTAAATTAGCTATCGATGAGGAAGGTGAAGGCTGGGAAGAAATTGTTTCCTAAAGAGTAGAGGTAAAAGAGTGTTTACTTGGCGGGGAATGCGTATCTTCCATAGTTGCAGTGTCAGGGAAGCAAGTATCAGTTTGAAGGAATATTGAGGAGCATATCCCATATGGTGAGTATGAATCTATAATTCATTCTAACATCCGGGCAGTCTTCAGTGGCTGAGCAGACCTTTCTAAAGCGCCGCGAAGGTCAGCGTGTGCATGATTATTAATCCGTTTCGTTGATTCTACCAAGATTTTGTACAAGATTTACTAAAACCAGAGATGATATATGCCATGGGTCGGATTTATTTGCCTCCACTTGTCTCACGAATTCTCTATGAAGCAAGAAGTGGTTAAATGTTGCTTAAAAGCTCATCATCTCATTGAAAAACAGCTATCAATATATCTCGAGTTAAGCAGAGACAGCCTTGATGTAGGGAATGCCGGTTAATTTGAATCCCCTCTCAGAAAGCTCAACAGGCTTCCTAGGCTTCCAGTCGTTGTATGGGCAATCCTTGCCGCCTCGCTTGATTGGAACTCCGCCAACATTCAAGGCATTGGGCCAATGCGTGGTGCTCTTAGTCTCATAGAAAGCATTCTTCTTTCGCTCCAGCTCCTCCTCGCTGGCATCTGTCGCGGGCATGTAGCAGGTATAAATGCAAAATCGAGGCGCGTCGCCGGTTGGGCTGAGGTTATAGTGCGGGCAGCGGCTGTCCCAGACGAGAAGGTCGCCCGGCTCTGCGTTGAGCTTCTCCCACTTGCAGCCCTTGTTCTCGAGCCATTTCATACCCCTCTCCGTGAAGCCGTACCATTCCTTGGTCCAGGCCCAGATCTTATCCGGCTCGTCCTTGAATTCCTCGTGGAACTCTTCGCTGAGTCGGTAAGCACCCTTGCAGACGATTAGGCCGCCGTCATTCGGCCCATTCGGGAGAAGGTTGACAAGTCCCTGGAGACATCGGAAGCCGGGTCTCTGGGGATCCTGATCTTGGTGTGGCCAAGGCTTGTTGTCAGGCAGGTCAGCACGGTTTGGGAAGCTGATATTGACCCCATCAAAGGACACAATAAGATCTTCTGTGTCGTAGACCTTTTCGAAGGCGCCGATGACTCCGGGTTCTTGGCGGACGTTCCAAGCGAAGTCTTCGTGAGCTACTCCATATCCCAAGCACATTCCCTTCTCGTTGATGATGGGCAAATTATCCTCTTTGACAGTCGAAGGATCGTCTCGTTTGAAACCTAGCCCGCCTTTGCTGTTGGATTGTTAGCCAATGTACTAATGAAAGGGGTTATACTAACTTACAATGTTTCAAGGAAAGTCAAAATGTCTTCAGCATACTTGTCAGCCCGGTCACGGGGGATGGCACCCTTTACCACGGCGACACCGTCGCGGACAAGGTCATCGCGCCAATCCCCATATGTGACACCCTCCTTGGCAAACAACCTGTTCTCTCCAGCAGGATTCGGGGTGATGGACTGCTTTGCATGGCCATTTGTTGCCACTTGAGTAAATGTAATGGTTTGAGTGGACATTGTCTCGATGTAGGTAAAATGAAGTAAAATAGAGCGTAGCGTTGACCCAGCGATCCGAGTCTTCTGTGTTGAGGTAGTGATGATGAAAATGAAGTAGATTGTCCGATAGAAGCTGCAGCTGTCTTTGAGCTTGCAATTGTAATTTTCAAAATTGCTTGATAATCGTTTGTTCATATTTCTAGTTGACTCTCCAGGGAGACGATGATCATTCCGGGAAGTGTGAAGCACTAACATATCGGTACGGAATTTGGGGTCGGTTCGCTTCGGTTCGGGAACTCCTCATGTTGCCATACCCACAGTGGGGGATCTGCGAGTAGTATCACTTACAAACCGTTACGAACCGAGAGCTATACTGATAGGTTGGATTCATGGGTTTTCCGAACGAATATTTGTATGAGCTTGAGCTCGGCTTGAATTAGACGTTGGTCTGACTAGGAGCAGTTTTTCATCGTTGCCTACCCAAAGGAGACTTCCTTACACTATCACGAAACATCTCCATTCACAAATCGTGAAATCATGTCACCCCAAATTCCAATTGAGTCGATAAATGCCCCTAAGATTGGGGTTGGTGGCTACAGTGGTTTCAACCCTCGTACGGAGATCTTACCTCGCGGCTGGCGACACCCTGAACATGCTGATGCAAAGCCAATCACGTCGGAAATCCTTGTTGAGCATGATGTGGCAATCCCGATGCGGGATGGCATTACACTCTATGCCGACATCCTTCGCCCTACCGGTGGCGAAAATGTGCCAGCAATCCTTTGTTGGTCCCCCTTCGGGAAGAAGTTCAACGGCATCAAATCACTGGGGTTGATGACGCCCTGGAACCTTGGCATCCCATCGGGAACTCTGTCTGGACTTGAAAAGTTCGAGGCTCCTGATCCAGCAGACTGGGTCCCAGCAGGATACGCGATCATCAACATTGACAGTCGTGGGTCTGGCGACAGCGAAGGGACAATGGTCATCATGGGCCAACAAGAGGCCGAGGATGGATACGACGCGATCGAACACATAGCCAAGCTCTCTTGGTGCAATGAACGTGTGGGGCTTGCAGGAAACTCGCATTTAGCAATCGCGCAGTGGTTTATTGCAGCCCTTCAGCCGCCGAGCCTCAAGGCCATAGCTCCATGGGAGGGCTGCGGCGACCTTTACCGTGAGCAATTTGCTCGAGGGGGGATCTACGCTGGAGATCTCTTTGACAATCTCATCGTCAAATATATGCTTCAAGGCCGCAATGGAGTAGAAAGCTTCCGAAAAATGTTCGAGCAACACCCCCTTGCAAATGCATGGTGGAACGATAAGCGGCCGGATATGAAGAAGATCCAGATTCCTACATACATTACTGGTACATGGACAAACACGATGCACGGAATGGGAGCTATCAGGGCTTGGCTCGAGATCCCGTCGCAAGACAAGTGGCTTCGGTGGCATCCATGGCAAGAATGGTATGACCTTTGGGGGAACCAAGAGGCCAAAGAAGAGCTACAATCATTCTTTGATCACTTCTTGAAGGGCGAGGAAAACGATTGGCCTAAGAAACCCCGTGTGAGGATGGCAGTCCTCCGCTTTGGGAGCAAAGAACCGCAGTCATATGAAAACATAGTCGAGGACGATTTTCCACTCCCAAGAGCGCAATACAGGAAAGCCTTTCTGGCCCCCAACAACAAGATCGCCCTGGACCAGCCGTTGGAATCAAATTCAAGCTTAAGCTATGATTCCCAGTCTGATGAGAGACTTGAATTCACGTATACGTTTCAAGAGACGACACAACTCATTGGTATTCCTAAAGCCGTTCTGTACATGTCCTGTTCAGACCACGATGATCTCGACGTTTATGTGACAATCGAAAAGTTAGACAGGGGCAGGAAACTGATGAAAAACCTCAATATTCCCTGGGGCGGTATACCAGCCAACTCCTTTGAGGATATTAAACCCGACGAAGAAACAGAGGTTATTGCCTACAAGGGTCCCTCGGGCATCCTACGCGCATCTCACCGAGCTATCGACGAGAACAAAAGTATGCATCCACACTGGCCTTTCCATCCACACAATAAGGAGGAAAAAATCGAGCCAGGGACCATAGTGAGGTTAGATATTGGTATTTGGGCATTTGGAATTGAATATGAAACTGGTGAGAGCCTCAGGGTCGTTATCAGCGGCCGAAATCGATCAATTAGCAACTTTGGGAAAGATCATACCAATAACAGGGGGAAGCACATACTACATTTGGGGTCAGAGTACCAAAGCCACCTTGTCCTTCCTTTTGTGTAGGTAGATAGTCATGCGTTGAAATTAATTGACGCGCCCATTTTGAGAAGGAAACCAGCTGCTTGCTATTTAGCAGTATTCTCTACGAGAACTACCGATTCTTGATGGCTCTTAGAAGGATCAACGCGTAACACGGATAGATAATATTCCAGGTGTTGAGCAGCGATATTAGTGTCTTGGTATCCAATCAACTGTTGCCATAACTCTCAAATTGAGAGACTCTCTTGCAAAGCATTGGACCTGCTGAATTGGGCTGTGAATGAAGAGCTATTTATTCTTTTGACTGCTTTGTCAACAAGTGGTGCTAGAGAAATGGTACATCGTCAACATATTCCAACGTCCTCAGCCTTAAAGGCAGTTCCCATCCAAAATGCTTGAATTGGGATTAAGTTAATTCACCATATGTCTATCTGGGGCTTATTGCTGTTTTGGCTTTAATAACTTCCATGAAAAACCTCTTCTACTCTGTCGGTCGAACGAGCACGGCAAAAGGTCAACATTGAGCGTGTACCATACCGACATTTCACCCCTACGGCCTCGAGGCTCTGGCTAGGTAACTAAATCAGGCATAATCAATATAACATCTCCCAGGCTGAGTAGTTCTGGTTGGATACCGCCGCCGGATTCACGCGCCTACGTGCTGCGTCCGGTCTATATTACCGCGATGACAATGTCCAGCGTGCTTGTCTTTGCACAGTTGGCTGTAAGAGCATTTATGGTCAAAGCTCTGGGACTAGACGATCTCCTCGCTGCGATTACACTTATGTGTTATCTTCCCCACGGTTCAGATTGGGAACTAACATATGCATCCTCTTGTAGCCCGTTGTTTGAGCTTGGACGGCTGTTGAACTTGTCAGTATGTGTTACATTTCTTCATTTCTGACAGCCAGAATCTGAAAAAGCTACAGCCATTGCAAATGGGCAGAGAACATATCCCATCCCGGTTGGCCAAGACCCCGCAGTAACTGCTCAGACTTGTCGCTGGGGTTGACCTTGGTAGCATTTCCCTCTCTAGAGAAATAAGGAGAAAGCTTCCCACCAGGATACCTTTTTGCAGTGTTTTTAGCACTAAGTCCCAATTGAAAGGCTCGAAAAATCCGAAGATACGTTGGCTGTGGACATGGGGAAGACAATATTTATACTAAGGTATGTGAGGTATTTCTAAATGTCATGGAACCTCTGGCGTGATTCTTAGACTCCACTTGCCATGAACTCAAAATGCCGAGGGCGGAGATGGGAGGGAAGATTTTCAGTACGTTACCTACTATTACTTGTTGTGGTCGCTTTTTTCCTACTTCTTCTTTGCAAAGCACTCACGGGCTGTTTAGATCTCTCAAGTGATCACTGAATAGAAATTAAACAGAATTTTGTTGACTTCACCTTTCTTATAACCATTTGCCATGGTCCCTGGCTACAGTCAACTATGGACGGAGTTCGACACACTCATCATGCGGTAGAGGCCTAATTTTCTTATTAATAATACTAAACACAAAAAGAAGAAAATAATAAATCATTGGATGATATTTAGCTTGATATCGTGCTTATTACTAGGTTCATTATTTTAATTTATCTACGTCCAATGTGGTTCTCCATGGTTATGTTTCTAGCAGACCTAACTCAGACCTCCCTCGCACCATTGTCAAAGTTTTTCTAACTCTCCCGGCCGGTGGAACTTCCTATGGAAGACCTCGATAGAGCCTTTCGGTGCTGCTGCTGCTTTCTTCGACGGCGTCGTGCGGGTAGGGCTCCAACTCCTAGCGGATATGGAATTCGCCTGAGTACACGACCGTCGCGCGTGAGATGACCTTGCGACACCACATCGCCGGGTTCCTTGCCAGCATTCGCGCCAGGCCTTTGCCATGCTGCGATCCCAAGAGAGCAAAAAGTCTCTCTCCCCATACTCAAGAGTAAAGGTCGTCAAGTCTTCCCGCGGATCGTCTTGCTGGGATTGCCGCCTTTCCCCTGAGATCTGCGAGCAGGGTCTTCGTTGGCGATGAGTCAATGATCGAAACACGCCAAATGCACTCCAAGCTCGTCATCTTCGGCTTCTGGGATGCTGGCAGCTTCACCGATGCGAGTGCCCTCATGCATGGACATTCCAAGATGCTGCTCTCCATCTTCTGGCGTTTGACCCTCTGTGGGCATCTTTGTCCGCGAAGTTGGACACACTGAGGAGGGATCGGCCCGTCGAGTGGACCATGTTGTCATAGAGTGCTAATTCCTTACTGGGTAAGTGAAAATATTTATGTTTTGATTTATTGCTTATGGTTGTTTATTTGTGCTTTTATATGCCTGTTTATTTGGGGTTTCATTTGGGTTTGCCATTTCCCGTGTCACCCACTTGACAAGCATCCCTTCTTTGCTTCGGCGTCTGACAAGTCCAATCGCTATCCAAATGTCCCATCTACTAGTGGTCCTCTCCACCATTTTTTAGCTCCTTACAAGTCAATTTCTGGTTTGATTCCTGTAAGCTATGGGATGGATCCATACACAGTTCATGTGTTCGTAGTTCACCTTTCGAAATCTCATTTGCTGTTCTGCTCTTTCTCACTTCTTGAGATGAGCCTGACATGTCTAAATATCACCATTTTCTGTGTTAGCTCCTTCCATTTCGCGGAAATCTTTATCTCTTTAATCTCCCTCCAGCAATTATTCCGCTCCTGGCGTCGAAAATTCGAAATCTTGTTGAAATGCAAACAACTTCACCCGGCATTTTAGATCAGCTTTCGAACAGAACCGAGGCGGTGTTCGTTGCTCAGTATGCAACCTTCGCTGTTCGAATTCTTGAAAAATCATCGTCCAGTTACAGAAGAATATCAGCATGCTCTTGTCACTCCATCGATCGTATCATAAACTTATTTATCCACAATTCCAGGCCATTATAGTATTAATAGAAACAGCGGCCTAGCAATTACCGGAGCACTTCGCTATCACTTCAGGCCAAATTCCCAAATGTCCTCCAGTAACAAGAATCCATACACAATATAATCCAGTTTCAAGAAATTAGCTTGGAAGAAGGCGCGCAGTGTTTCAATTTATCCTAGCCCTACTGGCAGAACCCGGTCGGATGAATTGGGCGAACAAGGCTGGTGAAAAAAAAGGGGCAATACCCAAACACCAAGAAATCGACAAATTAACGCTACACCCAGTATCACAACACGGCCAACACATCAAAATTCAGCCTTTTCCCCAGTTACAAGACTTACATCCGGCCGTACATAAGGTTCTACGCTAACAATGGCTTATGCCCGGCATCATTACTCTCTCATTGGAGTGACTCCCATCATGAACCTTAAAATCCTGCTTTACTCCTATTTGAAGGCCGCCTCGCTGGCATGGTTCTTGGTAAGAATGAAGGTTGTGTCACTGCGAACATATCCCACCAATAGGACTGAAATTCATGCTGTAATCTACCATTTCCTTTCACGGACCAAACAGATTGTGATCTTTCAGACTATTTAGAAAACTACGGGCGAGAGGATGCACGGATATTTATACAAAACATTACCCTCGACATCTTGCTTTGTGGACCGATACTCATCGCTCCAAGACACATTCCATTTATACTCACCAAGAAGACTCGACTTCTTCCAATGCAACTCTATCACAAAGACAGAGGCAGCCATCCATCCTTGGGGATTTGCAAGGAGACAGACCCACCGCAATGTGTCGCCAGCCAGTGTATTCACACCATGACAAGAACACTCGCCCAGCCGGTGTGAATTGAACCGTTCCAATAGACTAGCAGGCTCTATATAAGTTTGTGTCAACCTTTCGGGCTGCTCGATATCAGCAATCAAGTAGCCCGGAGGTGCGCACTGGCATTGGTTCACTTTGAATTGCGGTCCGGTCAGGCCGTCCCTAAGTCTATTGTGGCCACTTATACAATCCGGAAGTCGCCTAAAGTTTGGCAAGTCGATCCCGTTTGTTCTCTTGAGGAAATCGTAATCGTCTGCAGGAAGATATCCAATGACGATAGAGTATATATTCAGGGACTCTCCGACAGACGCGAGGCTAGGCAGAGTTCCCACGTTGATATGGTAGCTTGAAGTCGCTAGCCGGTCTATCGACCAATCTACAGCCCAAACAGGCAAATTAGGACATCTAGGAAGCTTTGGATAAGCAGGATCATGTGGCTGTCCTGCACGGCCGGGTGTAATGCTCAACAGGACACCGGGATTGGCGTCCTCCAGGACTGAGAAACGGGTGAACATGGCATAGAGCTGCGAAGCCGAAATTGAGTAGTCCACTTTGATGCTAGATGACCTAGTTCTCGATGATAACCCCATGACGGCATACAATTTGTCACGATGCACTGTCGCGTTGCGGATTCGCACCTGTTCAATTGCCTCTGCTAGTGAGATTCCCCGTTCGTTCCAGAACCTATTGTGAAACTCGTTCAGTTTACGAATCTCGGAAACCCCCATGCTCATCCCGAAAGAAGAACTGAACTTGTAGTGACTCCGATTCATCTCATAAGATGCAAGGGCAAAATACCGCCAAGGCATGGCGTATGAGCCGAAATGGACTGTGACTTTTGGAGCCAAGATGAACTCTTGAAACGTCCATACTCTCTCAAACCACTGACTAGACTCCATGGCCGAGATCAGTTCCTGAAGCCCGTCGCATCGATCAGAAATCTCTTGGTGAGTGCGATCCTTGCAAAGTCCCAATCTAAATACTGATCCTGCGCAACTAGCACAGCCGGGGTATTCCTCCTCGAGTGGATGTCCCGACCTTATCCCTTGAAAGGTATCAATAGCGGCTTTGTAGCCACAGAACGGATCTGAAAGCGTGGCTATGCCCAGCCAGCAGACCACCTCTGTTGCACACGCGTACAAGTCTCCCATCATGGCCACCTGGGCTGGCTTCTCCACGGGATCATTCTGATTGATGCACAGGCTATCGGTCCACAGCTCAATACCTGGCATCTGTAAAGTGAGCTGGGAGAGAGCATCGTAGAGGTTTCTAGTGATCTCTACAGGCACACTGTTGCATATGATGACCTCCTTATCTGGCGAGGTGCCCATACATACGACAGGGCGTAGAATGCCATTCGATTGCTTTTCTGGGACAGTTTAGGGCGGTTTTGTTCAAACTCGATTTCAGGGACCTCCCAACGCTTTGCATCAAGTGAAAACTCCAACGTCTTTTGGTCTTCAGTGACCTTCATATGTTTTAACAACCGGATTCCGCGAGGGGAATGAAGCATCGGATACACGAATGTCATGATCTCAAGTAAGTTCTTTATGCTTTTTGGAACTATGTTCAAATCGTCCAGAATAATAAAAAAACTCGAATTGAGTGAGTACAATGCCAAGTATTTCGTCCTCCACAATCGTGCAGAGAAAATGAAAATCTTTATGTTACCACGTGACATTTCAATCGTGGGATTCAATAAGCCCGTACCTTCACTACCTTGGCTCTTACAATAAGCATCGAAACGATTCGCAAACACTGGAATTTTTTATCGTATTGGGTGCGGCAAATTAGACAACCGGTGTCTATACTCTAATATTCTCCGGCTTCATGTTTTGGACAATCTCCTATGTTCGAATGAAAGCTGTCGATGGATTTAGAGTAAGCAACCAAACATTAATTCATTTTTGAAAATTTTATTACCTTTCTTCAACTAATACAGTGAGTCTACACCTTTTCACAGCAGTACGTAGATTAAAGCAATGGCTATGAAATACTGCTCAATAAATTCAATCCAGATATTCCGCGCAAATCAGGTCTCCCCGGAGATCCATCACCTCGGCAATAATCGCATCCGGAACTATGTTCACCATGCCCAGTATGTGACTGAGAGTGGTTTCGTTTCCTGGATCGCCATAATCAAACGTCTCTGCGCGGAGTTTCAGACCAGGGGGGCCACCACCTCCTGGACCGCCACCTCCTGGGCCACCACCACTTCCAGGCTGATTTGTTCCGCTCATGTCAGTAAGCCGAGCTTCTAGATCTAGTTCTTGCCATTCCCACCAAATCTTATCAATGTATGCATGGTGAAGGAAGAAAATAGGATCCCCTGGGCTCAATGCCACATTGACCATCTTAAGAAAGGTATGTTAGTTTTTCTCCTTTTAGTTTTACTAGAAAACAAAGGAATACGAATGAAGACATACCAAACCACCAACACCGCCATGACCTGCGTTATGAGGGGAGCCTTCAAAACAGTTACGGGCATCCTCGTATGATGTAGTTTCCATGCATGCGTCTACATTCCCTTGGACTGCAGATGAAAAATCGCGGGAACTCAGCGAGCGATAGATGCAATAGGGGTCAGTTGCCCCGTTGGCGTTGAGGCGCAGTCTTACGTCCACAAACGGACCATCAGTAATGCAGCTTCCGTCACCTCCAAAGCCGGTGTCTGGGTCAAGGACCACGGAGGAAAGCAGGTCACTGGCGTCAGCTGTTTCGTTCCAGTAGGGCTGCCCACCCTCATAGCCACACTCTGACTGCAGAAGATACTCGTGGACTCTTACGAAGTATCTGTGCCAGGGAAGAAAGCCACCCTTTACGTAAGTGTGCTTAACCTTAGCATTCAAAGATCCAAGATGTTTATTTGTAACAGAGTAGAGTCGTGACGTACCACGCCGTGAATGTAGCTGGTCTGCGAGATGTGGGACCAATGAAGTTCGTCCCATCTATTTTCGGCACCCACCGTACCAACCTGTGCTGGTCTTGCCTGTAAGCATTTTTCGGCTTCAAGGTATGCTATCTTTTCCTCGTCGGTCAATGCGTTCCTATCATATCATCAGAAAGGATGCTTCACTGGAGGGAAACGGAATGAAGCTTCTCACCAAGCAGGGCGCTGCGTTCGTGTTGTGCATGTCGTATTCCACTCATGTCCGGCAACAAGAGTGGCTGAAAAAAGTAGAAGCCAAATGGACAGAGAAGAGCCCATATTGTCAGTAATAAGAAATTCGTCTTGGAAGAACGAAGGGATTGTTGAGGATTGACAGACACAGGAGATGTCTAAGGTCTTCTTATATCTTGATATCGTTGACATGTCTACTTTTGGTCTTGGCTTATCAATAATTTCTAAGCATTGCCTCGTGAATTAGATAGCGGGTCCATATATCAACACCTATCGAGTTGGACATTCGCCTTAAGTGTTAGGTGTGATTGAACAGTCGTGTTTGTGTTGATGAGATACTACATTCCGTGTATATAGTTACGGTATGGTTGCAAAATAACAAAAAGTTCCATTTCCTTTGGGCTTTCCTGTCGATCCCTTCTACATCTGGAGTTCGGAATCAACTCTTACCGCTCTATCATAGGTGACCCCCATTGATCTGGTACATCTCTCAAGCAAGGAAGAAATCCTGCCCGGTCCCAGTCACTGAACTAGGGTTTTATTTTGTCTTATTCTTTGACCTCTATCAATGTATTCTTGTGGTTCAGCTTCAACTAACGATTGATATGTATAACAACTTCAGAAAGGTGATAATTGTAAAAACACTCTCGGTAGCACATCAGATCTCAGTCGGCTCAACCACTAGATCCGGTCCTTCCATTCCTTGTTAGGGTTGCGTCAATTCGCATATGCAACCCTATCAACAATATTACGGAGTATTATATCGTCGTAGAGGGCTACCCCTCCACTCTGCCACGCGGCCTGTAAAGCTTGATACTGAGAACAGGGTAGGAGAACAAGGGGACCCCAAACAATACTACCAAGCTCAATGTACTCGACCAATCGAAAGCAACATAATCCACATTCAACTGCGGGATTATTGGTCTTAGCGACCCATCGATTACGATGAGCCACCTCGAATCTTATATATCTCGGCCTCTTCATCATAATGCTGCTATTTTGCCACTATTATTAGTGTAGCTTCGTTAATAGAATTAAGGAGACTCCCCTCTCAGTCTAAAGATATCTCAATTAAATAGCCTACATATAGGGATGAGCGTCATTTCTAGCTGAGTTGAAATAATTTAAACTTCAGATAAGGTGAAAAGCGTGCAATGCGGCTCTCTACGTAAAGAGAAGGTGACTCAAGAATTAATGTGGGACTAGGTAGCAACGGGACACTTGTAATGAACTGTGTAGTAGGTAGGGAAATGAGGGTGAGAGTAGTGAATAAATCAGATGAATATGTATATTTATTAGTAATTATAGCTGTGATTGATAGCGTATAGCTTTATCGCAGATTTAATATGAATTAATTTAATTAAGGAAGACAGTTTTATTTACAGAGGCTAACAAGCCGTGAGGACTTTTAAGTATTTTGAAAAAGAATTTCACTTAAGACAGGATTATTATATCGGAGCAAACGAGGTATTGTAATACCACTACGGGAAATAAGTATATGGTATGTAGAATATGTCGGTAATTGAAACCTGTCTTGACTATCCGGCTGCTTATTCTATTCAAGTCTGTGAACATGAAGCTAGGTATCTTCCAACTCTGAATACTTGTTGCCATGCCTCGTACATTGTTTGAAGCAAGCCCGTGAGACCGATAGAACCCGGGCCGCCGCCGAGGTCGACCATATTAAATACACCTTCTGCATGCATCCGGGCTACTCCCATCTCCCCAAACGCATCCTTGAACGCAGATATTATTAGCAACGAACAACTGAGTTATAACTGGGCTTGTCGGTCCTTACCTCATCCATCGCTAAGGAAAGGGCCATGGCTATAATCAACGCATTTGCTCGCAACGACATGCCGCTAAGTAACCGACGCAGTCTCTGCAGACCTCTCTGCTTGTAGAGGAGTACCATTCGCGACAAGGCTGTGTCATCTGGTCTGGTCTCCAGAATATGCCGGCCGGCCCTGAGGAGAACAGCGGTGTCGAGGAGGTCCTGGTCAGTCACAGCGAGACCTACCCATTCCCGGAAGACCCGCTCCTGGTGGTCACCTGGGGCGCTAAACAAATCATGACATGTCGCCGTGGCATGCGGCACGACGATTCGGACATCTGTTGCCGGAATTAGAAGAGGGGGATGCAGGTAGGGGTGCTTTGAGAAGACTGCTCTAGAGAGATTCTAGTAGCGGGGCGTACAGTGATCAAGGAGAAAGTGTTCCTGATGAGACAATGGTCTGGGCAGGACTGAGAAGATATCTTTGCGAGAGCTCACTATGCTACGAGGCAGACCTAGAAAGGGCGGGTCAAAGACTGCCACGGCATTTTCTGCATGAGCTTGCGTGGCCTTTGCCCGACACCTCTGAATCCGTAGACGTTTTTTCATGGCGTGTGTCTCGCGCCGGGCGTGCGAATGAGTTAGCTTTCGTGTTTCGGAGGGGACGGGCTCCGTCGGGCGCAGGACGGCAACGAATTGGAACTCGCGCGGCATTTTTGAAAACTTGGTGGGCGTGGGCTTGCGGGAGAGAACGCTGGCTTCATTGTGCCAGGTAGATGATCTGGCAGCGTCACCGTCAACATGAGTAGGTATGTCAGATGGAGAAGATGGGAATTAGTGATCCGGGAGCGGGTGGAGTTCAACGGCGTTTTACCATTGGATGCACGGAGACAGAGGATCAAAGCTTCTCACTGCCAAGACTTTACAACTACCGGTTTGGGACATGCTAGGATTCGGCAATGAATGTCTTATACCGAGAGGAAACAACTCAAATGCCGGCATCATCTTTGATTAGCAATCGTGTTAGCAGTTACATAGCAAGAACCTGGTAAGAAAGGATTAATAGATAATATATACAGCTGTGTATCTTCACTGCCAAGATTTTACAACTACCGGTTTGGGATTGGGCAATGAATGTTTCGTACTACAGAGCAAACAACTTGAATATCTGCATCATCTTGGATTAGAAATCGCGCCAGCAATTACAAAGAAAGAAACTAATATGAAAGGCTTGATAGAATATATATATAGCTGTGTATCTTCAGATGCAATCCATTTCGCTTGCATCGATATTCGACATCATCTGTTCTTGAGTCACGTGATAGAAAGATGCTTATGTTATCAAAGGTTTTCAGCGTTGGGCAGCTCATTGCCGCCGCAGTGGCGGTGCAGAGCCCCAACAGCAGCTACCCAGCCACCAACTTCAAAGCCACATTTGGATCATCTCCCCAGCCAATGACTGTCGACGTCAATCCCAACTTCATTGCCGAGACCAAGCTCAAAGTGTCCTTGACCCGATTTCCCATCGAAATTGACGGCCCCCAATTTGTCGAGGGACTAGCAAACGAGAACCTCACGCAATTCCGTGATTACTGGCTCAACGATTACGACTGGGACTCCGTGCAGCAGCAGCTCAACTCCAACTTCAGCCACTTTACAACGACTGTCGGCCCGCTTGATTCGTCGTCGTACAACTACACCTTGCCCATCCCGCTTCACTTTGTGCATCATCGCTCCGAGCGTCCGGATGCGATTCCTCTCCTCTTTATTCACGGCTACCCGGGCTCTTTCCTCGAAGTGCGCAAGATTATTAATCTCCTCACTACACCGCCCGACGATGATACGCCCGCATTCCACGTCGTCGCTCCAAGCATCCCAGGGTTCGGCTTCTCGCCGGCCCCTACCGAGCCCGGACTCGGCCTCATCGAGGTCGGCGCTGCCTTCAACGAGCTGATGAAGCAGCTTGGATATGATCGCTATGTCGCGCAGGGCGGCGACTTTGGCGCCATCACCATCCGTTACATGGCCGCCATGTTCCCAGCCTCGACCGTCAGCATCCTAAGCAATCTCTGGGGTGAGGCCCCCACCGATGCGGATCTCCTCCGCTACTCGAGGAACGAGACGACGGCCGAAGAAAGCTCATTCATCCAATTCTTCCAGGGAGTGTGGCCCACCGTCCTGGCGTTCTGGGGCGTCGAGTCTACCTTTCCCCTCCAGCTTGGCACTCTCCTCAGCGATAGCCCGATAGGCAACCTGGGGTGGCTATACTGGGGAACGAAGGGCTTCTCTCCTGGATACGACTGGGGACTGGAGGAGCTCATCACCTGGTCCATGATGCTCTACATCCCCGGGCCTTATGGTAGCGTGCGGACGTATGCGGAAATGAAGAGGGCAAGTCCACCCACCACAGAAATACCATTCAAATTGATCTTAGACTAACACCAGCACAGGAAGGTACACTCGACTTTGCTTGGAAGGACGTGTCGATTCCCGTCGGCGTACTCCAGTACTTCCCTGACGTGGGTTACGGTGTCCCCCGCGAGTGGCTTGAGAGACAGGCCACGAACATAGCCTACTTTTCTCGCAAACCCCTGACCACTCTAGGCGGCCACTTTCCAGCTACCATCAACCCGACAGACCTTGTCGACGAGATGAGAAAGTTCTGGGGATCGGCAGCCGGCGGGTGGACGGCCTGAATATGAAGGCAGCTCAATGCGATCCCGACGGCCTGGGCTGTGGATCTTGGCCCTTGTGCCTATTTTTAATACGCAAGGAGAGGCTCTCTTCTTCTTTTAGAGCACAAGGAGTTTTCATCAGCTCAGCCGCTAGAGGTTTGCACCATCCCTCATGGCTACATGCATACTTTCAAGTATGGAGGACGATGTATCCTTGTTTCAGATAGATGGACAGTTGAACATTAATCGGGTTCTTGTTTTTAGCCTTTTTAGTCAAGATTGGCGCGCCAGAGTTCATTATAGTAAAGTTGTGCCACCGAGCTTAAAATTAGCGCCCCCTTTGGTTTACAGGTTAAGAAATCAAACTGTCTCAACCATCATATCGTTCAGTTTGAATAACTATCGGCTTTAGAATTCAATTGCGGGAACTTGTTAGATAATGCTAAGAATAAAAGATCTCATAGGTCAGATAAATGCTTGTATATATGTTGTACAATATGGCAACTGTAGTGAATTCGTCAAAATACCAGACCTTTTACATAAGCTTTTATTCCGATAACATAAGCTTTTATTCCGATAACATAAGCTTTTATTCCGATAACATATTTATTAATAATTATTGAAATACCTGCCTAAAGAGATCGATTAATGTAACCACTGAGAGCTGAAGATCTAGTCATATCACGTGATCTTTGCAAGTTTCGGTTTTATTTGTGCGTTATGGAAAGGCTGACTTGCAGGTAATCACCGCACTATCCATGACAGCAGAGACGCGCTCTCGAAGAATATGATGCCCTGGAATTCATCGAAAATCGTCTTATTTGTTTGACCGCCTCAAGTTGGTTTGGCCTCTGGGCACCCGAATCTGCATCATGGATTCACCCTCCTTGCCAAATCGCATGTATACTGTGGGCTGGATCTGTGCGTTGGCGGTAGAAATGGCTGCGGCGACGGCCATGTTAGATGAAGTCCACCAAGGCCCTCGAGAGTTGCACCCCAATGATCACAACTCTTACACTCTGGGCAAGATCAAAAATCACAACGTGGTGATTGCCTGTCTTCCGGCTGGAAATTATGGTATCGCGCCAGCAGCCTCCACAGCACAGCAAATGCTGACCAGCTTTACCGGGATAAAGTTCGGCCTCATGGTTGGGATTGGCGGTGGGATCCCCCAAGAAGGACATGATATTCGGCTCGGTGACATAGTCGTCAGCGAGCCCAAAGGCCAGCTTGGGGGCGTTATCCAATACGATCGAGGACGAGAGCTGGGTGTTTGCTTTGAGCGGACAGGCTGGTTGAACTCTCCACCAGAAGTGTTACTAACGGCCCTCAATGCGCTCAAGGCAAGGCGTTGGACCAATAAAAGCCAACTCGATGAGCTCCTTACGTCAATGGCAGCCAGGAATCCAAGATTCGCTCACCCAGGTGCAAATGAGGCAACGACTGAACTGCCTGATCGAGGCGATCAGGATCCAGTCGTCCACTTTGGCCTCATTGCATCTGGGAACCAGGTCATAAAAGATGCTGCAACGAGAGATCGACTGAGACAAGAGCTCGGAAATGTGCTGTGCTTTGAGATGGAAGCAGCTGGCCTGATGAACAGTTTTCCCTGCCTCGTCATCAGAGGCATCTCCGACTACGCAGATTATCACAAGAATGATATTTGGCAGCCATATGCCGCAGCTACAGCCGCAGCTTTTGCGAAAGTTCTTCTCTCTATTGTACACGCCCATGAGGTGGAAGATGCCCGCTACGCTCCTGATGCTGCCGGTACATTTCCCATTATGTCGAAATTTTACCCAGTTATAAGCTTAAACTGACTATGATTCACAGATTCCCGTGCCCCTATTCTACCATTTTCGGGAATCAGTGACGGCAAGGAATTTATTGCAGGGGCAGCGGCAGGAACGTGCACTTGGCTTCTGCAAGATGACCAGTACAAGGAATGGCAAGAACAAGACAGTGGTCTGCTCTGGATAACAGGGAAACCAGGCTCCGGCAAATCAACATTACTCAGATATGCCTCGATGGTCGACTATGAGTCACAGAACGTCATCGTCTTGTCCTTCTTCTTCCACAGCAATGAATCCGGGTCACAGACGACGCCTCTCGACTTTTATCGAAACCTTCTCCATCAACTAATTGTACGATACCGGGACCAGCTGTGGAATCAGCTGGTGGGGGTCGTCCAGAACTTCCAAGTGAGCTCGGGGCGCTCGATCGACGACGGGGAAGAGTGGAACTGGCATGTCAATGAGCTGGAGCGCTTGCTTCAAAGCTGCATCAACAAGGCGCGGGAAACACATGCCGTTCAAATAATGGTAGATGCCCTAGACGAATGCAGTCAAGATGGCATCATCTCCATCGAGGCCTTCTTCAAGAATATCCGGTCTCAACCGGCTTCCAGTCTATTGCGGTTGAGTATCTGCATCACGTGCCGGCACTTTCCTCTAGTCAGATGGCAGCAAGGAACAGAGATTTCCGTCGAGTCGAAGAACGATGCAGACATCAGGACGTACATACGGAGTAATCTCGAACCGATTGAGGACGACCAAGATTCCAGGGCTCTGGAAGATGAAATGGTAGAACGATCCTCTGGAATCTTTCTGTGGGCTAAGCTCATATTACCCAATATGGTGTTGCAACAAAGAAAAGGGTCGAATCCTGAGCAACTTCTGCAATCACTTCGGAAAACGCCTTCACGGTTGGCGGACATCTTTGAAGATGCCGTTCAAAAACTGGCCGCGGAGCCGCATGAAAAGGTGTGGAGTTTGCGACTGTTCCAGTGGCTATGCTTTACGCGCAAACCGCTTTCAGTTGCAGAGCTCCAATGGGCGATGAATGTCAGTGTGAATGGTCAGTGCTCTTCTCTGGAACAGTGTCTTCGCTTGTCGGATTCTATCCGAACGGAGAAGCAGATGATCAAGAGACTAAGAAGCCTCTCTGGAGGGTTGGCAGAGTTGCGTGAGCATCACGGAACCCAGGTGATACAGCTGATCCACCAATCCGCCAAGGAATTTCTCATCGATCGTGGGTTCCAAACGTTGGATCTCGTGCTTGACAACAATTTTGTTTTGCGTGGCCAGACCAACATATGCTTGTCCCAAGCTTGTATCCGTTATCTTGCAATGGATGAAATCGTCAGTTCCGAGAGCAATAAGCCCTGGCAAAAGTTTCCTTTCCTTGACTATTCTGTCACATCCTGGATTGTGCATGCGGAAAAGGCGGAAGGGATGCACATGTCGCAAGAGTACATTCTATCGTCATTCCGATGGCCCTCTGAAGACATTGTTGGTTCATGGGTCCGAGCCTCGACAAAAGCACACAAGAACTGGCCCGTGCCTTGCACCACGCTTCTACACGCGACAGCCCGACATGACCTTGTCAGTGCAGTCGTGGCTCAGACTTGGGGGGCCTCCTTGCTCTACAAGTTTCTTTTATACTTGGTTATACAGAATTGGGTTATAATTGTTCCACTCAGCGTGCTGCTTCGTCAGTTATTACAGCTCTGTGTCGTGGCTAATCGTGATAGTGACCGCAAGGATGACCGTGGACGAACACCATTGTCTTTGGCTGCGGCAAGAGGGCACAAAAGAGTTGTCCAGATTCTTCTTTTGCGAGTGGATGTAGATGTTAATACAACAGATAAAGAGGGGAGGACGCCTCTATCTTGGGTAGCCGCGGCAGGTCATGAAGAAGTAATGGAACTGTTGCTCGCTCACCCCGGCATTGATATCAACCTCTCCGATAAATTGAAGAGAACGCCTTTGATGTGGGCGACTACCAAAAACAATGAACCTGTGGCGTTGCGACTTATCCAGGAGACTGCCGATGTGTCTGCCTCGGATCATGATGGGATCACCGCCTTGCATTTGGCTGCTGAGGGAGGTCAAGAGGGACCGACCAGAATACTCCTGGACCATGGAGCCAGTATAGATGCGAAAGACCATAACGGACGCACAGCACTTCACGCAGCGGCTTTGTACGCACACGCCCCCGTGCTACAGCTGCTGATCAACAGAGGGGCTGATATCACGGCGAGTGACAACGGCGGAGACACGGTTCTGCACCGAGTGGCCGGCAATAGAGACCCAAGAGTGGCTCGACGGCTGGTTGAGAAGGAGTCGGATATTGTGGCGGCGGGGAGTCTGGTCCTGAAGCACTGCGCCGATCTCAACTTTGCGACTGATTCGAATGGCAGGACCGCTCTCCATCGTGCGGCTGGTAATGGGCGCCGGCCTTTGGTGGAAGTACTCCTCCAGAATGGGGCCATGATAAATTCCGAAGACCATCAGAGGCAAACACCACTCCTGGTGGCGATGGAAAACAGAGAGACGGCAATGATAAACTTTTTAGTCGACAAAGGCGCAGACATGACAGTCCTTGTGCGAAAGTCAGACGCCCAAGTCTCACCATCAAAGAGCAAGGCTGGCTCAGGCAGTAACAAAATGACACTAGAAAGAGCCTGCAAACGTGGAGATCAGCCTCTTGTGCAACGGCTGCTGAATGCAGATGCCCCAGTCACATATGGAGCCTTGAATGCGGCTTCAGAAATGGGACACGAAACAATCGTGAGACTGTTGCTCGAAAAGAGACCCTATATTGCTCGAATGGTGCCAAAAAAGTCGAGGCTAAGGTCCAAAGATAATGGTGCACTTCATCATGCAGCAAGGCACGGCCACGAAGCAGTCGTCAAATTGCTGCTCGCCAACGGAGCAGACATCAACGCCGATCGTTTCGGTACGCCGCTTTACCACGCCGCAGACGGTCTATTCAATGATACAGCTAAACCAGCCGTGCACGAAGCTATGATCCGGCTTTTGCTTGAGCATGGTGCGAACGCACAATCAACAAGGTTTTGGCACGCCCTAGATTCCGTTGCGTTTTGTGGCAGCAAAGTATTAGTACAGTCGATGCTGGATCATGGTGCAGAACCGACGGCGCACACACTTGAAGCTGCCGTCAAAGGTCCAAACGAGCCGGTCATCCATCTCCTACTCGAGAGAGACGTGGAGATTACACCACAAACTTTGGCATGCGCTGTTCAGTCAGAGCACGAGCCCACCGTGCGACTCCTTATTGAGAAGGGGGCTACTCCCACAGAAGACACGCTGGGCTACGCTGTTTCTTTGGGCCAAGAAGCCATTGTCAGATTGTTTCTTGAGAAAGGTGCTGCTGCAGGCCCAGATACACTGAGCATGATATCCGAACACACGAATGAAGGCATAGTCCGTTTGTTGCTAGATAGAGGTGCCAAACCAACACCTCGAGCACTGGAAAGAGCCGCTACATATGGCCATGAAAGCATAGCGCGGCTGCTCCTTGGTGAGGGTGCCGAAGTAACATCTGAAGCGTTGGAGAGCGCTGTTGAAAACGGCCAAGACGCCATCTTCTGGTTGCTTCTCGAAAAGGGGGCCACTGTCACACCAAACACTTTGGTCAACGCCATTGCAGAGAAAAATATGGCTGTTGTCCATTTCATTCTTGGACGCAAACTTGAAATAATACCCGAAGCTGTAGAGGAAGCTGCTGCGCATGGCGACAAGGACCTGCTTCAACTACTCCTGGACAATGGCGGCAGGACAACGCCACATGTGCTCCCAAGAGCCATCTCCAAGGGACGCTTGGACCTGGTCCAGCTGCTGCTTGAGAACGGTGCCATCATAACCCCAGAGGCGATAACACAGGCTATACGGTCAGAGGACGAGGCGATCATTCTTCTGCTTGTTGGCAAAGGTACCAGCCCATCGTCTTCGGCGCTGGAGTCGGCCGTAGAGAAGAAGAATGATGCCATGATCCGGTTACTTCTGAGCAGAGGCGTCTCGGTGACTTTGGAGGCACTGGACAGTGCTGTTTATTCTACCAACACGGCCCTGGTTCGACTGCTGCTCGACCAAGATCCCAAAATCATCCATCTACACAGGAATTCAAAGACTGCCCTGCACAGATCTGTCTCTATGAAAGACGTGTCAACCTCAAAACTGCTGCTCGAGCGGGGCATCAATGTGAACTCCGTGAACCACTATGATGCTACGGCATTGCATATAGCAACGAAATTGGGCAATGAAGAGTTGGTGAGCTTGTTGCTCCGATTTGGAGCCGATGTCAACATAGACCATCGTTATGAGGGCCTGCCCCTGTGGTTGGCAGTGGCGCATGGTTCCGACAGCATTGTACAGCTATTTCTGGAGCACGGTGCCGATGCTAACAAAGACACGTTTCTTAGCAGATCAACAACAGCTCTGGAGTTGGCCATTGAGAGCGACAACCCAAGAACGGTGAAACTGCTTCTACAGCACGGGGCGGACGTTGGGAATGGGGCCAAAGATAGCAAGATGTTGGATTTGGCGATCACTAACGGGAATAAGACGATTATTCAGTTGGTAAAGGAGCATCTTGGAGATGTTGCTACAGGAGAGGATGAGTGAGATCATATATCTTAGCGTAGCTTTACTTGAATCTGTTTCAAACAATTTAGAAATACCACGACACTTGATACGCAAGGGACATTTCAATCAAAGCAGCTAGATGATATATACAGGATTGTGCAGTTTCGGCGGTTGAGTAGACTCTCGTGCATAGTTGTCAGATAAACTTGAAGGGAGTGATGGGCCGCTTTGCATCTCTTTGGTATCCACCAGGAAGGAGCCATTTGTTATGATGAAGGCAATGGGCTGTAACCAAGTGGCCAGCTCCTGATACGATAGTAGAGCATGTGGCTTCAAGGTATGATTCTCTGTAAGCTGCAAGACCAGCATTGTGTTGAGATGTTAGTTCTAGCATCTTCCATTGCTGTCTTTTACATGTGTGAGCCAAAGATGCTCAAACTCTCAAAGCCGCTGCATGACCAGTGTAAATGAGGCGTCTTTTTTAGCAATTACTTACCACAATGGCCTTTCACTGTGTTTCAAGGGGCCAAGAAGCCTTTTTATTAAGGCTGTCTTGTTCCCCAGCATAAATTTAGAGTCACAGTCTACATTGACGGCCTCCAGCAAGGAATTGATGGTACCGAAATTGGGTCTTTAAGATGCCGGATACGGAACAGGGTATTGATTTGAAATTGGATTGGGTGGCTGATGCTAACCTTGTCTATAATATTTGATGAGCCTGGGGCATCACCACTTGATAAGCCACTCGTTGTCGCTACCCTAGAGCACCTAATGAAATGTGTCTTGTGAGGGGTGGCTGTTCAGACGGAAAGCCTCAGCCAAGTATCAAGAGCCCATGAAATATTCTCATGAAACTAGTATTTTTCACGTGGTAGAAATATCATTGTTGGTACGAGTTGAGAACGGTTTCACATCTTCCTTAGCGATCGACTGATTGACGTCTATTGCAATATTACGCTCGAAGACCACATCACGCAAGTGGCAAATTCAACTATGGGCTTACCACTGAGTCCATTGGAGCATCCTCGTGGGACTCGGGATTTGATCCGGTCAGTCTCGGATAATTATTATAATTATTCTACAAATCAGAAGTCTGAATGGAGAGCACCAGGGTATATCCATCAGCGAGTGGAGGGTTTGGCTGATTCATGATATCTGCTTACCAGTCCCACTACCCCTTGTCTAATTGGACAAGGCGCAGTGCCATCCTGGTGTTCCGCAGACTGTCCATCACTCCGGCCGGTGAGTCACTCGCCTGGGGTCACAGTGCTCGCAAACTGGTGCGGGCTGTGAAACTCATGCGCCTCGCCGCCTACAGGGATCCTCTCTAGCCACAATGCAACGATCACTGATTTACTACCAATAAGGCACCTTTTATCTGCCGGATGCTGTAGTCTGGTGTCTGCCTAGCCAGCAGCCAATAGCTAACTGCGAGGACGTCCGATAGGCAACCAGCTAAACTGAATGAGGAGAGGGAACAACTTACTAACGATTACTCACCCCTTGTCTACTCGCACAGTTAGGCCCTGTTTCAGCCCAAGATCGACGGTAGCGCCAGCGGTTTCCTGTAGAACAATGCACCGGCATGTAAGATTCTGATGCTGGTTGCCTTGCACTTGGGATTAGGCTGCAGCTTGGGGGCCACAAAGCATGCCGTGAAGGGCGTGGCAAGAAATCCCTCTAGCTTCCTTATCTATAAGAAGAGGTGGATGGCAGCTCTCCATGTTTTATCTTTGCAACGATCAAGTCAACTAGGGAGGGAGGTTTTGTCCTGGCTATTATTCATCTCCATTTAAACGCCCACGAATGCGCCTTACGGACATATTTTCTTCCTTGGCCTAGAATCACGCAAGATGACGGCTGATAGTCAATCGCCCAGCAAGGGCGAACCAAAGGATGTTGTGACCCCTTCGCAGGTCACTGATTCCAGCCCTGAAGCGACACCTGCTGCGGATAAGACGACTGACGCCCAGGAGGAGAGCAAGCCCGCCTCTGAGACGGAAGGCGACGATGAGAAGAGCAAGGAGAAGGAAGTTCTGCCTGTGGGCTCAGTAACAGCAGGCCACAACCTCTTTGCCAAGTACGACAAGGATGGCAAAAGATCATGGTCGGCTACCATGCCTACCCATATTGAGGAAGCCGCCGAGAACGATGAGACAAAGAAGTTTGCCGTCATCGTGCGAAAGCGTATGTAGTAGCAGCCATTCCCCTGAACTATTTCACAATTTTGTCGCTAACACGTCTGATCAATCAGTCGCTCCGAAGGAGGCCGACTCTAGCAAGCCCCTCATCGTGGATAGCATCATTATTCAATCACCTCATCTCAAGACCGAACTGGGAAAGCTGTTCAAGGATTATCCCGGAATCGTCATCGATGTGTCCCGTTTGATTCTCCATGCCCCCTTCGCACCATTTGTCCACTGCTGGGACGAGTTCGTTGCGGCCACTGAACATGCCAAGGGTGAGCTAGCAAAAGAACACCTGACACTCCTCCGAGACATCCTCGAGGAGGAGCTCAAGGAAACACTGCAAGCCCGAGAAGATTTCATCAAGACCAAGGCCGTCGACTGGGCTCATGTCTGGACCCTCTTCAAGCCTGGATGCCTGATCTGGGGATCCAAGAACGGACAGCCTGCTGCGTTCAAGTTCACCCGCGGTGAATATGGAGAGAACAGCTGCGGCAGATTCTATGGTCTCCACTGCAAGCACATTGACTGGGACGGGAAGACTTTAGGCTGGACCAACGCGGTGCAGAAGATTCAAGAGTATATAGGCTCTGTCCCTCTCACTGATATGAGCTGTTTCCCCTTGGAGATGCACCCGCAGCTTGAGCAGGCCACCGCGTCTCTCTATGCCCGCGGCAAAGTTTTTGAGAGCCTGGCTGGATACAACTACAAGTTCTATAAGGGAATGGCCCTGTGGTGGGACTCTGACACCCAGAAGATCCGCCAAGAGGTTGTAGACTCTCGGATCGTTGTCGATGCTGTCAACTGGGCCAACCAAGTGCCTGATCTATCCTTCACGACATCCAAAGCCCTTGGTAATGATGGTTGTTGCAACAGAAACAATGGTTCTGATGACGAAAGTGAGGATGGTGACGATGATGAGAACAACGAGGATGAAAGCGACGATGATGAGGACGAGTCAGAGGGCAGTTACTCGGATGTCGGTGCTGACTTTAATGACAAGACGGAGTCTAAGAAGAAGCAAAAGCCCACTCTCTCCGACGACAAACTCATTCTCACATCCCCCATGATCCGTGGATACTCGCTCAAGAACCGTCGGTGGATGGAATTTTTCATCCACGATATCTCCGAGATCAAATTCGCCGAGAATGCCTTCGAGTCTCTGGTTCTGAACCAGGATAAGAAGGATCTCATTCTCGCGTTCGCGCAGAGCCAGACGCAGTTTAAATCCAAGTTTGACGATGTCGTGTCCGGAAAGGGTCGCGGCATCGTCATGCTGCTCGCCGGTGGTCCGGGAATTGGCAAGACGCTGACGGCCGAGACTGTCGCTGAGGAGATGCGCGTTCCTCTCTACTCGATGAGCGCCAATGATCTTGGCCAGTCCTCATGGCAGATGGAGTGGAACCTCAAGAAGATCCTCAGCATGGTGTCTGCGTGGAATGCCGTCCTGCTCCTGGATGAGTGTGACGTGTATCTTGAGGCTCGAAGCTCGCATGATGTCCAGCGAAACTCCATTGTGTCCGTCTTCCTGCGGATGCTGGAGTACTACGAGGGAATTCTGTTCATGACAACGAACAGAGTTCAGACAATTGACACCGCATTCAAGAGCCGTATTCATCTTACGCTCCAGTATCCTAACCTTGATGCCACAGCTCGCGAAAGGGTGTGGCGTACTTTCTTGGATCGATCCGTTGGGCAGGACAAGCTCATCCAAGAGGACAAGAGCCACCAAGTTACAGATGAGGATATCAGAACACTTGGAAAGCTGGATATCAACGGCAGAGAGATCAAGAATATTCTCAAGATGGCCAATTTGCTCGCCTGGCAGAAGAAGGAGCCACTCAGTATGGCTCATCTGGAGAAGGTCTTGAAGATTCAAGATGCCATGTAACGGATGACGGAATCTACGGTTTCTTTTGTTATTGGAAATGGATACAACCTGTGTTTACAGCGTGAATGAAGAACAATGAGTAATAAAATCAAATCTCTTTACACATTCCTAGCCCGAGATATCCAATGATGGTAAAAGTAGATGTTTTGTGCTGCCATGGTGTGATGTAGGGCATATTGAGCAGAGCTTCCAAGAACTCAGGCTGACTGATGATGAACATCTGTTTAGATACTAACAAACTAAATTGCACACTCGACTCTGCACTATCTCATTTGGTGAAGAATAAATGCCTTCGTCCCATCCGATTCAATTTTTAAACCAATTACCTCAGAGCCGCGGCTCTGATTGCATTTGACATAAGAAACGTGAGACCAGTCTCACTCAAGCTCCTTACCAATCTGATCAAACTCATAACGCCACTCGTTGATTCTCTCAACCTCCTTGAACGGATCCCAATTCGTCGCCTCGCTGTCCACGTACACATTGTCTCCCAACGTGATCGTCCCTTCAGCGACCTTCTCACCCAGAGCGTGCGAAGCGCCCCTCGAACTGTCGTGAGTCCGATCCCCGTCTAGGTGCACATAGACCTGGAAAGTCGCGCCGGGCCGGAAGAAGAATCCAGACTTACGGGCTCGGCCGCTACGTGTCTCGCTCGTAATCACGGAGCCTTCGTCGTGCTCGGCACACTTGTACGATATGATGGCGCCGTTTCTGCTGCCGATCTCGGTGTTGGATGGGAAAGGCTGCATCGGAGCTTCGTAGATCTCGTTGAAGATAAGAACGAGCGGTTCGTCCCATGGAACGTCATTGTCAAGTTCAAGCGTACAGCCACTCGCGGAGAGTTGAGTGTTTGGCGCCTTGACAAGAACATGGTCGATGTTGGCTTCGTTTTCTGCCAATTAAGGGTTGGTTAGTTGAGTTTTGATATTTATGAATGAAGAGATTGAGTGACTTGCCATTGCCGTAGAGATAGAAAGGAATATACTTGTCGGGGTAGTCTTTCTGTCGCCAGTGAGAGTTAAGTGGTCGACTCACAACTGTGCTGGTCACAGTCACAGCAATGTTCTTCAGAATGATGCCACTGCTGGAAGTTAGCATAACGCAATTCGTCTTTCCGGTGTAGAATGTGAGACTCACGATTCCTTTGTCTTGATCTGTCCTGTGAAAGTGCCGTTATCCCGAATGATATCTTGCAGGAAGGTCTTGCGTTGAGTGACAAGAATCATCGGCTCGGTGAGGTTTGAGCTTCTCATAGAGAGGTACTTGTCTTTGGAAATCTCGTCAAAGTCAACAGACACGATGAGCTGCTGCCTATGATTTGCAACGTGGAACATGGGCAAATGGATCAGGTAGGGTTGCTCCGTGCCCTGGATCAAAAAGCTATGGAAGTCTTTGCCCAACTCATTTCGCTTCCGAACGACCTAAGCACAGAAATATGTCAGTCCTGTTTACTTTCCATACACGTAGAATATTGTTCAGGTGGTTACAAACCTCAGTCTCTTTCTCCACGGTCTCACGGAAGATTTGGGCCAATTTGCCGAGAAAGTTGCCATCGGATGGGAATGGTGACATGACGACGTTTCGTAGGACCATCAAGTCCTGATGGCTATCCTGAAGGCCCAGCCGCCTCATGAAATTCTTCTTGCAATTTCCATAAAGCTGATCTGAAAACGATGTAGATGTTAAATAAAGCGGGATCTTGGTGGGATCGTCGTTAGGGCTGTCAACAGAAACCGCCTCGATAACTCGCTGCATGAGATAGTTGGCTTCTTCGACATCGTCATTCAAAGTACCATCGGCATGGCGAAAGTTCAAGGAGAACGCATTGATATTGAGGTCGGAACCCAGATCCCGTAAAAGCTTTGTCGCCTTGAGATCAATTGGGCGGTTGGCATCTTCCATTACGATCTCGGCATTGCTCTTGCTGAGAATTTCCCGTCGAATGCGGGCCTTTTCAGCTTCAACTTTTTCGGGGGTCGAATTTCGCTCGAGTTCTGAAGGAAGCTCATTCAATGGGACACAAATGAAAGGACTGGTCGTGTCCGTCAAGGCAGCCCATTCGGCGGCGAGCTGGGCCACATCAGCTGCGTGAATTCTAGGGACTGTGTGATGGGAGAACTTACGCGTGTGCAGGTCCAAGTGACTTCACCAAGCAGTGCCCCGTATCCCTAATGACTGATCAACATCCAAGCGTTCCCTATCATATTTAGGCAGAGTATACTCACATCTTGGGTCAGGCCAATCGTTTTATTCGCTAGCCAAGTCGAAACAGCAGAAGCACCTGGTTTGCTGATCAAGCTGTTAACGTCTTATGTTCTCCCATGACCGGTCATGGATACCCAATACTTACCTCCCTTCAACGCCATATACTCCAATGCTGGTAACCGAGCCTTTGTATATATATGGGCTAGTCCACGTAACTAGGAACCGCATACGACCATCTCTGTAGCAGAGACCTCCAGCAGGGTACGGGATATACCCAGCTTTATGCGGGTCGACTGTGATAGAGTCGGCGAAGCGGAGAGCATAAAGATCTTCTTGAGTTTCGGCGCGCAGACTCGCATCTGGGACAAACCCATCCGACTCTCCCATTTCGGTGGGAAGATTGATAACCTCACCAGGGTGATAATTCTTAGGAAGCATCGTACAGAAATAACCTCCCCAAGCCGCGTCGCCGTGGACAAGGAAGGATAATCCTCTGGCCTGAAACTGTTTCCTCAATGCAAGAATAGAGCTAAGAGAGTCAACGGCACCCTCTGTGAAAGCGTTAGTTGAAAACTCTCATGAGCGGGCGCACTTTTTCAACAAACCTTCAGTAGAACCAATGATAGCGACAACAGCGAGAACAGGATGCTCATTGGCTAAGTTTTCCTCTAGTTTCTTCTCTAGCTCAGCTATATCGAGGCGTGCTCCGTTGTCGACGGGAATGCCAATGACATTATCCGAGCCGATCCCGGAAATAGCTTGGAATAATCAAGTCAACAAACAGTAATGCAATATTTTTCGGTACAGGAGGAAGCTCACCAGCGCCCTTGGGCCAACTGTAATGCCTTGTGTTTGCTAACATGTACTGAGCAGGCTTTCCATCTGTGTAAACTCTCTCAAGAGTGTCCTTTCCTGTGGACTGGATGGTGAATTTTTCCATGACGGAGGATAAAAACGAGTTGGATATTCCTAAAGAAAATATACATTAGTTATATTTCAATTCCAAAGTACCATATAGAGAAAATTGCTGAGAATCCTACCGTGCTCTTGATACAGTCTGTCTGGGATATCGAGAATGTCATTTGGCTTCAGATTGAGTAACTCCCAAGGGGTCAACTCAGAGAACAACTTCTGTTTTCCGACACAAGTCTCCACAAAGAACTTGGAGCTGATGTACTCGAGCGGCTGTTCAGGTTTCATAGCCTCGCGTAGAGACAGGGGATAATACTTTAGATTCCTAGCTATACGGTATGGATGTCAGTGAATGATAATAGCTTGACGACAGTAATAAGAACGACGATTACTTACCAACCCTGTGATTGCATTAGCCAAGTCGTCTTATGAAGGATATGAACAATGGTGTATTCCTACCACATGGATTCCAGATTGGCAACGCTTCCGCCGCAAGTAATGTGCCCCCACCCTATTGGCTCTTCTGTGGACTCGCTATCAACATTGTAACCAAAGAGAGTACACAGCTGCTCCCCAACTTCAATTTCTGCAACCGTGGAGATGGGGCTGACCTCAAGAGCTACGTTGTTGGGGTTGTAGAGCATTGTCATGAAATAACCCAAAAGGGAAGCCATGCTCATGTCAGTACACCTTGAGCATTCGTGTTAACATAGATCCCTCTCTCAGTGTTGTTTGACTTACATATGCCCCTCGTAGCGTGGAGACCAGAATGGAATTGATGTTCGGCTCAGAAGGTTCGCTGCTTTTTTGACGGCATTGCTAAGCTTCTCCATAGATTTCTTGAAGGCGGGCGTATCCTGGATTGCGCTGGTGATGAATTTCTATATGATGGTCAGCATTGTGCAAGCCTCACCACAGGGATGGCAGGAGTGCGTACTCCATCTTGAGGGAAATACTTGGTACGGCCATTCCGGAGTTCCTCCAGGATATTGTGAATGTTAGCTTCGAAGTAGTCCAGATTTTCGGCCTGAGGGCCAATGAAATAGGAGCTAATAATTTGATGGGAGATATCTCCAGCATCCCCATTGGCCCTCGAAGCATTGGTGTTAGTCTTCTGCCTAACGGTCTCTTGCTTAGCGGCATGCGTGGCAACTTGAGAGGGCATGTCCAGGGGCTTGAAGGGGATTTCCTTGACCTCCACTTCAGATTCTCCATTTAGGTGCTGATCAGGGTCATCATCTGGATATGTAATGTTCTCAAAGGGCCCCGATGGTGAGGTAACCTCAGGGTGCTTGAGACTTGAGATTATTCCCTTTACAGTACCTGGGATGTGAAACGACATAGCCGCGACTGAGGCTCGTAGGGGACTTTGAATGATATGAAGGGGTGATGAAGAGTTTGTGAGCTTTCCTCGGTAGCGAACTGACCAAAGATTCTCCCGAGGGTGAAAGGAAATGGTTGGACTTTAAGTACGTGGGAAAAGTGCGGGCGTTACGTATTCCTCCATCATACGGCATCAATACATGAAGGTAAGGCATTACGACCTCCTGGTTGAGAAGTGAGGCGACGTACGGGTGCAGCGATTCTTGGCTCCTTGGAAAGCTATAGCGGGCGTCGTGGCTACGTAATGTATGAGACAGAGACGGCTCAGTTGCATTATGCACGGATAATATTGGTTGTACGGCAGGAGGCTATATCCAACTAGGACAAGATGGACATGACCAGACCCAGCTGAGATGCACGGTGTTTTCGCGTTTACGAGAAAATGACCCGCATGGCCATTGAGGTGCAGAATAGCCCGCGCTCTCATCCATCAGCTTTGATGATGCGTAAAGCTATTGACGTGGAAGGGCCCACGCGGCTCATATTGCTAGGGTGTGTTTACGATGTATCGAATCCGCATACATCACGGTGGAGAATAAACCCCATGAGATATACCAAATACATTGATGATCAGCCGGGGCAGGACGACAGGGAGCCAGAGGTTTTTTCCCGGCAACTCCGATCCACTGAGGAGAAATCAAGTTCTTGTGACTTGTTCCAAGACATGCAGAGAGAAGCGGGATACTGCAACTCTGCACGTAGCTGTTTTGGTAGGAAGCGGGGGCGATGTCTCGGAAGTGAGAGCGCTATAAGGTTATAGGCTCCGGCAATTGATCAATGAGAGAGCTGCATATGCACGAATGGGCTGTTCATAACCCGCGGCGGGGTCTGCGAGAACTGTAACTGGCCGGATTATGGGTGTAAGCTTGCGGGATGGGTCTCGAACTCCCTCAGCGGCTGCACGGTACTTTATGCGGATGCTTGGCTATGAAACTATGGAGTGTCTTTGACTGATTCACATGCTCTATTTATGACACATAGGTCTAGAGAGCGGGTTCTACCGAGGCGCGATATGATATGTCGCGGATGCATTACAACAGAGCGAGAGGCTAGCAGCTCCCCCGTAATATGTGCAGGGAACGGGAGAGTAAGCCGGCCAGATTTCTCCCGCACGATCTAGATTGTTCGATCTGCGCTGCTAGGATATGCAGGTTGGGTCATGACCTTCGCTGAGAGTCTCAGCCAAGTTGTAGATGCTCGGGTCGTTTGGCGAGTCGGGTGTTTCAATCTAGTCTTTCCCGCATGTTTATATTATTGTTGGCAGGATAGAATTACCATTTCCGCTTCCTCCTTGCCCGATACCTAATTGTCTTCTTCTCTGCATGAGGAGAGCATTGAACGCGGTGGAAAACTTAACAATGAGCAGGATGGGTTTCACTTCACAGACTTTCCAGGACCTGGATGGTCAGCCGGCGCGCTTCATTGAATTAGCTCAACGATCCATAGACTAGTCATCATTATCTACAATGAAAATTCGAACTACCATTTTAAACAGTGAGGGATGCCGAGTGAGCTGTCGGTCCACACCCAGGCGCTTATGCAGCTATGTTAAACCTCTTCTTTTTTGGCTATATGAATGTCTAACCATTCACTTTTTACTCTGGCAGTCGCAATTAGCAGTTATATCACTATTTATAGAAGCAAATGATGAGGTCTCACGTCACATAGTGGTTAATAGTCCGGGTCGGAAGTCGAATAAACTACCAGTAAAGAGATGGATCTAGAAGGAACTTGTTAAACTCTTGCACATTCTGTACTATTTAAAAGAAGGGGTCATGTGAGGATTTATGATCGAATTGCTGCTACCCTTCTCTTTTTTTTTTTGCGCTATGAGAGCATGTTTCAGCATGAGAACATGTAGTGCGGATAGTGACATCAATAGGCGGCCACTGAATGCATTTCCCCATTCAGGACAAAGTTGGTATCTTTCATTCAATGCGTTCTTGATCTAAATTGAAGAATGTATCATACAGCTTGGATTGGATTTGAATAACATAAACTTTCATAGCGATGAATTAATCACATGGAAGACAAGAAGGGGTTAATAATCAAATCCGAGCGGCACTCCATGGTGGCCAAGCAGTTATTCCAGACCCTTTGGCTTTTTAAATTCTAACCACGAAGAGACCAAGCTGAGTCGAAAGTTTCACTGTGTTTTTGTGGCACAGTTGTGGCGGTACCACTTTGAAGAAGGTTCCATTGAATGAACTGAGAGGCGGTTATCAGGCTGTATCCACTCTCCCTAGGAAAAGATGAGGGCGCCTGGTCTGAAGCAAGACAGCTAGCTTAATCCGGGACCTCAAAATCTGAGAGGACGAAGAGGAATGATCAAAAGGCAATCTCTGGCAAAACTTTGTGTTTGCATTTAACTCTAAAGGGTGCGTATTGAACGGCCCACATCAGCCTTTCCTCTTTTGAAGGCCAGAGTAGTGCTTTCATTACTTCGGAAATATCGAAGCAAAGATTGATTGAACAAGTCTTAGAAAGATGTTAGGAAAATTAATGTTGTTACACTATATGTATACTCGTTATGGTGACCGATATTGTCGATTCTTCAGCAGGCCAAGTCTATACCTTGCTTACTAGCATGACTCTTCGCCGTACGCAGTTCACTTGTCGAGGTCGAAGGAGAGTAAATGTCTCAGATTTGTGCTTAGTCGTTTATGTATCTAGTCTGGTTTGCAAAAGAAGCAGAATGACTGTCGCAGAATAATCTTGTGTCTGGCGGCATAAAACACACAGAGACGGGACCAACGGCCGGGTGTTGTCTCACACCCGCCCTCCCGCGGACCCTGAAATCTCTGAGCCTCTAAGATATCCCTACTTTATCCGTGGTGTACCTGGAAAATTCATTTATGATTTTAGGACATGCCGGCAACGGAGTTCATCATATATCCCCATCGCCAGCAGGTGCCGCCGACGAGTCAGGGGCCAGCTCCAGGAGTGTAGGTTAAAAAAACCGGCCTTTCCCAGCACCGGAAGAACCCCGGGGTCCTAATTGAACATTGACTTCGATGGCATCTCTATGAGAATAGGTGAGGCTTTAAACACCGATGGTGGGGATCCGATAGAGGAGTTTTCACCACCCGGATGACCGCGGGAGCGGATGTGTTCAATGGGCTCAAAGAGGCGCTTGGTAATAGCCTCGGCGGCCTCCCAGAAAATAGCTGAGACGATCTGGACGCTCCGCATGCAATTAGCTGCGGAGGGGAGCATTCCGATGCGGCAAGCCACGTCTAGCCCCAGAGACTGCTATTGGTTGGGTAAGTTTTGCTAAAGGGCGATCATTGCAGGTGGCTTGACATCGCGTAGCTTCACCGGTTAGACACCCGAACCGGTGCATAGCCCTTCGGCCACTGGATCTAGAATGGAGAGAAATGCTCAGCCAGTCTCGGGTCAAGTCGCTATCCGCGTTTCCCCCTTGGTCAAGGTATATAGGAAGGTAAACACACCCGTCACCTCCATTTGATATTCAGTCCAGGCGAACGTTGGCAGCGACCACGCAAGACAAGGAAAATCGCCCTTTGCATCGCCGGCCTCATATCATCGCTCGCTGAACCACGAAACGAAGATCGCGATACGGCAATGCCATGGCCCCGCTACTGGAATACCGCAGCATCCAGGTGTCCGTGCCGGTTGGCGGACAGGTGATGAGTGTTATTCTTTCCATGATATCACTCAGTGTCCTTTCAATATTCCTCAGTATGGAAGCACAGTCCAATTCTCGTGTATGGAAGGGGGTTTTACTAACGTTAATACGCAGCAAAAAGAGTGCTCACCGTCAAATATTGGCGGAAGCTTCCGTTCGTCGTATGGGGTACGTATCCCCCTTCACCAGCACTCCGTTCGTTGGATTTTGCCAGCCCTGACTGGAGATATCTCAGTGACATTCGCGATTTATTTGGTATCATATTTATTCGTCTTCGTCACGGCATTATTACAGTACTCATTTGGAGTCAACTCGAGTTATGGCCTCTGTGATGGAGCTATCTTACTCTGTCTGGTCTGTTATGTCCTCACCAAGGTATGATCACACATTCCGATCCCATAACAATAATCTAAATTCCGAGCTTGAAAAAGCTAACGAATGAACAGCTTGTAAGAGACAAAAATATCGCTCATGTTGCGTCATTGGTGCTAACCAGGCACAGCTCATCTACTTGTTTCTTGTTGAGAAAGCTGTACGTCAACACACCACCTCTGCTCTAGGCGCAGGAACTGACGATGACAGTACATCATTCGGAACTCGCCAAAGCGGCGGATGCAATCGAAGTTGTACCTGTTCAACTCCTTTGGCATCATTACCGTGTTCATCGTGGTAATAGTACTTAACTTTTACTAGTATGTGGAGATTCCGATGACTTTTTAGACTTTGCAAGCGGCTTGACTAACTCCGCGGACTTTACAGCCGGATTGTCAGAATGGAAGAAGGCATTTGCTACATCGGAATGAAGGGCCTCGGCATTATCCCGCTTATCACCTTTGATGGGCTTGCCAACACATACCTGACTTTGATGTTCCTCGTCCCTCTCAGGAGTAGGCACCGTCCCCTATTCCAGACTGCCCCTGAATATCGCATCCTGACAGTGGAAATAGAGCTTTACTCGTTCAAGAATATGGCGAGAACGTCTGCGAATATCCGCCTGCGGAACGTCGCTTTCCGCACATTCGTGGGGTCACTTTGCACCCTGCTGAGTAGCGCAGTGTAAGTGGACAACGGAACTAGATCGGCCTTGTGCCTGTCAGGACTGAATGACTAGATGACTGACGATCTCTGGCCGGCAGAAACCTTACTGTTTTGGCGGCGCTAAACGGGGAACCGGGTTGGGTTTGCCTGATGTGCTGCAACTGTGACGGTTCGTCCAAACCTTATCCCCCTCCTTTCTGGGGATCATATCCGCAACACAGGATTTGGTTGCTGACGTTCAATCAGTGCTCTTCTCCGCAATCGTTATCTACTGGGTGACGTCCAAGGACAATGCTGGAACTACGGAGACCAACACATCCCGCAATGTAGGCAACGGCTATGCGGATAACAGCATGGGCAGCGCGATTCGCAGACCAAACACACATGCCGAGCGCGAATATGCACCCTCAATTAGCGATGAAGTCGTACTTATGACTTCCGCCAGATCAAATCGAGGACTAAGCAATCACGGCGAGGATGATGACAGCAGCTCCAAGACGAGCAATACCAAGGAGAAGGTTATCGTCGCCACCACAATCAAACCAGACAGTAGCAGCACCGACGCAAGCATTGACGCAAACCGAAGGCCAGGAGATGAAGAAGATCTATACCGTCAAACTCCCTAGCTGAGCCGAAGAGCGGATGAATTCGATACACCTCTAGGCGAGGATTAGCTGGAATCTCTCCAGATCTACCACCGAACGGATGGGAGGCCTTCTGGAACTTGATCATCATTCTGGACTATTAGACTTTGAGACGGCGCGCGTTCGGCGATTGGCGGCATTCCTCCGCCCCGGTTTTAGAAGCTGACTGCGAGCCACAGGATTGGTTGAAAGAGACCAAACATGTCAGATCGTCGGTAGAGTAGATACGTACACGATATGAACGACCCCATTATACCCAAGCTTCTTTGATTAGGTAGATTCAATATAGAGTTCGATTGAACAACAGCGCCCCATTCCCAAGGGGAAAAAATGTCAACTTGTCCCGAATATTTTCGGGTTGTTTCTTTGGCTAAGCGTACAAATTCAAACATGTGTAAGATTTAACATATCCTAAGATTAATACAATAGAAAATACCAGATCCAACCTCGAAGGCATGACCAAGGAAGATTTCTGATTCCATGCCTAACATGCAGAGATCTGACATGGAGAGATCCAATGCTAGCTATCCCAAGCAGGTCTTGAGCGGGGGAAACGGGCCTGTTCTGTTTGGAAGCTAACGGAGCTATCCAATGCAATCCCACCGGATTTAGCCATCCCAAGTACAACAACACTCCTCTCCCCACTGGGGCAATGCACACGGAACATGCATTCCAGGTGAATTCAGTCGAGATCTTTGTGGAGCAACAACCTTGTAGCCTTTATTTCTTCGGTCCCGGGATCCTGGTAAGTGGTAAATGGACGACATGAGTGGGCTGTTCTAGGTAACCTTAAATCTTTGTTTCTCGGCCGTTTTGATTTCTTCTTCGGCTCATCCGTCGAAGCGAGGACCACCTATGTTCCCAGAAACATGCCTGAAGCACAGTGATACTTTAAATTAGCAGAAGGCTCTAGGCCCGGTGGTATGTTATGGTGGCTGCTAAGGTGATATAGCTGTCTGACAGTCTATCGAGCCTTCATAGTGGCAGCTGGAACTCGACGCTCGACTATCGAATTCTTAACCGTGACGCTGATAATCGATGGACTTTACTTTGTACCAAACACGGAAGCTCTAGGAAGTCACCAGCAGAAGGACAGGGGCCGTCAAAGCCGGCCATCCCGTGCAATGAAGAACTGCCGCGAATGTTGCAACTTGCAACGCTTGGCTTACCCAACGCAGTATTTCGCACCGAAGTCGTCTTTACATGTTCTCTTTGCGTAATGCCTTGATATTGTCTATTTTATATGTATTGGCCTTTGGTATAATCTTCAAACGATGGCCCTAGCCTTGAGTTGCGGGCAAGCACAGGGGATGAGTGATCTCATCCATAAGAACGTTGTTGGCCCACAGCTACGCGACTGGGGCATGCCCTCATTCTCTAGCACCACCGACAACGATGGAGTGGTCGTGGTAGTCTCGTTTATGGGTATTATGAAAAATTACTTTTCTCATTGTGCAACAATCACTTGTGGAATCACTTTGGTTACTATATGTGGCGAAGTAGCTGGCTGGAAGAATGTCTTGAAGCGACTTGATAGGATTGAGCAGTTCGGACAAGAGGCGATTCTGTTCGCTCAGATGCTTCGCTTGGTTATAAATAGAATAATCCTTGTCTTACCATAGCGCCAGGAAGTATTCGGCTTCTGGAACATAATATTTCATAAGGATATTCAGGGTAGTGGCGCGGGTATTCCCATAGGTTGGTTGGTCAACAGCCTTCCGTTTGTGGGACGCCGAAGGTACAGCAAACAACCTCAGAGGAGGGGCCAGATGTTTGAAAAATTGTATGGCGTGCCCTGCATCAGTCTTGACTCCATAACCGCTGGTTATGTCACGGTGCCCATCTGGGTGGATTGGCTAGAAGGTAAATTTGAAGCTATCATGGTGGCTGGCTCAGTTGGTACATCTGGCTACCCATCTGATGTTGGATGAGTGCGGGGACACCGCACCACTGTGCAAGAAAAGGATCCTAGGAATGATACAACTGATACTATACAGCCTGTGTCTGGGTGGTGGGTTTTCGAAAACCGGACGATCCAGAGCGCGCCAGGAAAAAATCAGAGTGCTTTCTGTCTTGGTGGCCCACATCCTCACCTCTTCATTTTTTATAACACCCAGTATCAAGTTAGTGCGCAGGAAACTTATTCTCCCGAACAAATAGCTCCTAGTCAGGGGGCAAGGTCTAGTGGTATTTCTCCTAGCTAAAATCGTGGGCAATGATACTGGAACTGCGATACAAAGTCGAACAACGTATAGCCTTGCCAAAAGCCGGTGTCTAACCATACCACCAATAGTATATGAATAATGAAACAGAAAGACGGTCCATGTTCAGTCCTAACCAATTGTGCCTCCCTCATTATTTCAAACTTTCAACAGAGGTGTGGCTGACTGGGAACTGAAGACAGGGAGAGCGCCAAAATTCCTTTTCCAGTTTCAATTAACCTGGGATTCTCAGGTAAAGGTTGCCTTCATAATGCCATACACTCTCGAGTCCGAATTGTGTGACACGAAGAGACCGGCGACGGAAGCCATGGAGCCACACTATGGGCCGACAAGACCGCAGGAGGCAACGGCCTTATAGCGGATGTTAGTAAACTATTATTCAACTATCCAATACAGATGGACAAACGTACCGGAAAGACCCAGATTGTGGGTTAATCCTTTTCCATTATTAGTACGCCAGGGGCTCAACAAACTAGACGAGAGGACTACCTTGCCGGACTTCTCTGATGCCGACTCGTTCCGACGCTGCTGGAGGTGTCGCAGAAAAAGCGCAAGCATTAGCGGTTGACAGACAATTTTACTCATCAGTCATTGTACTGCTTACCTCCATCGTCTCAGTCAGCTCTTGCTCCTAAACTTGGTTAGCTTTCGCTTTTCTCGAGTTTGACGCAACGTTTCAGCCACCACTAACTTTCTGTACCTAGTTAGTTCAACTTGATCGATTGTTTCGCATGCTTTCGGTATTCCCACCTCGACCTCTCGCTCCTAGTGCTAATCAATGCAATAATCAGCAAGGCATGTCATGATTTCACGCTTGCAACATGTGCGAACGTACGTTAATCCGATCAATCGCACGCTGTGGATCAAGTGTCAGAGCGATGTTCTCCTCTCGTCATCGACCAAAAAACTCACCTCCTTTCTTTTTTTGGCCTTCTTGAAATCCCTGATATTAGCCAGCTAGTTGGGGATTATGCCATCGTCGAAGGGGGGAAAGCGTACTGCTTCCGCCTTCCTGGCCCCCTTGTAATCCATTAGAATATGTTCATAATTGAGAGAAGGTCAAAGCAGAATACCTTTAGCGCGAGTTTCCAATACTAGGGATTACTCTTGTCAGCAAGTATCGTCTCTTAGCATAGTAGGGGACCTTACATCGAGTGTCACCTCGGCGGGAGTCTGTTATGGTCAGTACTAGATTCGGCCATTTGTCCGGGACATGGTTACTATGCCTTTAGCTCATCCTAGCGAGGCTGCCTTTAGCTCGACTTGCAATCATTTGACCAGAAAGCAGCTTACCGTAGTTCCTGAGGTACTCGAGCCCTTGGCCTTGGGGTGAGTGTATGGGCCCTATGGCAATTAGTTACCGTTCGTTGGTCCGAGAGGAGACAATGAGCCTTTACCATGGCCTGCAATTCTCAATGTCAGTTAATAAGCGTCAAAGTCTCCCGCAGAGGTGGCTCACTGACAATTGTTGATGACGGTAATATTGATGGTGGATGGTTATCACCTAGTAGCTACTCGTTCAAAGTCGTAGAGTGTCGCAATGCAAATACTGGCGTTGGTCTGTCGCTGATGGAAGAGTTAACCCCGGCCGTGAATATTAACGAACTGGACCTGTAGGTTGTCACTTACGGCAATCTCAATATGAATCTGGTCGAACCGATGAAGAGAAGAAAAACAAACGGAGAGTTGAAGCGCGACAGTTGTTGGAAGGCACCAGGCATCTGGCAGCCATTTCGTTGATGGTACATTGCCGGTACTTGTGGTAGTTATAAACGTAGCACAAAAACAGCTACGCCCACTATCTATTAAAGGTATCTTAGTTGTAGCAGGGGGCCTTCCTCACGGAAAGGATGCAGGGGAAGGTGGCTCTGTTCTATGGACTTTGGTGAAGGAACGATCGTAGTATCGGGCGGCATTCGGGTTTTAACTGGGATCAGAAATGGGAAGAATGTTTCTCAAGCTGGATATTAATGCTGGTAATCCTGTTCAATAACGTTCCGCGATAAGACCCGGGAATCAATCAATCTAAAAATAAGTGGCAATATGATATTGATATTAGATTATGAAGCGAATATACAGCTCTGAGTAGAGGTACAGTGATGAATCCTTCGAGACCGCAGGTAGCCGCACTGGGGCCTTTCACTGTCATTCAATGATACATCGCCCTAGCTTCTACATGCATCATCTCAACATCATGTAAATCTCACAGATAAATATAACAGAATGGAGAGTTCCCAAGAGTATTTAGGGCAGCGCCAATCGTTATGGGCTCGGCGTTTACCCCCAGGTCCAGGACGTCAGTCAGAAGGGCGTCTCTACTAGGGGGCATATTGAGAATAGTGATGGTACCCGCGATCTTCTTGGCCTCCTGCGGATGTAGAGCCTGCCAAAGCCAGTAGACACGGTCAACCATCGAGTGGTGAAGGAAAAAGATGGGATCATTAGGGGATGCGAAGAGGTCGGCAGAGTCACCACCCATCGTGAAGTGGCCAGCAGCGTGGACTCCGAGAAACTCATCGCTAAATCTACCTTGCAGCTCATTCTGGAATGTAGAAATGTTTCGAGAGGCGGCACCGACCGTGATGTTCCACACGTTGGCGAAAGTCATCCACCTGTCCACGGCTGCGGAGGTGAGATCACGACGCAGGCATCGGGGGTTGTAGCCAAGCGGGCCGGTTGGACTGGCCGTGAGGCCGTCCATTCCTGGGGAGACAGGGCCCAGGTTCGTTACCATGCTGGTATTTGTTAATCTTTGCTGTTTTGGTTTCGACTTTCTGGCATGGACCATCTCGACTTACTCTTTGAACGGCCCATCCTTAAGACAGCCGCCCCCCTTTCCAGATGGGAGGTAAATGTTATTGCTACCGCCGAGACTGCCATTGTGGGCGACGTAAGTACCATCACCGCTCATGCTCGTGTCACTTCCGTCGAAGATGGGAGAGGAAGCAAAGTCGGAGCCATCAAGCCAGTCCCAGTACTTTAAGGTTGTCAGCGATGGTTTCAGGTGTGTTACAGTGCAGAGGGGCACTTGCTGGCTGTGTTCCGTGGTAGCCACACTCGTCTCGCAAAGCGGACTCGTAGGCCCAGGTGAAGTAGCGATGCCAGGTGAGAAAGTTACCCTGTGCGGAGTGGTTGGTTAGCATCTATGCGCATCTCAAACAGGCACGGGGCCGCAATTCCGAACAACATGTGCGTCGACGTAAGGGATCGGCCAGCCAGTAACTCACAGTGCCGTGAATGCTCAGTGTCTGATTGATGTGGACGGCCACAAAATCATCGTATCGAGACTTGGCCCCGGGAGCGAATGAAGGATCGGCCTTGGAAGGCTTCTTCATGATGCAGAGCACGGCATCAATGTAAGCCTTCCTCTCCTTCTTGGACAGTGCCCTCCTAAATAAAAAGAAAGGCGCGAGATGTCAGCCAACTTTTTCATGTCGTTCAATGAGGCCATCTGGGGCGGCGAATTTCTCCTTACCAGTTTCTTCGGATTGATGCTGTAGCAAGGGAACATCTCTTTGAGCCATGCACCGACAGCAGCGAGACACCACCGCCCTCTTGGCCTTGGAGTGCCTGGATGGCTTGATTGTTTGCATCATCCAGGGCACCGGTCTCCGACACTTCCGTAGCAGCTACGGCTAGGGTCGAAAGACCAATGAGACCATTGAGCACGGCTGCAAGAGAGAACCGCATGGTAAGCTATTGGAACAATGTGCGACACTTGACGAGGCTGAAGAGGTGTCCAACGACGGCGCAGTTGCAAAACAACCCGAACGGAGGAGTCTTATACCAACCAACTTTGGGGAAACGGGCCCCGGAAGAACGCGAAACGAGCTGGCAAAGGTGGTCTCTGCCCGTCCGGTAATTTATTCATTCAGCCATGCGGTTGCCACCGTTGGTCGCGTCTGTTCATGCAGACCAATTATTAAGTGTCACCTACGGAGTACATGGCCCAATACATGCTGCCACCCCTGTCCTTGGCCCAATAAAACCTCGCTTCAACAACTCCGTAGATACCAAGGAGATCCCATCTCTGCGATTTGCACATTATCACTGCTGATCTCGTATTACGGAGCAAAAAAACACGCGTTTTCATCCCCACACTGCCCCCCCATCCCACCAAGACATGCCCGTTGGGTTGCTTGTTATAGCAATCTTATCACCACCAACAACTTACCAATGTAGTATTATCCAAGCTGACATCGTATGACCTCGCAGGTGAATACTATGTAGTTCGGGCTATGCCTCTTGGCTAGTGAAATGAACATACTCTCTTCTGACTTCCCCGGCTTCTCGCTTTCCTGATCTGGGGCTTGCACCGACGATCCAGAACCTCAATTGGAAAGCAGAGGCGAAGAGGCTGCTTATTTGAGGCGGCTATAACTCAGGCCCTCCCTAGCAATTGTCCCATATTCAGTAGCAGCCCGGTCGTCTGATTCTATTTACCCAGAAGGCTTTGGAAAATGGCGCCGGATGCATGGTATGTCACCCTGCTAAGGAGCTTTCGGTTCCGCCCTGAGCCTGGCAGCCGTCTCCTTCCATCAAGGGCTAGCGGAGTGCCGTGATGTGCAGGAACCCTGGCACTGAAACAAGGGGTTCGAATATGCATCCCCGTCACACACCGCACATGGGAATGCGGCCCTTGCGTCTTTTTAGCCACCTCGAGTGTTCCAAGAAGTCGACGCTTTGGGAAGAATGATGCTGCTCGAGTTAGACGCAATGCATGGCCGCATTCTTTTTATCTTTTGGGTGTTCCCCAGACTGCGAGCCAGCTGCGCTGACCGACTGCAATGCTGGACCGTCCAAACTTCTCGTCCATCGTCGACAGAAGACTTTGGCTTGCTAACCTCTTGCGGGCAAGATGAGCACTCCTTCTGTACCGATCGATCCGGCCAGGGCAGCGGAAAACCGTACGGCCCAGATCGTGGGAGTCACCACTGCTTTCAACGTGGTAGCGATACTAATCACGATCCTGAGGACGTACACCCGGATTTTCGTTGTGCATTCGTTTGGTCCCCACGATGCCTTTATGATTCTCGCAGCTGTTCGTACACGCCTTGCCCGTCTCCTGGTCTCATCTAGATCGCAGCCTTATCTCGATCAGTTGCTTCTTGAAACACGCGCTAACATTGCCCTGGCTAGCTTTGCTCTCTCCTGGGCGGAACTGTCACGATGTTCATGCAAGTTCCATATGGGCTCGGCCACCATTCCGACACTCTGTCCAATCCCGACCGGATGCAAATTTCGAAACTGAGCTTCGTACAATCCATGGTGCCTCTCATTGGCGGGCTGGGCTTTCTCAAGGTCGCTATTGCGTTCGAGCTGAGGAAGCTGAGGAGTAATTCGTGGGCATGGTACAATTTTCTGCTTTGGTGTCTGATCGGTCAGTTGTTAGGTTCACCTCTGTATCATCGTGACTTGCGCTGACACCAGCTAGCATTCGTATCTGCATACACCTTCATGGCCTGGATGACCTTCTTCCTCTATTGCAGTCCCATCCAAAAGATATGGAACTTCATGCTAGAGGGCAAATGTTATGACATTCACCTCTTCGTCAAATTCGGTCTTATCAACACAGGTATGCCATGCCTCATTATCTCATTTGATGAGCAACATCCAATGCAAGACATCTCTAATTGACCGGTTATGCATAGGTTTCAACATTTTTACCGACGTCGCTTTTGCCACCTTGCCAATCCCCGTCGTTTGGACTCTCAAAATGCCTCTCAAGACTCGTCTCTATGTCATTGCTGTCCTGAGTCTTGGTTATTGGTAAGTCTTCACCTGCTGCAGATTAGGGCGAACTTTGCTAACATTTTTGCAGCGCTGTTGCCATGGGCGTGGTCAAGGCCACGCATCAAATTCGTCTCACCATGACCACTGACACCACATAGTAAGCGCTCTAGTGATGAAAGCAATTATACCAAACTAACGAGCTCCCTTGATAGTACTTATGATATCCAATTCTGGGGCTTGTAAGCAGATATCTCACCTACAGATTCTTGGATTCCAAGCTAATCAATCTCCAGGCTCCAACTAAACATTGGAATCATCGCTGCCTGCGCCCCATCTCTGAAGCCGTTACTGAAGACTGTCCTAAACCTCAAGAGCTTGACTCCTCGATATGGATATACGAATTCGCAAAGCTACCACAACCAAAGAAGCAAGAGAAGGACAGCAATCTACACAATAGGTGGAAGCGCCGCTCAGGGGTACACCAAGCAGACCAGCAAAAACGACAACGCCGACGACTTCGAACTCAAATCCAACTATCGCTGCAGCGCCAATCAAGGCACGTCTTACACGGCGACCGTCGCGGGTAGAGACGACTCGAGCTCAACGGGCGGCGGCCAGGGGGCAAAGGATGAGGAGGCAACGACAGGGAGGTCCAACAGCCAAGACATTATTCTTCCTATTGAGGGTGGGAAGATTGTCCGCACGACGGAGGTATCTGTTACGTACTAGCTCACGGTGAACGACATGTATAAAAAGCGTTGATATTATTATAGCATCGGGAATCAAGTATGGTCTAAGAATCCTTCCGGGCTCGGTCTTGTATTAAATTTTCCACACCGAGAGAGCACTTTTGCCTCGAAGGAATGCTCGTCTCACCGGCCCGGCACTCGTTCGGGAGTAGTTCAACGTGAGGGTGTGATCGGCGTAAGCAGACCCACGAACTACCCAAGGCTACCTTCCTTCGAGAAGCCGATCTGACAGTTCGGTCCGACAGGCTGGCAATCCTCCAGGCTTGGAGGCAATGATCAGCTCTGAACCCTGTAATGCTGCGGTGTTCCTGGCGCGAAATACCGATCGCCAATCGTGACACTTCGGCGCATGAACATTGATGATCTGCCATCGAAAGCTTTTAGCTCGCGGCTTCACCGTCATCGAGGGACTCCACGTGGCATTGTTCTAGATGGGAACCAGTTCCACGAGTAATATGAACTGAATGACATTGAATGTAATATCTCAAAACAACCGAATAATAAGAAACCAAAGATGGTATACAAGATGAATGCTTACCACCGACGCGTTGTTCTTATTACTCACCCCAACCACGCAGAAAGTCCCCCGTCTAGTTCTTCAATGAGAGCGGTTAGATAGGGGGTGTGGCAGCTCACGTTTATGCCACCCACCTCCAAATCCAACAGTCTTCAGAAACCACCATAGCGGCCAGGGCATTCTCATCAATCGTTAGAGCTCGACTGACAGAGAATTGAAACACAGCTACATTAACATCAATTGTCTAATATGCTACTGTTTGGCGCTGCCTTTGATGCCATTGAAAGAAATTTGTTCATAAGACATCCTTTGGAGAAGTAGAGAGACTTATGGAAACGGCTATCTGAAAATAATCACCTGCTAAGAAGAGTAATTTAATAAACATGCCATGCATCTTAAACTATAGGCATTCTAGTTGCGTTGTCGCCACACTTATTAAATGACGTATCTGAAATCTCTGTCGGAAATTCCAACAGCCTTGTGGGCATCTTCCTCTCCTGAAGCCAGCTTCTCATTCTGCTTCTTCAAGTACCACCGGAAAAAGACGACTCCGCCAATGGCAAGGATAGCAGCACCTCCCTCGACTCCAATGGCCATAGGGTATCGCTGGGCTTGGCTGTCTGGGAAGAGGTAGCCGCCGATCACATTACCTACATTGCCCACCATGTTGACACAGGCAATAGAAGCCGCTCTCTTTGGTGCAGGAGCTGGGATAGAACTGCCGATCCACGCAAGATTCATGTTCGACGCGCTCGTGATACCCGAAATCATTAGGATGCTTGCAATGATACGCGCGGGGACTGCCAGCGTGCCTCCCATGATTGCCAGACCGACAATGCAAACAGCCAAGTTTATAACAATTGGCCATGTGCGCTTCTGAATGCGGTCTGCATACCAGCAGGTGAGTAGAACGATGCAGAAACCGGTCAGGTATGGGACCGAAAGAAGTGCATACGTGATCTTCCTCTGAAACCCAAGAGTGGCCATGATGGTTGGGAAGAAGCTGCAAGTATGTATTAGCCAATCTAACAGCCTGGCAAGATGATAAATATCGCAACTTACTTGGTAAAGGAAGCACAGATAGTGATTAGAAGATGGTTCAGTGTTAGAATTCCCACCTTGGGATCTTTCATCATCAGCTTGAACCCAGTTCCCATCGAAGTCTTATCAGAGCTGCTGCCCAGATCTTCTAGAAGTCTGTGCTGAGCCACAATCGACTCCTCTTCCGAAAGCCACCTGAAATTGAGTTAATAGAAAGTCGCATGTACTCGCAGTTTAGAGTTTACATGCCGTGTATTGTGAGGATAATTTGGAAGTGTAAAGACGCAGATTCCGGCAACGGCGACAGTGAGGGCGCCTTCGATGATAAAAAGCCTATCAAAAGGAATCAAGGTCAGCACAAAATCAACAACTTCTTTTCTCAACCGCACTCACCATCTCCAAGAAGATATGCCAGCAACGTTGTCCATACGTTCCGTGATGCCAATTGCCATCAAGCTTCCGAAAGACCCGGAGAGCATGCTTCCTCCGAATAGCAATGCCACACGCAAGCTCAGCTCATTGCTCTTGTACCAAGACGAGCACAAATATACTGCGCCAGGGAAAAAAGGAGCCTCGCAAAATCCGAGAACAAATCGGACAGCAACAAGACCGCCATAGCTATGGGCCAATGCTGTACAACCGGACACGACACCCCACACCGCCATGGCGCTGGGCAGATAAATAGAAGGAGGAACTTGTGACAGAAAGAGATTGCTAGGGACCTGCGTGAGGCTTTGGAAAAGTCAGTGAATGAATATTCGCTAGCGGTATCAAAGAAAATGGACTCACAGGTATCCGACGAAGAGAATGGACAAACATGTGCTGTATTCCGTTGAAGACAGCCCAAGCTCCTGCTGAATTCCAGCAATTTTTGCAATTGGCAAGGCATTTCGATCGATATAGTTCAAGATGTACATGATCATCAGTGTAGGGAACAGTCTCAGGTCAAGTTTCAGCTTGAGCCTTTTCTCTATAGCTCGAGCCTCCTCAGGAGAAAATTTGGCATATTCGTCTCGAACATGCTGCTCGTGAGCGCTCAGGACGAAAGTGGTCCCGACTGCCTGCGAGGTGACGGAGGCCTTGTCATCTTTCAGATCGGAGAGTTGAGTTGGAGCGTCTTTGTTGGTTGCCATGTTATGAACTGCGTGAGTGTGTGTGTATCTCGATCACAAACTGAACTTCAAACGGGTGTTACGTTCTATATTTAACAAGAAAGCGACCCCTGCTGTGTCAGTTGTCCCAACAGGCTGGAGAAGATTATCCACACTTGTTGATCGTGCTGAACGCGACTTCGCTTGGCCGGGAAATCTGCCAAGTCTGGGGATGACCAATCAGAAGTCATCCCTCATGCCCCTGCCTCGACGATAACATCGAGTGAGCTCTGTCAAACAGCGCCATTCCAAAATGGCGGGAAATGATAAGCCCCTGGGCTGAGTCACAGAGTCTCTCCCCGGCATCATCATAGCCTGAACCTTAACGTTGGGCTGAGTCAAACTAGCTTGCGGGGCTTCCCCAACCCCATTTCCACCTAGTCGGGTTTGAGGATGCAGGCCAAGGTAAGGGGAAGAAACCGCTATTGATAAGTGGTTGATGGAGTCAACCTTGGGAAACTTGGCTATCGACGGTATCTCCTTATTCATTTCCTAGCAGGCCATTTGCCAGTTACTGACCACGCATCTAACATGGGATCACCCGTGCTTATCGAGAAGGCGCTGAAAATTCGGGACGCCAGCATTGATAGTGTGCTCCCTGGCGTGACTCTACCAGATCCTCTCCCCCAAAATGTTCAAGGAATTCCTGACACTATCCTGAACCCAGAAGAGCTTCAAATCACTGGGTACGACACTCTACAGCTTGTAAAAAAGTTGGCGAGCAGAGAGTTGTCATGCGAGTCAGTTACAAAAGCTTTCTTGAAGCGCGCTGCACTAGCCCAGAAGACCGTGAGTTAGGAAGCAATTAGACTAGTATTACAAGTGTTGACGATTGCTTGTGTCTATTAGGTGAACTGTATCACAGAGCTACTACCTGAGCATGCAATCAAGCGCGCGAAATACCTAGACTCGTTGCCGCACCCAACTGGGCCGCTCCATGGACTTCCCATATCGATCAAGGAGCAGTTCGGTTTCGAGGGTAAGATCAACAACAATGCGTTCGTCGTTAACTGCGACCGCCAGCAGATCCCTGCGTGTACACTGAACACCGTTTTGGAGGACCATTGCGGTGCTATCATCTTTGCTCGTACTTGTCAGCCCCAGTCCGTGATGCATCTCGAGACCAACAACAATATCTATGGAAGAACCGTCAATCCTTACAACCGGAAGCTGACGGCTGGTGGCTCCTCTGGAGGAGAAGGCGCCCTCGTAGGCTTTCGTGGTAGTCCTCTTGTGCGTAAACAACATCAGCGGCAACCTATTTGACTTATCCTATTCTCTGACAGACACATAGGGGATGGGTGGCGATATTGGCGGTTCGATTCGTGTCCCGGCAGCAAATTGTGGTATATACGGTTTCAAACCCACCCCTTTCCGTGTTGGGAATCCTGGAGGAATGGGACTCATCGTCGGCCAAGAAGGGTGAGGTCTAACATTGACCATTCTACAACAGATTGGAGTGCTGACATTAACTAGCATAATCGGATGCATCGGTCCGCTCGCGCCGAGTCTCTCTGGTATTGAGCTCTTCATGAAAGCATACTTAGGAACTGAGCCCTGGATCAAAGAGTCATATCTTACTCCTTTGCCCTGGAGACAGATCCAGCTCCCAAAAAAGCTGAAGATTGGTGTTATGTGGTCTGACGGGATTGTTAAACCTCACCCTCCCATCACACGTGCCCTTTCCTTATTGGTGAACTCGTTGAAATCGAACCCTGCCTTTGAAATCGTCGATTGGGAGCCCATCGATCACGATAAGTGTTGGGACATTACTTGTGCTCTTTACTGGGAAGACGGAGGCCGCCGTCTTCAAGAAGTTCTCAGATCTGGAGATGAGGAGCCCTTGGAGCTCACCAAATGGCTGTTAGAGCAACCTACCATGAAGCCTCGAACGTTAGAAGAGGTTTGGGCAGTATGGCTCCCCACATCCTTGCCACTATGAGATTTTGTAGCTAACATTCACGGTTGTAGCTGAAAGCGGCTCGAAATTCGTATAGGGCCATGTACAACCAACATTGGCTCAACACAGGCAGGGAAGACAGCCATCCTGTTGATGCCATTCTTTCTCCCGTTGGCCCCGGATGCGCCCCGCCGCATGATCAATCCAAGTACTGGAACTATACTTCTCAGTGGAACTTGCTCGAATACCCATCAATCTCGTTCCCAGTCACCAAGGTGGATTCGTCCTTGGATGTTCGCGACAGCAGCTACAGGCCAATAAGCAAAGCTGATGAGTTCAACCACGGATTATACCCCGGGCCAGAAGCGTACGAAGATGCTCCGGTCTCTCTGCAGCTGATTACGCGCCGCTACGAGGATGAGAAGTGCATAGAGATCTTGAAGCAAATTGAGGCTGCGACTCATGATTTGAGAAATTAAAAAATCGATGCTGGTTATATAGAATAGAGGATTGGCTAATAAATACACAAGTTTCCGGCCGTCTATATAGGCTCGTCACAAAAAAAGAACCTACCTACCAAGACATTATGGGGATAGATATATGCATACTTGTGAGGCGAGATTGTACTGTATCTAATTCAACTCTACCGATGCAAAGGCTTCAGCTGGCTTGCATCTTGAAATCATCTTGGTCAATAAAATGCGCCTGATTCGTCAGCTACTTTCGGAAGTTTAGAATACAAAAGTGCAGCTACCAACCCCTCGCCTCGCCCGTATGTTACCCTAAACACTCGACTATATTACTATGATGGTTGATCTTTACGTATATAGGGATAGATGGGGATGTGTGCCTTCTAGAATGATTTGCTTTGTGTTTCTTTCTTGTTTCTACCTACTAAAAATTATATGATTCTAATGTTTTTGATTCAGGTACACTTCTTTCGATTGCGTTCTGGTTATATCCAAACCTTTTCCTTGAGAAGATGAGTGAAGGAAGAGCAATTGGGCTTTTAATCTAGGCAGCTAATAATCCGTAGCTATGCAAAATGAATGATAGAAATATTGAATCAGAACGAGATTGTTCTAGCATACAAAGTAATGAATACTACAAGTAGATGCCCAACTTGATGTGAGACACCCAGTCGGAGTTGCATAGTGAAAGTCTTCAAGGAAAGAAAATAAAACTTAGCATTAAAATATTACAAAAAAAACAGGATATAAAACTAAGACTATCTAGGTCTACAACGATCACAGCGTGTTCGATGTCATTTTCAATCGGAATCAGGCTCTCCTTGAACAGTTTCGTGGATGCCAAGGCATCTATCTCCATTTTCAACCTTGATGGGGAGAAAATTACACCCTATCGAGATATCTGGCTTTTCTGCGTGCTGTATGTCATCAGAGAGTTGCCGTCTAGGCTTCTAGGCCCTCAGTCCAGCCTTTATGGGTACCGTACTTGAGTCACAAGATTCCGTCAGATGCCAGGAGCCATACAGATTAACCACCATACCCTAGTTCTAGCGTTACATATTTCCATTGGCTGCTGTCTTAGGCCACACTCACCAATGCTAAATACTTTCCTCTCCGTAAGTGCGGCTACGGACCATTTTGCCGCGGGGAGATAGAAAGTTACCTATTTTGATCTGGCCTCATCTTCGAGCCCGGCCGTGATTATTACGCAATGTCGCCCGGGGCCCCAGATAACCAGCAACTTGTTCGCCACTGACTCGGCCCGCCTCCGTGTTGGCCTCCGATAAGCGAGCTCTTCTTACACCCACTCGTCAGCAGCATTGCTTTCAGGGGTAAAATGATATGGGATGAGCAGACCAAGGCGGGGAGACGGATGGCTTGCAGCGGCAACGGTTCCTGCTATCAAAAACAACATGAGCCTTCCCCTCCATTCACCTTCCGGGGATACCGACTTTCATCCGCTATATTCAATTATTTCGGCAACAAATGGTCATGTATAGTATGGCCTTGGGTAGAAACTATTTGAATTAGATCTCATCCATCCTCTTTTTGTTTGACCCGACAAATCAGGGTCAGGGCGACGAAAGCTCATCCTGATAAGAGGCAATTTGGTTGTTCCCAATGATCATTCTCCACACTCAATACACTGGCAAGTGGCTGAAAGAAAACATGTCACACTAAAGCCGTTTTCACGTAAATTTGGGACCTGAGTTTCTCATTAATAATACTGAACACAGTTAAAGAAAATAATAAATTATTCAACAATATTTAGCTTGATTGTCCTAATATTGTGCCGAGGTTCAACGCTGGAGGTTCTGGGTGTGCCATGCTTTATATCAGTCGCTTGCTGGCTCGTGCCGTCCAAAGCACCGGGAGCCAGTTATCAAGACACTCGAGGTATGAGTACCTAGTGAAGTAAGTTATATGATTTCACCAGGCCAGGGTTCAGGGTTTTGCTGCTGCTCATGTGCTCTGCGCCATTGCCAGCCGACAAAGCTCACACCACCCAAATCCATTCGACCAAGTATCAGCAACGATCTCCAGGATCATCACGATACGTTTCCATATTGAAAATCACCCTTCCGATGACTCATGTTCGTTTGGGTAACCCCGTCATCAATTACCCAAAAGAATCTCCCCGTGCATTATCGGCATCCGTACTCTGTCACTTGTCGATACGACAAGGGCTCCAGAATACAGCCCCTCCCAAATAGAGGCACCTGGAAGTGGAGTGATCTCGTACTAGTCAAGCTAAAGCATCATTCGAGCAAAGATAGCACTTCTGGACTCGGCCCATACTGATACCTATGCCTATCTATGATATGACTCGGCCCAATGTCCGTTAGCGTCCCCCAGATTTAGGAGTGCATGATTCCACACCAATGTGGGGTTCCTGTGCAACGGGAACTGGGATAGAGCAAATTCTACTTATCACATTGATCTCGCTCTCCTTCTGATGAGGCCGACAGGCAGCATCTGCACCCGTTCAAGAGCAACATAGAACCCCATTGCGACAATGCAGTCTACCAACGACCAAAAGATCGAGCCACAGGCCAAAAAGGTTGACGCCGATGGTGCGAGTCTGGCCTTCGCTGAGTGCGCCAAGCCAGGGGAATCTGGCCAAGCCCAGGGCATCCACTATGAGGAAGCCAACCTGAAGCGGAATCTGGCTCAGAGGCACCTGGTAAGTCATCTTTGCCAAGGAAACATGGTGAGGGGTTGTTTGGGATGCTCTTGCTAACGCGAGATGTGCGTTGTCCCCTCGTGTAGATGATGCTAGTAATTGGTGGTGTTATTGGGCCAGGCTACTTTGTTGGCATGGGTACTGGTCTTTCAGCGGCTGGTCCAGCTGGCCTTTTACTCTGCTTTGCCATCATCGGCCTTCTCCTCTGGGGAGTGATGCAGAGTCTTGGCGAATTGGGCGCCTTTATTCCAGTGTCAGGTTTGTGCTAATCCCATTTTGACTATTATCTCTATCAATTGCTAATCAACTATTTGATGCTACTATCCAGGTTCATTTGTTCATTACACCGCACGATTCATCGACCCGGCCGCTGGCTTTGCAGTCGGTTGGAACTACTGCTTTCTCTGGGCCGGTATCATCATGGCCGAGTACAATAACCTGGGCTTAGTGCTAGGATACTGGGACACGCCGGTCCCTAGATGGGGTTGGATCCTTATGTTCTGGTATGTACTCTGATATCCACAGAATCTGGTTTGTCATTTTGGGTCTAATAATGGTGAAATAGGGCCGCTTTCATGTTGTTTCAGTTCCTCGGCATCAAGTCATTCGGTGAGGCCGAATTCTGGCTGGCGTTGATCAAGGTCCTCGCCATCGCTGCATTCTTCCTCTGCGCTATCCTAATAACCACAGGTGTCATCGGCGGCGAGAAGATAGGCTTCAAATTCTATCAAGACCCTGGTGCGTTTGCCAATGGCCCCAAAGGTGTGTTTGAGATATTCGTCTTCGCAGCTTTGCAATACAGCGGCTCCGAGATGGTTGGTCTCACGGCCGGAGAATCAGCCAATCCTTCCCGCGACGTTCCCAAGGCTGTGAAGAGCGTCATCTGGCGCATTGTCATAATCTTCTTGGGAGGCATCTTCTTCTTGACACTTACTGTGCCCTTCAACCACCCTGATTTGCTCAACCCCAAGAACAAGACGGCTAGCTCGCCATTTGTGATTGCATTCACTCGGGTCGGAGCATATGCAGGCGCTCACACCATCAATGCAATCATCGTCGTTACCATTCTGTCGGCGGTCAACAGTGCGTTGTATGTCGGTTCTCGAACACTCGTTGGTTTGGCAAGTCAAGGACAAGCACCCAAGATCTTGGCATGGACCAACTCTCGTGGTGTTCCCGTCTACTCTGTTGTCATTATGAACTTGATTGGTTTCCTTTCTCTACTCAATCTCTCCGCCGGCGCCGGCAAGTTCTATACCTGGGTGGTTACAATGACCGGCGTCGCTACATTCATCACCTGTGAGTGCTTCAACTTCCTCAGCATCCGCCTACACTTACATAAGCACCTTTTGTCTACGTCGGGTTTAATGTTGAGAAAATCAAATGCTAACATGAACTTCATAGGGGCTTGCATCTGCCTTTCTCATGTTCGCTTGCGCCAGGCATTGCACCAGCAGGGGGTTTCTGAGGACGTGCTTCCGTTCAAGGCCAATCCGTGGGTTGCATGGGTCACCTTTGGAGTCAACATATTCTTCATCTTCTTCCAGGGCTGGACGGCCTTTGCCCCTTGGAACGTAGAGGCGTTCCTGCAGAATTACATCATCGTGGCGGTGTTTATCACTTTCTATTGTTGGGTGGAAATTCTACCATAAGACTCCATGGGTCCAACCCAAGATGGCTGATCTGATTAGCAACAGGAGGGATCTGGAGCCCTTTCAACAGGCTACCCAGTAGATTGTTGGAAGAATAGGAACTGTAGTACACTGGTTGTGTATTTTATGAGGCTTACAAGCCCGACTTCAGGTCCAATCACTCTTGAACTGAAGCTAGGTCGGAAGCAGACTATTGAATATCACCTACCATTTTGCTGTTTACTGTGGTGAAATTAGACTATTCCCGTAACTTTTAAAGACCTTATTTAGCCCAATGAAGATATGAATACATGTCAAGATTATTTAAATAACCACATGTCTCACACTATACGTACTCTTCTCCTCCAGAACGCAATAAACCGTAAGGGAATGAGTCTGCGTGGTGTTAAATGGATATCCGTAATGTTTTCTGCCAAAAGGTTACTATTGGGAGAAGAATATTTAAAATGGATGGTTGTTAGATTTTGACTGCTATGCTTAGTATGAAGAAGTATAGATGAATGTGGTTCAAGCCGTATTATACCATGCATTTTTGAAGGTCTTATACAGTATGAAACTAACTAATCCTCATTTGAAAGTCAACAGTAAACTGTCCAAACTACTCTCTAATATTCTCTTCCTCTTCAGCTCTCCTATGTGTCTCTTGCTAATGATGATAATGGTGATGGTAGTGACGATGGTGATGATTCATGGTTAGGTTTCTGCTTTCCAATTTCCCAAAGTCTTTGCGGCATATCATAAGAAGGTCCAGTACCTCTATTGTCCTTCTGGTAATGATGATAATGGTGATGGTGGTGATGATGATGGTGGTGGTGGTGATGGTGATGGTGATGATACGTGACTGGGCTTGTGTTTCCCAACGTCGCAAATGCGTTGCTATAGGGATTTGTTGGCAATGATATGGAGTTACTATTTGGCACTTGATTCCGTTGGTTGGCAGTTTGTGGGTTAAATTGCGTTGACTGCTTTCTCTCAATTTCCAATTCCAGGGCGCTATAGTCGAGATTGGAATGTTGGTGAGAAGAGATGTTGCCTTCTCTACTTGCGGAGGCACCTGATTGCGGATACTGTGGTTCACATCGAGGGAGAAAAGTAGATGCAATGCCTATTGAAGTTGCCGGTGACGATGCCGCATTTGTTTTGGTGTCGAATTCGTTTGCTGTATCCCAAGCTGTGGCCGATTGGCTCTGAGTCTGGTGTGACGGATCTAGTTCAGTTGACAACATTTCTGTGATTGCATAATCCATTGTGTCGAAGGTCATATCAGCAGACGGAACCGTTTCTCCCAGGAAACTAGGTTGCGAGTCTATATCCTCGATTTGCAGAAAGGTGCCCAAGTGCGCTGCACTTGTACTTTGATGAGTATAAAGATCATGGACAGGTGTTGGCCCAGGTGTATACGCTAGACTGCTATGTGAACTTAACAACACTGAGTCATGGTCCTGTATAGTTTCTTGGGGAGTGTCGGCCGAGATACTTGGACTGCCACTGTCTTCGCCGCTGGATACCATTGCCTGCTTAGCAGATAAATGCCTCCACCGGTTTCGACAGGTCAACGGAGGTCGTCCAGGGAAAAGGGAAGAAATGGCGGACCAACGGTGGCCTAGGGACTGGACACTGTCATTTAAGACCTGGTCCTCCTCTTCTGACCAGCCCCGAAGCCGGTCTTTGGCTGACGGGGCGAGAATGTCGTTGTAACGCTTGGAGCATTGGTCATCCTTTCTCCCGGGGATTAAGAGACAAATGTCGCTCCAGGCCGGGCCCAACCTGGCAAATGCCTCTAGCAGAATACGATCCTCTTGCTGAGTCCATGGCCCCTTGCGGACAGAAGGATCCAGTGAATGAAACCAGCGCTTCCGGCATTCCTATCAAGTTTGGTTCATGTTAAGTGGAAGTGGGAAAGAGGGCGGCCGGATTGTAACGACAAGGGTAGCAGAAGGTCTCTTATCATCCTTACCTTTGCTGTGCGGTCTGGCAGTCCTCGAGCGATATCTGTCCAACGGCCCTGGCGTCCTCGAGCAGAGCCCAACTGGGAGACGAGGTGCCTCAGGGCCTGATCCTCCATGTCAGTCCATGGACGGCGGGTCTTTGGGGTGTCGGTGGGTTCGAAATCGATATCCAGGGTTCGCGGTCCCTGTGCATGGGGGAACTCCGACATGGCGGCGAGTTGCTGGCGAGGGTTGGGACGTTGGCCGAGTCAATATCTGGTTGAGGTGATTGGAGGGAGGTCAGAAGTTCAACCGGTGATGGAAGAGATGCCAACAGGACCGAGTAAACACCCCAAAAGTGCAATCCCAGCCGCTCTGTTTATTATGTACGAGCCTGACTGACCACTTGGCAACCTACCTACATGTACTTAATTCCCAGGTCCCTGCTACGTACCTTCACTCATGCCCGACTTACAACTTGGCCATCAGCTGTGCTTCGCGGTAAGTGCGTGCTTTACCGCCCGTAGGGGAAGCCAGGTATCTCATTACAGGGGCTCCGGGGCTAACAGGGGCCGCTACGCCAATCTACAGTGGGGTACATCCGCTGGCAGCCTCCAGCACGATAAGGCCCTTCCCCGGGAAATGAGCGCTATACTGACTAAATGTAGCGCTTTATACTGCCAAGCGATAGGCAATAGCCCCTCACTCCACCCACTCTTTGACTCGGCCCAGCATTTCGGGCCAACCGCGATGCCTCATTCTACATGACACAACTTGACACTGCACTAGCTTGACCTTGTGTCTGCTGTGGCTCCCTCCACCACACACATGCTCAGTGTCACTTCTCTCTGCCGGAAAACAGCACCCTGCGCCCATCCCTGCAACTGCTCCGTCCGTCGAGGGGCCATGCCAGGGCCAGGTCGAAATCTGGGGCCAGGCCGAGTCCTGGACACACGCCGATATCTTACCGACCAGAGATAGGCGAACCAGATTTGCGCCTCTGACTCGGTCTTCAGATCTTCAACGATGATAAATAGGCCCCGAACTTTGCTTGGAAGGTGATTCCGAGCCAGGAACAGAGCCGGATAGAACAGAACAACCATTGGGACAATCACTACATAAACCTCGTCTGCTTGCTTTCTCAATCTGTTTCCCCTTCCCTTTCATATCATTTCACATTCTTCCATCAATTGTTGGCGCCTCCAATAAACCGCCACAATGTCTGCAGTTGCTGCGAAGGAGTCCTACCTCCACCCTCTCGACCCCGCCACGGCCGAAGAGATTGAAAAGGCCACCGCCCTGGTTAAACAACTCTTCTTTGGCATCCCTCTCCACTTCAAGGCAGCCGGCCTGGACGAGCCCCCCAAGCGGGACCTGTCTGCCTATCTCGATGCCGAGCACGAGGGCAGACCGCTTCCTCCTCTCCCTCGCCGCGTCTTTGTCATGTGGTACATCCATCGCACTCCCAGGCTATTCGAGGGTGTAGTGGACGTGACAAACAACAAGGTTGAGCAGTATCAGGAGCTTCCCCGCGATTTCCATGGCCCTGTCGACCGTGCTGAGATGAACGAGGCCGCTGAGGTCGTCATGAAGGACCCCAACGTCCGGAAGGAAATTCAACGTCTTAAGATTGACGACACCACGATTGTCCTCGACCCCTGGGACTTTGGTGTTGATGGAACCGAGACACAAGAAAGACATACACAGGTATACCTTTTCACCTTCGAGACTTCTTTGATATTCTTTTCCAACTAGAGACTAACCCCCACACATAGGTCTTCATGTACATCCGCAACCCTGAGAACAATGATCCCGACTCTTGCCACTACTCTTTCCCTCTCGACTTCATGGTCATCGTCGACCTTGTTGCCATGAAGGTGAAGAAGATCCTCCGTCTACCTCTTGGTGCGGACCAGAAGACCACCGAGGTGTTCAGCGATGTTCCCCACCGCAGGACCAACCTCTTCGAGCCTGAATACACACACAGACTCCAGAAGAACCCTCCCCGGACCACCATGAAGCCTTACCAAGTCATCCAGCCCGAGGGCGCTTCATTCACCGTCAAGGGACACCTGGTTGAGTGGGAGAAATTCCGCTTCCGTGTTGGTTTCAACTGGCGGGAGGGTAAGTCAACCCCATCCAAAGTTGGGAGTGACAGGGCACTAACATGATACTCGCAGGCATGACCATTCACGATGTTTCCTTCATGGGCCGCAAGGCGTTCTACCGTCTTTCTCTCTCTGAGATGTTTGTCCCTTATGGCGATCCTCGTAACCCAATCTACCGCAAGGGCGCGTTTGACCTTGGCAACGTTGGTGCAGGTGTGACTGCCAACAACCTAGCTCGTAAGCTACCCCTAATCCTCAACCGATGGCTTTTTCTTCTAGACTACCTAGTTTCTAACCCATTCCCGTAATAGTTGGCTGTGACTGCCTAGGAGTCATCAAGTACCTTGGCGGCCATGTTGTCGGAAACGACGGTGCTGCCGTCGAGAAGCCCAACGCCATCTGCATCCACGAGGTGGACCAGGGCATCCAGTGGAAGCACACCAACCACCGCACCAAGAACGCCACTGTGGTGCGCAAGCGACAGCTTGTTCTGCAGCAGATCATCACCGTTGCCAACTACGAGTACATCTTTGCTTGGATCTTTGACCAGTCAGGCGAGATCACCTTTGAGACTCGCGCCACCGGCATCCTCTCCACTCAGCCAATCGATGCCGATGCCAAGGTCCCATGGGGAACTCGTGTCGGTGACGGCGTCATGGCCCCTTACCACCAGCACATCTTCAATGTCCGTATCGACCCTGCCGTAGGCGGCCCCAACAACTCCTTCGTCTACTCCGACTCGGTCCGCATGGACTGGGACGAGGAGCTCAACCCCCTCGGTACAGGATACGTCAACAAGGAGACCACCGTCCACCGCGCCAGCTCCGTCCAGGACAGCGTCGCCGACGGCCGCGTCTTCAAGATCGTGAACCCCAACATCGAGAACCCCGTCTCCAAGACCCCCATCGGCTACAAGGTCGTCCCCATCCGCTCCCAGATGCTCCTCGCCCAGCCGGGCTCCTGGCACTGGCGCCGGTCCGAGTTCGGCGAGGCCCCCATGTGGGTGACCAAGTACCAGGACCGCCAGCTCTTCCCCGCCGGCGACTACACCAACCAGTCCCTGGGCGGCACGGGGATCAAGAGCTGGACCACGCACAACCCGGACCCGGTCGTCAACGAGGACATCGTCGTCTGGCACACGTTCGGCTTCAACCACATCCCCCGCGTCGAGGACTTCCCCATCATGCCCGCCGAGATCGCGCAGATGCACCTCAAGCCGTACAACTTCTGCAACTACAACCCCACCAACGACGTGCCCCCCTCGAACCAGGAATTTAACAAGAGTGTGCTGTACGAGGATCAGCAGGCTGCTGCTTCTGCCGATCTGTGCTGCCGGAACAAGTTGTGAGGGTTAAAATGGTGGAATTTGTGTTTCTTTGGCAATAAAGTATCTCATAGAATTTGATAAAAAATTAGCTGTTTATTTTCGTTCAAGAAATGACCGAGCCTATTTGACATTGACCATTATACGCTCTGTTGCCATCGTTTCAGTAGCAAATTCTAAGAATTCAATTTACAAAGCTTCAGTTGGTCTAGCATGTTAATATTATATTCGATTAGGAATACGCTTGAGCTTTTGATAACGCCAACACGGCATTTCCATTGCACACGCAGCTATTCAATACTTGTACCTCGGCATCAACAATCAAAATAATTTCCATAAGCCAACCTGTTATTTTTTTTTGGCTCTGAATATCCTTCGTCCTCTTTCTTGCATTTGGCAGCCTGCACGGGCGTGGTAAAGGTTAAGCCGACTCCCATTACCTTCAATCGCAAGCGCTAAATGACGTTGAGGTCTCAAGAGAAGCCGGCAAATGAACGACCTGCATTTCAGTATTTTCGTCTGAAAGGTTCTACTCTTGATTTCCCACAAGCAAGCAAGCACTATCCACTGCAAACATCAATAATGATTGATTGTGAGGCAAGTGTGCGAGTACAGTGCTCAATGTAGCCAGGCGATAGAGATGATGTCCAGGTCCCTTGGTATTTTTATGCTTCATTGATTTTGAAATGCCCTGCATTCAATCATTGCTAGATGATACTTGAATGCTTAAACTAAATTTCTGCCAGGACATATGGTTCTCGGTAACAATTGATACCAAGCTCCCTCGATGGTGCGGCGACTCGATGGTACGGTGACAATACCTACCAGCAATCACAGATCTTGAGAGCCAGAAGGCCACTTGAATGTCTCAATCAAAAGGTAGCACGATTTTACATAACCGAGAATCACCAGATCGTACATAGAGTGATCACAGATGCCCCTCTCTCGGCGAATCCGCGCTCTATTAAATTCGACACCTCAGCAGGCCAGTTGCCGGGATATTCTCATTGGCGATAATTGCCCTATCTTCTCTGCCGTGGTCCGATGTCGAACGATGCGGACCAGGGTCGAGCCAAGGAACTTATCTATGCAATGAATCAATGACACATTTCGCCACTGTCTCGCGAACAGTTTGATCGCCCAGGATCTGTACGCCACAGCGGTAATACGGGCCGAATCGCTGAGACTCTGACCGGGCATCGCAATCTGCGGTGCACGCTATGTACCAGGATGATCAGGAATAGGTGAGGTGAGTGGACAGGCGACTCGCTGTTGCATGGGTCTGGTGCTGCCGCTTGTTCTCTCTCATCTCATTTCACTTCTCTCTCATCTCATTGGCCTCAAATGCCGGCAACCGGGAAAAAGAAAAGAAAGAGAATAGAGGAGCGAGCGCATTCCATGGTGGTGCGACTGCCATGCCATGTAACCCCGAGAATTGGCCCAATGTGATGGCTCATCCGAGACACGACATTCGTGCCGCCCGCCTGTTGCATCAGGGGCGGCGTTGGGCATCCATCGCTCAAGCCGTGATCCATCCGCCTTTGGCCGAAGACTCATCATTCCAAGACTGCGTTTTGTCTCCCCCGCGCGAGATGGGCGGGATGAGCGTCCAAGCAGCAACTCGGCGGGATAATAAACGCAACAGCCCAGTTGCTCTGAAAGAGACCAATCGTGGCAACATACAACAGGAGGATGACGACTCATGCTTAATCTGCCCTAGCCTCAAAGCTTATCAGCCATGCAGACTGTCCCCCATCCCTGTAGGTTCCATCCCTCGACCTGGACCGGCACTATTACACATCCCTTCCCTCGGCCCCCTCCTCAGCGTCGACTCCGCTGGAGGCTTAGGCTTCTTAGTTCGCGACAGACCAGAGGCCATGCCTCTCTGACAAGACTAGCCCCGTCTCTATCTGTCTAGGTTCCCCGCTTGCCAAGGGGTGAACCTGGCCTGGGCGTGACACATGACGGGGTGGGCACTGGGCAGCACCTCTGCCGCGAGTAAGTGCCTTTGCGTGAGGTGAGACATGGCACACCTCAGTGACGCCTCCGGATGGCCAAGACGCCGACGGACGGCGACCCCTTGTGCACTCCTCCCTGCCTACCCAGATGAGATGCATATCTTTCCTCCCAAGCCCATCCATCCTCCGTCCGTCATCACACTCCTGTTCCTCCCCCCTTGTATTTTCCAGAACGTGTTTGTGGCAATCCCAGAGATGGATTAAGCCACAATGTAAGATTCCCTGAGCACGCGGCGACTACAATTAGAGTTCTGTGCTGCGTACACTTTTATCACCACCCACCCAGAGACCAGGCTGTCAGTGTCTAAACACGGCTCTACTGGAACGCAATTTGGCTTTTAGCGACGGAAGAAAGAACACAAAGGGAAATCTTAATCAATCGCGACCATGCTGTCTCAGGCTCAGACCATGGCCAACAAGCTCTTCTCCCCCAAGACCAAGCTACGGCTTGGGGGAGCAAAGAAGCGACAACCAAGATTGGAGCCAGAGCAACAGCAGCAGCCAGTTACCATTACGATGACGGCCTCACATCCGCCTAAGGCCACGAGGTATGGGAATTTCCTCTATTGCTCGGACAAACGGGCATTGTCTAACGGGAAGGGAGTACTGATACGTGGGAACAGGCGAAACCGATGCGTGTCATTCGACATGCTGGAACAATCCCCCTCGCGACATTCACAGCGACTGGCCTCCCTCGTCCTCAACGCACAGCACCCGGCTTACAAGTCCACGCGGCACCACAGGGCCATCATGGTGGCCCTCGACGGCCACGTGCCGCTCCAGGCCGACTCGCCGCTGCACTGGCTGCTGGAGGCCATGGCCGTCGCCGGCGACCACATCATCTGCGTCCACCGGCCTCGGCGGACCAACAAGAGCGAGAACCACGTCTCGGAGACGACCAAGGACGCCAGAGCGCTGTTCGAGGCGACGGTCGGGCTCGTGGCGGCCATCTGCCCCGACGTTCCCCTCAAAGTGACGCTCGAGTACGGCGTGGGATGTGCAGCCCACAGAATGATACAGAGCTTGGTATGTTTGTCGCGCCTTACTGGGCCACACCCGTGTTGCATTGCAGGCTGCCATTCCGCAGCTCTGACATGCAGTGAATTTACCCTTGCTAACCAATCAATTTCAGATCGGGCTCTACGCTCCGTCAATGCTGGTCATGGGCCCCAGCGAGGGAGAGATCGATATGGGCATCTCCTCGCTCGTCAGCAGCCACGGCAGAGACTCCATCAAGCACAGTCTACAATACTCCCAGGTGCCCGTCATCGTGGCCCGGCCTGACGTGGAGCGGGAGGCACACAAGGAGGAGCGGAGGAACGACAGGAGCTACGCGGACATCCTGCAGGAGGCCTGCGGCGGCGTCCACGAGAGCGATTGGAAGGACACGGGAGGCCTCATCCTGTACCCCGAGGAGGTGATGCGGTCCCGCGAGAGCAGCGGGCCGGGCGACTACGACGACGACCGGCTGCGGAGGGACAGCGAGAGCTACAACGAGGAGGGGGACGACAGCGACGACGAGGGCGGGGAGTTCGAGGTCGTGTCCGGCGAGCAGCTGCTGGCCCATCTGGAGAGCGTCACCGTGCGTGGCCACTGCATCCCCGGCGGAGCAGATGCAACAGCAGCAGCCGAGAGCCTGCTCCTGTTCCCTCACCAGCAGCAGGAGGGCCCGCGCCCGGTCAGCGAGCGTGTCTAGGCGAACGCAGCAGCAGGCCTCCGGGGCCAATCAGTCGGCATTATTATGCTTAATTAATAGAACCTTGATATCTCCCATCCTGTCTGATTCGCCACCGGGGGGGGTGGTGGTCTGCGCAAAAGAGGGGAAAGTGGTGAATGATGTGATGTGATAGGCAGTGATGTGCAGGGTCGCAGTCATCCTGTGACCACCCACCAAACCCACGAGCTTGTTGCTACTGGGCACTAGAGGGGAAGCTAGAGGCCTCCTTGATGACCGAGCTGAGGCTGTGTAGCGAACAATGAATCGGCTTCCGCCCGTCCTAGTTCTCGCTGATGCCTCTCTGGACCTAGCACCAGATCTAGGGGAGGGTGCGGCTCACGCCGCGACGCGACTTAATTGCTCGCTAAGTCGAGTCCACTGCAACGCTATGATGGAATCCGTTAGCATGCCAAGCTGCCCAGATTTCTTGGCGGGGGAGTAGCTTGGGGGTCTAGACTCGGGCACTCGCAATCTGTACGCCAGCCATTGCCGCCTGTTTTGACGTAGTTTCACCTGCTCGGGGTCTCCCTCGGCCGATCCGTACTGCTGGTGAAAGTTGGCATCTTATTTCCGGCAAATCATGGCAGTGGCTGGCCAGAGCCCTCAGTCTCGTGTTGCCATGGATGTAGAGTTCAGATGGATTCGTGCACATGCAGCCTCAGAAGACCGAGGCCCTTGACAATTCACACTAGCCAGGATGCGAAATTATGTCATCGTCTGACGGATCTCGTTATCAGGGAAGCCCAGGCTTCCGCAAGTTGTGATCCTCGCCCACCCCCACCACAAGTCATCTCCAGCTGGCACTAGGTATTCCGGACCCAACATCAAGACTGAACTAAGATAAGAGGGTGCGGTCGAGACACTCTTTAATTTGCGGGGTTTAGTGCCGATTTTCATTTGTTCAGTTGACTATCTCAACCCCGGAATTTGGAGAAGGCTGGTTCACAAAGGGGCATCCTGATCAAGCAAGGTGTATCGCTGATCGACATCAAGCTATCCACAGCGCAGGGGGCCATCTTCTCTACGTGTTGCGGTGTGTATTTCGCAGCATCCTCGGGGTGGTTTTGAGAAACATGATGTCAGATGTGCCAATACATGAAAGATGTCCAAGACACCTGCGCGGAGTCTCCTGATTCTCGGTATTCTGTTGACATGCTTTACGGAAGAGGTATCTGTAATCAAGATTTACCATGGTTCCTGATTGTCTTCAATTGCTGTACTCCATAAGCCAGCCCTCGCTTCCATAACTGTTCTTCCGCGAGATCATGATGCAAAACTTATAACACGTTCTAAGAAATCACCTGACATAAGGCTATGGTTTTCCGACGAAGGCAGCACCGATGCCAATGGAGGTTCCGGCGCATTGGGGGAGGTTGCCTGGGGGCCATTGAAAAAAAGAGTGACGTTTCCAGCCGTGAGAAACTGAGATGAACTATTTCCTACCGAAGAGGCAGGGAGACGCCTGAGATCGACGAGACGAGCTCGGACACTTCATGTAGCCCTTGACCGACCGGGAGATCTAAACTAAGAAGCTCCGGAGAGCGAGCTATCCATGTGACGAACGCGAGAATCCCTCGAGTGGGCGATGGCACATCCTCAAGGAGTCGCTGGCTTGCTTGAGAGGGAGTAGACGAAGCCACAGAACCACGGACAGAGCGACTGCCGCGGGCGGAAGACACAGTGGCGTTCGTCGACCAGAAGCGACGGGCGTGGTTACAACATTAGCGGCAGTGTCTGCGACCTCGTCGCCGACCGGTTAGGAGGGAAGAGCAAGCGGCACAGGGGCGGCTGTCGAATCATCTGCCATTTTGGGGACGGTGTCACGAACTCGTGATGCAATGAAGGAGTGTCGCCGGGTTGGACTACTAAATTTCCCATCAAATCCAGTCGTGTCGAATCAGATCTGTGAGCTGAAATAAATAGAAACAAGTGAAGCCTAGAGACCTTATTCTATATGGATCTCGTCAATCAGGCAACTGGCTGTTTCACAGTTCCAACGACGCCAGAGGGGTTTAATCTCAATTGTTAGCGATGGCCGTCTATTTTGAAAATAGAAGAGCTGGTGTTTTCAGAGTTGAAACAAAAAAAAATGGACAGAAGTAGGCAAGTCATCCACCCAAGTACCAAATAAACTCAATTTCACTGTACGCTTCTTGAGCGCTTTGTACCCTGATGAGAGTTCGAGTATAAAGGAAAAACAGCAATAGAAGATGCCAGACCTGACATCTCAACACAATGAATAGAGTGCTTTGTACTTCCCTCCTTTAGGGTCGCCATTGGCGCTCCGATTCTTCCATGTGTTCTCCCGCCACGTAAATGTCGGCATGCATAGTCCAGAATTTCATTTCACAACCTGATAAATTCAAGCGAGCCCCTAGATCAGCCTCAAGAATACGAGTAACCTGATTTTGCCCTAACATTAAGCATAGCCCACTCGTAGCTCAGAAACTTGTCCATTGATGAACAGCACAACAGCGTCTGAATTTCGACAACAATGTAAGTGAGAAGGCAGTCTTATCTCAGCGGTCTTTATGTCTTTAGGATTCTGCTCGTAGAAAGTGATGTAGTCTATTAACTCTTGCAATTCCCACCCAGAAATTTTGCCACATTACTCTACAGACTCGGGCATATCCCTACTACATTTCATTTCAACTCGTCGATCAAACTACGACAAATGATATTGAATCTGGTTGATTTTTTCACGCCATTCTGTAAACCTTGTTGATAATGCCATCACATCTTTAAGAAGCAGAGTGGTCAGTGGTTTTCACTCCAAGCGATCATTGAGTCAGGGCCCTTTTGTCAGGGTGGGCAAGGGTCAATAAATTAGCTAGTTCTATTATTATCTGTAGAAAATCATTATGGTTATTACCTCTTATCATTTTTCCTGTTAAAGATCCCTCTTCTTAAAAGATACATCTTTCTATGAGTTTGCGGTAGCTATGCCAGGTTAATTGACTACGCGTAAGTATGAGCCATTTGATTAAACGAGATTATATACATATATTAAAACCTTACATGTATAACTGTTGTAGAAGGTTGTTTAATTACAGCGCGGTCAGCAGCTTACATCAATCGAACTGATGTATAAAAGGCACCGGGAAAGCCGAACAGTCACGGTGGTGTACAATTCGACCATCCCAGCACATTCAACCGACCGTACTTTCGTCCAGTACAAGTCCTGACCTCTCACGACGATCATTTCGCACAGAGGATATTGCATTTCCAGTCCAGCGTACCCGGCGCGAAAGATCGTCTCTGCGTGATCGAGGAACCCGAACTCACGAAAAACGCAGGCTAGGTGATGGTGGTAAATAAGTCCGACAGCCCAATGAAGTTCAAACGAAAGATGGAGGATTCTTAACTCGCAAGTCTAGGTTGGGTGTAGTTTCGTGTTATCCACGATCTACTATCAACAACGCTTATGGAAAAGGTTTCGTGAAATTAACATAGTAAGCTTTCTGAGGCGAAATTTCTATGAAATGGCATAGAATATAAGAATAGAGTTGATTGGTTTGGCTGGTGTGTTCTCGACGGTAACCCCGTGCCTGTTGTCGTTCCTAATCTCCCAAAGTAGTACTATTGAGAATACGAACTCAAATAAAACAAGATCTCGAATAATATAGCCTTTTACGTTCCAAATGCACCCAAGGAGCCCTGTTACTCATTTTATAAGTACAGCTGGGCAAGCCTCCTGGTTGACGATCAATCTGGGCGTTTTCATACGGTTCAGCCACAAGATATAGGGTAGGCCGATATGAGAGGGTGGCGCAGCCCAGTGGCTTGGCAGATGAAGTGCGCCACATTCCCACATGCTATGTCACTTATTACTCCATTCTGAGAGCCTTCACAAACGCCTTGAGAGCCTAGACTTTTTTTATGACGTAGGTAGTCATCATTTGCTCATTGAATTTTTTCAATTGATGTGAAACTTGAATGTTTGGTCTCGCATTGCGTACAGGCGGGAGTCTAGAATTTTAGTGACGTCGTTGTCTCGTTTGTTAAGTGTGACTCCGGAAAAGGACCATGCCTGGAGGGCAGATAACCGAAGCGCAAGGCTTCCAGCATATGCGCTTAGCTTGCAAGGCAAAGCCGCTAGAGTGTGATTGGCAATGCGTGTGCGGGCCGGTTCGACTCCTCCATCGCAACGTATTGATAGTCCATTGGCTCCGTCCGCTGCGTCTCCGGCCAAAAACGGTCATAAGAATAGAAAGATGGTGGCAGAGGAAGCTGCCGTTTACTGCCGTTTACCGCTAGAATAAATTTCAGCAGCCGGTCCCTTGTCAAACATGAGCTGCTCAGCCCTAACAGGCAACAAACCCTGCAAAGAAGACATATGTCCCATAGGGCTGCAGTCTCTATGAGATTTTAGTTGGAAATGTGTCGGTTGCCTGAAGTCCGGTGGCTGATTGTATATATTGCCCACAAATCCTCTCAGAATGGCTGTAGTTCCTTTGATATTCACTCACTTTTCTTCATTCTTCATGTCTTGTTCTTCTTGTCTTTCAAACTATGGTTGGGGTCCCCGGAAAATCAAAAGCGTGCATCAACTGTCGCAAGCGTCGATCGCAGGTGAGTGTGGTCTTCAGGTCTATTCTCTGCCAACTAGTCGGGTGCGGTACTAACGCGAGTTTCCCCTAGTGCGATATGAAACGACCCTCATGTGGTCAATGCCAAAGATCTGGTATCACATGCGCCGGCTATCAGAAAGAGTTCATCTTCCTGAACAGCACTACGCAAGAAGGCGAGGATGGCTCCATTTCGCTTGAGAAGGAGAGCTACTCAGCGGGAAACAGAACAAAGAACCCAACGACTACAATTTCCGCCGCATCGAGCGCAGCCGCTACCCGTGCAACAACTCCTGTAGTTCTCCACGAAACTCTTGAGCATAGCGCCTACGAGGATAACGTTATTGATGAATTTTGGGCGTCGTATCTCCCCAATGGGCGTGCCCCCTCAGAAGATGTTATGAAGTACTCCACGTATGGCTGGACCAGCGTGGCACAAAGTCTGCACACAGAGAACCCTATAATTCGAATTGCCCTTTTGGCCAGTGCCTTGGGAATGATAGGCCGGCAACGAAACGACCCAGAAATCTTTCAGCAGAGCCGCAAGGCGTATGGAGAGACTCTGTTAGCCGTGGAAAAGTCACTCCGCGACCCTGGCAAGCATGAAGCCCATATTGTTCTGACCGGACTCCGACTTGTTAGCTTCTACGAGGTAAGTACCTCTTCAAAATGAAGCCTATATCTAGCTTCCCTCTTGACAAGGCCACAGAACCTTGCAACTAACAAATCCCAGTTGTGGTTTGGGTCAGATGGGGATGGCTCGGCGGCTCAGTATCATAGACTGATGGCCCACACAAACGGTACCATGGCGTACTTGCTTACCAAAGGTCCCAACGCATTTTCAGAAGGCTGTGCCCATCAATTATTTTCAGAAATCCGATTGCCGCAGGTACGCCTAGTCTAACCCCGTTATTATGTTGCACTAATGCTGAACTTGCCCGGCACAGGTCGTCGCCGGATTACACGCTCACACGGCCGCTCCGCTCGCCAGGCATGAATGGAAAACGATTCCGTGGAGCGAAATACCCAAGACCCCCAGAGATACCTTGTTTGATATCATGCTAGAGCTTCCGGGCCTGTTTGAAGAAAGCGACCGCATTAAGGCTCTGGGTGATGGTGATGAACACCTGGCACATGCTCAGTCGCTACTCGTGGGAAAGTGCTGCAAGCTGCACGAAGACTTGCAAGCATGGGCAGAAAGAGATGGAAAGCAGGCTCTGGAATTAGCAGAGTCAGTGAACTGGGAAAAAGCTGATACGGCCAGTTCCACGACATCTTCAGAAGAGTTCGCTTTGGGTCACCTCCTCATGCTCCACCATGCCTCCCGAATCATCTTGTATGATGCATTGCGCTCTCAGACTGGAAGCAACGTGGAAGCTATTCCCGAGTACACTGACCCACTGCTCTATTGCCGCAAGATGGGAAATTTCATACCCTTTTTCCTAGTGCCCAATGCAGGCTCTGTCTTCCTGGACATGGCGATATTCCCCATCACAGTCGCGCTTGATTACCTGAGCAGGAACGAGGTAACTGAGCCTTCGGCTGAGAAGCTTCTCCTCCTTCGGGCTTTCCAAGGCCATGTCGGTACAGCCGCTTCGATGCTGTTAACAAGTTACCAGAGAACACGGAAGCCGGCGGGAAGACCCCTCCTAGAATAGAAGAGCGGATGCTCAAGATTGATAACATGGACACGTGGAGAAATGTTGAAGAAGGTCCACTTTTGATTTTGCGTGTCATGCTTAAGATGAAAAGTATTTATATGAGATCCATGATAATGAAGTAAAGATATAGAAGTAATTATAAAGTAATTGAGAATAATAAATAACTTGAATGGAGCAAACGAATTATCATATAGATTGAAAGCATCTCTAAGTCCGATCGGATAGACATCATTAACTGGGCCGATGTTTCCCGGTTTAGGGAACACCAGCTTGCCTATGCGGCCGGGTGTAAGTGAGAAAGGAGGAAGAAGAATATGGCAAGTGGCAGAAAATTATTTTGGGGGGCTCCTTTACTCTATATACCTCGTAAGTGATGAGCTGTGGTCACGTTGTGTTAGGATATAAAGAGGGATAGACAGTCGATTCTGTAGGCGCCATGTTGGCCGAAAGTGGAACGTCGTAAGATATCGTCAAAAGCGGTTTAAATATGGCATGTTCCTTTTACATAATGAAATGCTTATGTAAGGTACCTTGCCGAAAGCAATTCCTGCTCACGCACCAGGGCTGATGATTCCCTCCTCTTCTACCCACCAAATTCACGATGTGGTTTTAGCAAATAAAAGGCAAATGGAAGACAACCAGAACCAAACTTTAACTTAACTTGGGCGTACACACTACTCTTTATCGAAATGTCCCTGCTACGGCTGCCACCAGAGACCCTGGAGGAAATCTTCGATTATGTTGGGACTTCATTTTTTCATCAGGATCTAAGATGCCTCACAGTCTGCAAGCAGTGGTTCCAGTTCGCCCTTCCCACCTTTTTGAGGTCGATTAGGCTTTCTGAAACTTCCCTCCGAGGTCTGGTCTTCTCATGGGACAACAGCAAACCGTTCCCTCTAATTGATCATTTGCAAACCCTGGATATTGAACTCATGGGATACCAAGACCATCACCAAGATGAAGATTTGACAGCGCCAGCTGCACCGACGGCTCCCATTCGATCTGGGACTAGACACGAGTTAAGCCCTGAACATTGGACGCAGGAACTAGACGATGATCTTGCGCATCTTGCCGTAATTCTTCAGCAATGTCGGAAGCTACGCGGCCTACGGATTCACTCCGTTCACTCCCCACATCCTCCACCCCTAGAAAGCATGCAGGAATACCTTTCACTTCCCACGATAAGATCTTTTTTGTCTATGAACAATTTGACGGTTCTCATCTTGGACTTATCAGTGTCACTCACGATGCGACCGGGAGACCAAGAGAATAATATTCACATTTGTCCAGCCGTCGGTGCTCTTTTGAACACACTTGAGACTCTTCATATTCGCATGCGAAGCATATGCCCAGATGTCCTAAAGCCTCAAAATGTACGAGAGAAACTACGCTTAAGTGAGGTAATCATTAACCTGAGTTTGATTGAAAATTTGCCCTGGAGAACCACTGCAGCCCACTCTGCAAGATGCTTCTCCGGAGACGGGGGCCTTCCTCAACTGAAATCGGACCTGCTGGAGCATGTGAAAGCCCTGACGCACCAAATGGCATCTCCCAAGGCGCTAAGAATCTTGACACATTCGCTCCCGGGGTTTGAGATCCACTCGCTGGATGTTTTGTCTGGTACTACTAGCATACTAGACGAGGGCATGCAGTGGAATCAAGATGGTAGGCCTATTGAGGAGGGCTCAGAGCCAGAATCTGAGATCACAGGCTCTGGTTTCTCTTCCGATTCGGAATGATCGTGGTAGGTATTTTCACAGGGCGGAGTGCAACCAGGTTTCACAAATTAAAACAGAAAAGTGCCTCTAACTGGATCCCAAAGGACCGCAGTTCTATAAATGCTGAGAGACGTGAAGACAAAATCTATTGCCATCTATAACTGCCTCATCTGCACCGATTGATACACATGCACGTGTCTTATACTACAAGCAGTGATGAATGTAGGCCTGCTCTATTTGTCTGCAGTTGAATTTCACGACGCTGAAGGCAACCTAGGTGATCCCGGAGCCGAAGCCGACGACGAAGATGACCAGGCCGTCCAGAAACGTGGAATGGACATGGGAAATCGTCGAAAAGCTCCATACCATTCTCAAGAGGTACGGCAAAAGGCATTCAAGTTCTTCAAATGTGTGGTCTGGAGCAAGCACGTGTTTGAATTGATTGGAGAGGTAAGAAAACGCCGCTTCTGTTGCATGTTTACGCAAATGCGGAGAGAAATATTAATGATATATCCCGAGATAGTATCTTGCCTGCAAGGAGAGTGGAATTGAACCCGCACCCTGAGTAACTGGCTATTATCATATCGGAAAGAGGCCTACACATGTGCGAAGAAGCATTCCGCGTAGGTGCGCGGAAGTTTCAGCTACATGTCCGGATAGCCTTGTTCGATATCATATCCTTGGGAGATATCTTGATACACTTTGTCACATTGCAATAGGAAAGGGGTAGTATAGGCGAAAGCACATATTCTATGATTTGGTTTCGTTAACACCCGAAATCCTGCCCTTCTTATCTATCCCCAGACATCCTCAAGTAGAGTGTTAAATTTTCTCAAGTCTTTGACCCATTTCAAAGACTCCTCGCGACTGCAGCCAGTCCTGCGGCTTCTCATCTGAGCGAGGCTGTCTACAACACCCCTTGCCATAGTCGCGGAGCCGCAGATGTAGAAACGGCATCCGCTACTTTCCATGAGATCCATTACCTCGCTCTCCTGCTGCTCAAGGAGATTTTGGACGTACACCTTCTTTCCCTTGGTGTCTCGGCTAAACGCGGTATGGTAACTGAAGACATCGGAGCCAAGACTCCGCTGCCACTCGGCCCAATCATCCTTGTAGATATAGTCATTGGCAGAGTTGCGGAAACCCATGAGGAGCAGCGTCTTGCCGACTTCTTGGCCAAACTCCTTTCTCTGCACACGCTCCTGTACGAAGGCTCTAAATGGAGCCACGCCAGTACCTGCGCCAACCATGATGATCGGAGCTGAGCCCTTGAGTGGAAGCTTAAACGTGCTTTGGATTGTGTTGGAAAATACTTTGCCACCGGTCAGGACTCCACGAGGCCCATCCACGGCGTAGTTTGCAAGGCCAGATGGCGTTGCTGACCTATTAACAGATCGCTCAACAGCCCAGAGGTAGCCGGTCGCCAATCCTTCACAAGTGTTCGCAGGCGCCTTGCCAGTCTCAGGCTTGGTTACAACGACTGTGATTGAAGCCACACGTGGCTGGACCACGGCCGAGGACGAAATGGAGTAGTATCTGGGCTGCATTGGCTTCAGGCGCTCCATGAGGAATGACACAGGGATGGCCCAGGTAGATGTGGGATCCAGTTGCTTTAGGAGTCCTCCCAGGGTGAGTTGGGCCGCAAGGATGCTGCTCTTGAACTCTTCAGCATCGGTGCCGATACGATTCAGTACACCTCGAACCGCCTCGGAAGGCGCAAACTCTGCGATAGCGTGGATGAGATCCATAGACAGCTTGCCGCTGATCTCGAGATAGTTGCGGAAGAGGGCCTCCAAAGTAGTCGGCGTGGGAAAGGGAACTTTGCCGTAACCACCCTCCTGAATCTCGCTAATGGTAATTGGGACGTCCTTCTTTGATGAGAGTCCCAAGCTCTGAAGCAGCTGGCTGACCTCGTGGTCAGGGTTGGAAGCCCAGACAGCCAAATGATCACCGGTCTTGTATTTGAGTTCACGGTTGGATCCAAGATCGAGGTCGACATGGAGACACAGCCTCTCGCTGTCCTCCCATAGCTTGTACACCTTTTTTACAGTTGCAGCTGTGTTGAGGGGCGTGACGGCGCCTTGCTTTGAAGAGGTATGGGCGACGGGCTCACCAACGTGAATGCCGTCAGTCGAGAGATCAGGCTGTTCCTCGATTTTGAAAGATGGGTGGTAAACCACTTTTTGCTCTTTCCACCCCAGGATTCGCTGCAGCTCAGACTGTACTTCTTGCCTCCATAGGAGAAAGCCATTCTCAGTATCTCCCTGGGCATCGTCGCCGGCACCCAGGCTACCAAAGCGAGAAGCACCATGCTTTTGCAAAAGACCATCAATGGTGATGGCAACTTGGTTGAACAGCCGATAATTAGAATTGCCTAGACCGAACATGACATAGCGGAGCTTGGAGAAGCCTCCGGTGGATTTCTCTTTATGGAGGACCGTCCACAGACCGTTGGCACCATCAGGAGGGTCTCCATCGCCATATGTCGAGACGATGAATGCACAGAGATGATTCTCCGTGAGCTGGGAGAGGTGGGCGTGATCAAAGTCGTCTAGGTCTGCAGCAAGAGTTCGCAGACCGAAACGGTCCTGGAGACTCTTTGCAAATTGCCTCGCAATGATTTCGGCTCTACCGCTCTGGCTACCCCAGAATACGAGAAAGTCGAGTTTCTAGGCGACCATGAATTATATTAGTTTTCCATGTCAGATCAAGCATCAATAGAAGCATGCTATACCTGTTGTTCAAATACATAGGCGGCTCGCCTCTCGTCTTCCTTTTGCTGTCTTGATGCAGTGCGGTCGCCATTTGCCTGTGGTACAGAATGAAGCCAGGAATGGGGAGGGTGAATTGATTCCCGGAAGAACTGTATCCAGTAATTGTACGTGAAAAGGACGGTGACGACAAGGATAACAATGGCATCATCGAACCGTGCCTCTAGAGGGGGCAGCGAGTCGAGAGAGAAGGCAAGGGGGAGGGCAAAAGGAAAGGTGAATGTGTCAGACATGATGGGCAGATTGTGCTCACAATTGTGCTGTCTGGGTGAAATTTACCACAAGCGGCATTGTCTCATGGCCCGGGCTATTTGGTCATTTATGAAGAAACAGTCGAGAAAGACTGTGACAAAGAGAGAACAGGGGGCTTGGCAAGCCTAGACGCCACATCAGACCGGCCATCGGATCTGGTTGTAGGGGGTGGAGAATAGCAAGATTAGGATATTGCCCAAAACAGACGAGACGTTGCGTCTAATATCACTCAAGGAATTTAAAATAGCACGAGAAAGACCCCGTGCTCGAAATCTTGCAGTCCGATCCGGGGAGGCGCAGGAGAGAGGATGGGGGCGTGCGGGGAAACAAGACTTGACCACGGACCAGAATTTCCCAATCAAGACGATCGATGCTTCTACCCGGCGAGAACTTTCCCTCAAAGCCTGGAGCCCAAGCTAGGGAAAGGGTTTCGTCATTTGCTCCCCACCCCCCGATAGTTCTGTTCTGCATCACCATGAGGGATGGACCGTTGTTAGCTGGGATCGGTGGAAATTGCCCGATCCAGCCACTCCGTTCCGGCTCTCCACAACTCTGATCGAAGAGTAGGATTTGCTCGGCATGTCCATCGTGAGGGTGCTAGGCAATCTCGGGCCTAGTCTTGTCCAACATGGAGGACACCATCGCCAAGGGACGGGGAAGCATTGCCCTTCTTGAGCAAGAACGGAAATATCTCGCGACGAGCACTTTTCCTAATCAGCCCTTGCACGTAACTTCTCCCCACGATGTCGGGAGAGATTGGGTTCTCGTACATATCATGCCCTGTGGGCCATTCAATATGCTCCTGATGACATTTCTGGAGAAACCCAAGAAGGCATCATTCCACCATATGATTCAGACTTAAAAGTGGCCGTTGTTACTCTCCAGGTTCTCCAGATTCTCCAAACTAGCCCGCAAGGTTTCTCTTCCCTTTCCCCCGCTGCTTCTGCCCACGTTGGTCTTTCTCTATCATGTTGGCCTTGATTTCTGTCATTGGACTGGTGGCCCTTGGGCTCTTCTCCTTGGTACTGCAACATGTCTATGTCTACCTTCGAGATGCAAAGGGCCTTCGCAAGTTCCCTGGTATGACCCCCCTTGCACCCTTCACCAACATCCCTTATCTCCGAGTCACCGGCCAGGGCCGTAGATTTAAGGCTGTCTACGAAGCCCATCAAAGACTCGGTCCCGTTGTCCGTGTTGGACCCAACTCCGTCTCCTTCAGCGATCCTGTTGCTATCAAGGACGTCTACGGTCACGGTTCTCCCGTCACCAAAGACACCTTTTATGACAACGTCGCAGGATCCCACCGCCACCTTGCCGATGTGTCCGACAAGCATGACCACTCTCGAAAGCGCCGTGTTCTCGCTGCTGCCTATTCACAAGCAGGACTTGAGAGTTGGGAACACATCGTTTTCTCCAGGACTCGTGCACTAGTTGATCAATATGACAAGCAATGCATTAGCCCAGAATACCACCCGTCCCCTCATGCGATCCAATCCACGAGCGATCCCAATAAGACCAAGGGTTATATCAACCACCGACAGTGGATGAATATCTTTGCTGAAGACGCCATCTGCCAGATTGGAATGAGTGCAGACCTCCACATGCTGGAAAAGGGAACCGACACGGTCACTATCGAAACTCATAATGGGAAAAAGATTACAATCGGGTACCGTGCATCCCTTTGGGGAGGACACAAGATTCAAAGAAACTTCGCCTGGTCCCATGACTGGTATAAGAGGATGGCCAAGTTGACCTCCTGGCACCCTGGTTGGGCACACAACAAGAACTATGATGCCATGGTCTATTATTTCACCCGTAAACGTCTCGAGAGATACAACAAGGGTGAGAAGCTCGATGACTTCTTCACCTATTTATTCGAGGACAAGTACGGAAACCCTAACATGTACCCCATGGGCGAGCTAGCTGCCGAGGCTAGCATCATGATGAACGCTGGTTCTGATACCACCGCCATTGCCCTCACCAATGTCCTCTACTGGCTTCTCAAGAACCCAGATGCCCTCGCAAAACTCCGCGAGGAGCTTGACGCAGTTCTTGACCCCGATGAGCCCGTTGCCCCATTCGACCGTGTCAAGCATCTTCCCTACCTTCGCGCCTGTCTCGACGAGAGCATGCGCCTCACTCCCCCCAACACAATGAACATTCCTCGCATCACACCTCCCCAAGGTCTATCAGTAATGGGACATTGGATTCCAGGCAGGACTACCGTCCACTGCTCCACCTACACCATCCATCGCAACCCCAAGATCTTTATCGAGCCTCTGGCCTACAAGCCTGAGCGCTGGCTAGGTGACGAGGGCAAGGATCTCCAACAGCACTTCTTGACCTTTAGCGCAGGCGCAAGAGGCTGCATTGGACGAAACATTACCTACATGGAGCAAACTATTGTGTTGGCCAGTCTGATCTTCCGATTTAACTTTTCGCTAATGTCTGATGATTGGGTCCTCGAGCAGGAGGAGAGCTTTACTTGCTCCCCCAGCGACTTCCCAATCAGAGTACGCAGGAGGGATTTTGAGAATCTCAAGGCTTAAAAGATTGATGATATGGTAAATAATGAAGGGTGTTCGAATGGTATTATATCTGGGAAGGTAGTTACAGAACTATTATGATTAAATGTTTCTTCAGTACACCTGTGAAAATTTTTTGATGTGCCATAAGCTCGTTCATCCATACTGTTTCATAAATGCCATATCATATGCCGTTCGAACGAGAGGGAACTGGAAGAAACGCTAGTTCACAGCACGTTTTGGCGTGGCAAGCTGTTCGCAATACGCAATCAAACATCGCTATTGCTACTGTTTTTCTTTCTCATTTCATGGCTTGGCGGATAATAAAAAGTAACCTGTGTCAGTAGCAATCCAGGGGATCCAATCTGATCTGAGAGATCGACTTGGCTACTTCCGCTCCATGATAGCTCACAACAAGTTCCCACCCCCGGATATAATGAAACATGGATCGATCATATTAGCAAAACCTCAATACTTCAAAACCGGTTACCATAGAAAAACCAATAATCTATTGATTGGAACGAAACGAAACACTCACTCAGCTTCGGTAACTTCCAAATTGGTAACCCACCGAACCGGCAACGGTTGCCGAGCTGTATTTGCCACACTTATCAAGAAATTGTTCAGCAACGTCACTTCGCTTATGTTCAGATATATTAAAATGTTCAGGGATAAATTGTTTCTCAGAGAGTTTCGGTCAACAGACTGCATCCTTCGCAAGTTACCTCCTGCTGTATAAGAACAACCATGGCGCACTCACGCTGCATCCAACATTCTCTTCAGCTTCCAACCATTTGCCCTCACGCCCCAGCCCAGAAAATCAAACCAAACTCGTTTCCATCTCCTGTCTCAAGATGAAGCCCGCAGTCATTCTCTCCCTCTTCGCCACTGCCGCCCTAGCTGCGGACGAGGCCTGCTCAAGGACGAACAAGGAGAACAACAACGTGTACTACTACTTTTACAAGGCCACCCCGGGCCAGCCCACAGGCTACCAGTGGTGCTACGGCTTCTACGACAAGCTTGCGGCCTATTGTACCATTTCGTCGAAGGGCTGCTCAACCTTTGCCGGCACGGTGCCGTCTACCAGTCACTCGAGCTGGACATTCCTCGTGCCCAACACGTGCACGAATGGGAATGTGGAGACTGCATGGCAGGAGTTCACATCGGGCGAGTTTGGCACCTCCAACTGCGCTTAGGCGATGTGGGATTTTCCTCCCCGGGATTTTTATAGAAACATGAAACTCTTTAGCAGGAATTAAAATCTCTTTATTGTGCTATACTGAAGTGCCACATGCTATAGAAGTGACGTTGCGTAACTCTGTGATTTGAAAAGAGACAGAGCATTGTGTGGTCTGGTATTTTTAGTTGATTGATAAGATTTTTTTTTTTTTTTTTTTTTTTTTTTTTTTTTTTTTTTTCGAGGCTTGGCTTCCATCCTCAAATCAAGAAATGCCGGGTCTCATGTAAATAATTTATCTTAAGACCTAGGAGTCGGTTGACGTCTTTCCTCTTGTTACCAGCACAGGAGTGGCCAATAGAACAGCCACAAATGCACACATGTTGATGTATGAGTTGTTTCGTTCGCTTAGAAGAAAACCGTGACCAGCAACTCTCGATACTATCATATTTGATACTTACTCAGGCCAATTGAACAGTCATCTTCGATATCACTTTGAAATTGTCTGATAATAACTAAATGATGGTAATTGGAACTCATCGTGTTGAGGGTTGAGATATAGGGTAGGTAAGCATTAATTACCCGAACTATTTCCGCCAGACCAGCGGTCAACAATCAGGCGAGAAGCCACTTTCAGGGATCAGATCGACCAATGCGCCGCCGTTTTATTATTAATATCTGGCCTAGCGCGGTTCGAGATGCCGGGAAAATGTAAATCCTGGCGTCATCTTGCCAATTGAACTGAATTGGCCACCAATTGCTGATATTCCTCAACAGGGATCAAACACGTACAGACACGACTCATTATCAGATCATTCCACCAATCCCTCGGCATACGGAACGGCACGCCATCAACATGTCCCTCTCAGCGTATGTCGCCGCGTTCAAGAACACGCCGCACGCGCTGTACCCGCTCGGCGCAGGGCTCCTAATTACCTCGTCCATGCTCTTCGGCAACATTGGCCTCTCGCTGGCCGGCCCGCTGCCAATCATCACGGAGAAGCTCGGAGACAGCACGCTGGGCACCAAGCAGAAGATCCGAGTCTGGCGCCTCTTCTACGACGCCGCCACTGTAAGTGCCATCAACCCCCTTCCTTTCAATTGGTTTCTGGGTGGGCTGAGCTCACCATCTTACCTACCGCACAGCCTTTCATCGTGGGAGGAACCCTGGCGACCGTGGCTCTGCACGGGGGCGCGGTATATCTAACCAAGAATGTCACTGTCAAGCAATTGGCCACCGCGTCTGCTGTGCTGAGTGGCATCGTGTTGCCTTTCACTCTGGCATTCATTATGCCAATCAACAAGGCCCTGATCTACCTCGATGAGAAGGATATTTCCAAGTCCGAGTCAAGGCAGGCCAGGGCGCTTATCAAGCAGTGGGATGTTCTACACAAGGCCCGCTTCATCTTTTACGGCACAGGCTGGCTGCTCAGCCTCGCCGCAATTGGCGTTGGCCTGCACAAGAGAGTTGATGCCAAAGGCCTGGTCACGGGCAGTTGGTTTGCCTAAGAGGAGGCTACCCTGATGATTTAGACGGGCAGCGCCGTTGTTGAACAGCGCCGAGAAAGATCCAATGCTGCGTAGCTGTGATCTTGCCCAATTGCGGATGAGAAAATTTGGTTGTATAGAGTTTGTTGGGCCATTGAACCGGGGAGGTTCATTCACACAGAAGTACTACCAATAGTATAGTGAATCATATGGTTCTTGTTCTTTTCAAATTCCCACGCGTCAATCGTCGATATGGGGCATTGGATCAATTGATGAACCAGTCAAGCAATTGAACAGAGGAGAGAGTGGTAGGAATTGCGAAGCCAAGGGATCTTTAATGATGTCATAGAGGTGATCCATTCAAAGAGTCATGGTCGTATTCTAGACAATGGCAAGGGTAAGGCCACTAACTCACTTTGATAACCTCCAAGCTAAGATATCGTGTGGACCCGGCGTTACTCGTAACATGGTACTAAAATACGGAAAATACAACTCCCAAGGCCGTGACGGGAACAAAACCTCCCTGCTGATGCCACTGCGTCTGTGGGTTGTGTGAGGTGGATGGAGCTTTGATGAAGTAGATTTATGCCTACGGAGGAAGAATGAGACTAGCAAACTGACCAAAACCAATACGAGCACTATTATTCTCAAATGATGGAATGTCACCAGTAACCGGAGACTACGTATGGTCAGTTCAGAGGCGCCTCGACTCGCATTGGGAACACCTCACTCCCGAGCCTACGATCTTTCACTTTTGCCAATCAATTTTTTTCTTTTCGTTCTCAGCAGTTTTCATATAATATATTGCAGCAGTTTGGACAATTTTATTCTTCCTTCTAATCGCTTGTTTGGCTACCTTTGACTGGTCGACCTGAGTCGAGACAGCAATCTTAGAAATCTCCATAGCCTCTGTTCCACCTCCGAATCAACAACGCGAGCCATACTCTGGCAACTTCCGACATGACTGGAAATAAATTCAGGCCGGCAGAGGGGATTATAGCCTTTCCTCTGATAACAAATCTCCACCCTTCGTCCTCCCCGTCATTGCCTGAAACACCATCCCCACTTGCACCACCAGTGTTTCCGGTGTTCCTCTCAACTTCCAATCCTGGTCGACGGGGCATAATTTCACTCCGGAAAAAGGACTGAAACTGGCTAGATGCCAGAGCCCCTCTCCAATGGGCGCTTCTGGATTACGTCTCTCTGTGCCGGGTCCGTCAAGAGCATGTCGCCTGGGTGCCGCAGATTTCAAGATTTGATCATGCTTGCGCAACCCATGCTTTATTCCCTTGCAACGGATCCGCTCTTCCCAAGCTCCTTTCCAGTGGGGTGTTTTGCATTTCGAATGAGTCTCGGCCATGTTAAGTGAAACGGTCGGTAAGCGAGCCTTCTTATAAGGACTTCAATGCCTCATCCTCTGCCTCGGAATCTGCTCACCATCTTTCCTTGGATTTGGTAGGGAATTTTTTGGAGGTTTCCAACTGTTTCATTCTTTCTTTTCGCGACAGGTTTCGCAGTTACTTTGTGGCCAACACTGTGTGTTGCTCATCAACTACATTCTTTCACATATCTTGAAGATATTACACTCTCTTGTTTGGAACCTACCACACACTCTCTGGAATACTCTCCTCTTTCATCATGAAAGCGTCAACATTTTTTTCGGGCTTGATTGCCCTCATAGCCCCAGCTATGGCACAGAGCACCACATCCTACGTCGATCCTGTAACGTCGATCACTTTCCAACAGTTCAGCGACTCCAAAACTGGCTACACATTTGGAATTGCCCTTCCTAAAAATCCCACTACGGATTTCATCGGTCAAATTACCGCACCCATTACGGAAGGATATGCCGCTGTGTCAATGAGCTCGTCCATGGCCAACTCGTATCTGGTCGTGGCTTTCCCATCTGGCGAGTCTGTTGCTGCTTCCATCCGGCTGGCCACTGGTTACACCAACCCAAGTGTCATCACTGATAGCGGCATCCAACTAAAGGAGATCCCCTCGGGAACCTTTGTCAATGCAACCAGCTTCACCTACACCTTCCTCTGCGAGGGTTGCATTTCTGGCGACAAGGCTTTCGACCCAACTACTGAGACTGGTGTCATGGGCTGGGCACTCAGCACCACCGCACTCACCGATACTTCATCCGCCTCCGCGACACTGAACTATCACGGCGCCGGATTCGGCGGCTTCGGCGTTAAGCTGACCGAGGCTCAGTCCGCAGACTACGATACCTGGGCGAAGCTGGCGACCGGCACGACCCCCACGAACCCCGGTGGTGACACCCCGACAAACCCAGGCAACTTCACCACAGTCATCTCCAACGTTACATACGATTACATTGTCTCCGGTGCAGGCGCCGCTGGAATCATCGCCGCCGAGCGTCTAGCCGAGTCGGGTGCCTCTGTCCTTCTGTTGGAAAGAGGTAAGGAGTCACTGTACTCGAGCGGTGGACGCTCCGTGATGGACTGGAACGACACTGCCACGCAGTACGACGTCCCCTCGATGGCATACTACCTCAGCACGGCCGCCGACACGACTGAGTACTGCACGGACACGGCAAGCCAGGCGGGATGTATCCTTGGCGGAGGCACCGTCGTCAACGCCATGATGTTCGTCCGTCCCAGAGCTGCCGACTTCGACGACAAGTGGCCGTCAGGGTGGAAATGGGCCGACGGCGTTGAGACTGCAGCTGGGAGACTGTATGAGCGCACACCGGGCACGATCATGGCAAGCAAGGACGGTCAGAGATACGACCAGGGCGCTTGGGACGTGCTCTCCAAGTGGCTTTCGGGCATCGGCTTCTCAGAGGTGAATACCCTTGAGGAACCGGAGAAGAAGCATGCCGTCTACAGCAGGCCCCCGTGGATGATCAACAACGGTCTCCGTGCCGGCCCCGTTCGTGACTATCTGCCCCTGGCAAAGGCTCTGCCGAACTTCACGCTGCAGCTGAACAGCAAGATGCTCCGCGTTATTCGCAACGGGACTGCCGCTACTGGTGTCGAGGTCGAGACCAGCAGCACAACCCGACAGATCATCAACCTCAAGACTGGAGGTGCCGTCGTGCTTGCATCCGGCTCGTTGTCCACGCCGCGCATTCTGTTCAACAGTGGTATTGGCCCGGAGGCGCAGATTCGAACCGTGTCCAACGGCACAACCAAGATCACCTTGCCAGCCCAGGCAGACTGGATCGAGCTGCCCGTCGGCCAGAACCTGCAGGACCACCCCATCTACACCGTCTCCTTCAAGACGAAGCAGCCCCTGCAGGCTCTCAACTCTTCCTCTTTTACCAGCCCTAGCCAGACCGATATTGATCTATTCGCTCAGGGCTCCGGTCTCCTCGCCCAATCCGGCCAACGCCTCAACTTCTGGACCACGGTCGAGGGCTCAGACGGCATCACGCGCTCTATTCAGGGAACGTGCAACTCGCCTTCCAGCGACACTGTCCGTATGAAGATCTACCTGACCCACGGCCTCACCTCCACAGGTAGCCTGGCCATCACCAGCTCCGGCGCCACCACATTCTCCAAGGACCCGTACCTCAACACGGCGGAGGACCGCGAGGCCGTGCTGGGGTTCATGCAGCAGCTGATCGACTACTCCGGCAAGGCCAACAGCACCATCAGCCTCGCCTCCAACGTTACTGCCGAGAGCCTGATCAAGGATCTGTCTCCGGGAGCCCACTTCATTGGGACTGCCCGGATGGGAAGCTCCAACGACGGTGAGAGCGTGGTGGACACCAACACCAAGGTCTGGGGCATGGACAACCTGTTTGTTGTGGACGCCAGCATGCATCCCGACCTGCCGACCGGTAACACTCAAGCCATCGTCATGGTTGCTGCCGAGTATGCTGTCGAGAAGATCCTCGCGAGGGGGAATGGCACTGGAGATGGCACGGGCAATGGTAATGGAAGTACCCCAACCCCAACCCCCGTCACAACGACGGCTTCGGCTACCACACCGACTGCGACCGCTACTGGAACCGCGCGTCCTTGCAAGAGCAAGAGGCGGGCGAAGAAGAGGGCCCTGAAATGGAGCGATTTATAGATGGGCTGAACATCTGATGAGACCCTTTGTCGAAAGGGTGATGAAAAATAGCTGCTTTTGTTGAAGCACGCATGATTGGTCTGTAAGGGCAGCTAGGTTGGTACCTGTCCTGGAAAGGGAGTCATAAGACTAGAGGAATAAATACTGCATTCAAGCCAAATGAGTGATCGTTTTGTGAAACAACGTGGAAAAAAGTGTGCCTTGCGAATACGAGTAGACCATGATAACAGTCATGGATCTGACGGGCAGATATGGGCAGATATTCAAGTTAAGAGCATCTGCGACCTTACCTCCCTCAATTCAGGGGTATACTCGGGCATTTCCCCACGTTTATGATTAATTAATCTCCGTTGGCCAGTCCTGGGGAATATTTTAATCGCCGGTGCGATATCCGGGTTTTAGATTTGAACAACGTGTGGCTCCTTCGTGGAAACTTCCCCGCTCGAATGCAATGTCATGTTGAAGGCGGCGCTTGTTTGGCTCGGCTCAATGGATGTGGGTTCTCGATAATTGTTGGGCTCTTCTCCGCATGTTGAGGTCTCTTTTCCCCCGCCGCCCGAGACAGCGATCAGCAGCAAATGAGAGAACGGGAACGAAGCAGTTTTGTCAGACACGGTGGGCTCGCCCCCTCTTTTGCTGTGCGATGGGAGCGACGTCATCACCAGTCACAGGACGAGTATAAATAGTCCTTCTCGCGCAAGAGAACCCTGCCATCGCACCATCAAGACCATCAAGGTTCCCAGACCACTGTTATCCGCCTTCTCCCACCAATAGACTCAGCAACTTATCGCGTCATGGCGGCAACCAAGGGCAGCTGCATGTGTGGGGAGATCGAGTACCAGTTCACCGGTAAGCGCTGCCGCCAACGATCTGCTTGCTGGCATGGACGGGAATTAACTGTACGGGGAATTCAGGGGAGCCCGCTGTCACAGCTCTGTGCCACTGTATTGACTGCCAAAAGGTGAGCGTCTATTCTATGTCTGCTCCTCTCCGATTTCGCTAACAGAAGTGCTTCTTCTATCTAGTGGACCGGAGGCGCCTTCACTTCCAACGCTGTTGTCCCCCGCACAGCTTTCTCGGTGACCAAGGGTACGTTCTTACGGGCCTGTGTCTTCCACCATCTTCGTTACAGCGCTCGTTGAACCCCCCTACGAGCTCCAGAAATACGATCTAGACGCTGACAGATGGCCCATCTTGCGATATAGGCACGCCCAAGTCTTTCGACGCCATCGGAGCCTCAGGCAAGGTGAACAAGCACTTTTTTTGCTCCAACTGTGGCTCCAGCCTGTACACCGAGCTCGAGGTCATGCCAGACATGACCTGCGTCAAGGCGGGCTCTTTGAATGGAGGTGCAGCCAGTCTCGGTAACAAGATTGGTGTTGAATTCTACACCAAGGACCGGGTGGGATACCTAGGCAGCTGTGACGGAGCCAAGCAAGAACCCGTCTTTGGTTAGTTTGGCGTAGACAGCTACACAAGGTACACTTGATGTACAAGAAATACAATACAACGATTGAGAATAATGAAGAGACTGCGGTGATTCTGATTTTCTTGTGAGATGACCTCTATGAGAAGTCAGGATGTGAGTGCACCACCCTTTGTAGCTACTTGACTACTTCCTCATGAGAGTTTTCCCTAGGATACTATGACAGCTCATACGGAGGACTGGGCCAGTGGCGTTCACTGTTACGCAGTAGGAGCATGTAAGAATATATCATGGATGTTGTCGTTGCAGTGATTCAATCCATGTCAATCGACCTCAAAGGTTCCTATGAAAAGTTAGGATTTATCATCCCAGGCACCTATTGCTGATATTTTAATTATTAGATAAAGCTAAAAACGCCTAAAACGTGATTAAGACCCTCTTTTTGGGGACTTTCTCTCATCTTTTAAGTGTTATATCGCTCCTTGGCATGGAAAGTCAAACGCCAAGCTCGCCCTCTTCACAAAGGCCAGCGTTCGATATTTGTTCTGGAATCTGGTCATCCTTGCCAAGACTGCAGCTTCTCGGTCAATTGGAAGCAGCGAAATGCTAGGAGGTGGTCTCTCCGGTAGCACTTTTGATCATAGACGGCTCTTTGATGGTGCTGGATATGGTACAGCATTGGCCTCTCAACTCTCAAATTGCCCCTTAATTTAGAAGCGCTTCTTTGCTGTATTTGATTCCGAAAGGTCCTGAGCCATAACTCGAATGTGTAAAAAAGGAATAGACGTTGGCATTTTCCAAGAGCACCTAGTATGTATGTATGACGATGCGAAAAGCTTGATTTCTAGTATGGACTGGAAGTAGCTCTCTCCCATTCAAGTCAAAAGAATGGTTTCCTCGATAACCTAACAGCCTCCCTCGAAGTGATTGCCAGGACGTTGTATTGCGAAATTGATTTTACGCTCCAAGTCTAACCCGCCGTTGCGAAAGACTTGGCGCGGAGAGTTCCTGGCTAAGCTCATTGTGTTCCTTTAATTCCTTGAACCTTTTGGCTGGAACTTATGGCCGGCTACGCCGACCGCAATATGTCCGAGACTAGGCCGGCGGCCCGGATGTCGGGTTCACCGTTGATGCCTGGGATCTTTTGGACGCTGGTGTTAGTTGGAATGCTAGACGCCATGTTTCGTAACACGACACGTTGTTTGGCTGGCCATAACTGGAAAGCGTATTTTACAAAACCAGCCAATGAAGTCGAGGTCAAGCTCTTGTGTGTAAAGGCAGCTCTCGATTGTCTATATATTCATTGTTTTTTGCTTTACCAAGTTTACCTGTTTTCTCTATCAAGTTCTCCATCGATCAAAATACAAGCCAATCCACTCCTCCAAAATGCAACTCATTTCATCCACTTCTAAGGCTTTAGTGCTCGCACTTACTTGCGTGGGTATTGCCTCCGCAAAAGTCTACAACTGCCCTGGTGCTCTCAATGTCAATGTGGTTGACGACAAGACTCTCGGCTATTGCTGCATCGGCTCTGACGATGACTCATGCGACATGACCATTCCAGTCACTGCCACCAACTATGATGCTCTTGTTTCGAGCGCCAGCTCCAAGAATCTGAATAATATCAACACCAGCAACGGGGGTAATGGGGGCAACGGGGGCAGCGGTATCAGCATCAGTAACGGGGGTAGTGGCGGTAGCGGCGGCGCGCCTGGAGCTCCTGGAGCTCCAGGATCAACTGACGCAACTACCACAAGCAAATCGAGCCAGACCACTACTACTATCTCGTCTCAGAAGACTAATCCCGCCAGCTCATCAGGTTCCTCCGCCATGCCCGCCGCCGCTTCAACGGCCGCACATACAACTATCACTTCAGCGGCCGGATCTACTATAACTGTCACTTCTTCGACTAAGACTGGAGGTGCCGGAAAAATGGACATGGGATATGCCATGGGTGGTCTTGCTCTTCTGGCTGGAGCTGCACTCCTGTAATGTCCGTAATGGGTAGGCCTCTGGTTCCCACATATGTTCTTATGTTAGAGTAGCGTTCGTTTCCTCTATTTGTTTCTTTTTCATTTCCTACATTATTTCTTGTTCATTTCTTGAATTATTACTTGTTTGTTTCCTATATTTATTGCTTGTTCACTTCCTGAATTTGTTCCTTATTTATGTCCTATATTTGGTTATTGTTTATTCCCTATATTTGCTATTATTCGTTTCCAGCATTCGTTCTGTCATCACCAGAAATATTTCACCTTAGCCTACCATCAAGATTAACACATAGAAATGAAACAATTTGCATAATGTGTGCCTTGAAGAAATCCTTCACTACACTCAGAGAAACCACATTTATCTTCCACGGGCAGTGGTGAATTCGCTTATTCATTCTTTCGATGAATGTAACATAATTCATGAAACGATCAGTGCCCCGCTTATATTGAAGGATTTAGATTGACGTCACAAAACATCCCTTCGCCTCAGCTAAATTTCTTACGGCCGAGAGCACGACCGTCTATGTCCGCTTCTTCCAGCTCCAACACGCCACCCATGGAGAGACCTCGCCGCCGCCGAAGACCAGCATTCTCGTGCCTGGAATGCAGGCGACGGAAGATCAAGTGCGATCGGAAAGATCCGTGCTCACATTGCGTCTCCGTTGCGATCCAGTGCGTGCACAAGGTCTTTCGAGATGTGCCTGAGACCTCTTCCGCCCAAAGCAGTACGCAGGGCCGAACAGCAGCCTCATCACCAGTTAGTACCGCATCCTCCCGTGCCCAGAGCGGGCAATCTCGCACAAATGGAATCGTAAACGAAAAGGGCGGCGCGGCGTCTAGGCCTCTCGTCGCCAGAGCGGATATATCACAGTCCACACCAGCACCAACACTCGCGGGGCAAATTGAAGCCACCACAGCTCAGATACCATCAGCCACCCGTGATGAAGATGAGCAGCCAAGTGTACGTGCTCTCTTACGACGGATACAGCATCTCGAGAATTCTCTGGCAACGGGACCTCTACCTGTGCACTCGGAGCCTGGAGGGGGATTGACTGATCGCCAACCGGTGCATCATGATACACGGGTCAGCCTCTACAAGACAAGAATCTCAAAATGGAGTTATTGGGTAGGCATGGTCGATGAGGTATGGCCTACAGTTACGTCCTTCTACTACTTTGCACTGACTTCTATTCTAGTTTGACCTTATCAAGACTTGCTATTCTGCGGCTGGCGGCGGCCTCCTTGCTAGCTACGGCGACACAGACGATGACGATAAGCCAAACTCCTTCCACGGGCCTGAGATTGAATCTCTGCTTGAAGAGATCGGGGAACTCCTCGGAAAGTGCAAAGTCTTCGCAAAAAGTCTCAAGACGGGGCGACCAAGCAAGTCTCTCGGCGGAGCTGGCTTTGATCTTCGACCCCCCTCCCGCGAGCTGGCAGACGCCATGGTCGATCTCTACTGTACCTCTTTCGAGTCGCTGTATCGGATAATCCACGTACCTTCGTTCCGTGCCGAGTACCAGCGATACTGGGACAACCCAGAGAGTGCCACGGCCAGTCAGTGTCTCAAGATCCTTCTGGTAATTAGCATAGGGTCAAGTCTTCACGACCATGGGAAGGATCTACGACAGAAGGTACACCAATGGGTTCATGCCTCGCAGGCATGGCTGTCCGGCCCGCTGGAAAAAAATCGCCTGGACGTTGGGGGGCTCCAGGTCTATTGCTTGGTGATCCTTGCACGACAGATCTTCTCGATTGGCGGCGACCTAGTTTGGGTGTCGATGGGGTCGGTAATTCGTACGGCCATGCAGATCGGGCTTCATCACGATCCCAAACACCTCCCGGCCATGTCGGTACTACAGGCTGAGCTTCGAAGGCGGTTGTGGGCTACTGTGCTCGAGATGGCAATACAGTCGTCCCTAGACTCAGCGATGCCGCCCATAATCTCCTTGGACCATTTTGATACCGAAGCACCTTCCAACTACAACGACGATGAGATTGATGAGTCGACTGTCGAGCTGGTACCCCACCCGAGAAGCACTTACACTGCTTCCTCAATACAGCTTATCCTCCTCGACTCGATACCGACACGCCTCCGCATTCTTCAGCTACTCGGCGGCCTTAAACCAGAACTATCTTACCAGGATGTGCTTTCACTGAGTTCGGAAGTGACTGAATCATACTGCGCATACAGGAAATTCGGCCAAGAGAACATCAACTCTGGCATGACCCCATTCCACAGGAATCTGCTCGATTACTTCGTACGCCGATTTCTAATCCCCCTGCACTGTTTATTTGCCAGCAAGGCGCAGGCAAACCCATTGTTCTACTATTCTCTCAAAGTTAATCTAGACGTCGCCATGGCCATCGTCTCCCCCGAACCAGACGACGGCTTCTCACGAATCATGGGTACCGGAGGGGGACTATTCCGCGAAGGTTTCTGGTACGCAACATCCATCATCGGCCGCGAGATCCTTTCGCAGGTCTCAGCGCAGCATCGAGAGGGGACGCTCCATCGCAACTCCCAGCACCGGGAGCTTCTCAAGCAAGCCGTGAGGGATATGATCTCTCTGGCGGAGGCGAGGATGCACCAAGGCGATACCAATGTGAAGATCCACATGTTTCTGAGTATGATACTGGCACAAACCGAAGCTACGGAAGAAGGCGTGTCGATTGAGCTCAGGGTTGCGCAAGGGGCGAGGGATAGTCTTCGGTTGTGTCATGATCTGCTGCAGACACAAGCCGGCGCTGAGCCCGTGCCGTATTACGACGACGCGGGCGTTACGTCCTCGACTTTGGATGGGGTGCCGGGAAACTCGCTTTGGGACTTTGACCTGGAATTCTTTCTGCCTGATCTGGGGCTCTCGTAGCCAGTTAGCCATTCGGATATGCTATTGTTATCCCACGGTTGACTAACAGTAGGCTTAAGGGGGAACATTGGTAGTATACAGCTAGATCGAGTAATATAAGTCGAAATTATCCGTAGAACTTAAATCAGACTAAAGGACTACCATTTGCGATTTTCATATATGTTCTTCTCGTCTGTTCCCCCCCCCCCCCTTGAGTGCATATGAGATTGGTTAGGTCCGTTATTACGATGTGGGATTGTTACACCCGCTCTGCTTACACCCGCTTAAAGACCCCTGAGGCTTACGTCCGTCGCTAGGTCCGCGGCCACTTACGTCCGTCGGCGAGTGTATAAAGAGTACCACACCAGCAAGGCATCTCGTGATTGATGATATGAAGATTCAAAGAAGGCATTTTTCAAATGAGAAAAACTTAGCTTCCTGTCCAACGCTCCCTTCTCTTCCGCAATGCCTCTAAAAATTCTCATCAACGGTGCTGGCATCGCCGGCACAGCCCTCGCCAACTTCCTCGTGCGGTCCAAACAAGGTCACGACATCACTATAGTCGAGAGAGCAGCCAAGTTCCGTACCGGCGGAACCCAGCTTGATTTGAAGTCTCATGGTGCCCCGCTGATGAAGAGGCTGGGATTGATCGATGCGGTCCGAGCAAGGAGCATACACGAGACAGCTCTCACCTTCGTTGACACGAAAGGCAGAGAGTGGGCGAGATTCAGCGTCAACAAAACCGGTAAACGATACGCAGGAGTGACGAGCGAATATGAGATCATGAGGGCGGACCTCGTAGCGGTGTTGTATGAAGGGAGCAAAGCGATCGCTGCAAAAGTTTCGGGACAAGAGTCACAGAGGCTGCGGTACCTTTTCGGAAAGCATGCCACTGAACTTACGCAGCTTGACTCCAGGGTCAACGTCGTATTCTCAGACGGCTCTTCAGACGAGTACGATCTTGTTGTCGGTGCGGATGGCCAGAACTCCATGACGCGGCGTATGCTATGGGAGCCCAAGAATGACGACGATTCCACGCTCAAGTATACGGGCTACTCGGTTGCGTACTTCCATATGCCAAAATCAGAGGAAGAGCACGACAGTACCCTGTTCAAAAACTGTCTTCTACCAGGGCTCAAGGTGCTGTCGCTTCGCTGCGCGCACAAAGACTTTACACAAGCCATGCTTACGATATCCACTACAGAGGAATTAAAGGAGGTTGAACAACAGCCGGTTGAGAAACAGAAAGACCTGTGGGAGACGTCATACAAGGACTTCGGATGGGAAAGCAAACGAGTGCTTGCCGAGATGCGGACTACTGATGACTTCTACACGACCTCGGTTGCTCAGGTCAAAATGGATACATGGTCCAAAGGGCGAGTTGTTCTGGTGGGTGATGCTGGATACTGCCCGAGTCTCTTAACTGGGCTTGGAACCACGGCATCGCTCGTCGGAGCATACGTGCTTGCGGGAGAACTCGCGAAACATGGAGACAACGTCGGCGAAGCGCTAGAATCCTATGAAACGGTGCTACGACCTTACGTGGAAAAGATTCAGCAACTTCCTCCCATGAATCTCGCCATCTTTCGATCCAAGATCGGGTTAAATGTGTCTTACTTTGCTCTGGCCATTTTGTCGAAGCTGAAGATAGATGGCTTAGTGAATGCGCTGATGAAGGATGAGAAGGATACCTGGCAGCTCCCACAGTATCCGGAGCTGGAATTGGAGGAGTGAGCATTGTATTTACCGCCGACGTTCAGCTTTAGTGGCGGATGTCCGCCCTAATATATACGCACCACTTTTCATCCTATCTGAAATGTACGACGTCGCATCGCTCCATCTAAGCTGGCATGAACCTAGCTATGCCTGTGATTAGAGCTGCTCAGGAGGGTCACCATAAGTTCCTGCGAGAAAATATATGGCAACTTGAATGAGATATATTATGCATCAAGAGTCACAGTCAAACACAAACACACTAACACTCACGGCCCTGTTCGCTTGTCGCAGTGGCAGCAATGATCAATCAAACAGTAGCGAAATAGATGGGCACTAAATCAGTTCTTTTGCCATCTCCCGCCCAGAAAACGAACGGAATCCTTTCCACCTTTCGTTCGATATCGAGAACATCAAGCGTCGTTGCAGCAGGGCTCGTTTTCTCACCCAAATCTTTGCTACCAATCTCGTTTGAGAGCCGATCCTGTCGCTCCCAGCCACCTCTAAAAGCTTCCGAGGACCAGAGGCCCTCTGAGTGTCCCCCCGATCCTACCCAGAAGAGTCTGGGTCTTCCGGAGTCCGTGGAGACGAAGCTGGGGCTGGTATCGGCGGCTGTGCCCATGCCCCCAGTCATATTGGCCCGAACTGAGATTGGGTCATTCCAAAGTTTGTCCGGGGCACCATTATAGGTGAAGTAGTAGGTGCCATCCCCGCCGCCGCCGTTATAGAAAACACACAGGTTCTCGCCCCAGGTACAAGCACAAGGCGATGAATTCGGGGCGACGGATACACGGCCTTGAATCGGCGACTGATAGTTCCAGGTGTTCTCCTGGAGTGTAAACCAGTATATCCCGTCTCTGCCGGAACCGCACCAAAAGACATGAAGCTTGCCGTTGTGTACGGCGGCAGCTGGGGAGGTGTTGCCATCAAAGCCCATTTGCTTGCTCGGGACGTGGTCAATAAGAGCCGTCACCTTCGGCTCCCAGCCGGCGCTGGTATACTGGGCGTAAAAGGTGCCATTTCGCCCGCGTCCGTTATAAAAGAGGTAGAGTTTATCACGGTATACGGCGGCACATGGCGAGGTTCCCTCGGCAACGGCGATACCAGAGACGAAGCCTTGGAGGGCGTAAGCGGCTCCCCATTTGCCATCCTTGGAGCTCCTCTTTGCGCAGTAGATGCTGCCGGCAAATGAGGCAACCCAGAAAGCATAAAGATCTCCCATATAGGAAACGGCGGTGGGAGAGGTGCCCACAATGGCCCAGGCGCCAGATATAAGACCTGGATAAGAGAAACGCATAGTGAATGTTGTTCAGTTAAAACCTTTGGCTGGTATGTGGCTTAGCTTGGCTGGACAGAACCAGCAAGCAAGAACCAAGAAGAAGAAGCAGCAGTCTACTTATAACTTCAAATACCGCGTAAACTTCAAAGCGTCGTGTGAATATGCAAGATCCTTCAAACCGTGTTTCGATTCCTTTTCATGGGCTAGCCCAGTGGCGACGACTGAGTCTAACTGATGCATCAAATAGTCCAAACAATAGTCGCGAGTCTCTAATCCAATCGATGAGCATTCAGTAGTCTAGGTTGTATGAGCTATGCATCAAGGCAGTCTGGGCACCCAGCTGAGCTGCAGGTCTTGGGTTATAGCCGTTAAGTGCATATGAAGTCCAAGCCTCTACGAGACCATTTGGTGGATATTGGCAGCTGAAAAGCTATGCTTGAAATTATTGTTTTCTCAGTCAAGCCACGTTCCATAAATTCTTGCGTATATACTAGTCTATATCCCCTGTATCTAGTACGTAAACCGCTTCAGTATCTTATTTACATCACGATATATAGTACATGATATCTCCGTAGGCCAGGCACTATTATTTTGTGGCTCAATAAGTCCAGCTCAATATTTTTAATTAGTAAACTAACCGGTAGGTAAGTAGGAGCTAGTAGACAGGCCGTTGGAGTTCGGCGGGTTAAAGAGGTCATTAGAGTAAACATCGAAAACCTAGGTTTGCGTCTTTATTAAAATGTACTGCATCCCAGGCACGAAAATTACAGGGCTCTATGCCTCCCGCGACCAGATAATCTGCCTGAATCCTCGCTGTAGATAATCCTTAATAAGCTGAGAAGCTCAGCCCCAGCTTAGCTGAGGATGTGTCTCGACCCACCACCCTCCAGGCTTTTAATCTCGTCAGCCCACCCCTCACGAACCAGGATGATGCCACGAGCGCAGCTGAATCGCAAGCCACATCCGAGGGTAGACAGCGAATGAACTCGCGGAGTGCCTCCGGACATGTCTCAGCATCCGTAACGCTGGCTGCATATCCTCCCGTCGCCTCACTAGCGATATGGCAAGCCCGGATTTATTTGTAGCGAGCCTCCCAGAGCTTGTGCGGGACTCGCAACTCCAGGCGCGATTTGAGACCGATGGAGAGCACCGCTTTGTCGTACACACCCGCTCGTCTAGCCGCCACCTGGCGCAGGAGAAATGGCGCAGCCAACGAAGGCTGGGCAGTGGGGGACAAGGCGCCGTTGAACTACAGATCAAGCAGATGACGGACTCTGGTCTGCCTCAGTTGCGAGCCGTAAAAACCCTCAACATTCCTACCGAGTTTACTTCGTCGGTTCGGAAACTCCACCAAAGAGAGCTCGAGACGATTGCTAAGTTCTCTCAAGCAAAGGTATACACCACTATTCCCAACTATGGGAGCCCAAGTTGAAGAAGACCCTACTGATCTTGATATTCAGTACTCGGATCATTTTGTGAAGTCTTTTGGATGGTTCACCAGTCCCGGACGCATCCATATTGCGATGGAGTACTGCGAACTGGGAGATTTGGAAAAGTATCTCTCCAAGTGCCCATTACATCGGGTGTCAGAGGCGGAAGCACATGATATCTCTTCACAGATACTTGACGCGCTGTGCAGTATGCATGAGGAGAAATATTGTCACCGAGACTTGAAACTAGCCGTAGGTTTCATCTGACCAACCAAAAGGCTCACCTTCTAACACCCCTTTGCTTCTAGAATGTCTTGATCATGAGCACTACGCCTTCTTGGTGGATCAAGCTGGCTGACTTCGGTCTAAGTAAGCGCGACACAACTATGGCGCAGACAACAGCAATTCGTGGGACGATCAATTATATGCCACCAGAGCTGCTTGGGTACACTGGCGACTCGGACTCGGCAGACCCTTATGCAGTGGACATGTGGTGTCTAGGACAGGTGGTCTTCAGGCTTGTTGCGGGCCAACCGATGTTCTCGTCTCTGGGCAACTTATCCCGATACTGCCGCGGCGAGATGCAATTTCCTGAGATGTTGCTGAGAAAATATGAAGAAATTGACCATAATCTCGTTACTTTTATCCAATTACTCACTAAGCCTCAACCTGGAGATCGAATATCGTCGGAGAGAGCATCAGCGCACCCGTGGATTAAAGCAGAAAAGCATTATTCTGCTCCTCGAAGCTTCGATCCTGGGTCAAACATACCGGCTCCCTTTGTGCAAGATGAAGACTCTGATCAACCATCGGCAACTTGGAGCTCGTCAGAAACAATTAGACCTACCAACAGGACCCCTTGGACGGCAGTGGATATCGCACAAGATGAAGCTTCTGCCGAGTGGCCGTCTCAAACTACGACAAAAGTTAATAATACCGAAACGCGGACTGCGATGCCAGCCGCCACCACTCCGAGCAACGTCATTGATGCAGAGAACTACAAGATTGCTGCGAACCGGTTATTCAAGGAAGGAAAACACACACAAGCCATCGTCGAGTATACCAAAGGTATGACTAGCTGGAGGAATCTCAGAAATATTGGGAGATTGCCCTCGTCCCATTATTACAGAAAGCCTGGCGGACTAACATTTATTCTCAGCCATCGAACTAGATCCCTCCTCAGCGCTCTACCACGGAAACAGAGCTGCGGCGTACATTGCTACTGGCCAATACGAAGCCGCCCTACATGATTGCCTGAATGGCGTCGAATTGAATCCATATGATTTCAAAATTTATCAACGCCTCTTTCGCCTTTACACATTTATGGGTCAGCCTGAAAAGTCGATAGCCATATTCGGACGTATCAATCCACCCCCTCCTCCCGCAGACATCGCCAAGACAAACAAGATGCAGGACAGTATTCAGAGGGCACGCAGAATCATCAAGGCTGGAACCGACCTGGGCCAGACTGTCCAGGCACTTGACGAGGCAGAGCTGGGTCTTGCTCCCGGTGTGGATGTTCCCAGGAAATGGAGGCTGTTGAGAGCGGAAGCTTGCGTGGTGATGAACAATCGCCAAAGCTTGAGTGAAGCCAGGAGAATCTGCACATCGATGGCTCCTCCGAATGGCGATGTGCTGACCCTTCATGGCCGAATTTCATACGCAGAAGATGAAATGGTAAGAGCTTTGAAGTATTTTCGAGACGCACTTGAACGCGATGAGACGCGGCAGGATGTCAAGAACTGGATCACCTTGGTGGAGAATCTGGTTGCTCTCAAGAAAAAGGGAAACGCTTTGTTCAGCGAGGGCCGCTTGGCCGAAGCCAGGGATGTCTACACGGATGCCCTAGCCATGGACGCCAGAAGCAAGCCCATGAGCGCAAAGCTTCTCGGAAACAGAGCCCAGTGCAGCATCAGGCTTGGGAATTATGAAATGACCATCGCTGACTGCGACGCCGCTATCAGGCTCGACCCCAACTATGTGAAGGTCAGGAGGACCAAAGGGACAGCTTTGCATAATTGTGGAAGGTCTGAGGAAGCGCTTCAAGTCTTGGAAGAGGCCCAGAGGCTTGATCCTGATGATAAAATTACGCTGCAGAATATCAAGGTCGTGAAGGCTGCCCTTGCGCAGAAGAGTCAGCAGCGTGGTAGTGGCATCAACGCGGAGGATCTCTTTGCGCAATTCAAAAATCATAACATCTCGGGGTAAGTCTTTCTCTCCAAAATTTAGAATGGCTTTGTCGCTTTCCCTTTTCGCTCCTTTTTTAAGCTGAGTCGATTCGCTGATGGAATAATCTGGGATGCGCAGGAGCACAAGTACGCCAAGTACCTCAGTCAACCCAAGCAACAAACCACCACCCCCACGCCCTGTCGACCCCAACACTACGTCCAATCAACCAAATAGCCAAGTTAAACATGCCCCTGATGGGACATTTACGTTCTCCGATCCCCAAGACATTTTCGATGAGTTTAGGCGTAGCCAAGCCAACGACCAAGGTGGGCCCAGCTCTGGTAGGCAGCCTGATGAGAGCAATGGACCACGAAATCTCCCTCAAGATTCCGGTAGACAAGGCCCCGGCGGTCGTCCTGGAAGCCCTGGCTTGAAATTCACCAAGGCGGAAGATATCTTCGCGGAGTTCATGCGTAATCGGGGCGGAGGTTAGGACAGAGTCTATGTAGTCGGTTCGCAGAAGCAGTCGTGGAAGCCGCGCGCAAACTCAGGCGGCTTCAGCCGCGAACCGTTCTGCCGGTATTGACCTTTTTTTGTTTTCTTTCGACACATTTTCAGCAAATAAAAAAAGGTTTACCTTTTCGTATTGGCAGTGGGAGTGGAGTCTCTCCATGGCCGTTACACTCAACCTGTTAGTCAACAGAGGAGGAAGCGTGTAGCAAAACAATATCAATCAAGTTCAGTCTCGGACTTCAACCATCGAGTTTCAAGAGCCATGCTCTTTGGTACACGTTAATCTATTAGGAACTCATTTTTTTTTCTATTGAAAGTTACATGTAGTCTAATAGCCACCTCAAATCCGCCGCTTTTCACTTTTGCTCAGAAACGCGCACCTAACTTCATCATTACTTCATTATGTAGAAACCACGTGTCTTACTTAATTGACAAGCTCGTACAAAGGCAAATTTTAGCTTATTTATTGAGTGTCTGATCGTAATGCTGTTTTCAATGTTGGTTTTTGTGATGAGTAGTGATCATTTTCAAAGGCCATATACATAGCCTAAGGCTGGTCCCTACCACCAACCGTGGATATTTTTCTCTAACTCCTGCTCACTAATCAGAGCATTACTGAGTACTAATTGAACTCAAATTCCATTGTCCTTTTTAGAAACAATTGCTGGAATTGTTCTCCAACATGATAGTGGCGGAGCGGAGTTGAGTCGGAGGGATTTCGGCCCGACCACAGTTGACACAGCCACGACCGCTCTAACTCGGGGCTGATAGTTGAGACATACTCCAACCTCGCACTTGCTACACCGGCTCCCGAGAATCATGGAGGCTCTAGAAAGCAACCGCAAACCCTCCACAGTTCCGATCCCCGGCAATGAGTTATCTAAGTCCACGTCAAAGCGGTCTCGCGTCGTTGTCTCGCAGTCGAAACGCGGCTGCGTTACTTGCAAGTAATAAACCTCCCCCCTGACCTGCATTGGCGCCCATACGACTGACCAGCTCTAGGACGCGCCGGGTGAAATGTGATGAGCAGAAACCTCTGTGTCGCCGATGCATCCAAGCGGGCCGGTTATGTGGCGGGTACGGCCACAAGAGCAAGTCGTCATTCCCTCTGCAACCTGCTCTGACGACTGGCGTCAAAGTAGACAGCCACACGGAGAGGCTAAGCCATCTTGCAGCTCATGTGCTATCTCTAAATAGCGAGGGCCTTCCTACGCAAGAGGATGATGTCTGGGGTCGCGTATTTCTCCAGCTATCAAATCAAAATGAATGCGTCAAGGCCGCCGCAGCCGCATTTGGCGCTGCGTATGAGTTGTCGTTGAATAACACCATAGGAAAGGTCCCAGCTTCAGCTTGGCGTTACTATGGCTCAGCATTGACAATGCTCCAGTCGGAGCTGAGAGAGGAGAGCACTGAGCTGGAGTCTCTAGCTCTGGCATCACTGATTTTGGCTTGCGTCGAGGTCCTAAGCCAGCACGAGCATAATGCATTTGCCCATTTTCTCGGAGCCGTGCAGATCCTGACCAGAGCCTATCAGCGTCGAAGGGGAGCTCCATCTTCTGATATTCTAAACAAAATCAAGGATGGCGTGGTCAATGCCAATCTCCTGCTTGGTGGTTACGCTCTGTCCCAGACACCGCAATTTATGTACGTCATATTTCAAGAGGCAGCCCCTAGAGACAATGTATTTGATAAGCCTGAACTTGCTATCAATGCGGCGATGCTATGCCTTCAGCGATCATACCAATTCATATCGTCCGCTTCCCGCCTCCAGTACAAGCATCCAGGCTGGAAAGAGTATGGTTCCGTCATGTGCGAGGACCAAAACAAAGCCTTAGCCGAATGCTATTCCATTCTCGATGGTCTTGCGGGACTCATCACAAGACAGCAATCTCAGCATTCCTCCTCAACAGTCACACAGAAGGATTGGGAGATACTAGCAGAACTTTATGCTCTCCGAACGCAGTTAACAGCGAATATCATATTCATCCTATGCGTCGACACCCCATATGAAACGGCGTATGATGAACACTTGGACAAATTCCGAAGCATCGTGAGCGACGCTGCAGCATCGGCGCGGCTAAGGCGACGGGCCAAACCAAGCGCTTTCAAACGCTTCTCAACACGCCTTGGTCTTGTCAGCCCTCTCTACTTCACGATTTTGAAGTGTAGGGACCCGGCGCTACGTGCTGTGGCAATATCAATGCTGAGTGAACAGGACCGCGAGGGGCCAGCCGATGGACACATTCTGGCGGCAATCGGTGCCCAAGTGGCTGCACTGGAGATATCAGACAGTGTGCCTTCTACGCCCGACGCTCCCCTGGCTGCCTGCAACATTCTCGAAGAGCAGCGGTTTCACGGATACACAGTACCCCCTCCAAGGTTGGATTCCGAGGGCCGGCGTGTGGTCGACGTTGTTTTCGCGCGGCCAAACCCGCCTCTCGCCCAGGGATGGGGCGATGCCGACTACTCAGTGCCAGATGGCTGGAGCAAGTGGTCGGTGCCTGTCGAGATATAGACTTCGCCAGTTGCTGCGGCACTTTCTCTGTACACAGTCACAGATCTTTACCGGTAGAGACACTTTACACCGACGAATATAGACCAATCATTTCTCCAATAGGGTAATTTAATCTGCAATCTCTGACAGAGTGGAATTAGACCGGTGCCACTGATCACCTGCCCCGTCCCAGGCTTGACGCTGCAAGCCGATCCCCGGATATCTAACCCGGGTATTTATGCCCGAAAGAATCCCTTTCGAAGAATATGTTAAATGGCGATCACTTCGCACACTATAAAATATGTGGTCGAAGGGAATTACGTGTGTGCCATCAAGATGTTGTGGGTAGTGGCTGTAGCTACAATTGATGCTTACATGGAGTGCTACCCCTACCAGGGGTGAGAGAAAGCGGAGCTCAGCTCGGTGTTTTTTGAGCTAGACTGGATGGAGCAGAGATTTGGATCAGACAAATAACCCGTCACCCGGGGTTGGCTGTGACGGCATCTTGGTCTTGGGCAACTTCTTCACAACATCCAGGGGTCCGTTGATTAGACGAAGAGCAAGTGGAGCCCAGCTCGGTGTTTTTTTGAGCTAAACTGTATCAGAGTTGGAACGGGAAGAGTACCCATCGCCTATGGCCAATAATAGCGGTGGGGACCATCTCGGTCTTTGATGGTCTAGCAACGATTGCGGCGTCTACATCAGAAAGAAAGCCATACAGTTGCTTGGGATTCATTCTCAGTCCAATTTGTCATGACGATAACATGTGGTGCTGCGCCCGTCTCCACGTAGGTCAATGCAAACATGCCTCTGTCAGGGGCCTTATATATTGTGCCGTCCTGGCCTTTCCCATCCAAGAGAAATTACCGTCAGAGACATTCTACCCTTGCCAAAGAAGGACGACAACCCCAACTACCTTTCATAGGGATTGCGTCCACCCACCATGTCTACCACCAACAGCACCCAGACGGGTGTGACGTGCACCCTCGATACGTGCCCACTATCCATGGGCATAATTACATACCAACCCAACATCGGTGGAAATGCGTTATTCCTTTCGATCTTCGGCAGCTTGTTTCTCGTGCAGCTGTACTTTGGCATCCGACACAAAACCTGGAGCTACCTAGCGGCCATGGTATTAGGGTTGGTCACTGAGGGCGTTGGATACATTGGACGTTTACAACTCCACAACGACCCTTTCAACTTCAACTATTTCCTCGTGTAAGTAACATCACAATCGTTCTAAAGCACAAGTGCTCAAAATCTAATCCATTTGCTAGATATCTCGTTTGCCTGACCATCGGACCAGCCTTCCTTACAGCCGCCATCTACATCACGTTCGCCCGCGTCGCCTACTCCTGCGACGAAAGCCTCCTATGGGTCCGATCGAAGACAGTATCCATCATATTTATGACGTGCGACTTTATATGTCTAGTGTTACAGGCCACAGGAGGCGCCATCACTTCGACATCAGGGGGGATGACCCAGGAGGCATTGGACATGAGACAGAAGGGCGTGAATGTCATGATCGGCGGGCTGTCGTTCCAGGTCGTGTCTCTCTTCTCGTTTATACTCTATGCTGCTATCTATGCTTGGAGATGGCACTCTGCGACTAAATTCGACTCTTACCCTGTTCGGATACCACCTACTCATTCAGGGATCCGGTGGAAGAGTGTGATCTTTGGTAGGTCAAAAGCACATGTTGGAGGCGAAAATATACTTATATTACTCTTTTAGGTCTTGCGATCGCGTCGGGTACCATTTTCGTGAGATGTGTTTTCCGTGTTGCTGAATTAAAGGATGGTTTTGCCAGTTCACTCGCCAACGACGAAGTGGCTTTCATGATTTTGGAAGGCACCATGATCGCCATTGCGAGTCTCTGTTTGACTATCGGACATCCCGGCTTGTGTCTAGACATTGAGTGGAAACTACCAAGGCAGGTATTACAAAAGGGTCGAGATGACAGTTCAAACGTGGAGTTGGAAAATGTCCACGTCACCAAGTAAGGGCGGCCAGTGAGGTTAATGAACTTTAGATATATAGAAATTTAGTGGTATGGGGTCCATCATTATCATTCTAGGTGGAGTTTGCTTGGATGGTTGACCAAGTTTTCGTTGAAGTTTTGGGCGTGATTTGGTTGAACTATCACGTAGTTGTTGTGTCAAGTTTATAGGGAGAGAAATACGTAATGAAGGTCCTTAGGTTACCGCGAAGATTCTACTTAATACTAGCCCGATAAAAGAACCATTCACTGTTGGAACGAATCGACGGGATCCAAATGTATGTGTGTTAGTGGTTGGGTTTTATGTTCCCTCTCCAGTATAGGGTAGTCAGACCTTCGCCAAGTATTTGGTTGTAACTGTCAGATTCCGCCAAGATAATCAATCGCATATTGGAGACGTTCTAGACCAGCAGGACGGTACGCAGACACGCTCTGGTTGGATTTGACAATGGTCATGTGGCGAAGCTAGAGTACATAATGAGAACCTCTAGTCTCATCCATCTGTAAAGGATCAAGGTGCCATGATGCTACAAATAGGCAATTGCCGCCACGAAACTGAGCATCAAAAGACCGCCCCCATCTTGGCACGGGCCGCGCGGCTGATTTCAGCACACACAGCCACATGTGAGCATTTCCAACACATACCAACAAGCCGTGTGAGCGCATTGATGATCGTACCATCCATGGTGTTGATCCCAGTACTTAAATGAGCCCTAGTCCCCCGCAAATTCCCATGCTGCTGGGAAATGTCCCGGTAACCGCAAATCACTCAGCACAACACATGAACCATGCCGCCAATTCAAGACACATGCACGCCGGGCCTGGGCATTCGGCTAGACAAGAAACATCACAGCTACCGACCGGGCGACACCATCATCGGCTGGATTTACCGCACATCCCCCGTCGTCTGCCCCGACGCAGCCGTCAAAGTCTCCCTCCACGGAGCCACCCGAACGCGCATGAGATCGGGCGTGCGCTGGGCCGATACATACCAGGGTAATTTCACAATCATCGAAGGAGAGAAGAACAGGCAGGAGCTGTTCCGAGGACCGCTCCATATCGACGCGGCTTCCGGCTCGCAGGAGTGGCCCTTCGCATTCACACTGCCCACCCATATTGATCTGAGCTGGTTCGCAAATAGCAAGCACAGTCGCGAGTTTTTCACGCCTATTTCTGGCAGCAGTGTCGGCGTGGAGCCGTTGCCCGCGAGTTTCCAGAAGCTCGAAGATGGAGAATACAACGAAGGGATTGTCGAGTACTACCTTCGGGCCAGCCTGGAACTCCGTAGCAAGGACCACCCTGATGCTCTAGCCGCGTTATTACCCATCAGGATTCTGCCGTCTCTCCCTGAAAAGATGCCTTCTTTCGAAAATAGCTTGCAACTCAATAGAGAGCCTGTACCGTTCCACGTCCCGAATTTCACCTTAGGATCGAAACCGCATCTCTCAAAGTCTCAAAAGATGAAGAACCTGCTAAAGTCATCGTCTGCATCGAAGTCCACGCATGAAATCCATACATGGGTCCCGTCCGTTCTCCAAATCAACGACCCCAGGCCGATGGGATTCCTGCTGCACGTAACACCAACAGGGGAGAACGCGCCTGAACTGATCGAGAAACTGGCACCCACAGTACGGCTGAAGCGCGTCGAGGTGCAGATAGAATCACTGACGGGCATCAAGGCTGAAACAACGTATGGCAGTATCGATGATGGCTGGAAGAGCAATAAAGATCTCACCAAGAATATTCCGCCATCTTTCTTCTCTGACATTGTGATCCCTTCAACGGAGGATCTACCCCCCATTGACCTGGGGCAGATGATGGACATTCACCTCCCCTCACCCGACATGCCTGACGCACTCTCTCCTAGCTTTTCAATATGCAATGTCAAGGTGGAGCATACGGTACACTGGCAGGTCGACTACGAAATCGCAGGGAAGCCCTGCAAGACGCGTGGATCACAAAGTCTTCTCGTTCTACCAGCGACGGATGCATGCCATCAACCCGCCGAGAGCCGGGAAGACTCGGGTGTACAGCTACCATCATACCATGATTCAGCAGCGACGGCAGCACCCGTATATTCAAAGGAATAATTAAGTGCGGGAAAATTTATGAGGGATTGGCTTGGGTATACCCTTTTCTTTTAGGTGTTTTCTTGTCATTTAATCGATTAATTAAGTCTAGGGCTAATAGACTCATTTTCTTTTTTATCATACATGCGGAATCATACCGACACTGACTGACAAGTAGTTCTGGATTGTGTCCCTTCATGATCTCTGGATTTGCGCTTCTTTTCCTTCTTCTCTTCTTCTCTTCTTCTCTTCTTCATTTCTGTGACCTCCAGCGCCATCAGCGGGCGCTTCATGGAGGATACGAGGGTGTCTTGACCCGTTCAACTTGAATATCTCTTATATATCCATCAATGAGCTTCTCGTTCTTACCCGAAAGTTGAGATCTGAGTTTGAAAACACCCTGGAGGGAAGGTGGCTGAGAAATAAGGTTTAGCTGCGAAGCACGGACGACATATCCCAGTATCCAAACGAACCTAGGAGAAGGAAAGAGAGCGTACGATTTCTCGCCTTGAGAATAACTAGATGGCTTGAATTTTCGCGGCTGGCTTTTAACAGCAAACTCGGTAGAAGATTCAAGACTAATTTAGAGCCATGGTGGTACATGGAAACCCTACTCACCGTCAAATGTCTTTCAGGTCATAGTGAAGCTAGAGAGAGACTCATGAAAGTCAATTGAACAAATGGCGATAGACCACTGGAACATACCCCCAGTTTGGATGCAACTTTGCCCACTAAGGCATGTCTGAGATCAGGGGAAACGCGGGCAGAGCATTTACCTCTAGCGTAGATTCAACAAATCTCTGCTGCAACCCTACCAAGCACCAAGCAAGCTCTCAAGCTGGATCATGGTGGTGTAGTGGGGTTCATATAACATGAGCTCATATCGTATTAATCGGGTCAGGGATTGGAGAGTGTGTTGAGAAATCAGCCAATCGACACTGCCAAATCATGGTTGCGCCCCTTTTTATACCCCGGTCCGGATTCATTACCTGCATTTTCCTAAATGATTGGAACCTTTCGGCATCCGCCGTTTTGCTAAGAATTCCTGCACAAGTGCGGGCACAGTCTTTACTTATTCCAGATATTTGAAACAAGTCATGGAAGAGCACTTACGCATTTCGACGACCATGTATGAAGCTAGTGGCGGCTTCCCCCAACTGAGTCTTGTTATCAGGACAAGCTTCTAGGAAGAAAGCCATGTGGGACCATTTAGGCGACCTGCGTCAGGCCCCCTGTCTAGATACCCATGGAGGAGGCTGCTGAATTCCTCGATGCAACCTTATCTAGGCGTTTTATTTCCCAGTATATGTAGGTAACCGAAGCCAGAATTTTAAATTAATCTCGCAGTAGCCTGGTTTCTCGGTTCATGAGTGTGCTGGTGGGCATGGCACCCAAGCCATTTCCAACTCGTTCTTCACACTCGCTCCGCTAGCAGACCTTCCACTCAACGAGGACCCGATATCTCTCACACTCGCAGTGGGAATTGCCGCTTGAAGACCGCGAGCATGCCTACGTTGGACTTGGTTGAAAGACTATGGATCGCGAGGTTTGCTCTTGGTTTTGCAACCTTCTTCGCGGGCATAGTCGTTTGGGGCTGCTCGCTGCGACACAACCGGAGGCGGTATGACCCAGCTCGCTTCGCGTTTCTTCTCCAAAGGATATTCATGGGCTTCTTTCTCTTGTGAGCGTTTTCAGTACGGACCGTGGGCACATTGCGCCTACTACATGCAGTCACTCTTTCTGCCATATCCTATAATGCTGACTCAATCATCGTCTCCCCAGCGCTTGTCTGCTGGATGCTCTGGGTTTTCTTCTGGTCTCCTTGCAGACGACATTCGGATTGTTCTACAGCCCCGATGCAAGTTACATTATTTCTTCAGCGGCATCGTTCTTCATGATGCTCACGGAAGGCTTAATATTCATCATGCTCATCCATCTGCTAAATGGGATCTCGATAAGCCAGCTTGGTAGCCTCAGCGATACCGGCAAGGCTCTGAATCCGATCAGCGCCACTCTAGCTGTGCTCCTTGGGATTCTCTCGCTCGCTATCTTTACTCTGGAGCTTGTTAGGCGTTATATGAGAAGCTCCTCCTGGAATTTCTACCCATGGGCGATCAGTGTATCATTTCGGGGATTGGACATGATTGCATCGATACTCTTGGTTGCGCGCTCCATTCGAGTAATGGCTATCTCACGGGAGGAAGGTCGATTGGCCAAGGTACGGATCGATAATGTGTTTTTAACTAACTTCTCCGCTCACATCGCATATTGTAGGCCTCTATTCTGGCGCTTGTTTGCTGTGCATTAGCACTCACGAGGTCAATCTACGGACTCGCCAGTGTTTCCGGGAGTCGATCAAGTTACTGGATATATCTCCACGTGCTGACGTATATTTTCGAAGCCTGGCCCAACTTCGTTATATTCTGCATTACTTTCGTCATTGGCAGGGACAGACAGGATGGCCTCTGGTCTCTTCACCAACCCCCTCCTGCATCCATCTCCAACGAGCTTCAACAACCCACCTTGATGGATCTAGATAATTCGCAGCAGCAGCCCGGGCCGTATTACGATCCTCAAACGGGGCATATGTGGCAATCAATGGGAGGATACAATCAGCCGCAGGAATCATATCGGTACTATCCACAGCAAGCTTTGGTTCAAGGAATGTACGCCAACGCCTCGCCTCCCGAGCTGCCACCAACTGAATTGCGACCGCCTGTGCCGTTGGGTAGATCACAGCGGTCTCCAAGTCCGATTTTATTACCGAATACTCCTGCTTCTCACATTTCAGTTCCCAATCCGCAACTGAGTCCTATTCCGGGATTTTTACGAAGATGAAGAGAAATGGCAGCAATGGAGTTTTTGGGAATATCTTTTCGATGTCTAATGTATGGATGAAAACAGGAGAATCATGATTCAAACAAATTACATTATCTCCCCGTAATTTGTGACATTGTTTTGAGAAATCGTAGTGATAATGGTGGCCTCTAGCCCGTGGGATTATTGGCTGTTGTTGGCGTACGAAAATGGCCAGATTTTCAATCCTAATTCTTCCATTGCGGCGAGAATTAGTCTAGACGGCTCCATTCTCTGTTTAACTTTCCCGCATGCGGTAGTGGATGAGTGGGAGGCTTCAAGAAAGGGGGTTCACCGTGGTGGCATGTGAACTTTGTCTCAGACACCGGAATGAATCAACCCGTGATTATTGTTGCCCTTTGTCGCCCCCATATAAGTACCAACGGCCTTTTTCTGATGCGTTCCCTCTGACTTACTGCTCTCTACTTTTTGCGCGCAGGTCAAAATCCGCCTACGTTCAAATACAACCACTGCATGAAGCATCGCCACGAAAATGCAGGTGCCGCGACTCCCCATCGTGATGACTTGGTTTGCATTCGCTTCGGCGTTTAGAACATGTGTGCCGCTTGGAGGTATTGACTGGCCTTTCGCACTCTCTCCTGATTAATTGGGTGGCAGCTGCTAATTCACTATCAGAGAGCTGTCTCGCTGCTGTGGACTGTTGCGACGATAAGGCCTGTGCTGGTCCCAAGGGCAGCAGAGTGTGCCATGAATGGGTTTACAGATCTGTCGAGGGAGATGAGGAGTAATATATGCCTTTGAAGGGCAAAGGGTTGACAACGAAGAAAACGCCTGATCTAAACATCGACATAATTAAACGAGTCAGCAAACAAAGCTTCATGTTCCTCCAGAGACGTTTAATAATAACGCAGTATAAATTGAGACACTTTTGTGTTCATTCTATCGTGCAGGAGCGACCTAACACTTGGATTTACCGAGAATTGATACCGATACTTCCTGACGACCAGACGAGTGTTTTCGACAATGCGCATTAATTGGCGTTTGGGAATGAGATGGACTAGATGCCGAAGCCGGCTCAGGCTAATTCCTCGAGCTGCCATGACTTTGTGATTTCTCCATCTAGAACCCTACTATCAATGGTAAAGCTTTCCGGGATAATATTGAGTGAAAGCCTCACCTTTGCGGACTTGGAGACTGCGGCGTTTTATAATTTGTCTCGTAGCGCACTTTCTCTCATCATGACTTTAAGACTTTGCCGCGCCACCATTCTGTTAATGCTCGTATCGAGCCCAAAAACTCAGACTTTGACTCTGGCCCGGTGTGCATGCGGTTACCTATTCTGAATTCAGTGAATATGCAGGTTTTTTATACTTGCAATAAGTGTCTCCAGTCTACTCTTGCGAATTATCTGAAAATAAGCTCTATAGCTTTTATCAATCAGTTTGGTAGATCAAGCTGGACATTAGGTAGAAGCAACTGGTCATGTTCCCGTCAAACGCAGAGCCAAAATGCGATAAAAAGCAGTGCAAATCGCTTGCAAGGATTCGGCAGTCGGCTCTTGGAACTTTGGTAGTGGCCTTGCGGCTAGAGTGATCCCCAATCAGAGACCCCAATCAGAGACCTGCAAAAGTAATAACGGGACCTGGAGCCGAATCCCGCGGGGCGATCTCTGAACACATGGCAGCATATAGGGCTGAATAGGAATTGTGTTGCCAACATCTTCTCCATCTATTTCGCCCTCAAGATGGCATTGAGTGCTGGCTCCGCCTAAACAACGCCATGATGAAGCTTGACGGCACCTGAAAATCAGCGCCATGGCGTGATGTATTACTATGTAAGCACTACAGATTCCTGCCCTTGCCAGAAGGATGTTGCAGGCCCTTGGATGGACACGTTATCCTAGCCAGCGGCCGCGTGTTGTTGAGAGGGCCCCAGAGAGTTGTTGTTACAGCTTCAAAGAGACTTTTCGGGTCTTAAATCCCTCCTAGCAACATGAAAAGAGGTGCTTGGTACCGGTGTATATGCGCAAGCGAGCAGCATTCAACGTCGTGCGTACACAGTTGACGATGACCTCATTTGCCCATACTCACCCGCTCATTGTGTTTACGCATGCTGTGGGCCAATTAAAAACTGCTCATTAACAGGATTCTGGGGCGGAGACTTTTCGGGGAGTTTTGCTGGAGCATTTCGAGCTCAAACCAGCTCCAGCCGGCCTTCATTGCTCGCGCCTCGGGCTTCGCTCTTGTGCCCACATATATGGGAAACAAGAGCAAGCTTTGACTCTCGTCTCTGCAAGGTTGATTGCCCAAAACTCGTATTTCAACCAATAGTTGGCAGGACTCAGCTCAAACAACGAGCTGTCAAAGTCGGTCCACAGCGGGTCCACCAACAGACTAAAGACTCTTGTGAACAGGGATTACGGAATCACGGAATCTACCATTCTCTCTCCTGGACTCCTCTACTTAGCATTGGAGCAGCTGCGGATATGGTTACAGTGAGATACATATTCATCCTCGCTGGAGGTTCTCACCTCATCACTCTAAACTAGCCATATAATGTCAGAGCCTGTGGTTCCGGACTCTCTCGGACCTTCTCGGACAATTCAGTTTGTCCGACGAACATCATCGTTGCGATTAATCATCAAGTCCGTCGGACCACTTGAACCCCGAGAACTCGCTCACATCAATTCTGACAAACTATCTACTAACTATGCTAGCACGACTCGTGGCTTCCCGCACCCATTGTCCTCTCGTTTGGGCAATTCGTCTGAGCGGGATAGTGCATACACGAATAGCCCATTTGGGCGATTCCAGATGCTTATTCGAGAGCTCAATGAAGTTCATGCCTTTCGGGGGTTGAATATACAGCCCTTTGAAAGCGGCAAATTGATGTTATCGCCAACCGACGACGTAGCCTAGCAAGAGCTAGCGTGGATGGTGCGTAGAAAACTACCACGTAAAAGCTGACGGAATGGATTTTACTGCTATGATTAGTGTTAATATAGCCTGAAACCAACCGGACCGGCATCATTAACCGGATACAACAACGATTCCTTGCTGCTGTTTGTTTGATTGATCATCGTCATGGGGGTTCTAATCAACTGCATCTAGTAATAAAAAGCCAGCAGTACACAGTGAGACGCCCAATGAGGAGGCCTCCCCCGTTCCCCGTCACGCTGGACGAACAATCTCCCCTGTCCAAACGGCTATCGGTGCGTTTTGAGGAGCAAAACGCCCAGGGCCACCATCCACTAGCATCCCACAGCCGTGCACTAGTGTCGTTGACTAAGAATTACTCGATCAACTTCCAACGGTGAAGACTCCAAAGCGGCATTTCCGAGCTCGGGAATTCTTTCTCCAGGAGGGAAAGTCTTTAAGCCGTCCTCTTTGGACTATTATAGGGCCGATGAATATCGGTGCCTTGGAAGCGTTAGCGTTCTGGACTGCCGTCGGGTTTCACTTGGATTTGATGCATATCACCACCGCAACGTTGCATATCATATACCCTGCTACGAATCCCGAATCTTTAACCCAACACCCCTTCAGCGCCACACATTGATTTTCTGCACACACCACAGCCAGCTTCAAAATCCAATATCAATCAGCGGGCGACCTGTCTCTGGTCACAACAGCAAAGCTGGATTCTTTACCGAGTCACTATGGCAAGTTCGGTGCCATGAAGCCCAGCACCGATGAGACCGCCAGCAGTGATGAGGAAACCGGGCTCACGCCGACGGAATTCCGCAAGATCGTCGAAGCTCGTAGCGCGTAAGTCATTTTAATGCCACAGCTGCTCGATGGAGCAAACATTCAATATCATATCATTTGTCCATTTCCCACCCCTTTCTCATGCATTTTCTAACACATCACCAGCCAACGAGCCAGCAAGAAGCGATACATGAAGGAGCTTGAAGCAAAGATTGCCGCATTGAAGGCCTCGCAGAAGGAGACCGAGGAGGAAAAGAAAAAGCTCCAGCAAGATCTAGCCAAGGCGTACACCGAGAACGCCAATCTGCGCTTTGCGCCACCCTCTCCAAAGTCGGAGTGTTGATGCTGTTATGGGCGCATATGAGGATGAAAACCGACATGAGCCGAGGAGACATACAGCATTGTCCTCTTACCAGACTCCTTTTCTCAACCCTCCAACGGAATCCCATAAGCCTGGAATGGCAGAATTAGGCATGAAATGCAGGAGGCACAAGGGACATAATGAACACGCGCGCGCATAATTGAGCATATATTTAGCAGGCATTTTGGTTCTGAACATATACCAACTTTTGTTTTTACGATACACAATGGTCTCAACAGATTTCATACGCTCCAAATCCCTTAACCAACGACATTGGTGTGCTTCTTCAGCAAGAGAGGGGTCAAAAACCCCGCGCTCCCACCATAGACCTACGTGTCAATGGACCTTTATTATGCCGAAACGGCTGCCAAGTGCTCGAAACGACCGATCTTCTGTCGCGATCGCGTGAGGATGCATCAAGGGGTTGGGTTGGTTGGCTGTCTATATCCGAATTCGGCTTTACGGGAATACGGGCTATTTATCGCAAAAGAGTAAATTTGGGAACAGCTGCTGACGTCCCCTTTTAGCTTTGGCATCGAATAAGCACTGGGTGAGCATATTTTCGGATTCGGACTTCGTTTCCGCGCTCGGCCCCGATATTAATATTCCCGGGGATTGTTGAATGCCGATTCAACATCGGGAAATTCCCCAGGAATGGTGATCAAAAGGGAAAGTTAATGACATATCAGCGGAATATGAAATCAATTATAATGACGGAGCATTTTCGAGGAGTTGGCCGGTGCTCCAAAGACCCTCAGTCAGGGTCTTTCTGTTCGGATTGGCCTCGTTGTTACATTCACTACCTCGCGTCCTTACTTTTCTCTTCGGGGTATATCTCGGTTTACGAGTGCTACATTTGTCTACATTTCGCTACAACCTTCCAATTATGCATTGTTCAATTTCTGTTCAGTTTCCAAGCATTCTGGATCTCTCGCGTGTATTGAAACAGTCGTGTACTAGGGAATCAAGACCTAGATCTCGAAACCTAAACTCCTCTATATGAGAAGTCATCTCTCGAGAACGAGCCCTTGAAGAGAAATCGCTATTCGCTGGCTCGCACAATACAGTATGGACGCCCATCCTCCGGGAACAAACCCTGGGCACTTGACAGAGCATCAAAATATTGCGCCGTCTCCTCCTCTTCCGTCATCGTCAGAGCTCTATCAATTTCCTCGAGTGTCGGAACCGCCTCCCTCTCATACGTCACCTCGCCATCTGAAATGGAGTGAGGAACAAAGGTAGAGGTATTGGTAGTGACCGGGGTTGCATCTTCTCGGATACCCATCCCTGATGGATCGCCATCGATAAACCAAAGACCTAGAACTGCATACATCGGGTTGCCCTTGGCATCTTGATACTTGGGCAGCTGGCAGAGTTCCTGCACGATGTACCCCTCCTTGCCGTATTGTCCAGTTGTTGTATCCTGAATCACTTTCTCCCCATCCTTCAAGATGATATCAGCCCCCTCACGAGCAAAGATGGCTTTGCGGCAGAACTTTGTCAAGGTCTCAGGGGCCTCGTGCTCAAAGTACGTGGGCAGCAGCCATTTGCCGCGCGGGTCATCCTTGAACATATCCCAGAGGATCGGGAATAAAGCCTTGTTACTCCAAAGCATCTTGTATGGGGCTTCAAACCACACAGTTCCGCCCACATATTCCCCAGACTTGGCATGTTCACCAATGTTCACCATGTCTTTGAAGCACTGTTCTCCCTTTTCCTCTTCAACCATCCACTCCCAGGGCCACAGCTTGAAGATCACATCGATGTGCTTGCCCGCCTTATCATGAAAGCGCTGATCCTTGACAGAGAGCTGAATATCCTGCAGGAAGATGCTCTCCGTGTTCCACCCAGCAGCGCTGCACGCTTCAATGAGTACTGTAGTATTTATCGCGTCCTCTCCCGATGTATCCGTACTTGAAGCCGTAAAGTAAACGCACTCGATCGCGTGTCCAAGGACCTTCTCAGCTTCTTCCAGGTTTCGCTTCCATGCTTTGACAAGGTCTTCAAATATGGAATTGAACTGGTCGTTTCCATGTCCGGTTTGCTCAAGCCACTTCCACTGGACAATCGCCGACTCAAGGAGAGAAGTAGGTGTGTCGGCGTTGAATTCGTAGAATTTGGGGGTCCTCAGTCTCTCGTCGGGGTGGTCCAGCCCCCCAAAGCAGACATCAAACCGACCGTAAACACTGCCCCAAGCAGGCTCTCGATCCCAAGAGCTAATGATCTGCTCGACTGCAAATTCAGGGATTGCCATCTTCTTTGTCATGATCGTTGGGTCCCTGCAGATTGCTTCAGCTGCGTCGCAGCACATTTGGAAGACATCTTTGCCAGCCTGGATAAGCAGCTCGATCTCCTCTGTTGTGAAGGAGTAGTACCGGTCGTCTGGCCAGTAATCAGCGCCGGCGTTCAAGGTGTATACAAGACCTTGACTTTGGACCAATTTGGTGTGGTACGGTCGGGGTTCGATTGATACTCGGCGCATGATGGAAGATGTGGTGTCGATTTTCGGTTGTGAGATTTGCGGAGGTTATGATGGTAAGCTTTGGCGTGCTATACATAGTATTCACGGTACTGTGAAGCATCAAACAATAGGACTGAAAATAACTCATCTGTGACATCAAACATCACTCTTCATTTCGGAATCAGGTCACGTATTTGGGAAAGCAGGTTTAAGTAGTGGAATTAGAGTTCAACAGAGAAGTCACGAGAGCGGAGGAGTCACGAGAGCAAGATGGCTTTGCTTGTTCGCTATGAACCTTGACCGGAGCTGCTTTCTGTGGCATTCGCATTACCAGTTTCTGGCTTGGACATTTGTTGTTGCCGCCCGATTCTGCCTCGTCCCATTGTTCCTATTGCATTCAATTCAACCGTCTCTAACTCGAGAGGGTTTCGCACAGATTCAAGTATTTAATAATGAACTACGGCGCTTTTCCATTGGTGCTCATCCTCGCTCTCTTCAAGTCATCCGCTTAGCTTGGAGTGAATCACAAACTTTCCGTTAAGTGAATGACTGAGCAGCAGTTTGACCAAACTCAAAGGAAACCTTGTCCGTGTGAAAGCGTTAGAAGCCCGTTGAAATGAAATCTATTTAACAGGCAACGGCGCCCCCATTTCTACTCCTAGATCCCTCTCCATCCACTCACCATCAAAACACAACCAATCTGGGAGTTTCTCCGCATCGCTCAGCTCGTCTGCTCTTTTCATCAATCACACAACTTGCTTACATTTACCATCATCAATCTCGCTTATCTTACTACTACACAAACTCAAAATGAAGCACTCCGCCGTTCTCCCGATTCTCAAACTTGCCGTTGCTACCTTCGGTCTCGGCGTCGCGAATGCAGCACCTCACTGCGTTGACAAGTTCTCCAATGAGGTCGCCCTGTCCAAATGCGAGGGCACCAATCCTGGTGCGAGCGACTTCCACCTTGTCGATGGTCCTGATTCCGCGAGAACCGACAATGACATCCCAGTTACAACTCCTGCACCCAACCCCAGGTTCGTGAACGCTGGATTCGACAAGAGAGTTGAAAATGTTCATACAACCTCCGGTGGCTCCTAGAGGGGAAAGATTGAATATCGAGACTCATTTGCTGTACATGTGAGAGGAGGAGGAGTGGTTGGCTTGACGGCGTTCAGAGCGACTGTAAGATCTGTGACCAGGCCGATTTCAACGTGTTTGGTAGTGACCCAAGAAGACATTCAAGAGGTAGATGAATGGGTCATTCAGGCTAGTCCTACGAATTAAAAAGTTTACATTCCTCAAACTTGTTTCTATCATATGGGTATTTGCTCCTAGTCCATCCAAAGCTTCGATTTGACGTATTTCTTACCATTTATTCAACTAATATCCTATGCAGCCTTCGTCTATTTCCTGCTCTTTGGTCCTCTTAAGATATGTTTCATTGTCCCCAACCATTTCGGATCACGCTTGGTACTGCTATCACCCCAGTCTTCATCGTGACGAGAGTCCGGATCATTGATCCATTGCTTCATGACGTCCACTGACTTGGGTGACGACCTGGCGTAAAATAATGGCTCCTTCCCTTCAATATCCTTCATTTTCCAGTCGGCACCCTGCCGCAGCAGCTGCCTGATGACTTCTGGACGTCCTTCATTGGCGGCGACATGCAATGCCGTCCACTGTCTATTATCAGTTGCGTTCACCTTCGCCCCGTGTCTCAACAAGAGCGCTATCATCTCCTTACTGCGTTCGGTCTGGCAAGCTCGATGCAGGATGGGCTCTCCCGCGTTTTCCTTGCTGTTAACATTCGCCCCATTCTTCGCAAGCCATCCCGCGGCCTCGACAGCCCCCATTTTCACGGCATGTGCAAGTGCTGTCTGGCCAATGTAATCAGCTGCGTCGATTTTGGCACCATTCTTCACCAGTAGCTCCAAGAGCGCAACCTTGTTCATGTTCGATGCGCGGAATAACGGTGACTGGCCTGCTTTATCGCCCTGGTTAGGATCTGCTCCATAGCGTAGGAGCAGCTCCGTGTGGCCGAGGGGAAATAGTCTGACGGCTTCGTGAAGGACGGTCGAACTGAACCTCGTTAGGGAATTTGGATTCGCTCCTTTTTTCAGCAGAAGCTCAATAACCTCGAGAGGTTGGATCATGATTCCTATTCCCAGAGCAGTCTCTCCCCGGCAATTTTCCACCGAGACGTCGGCTCCACGGTCAATCAATAGCTTGACCGTTTTGTCATCTCGATCAACCTCTGCAGCACGGTGTATCGGAGTCACGCCCTCCTTATTAGAGGCATTGATGTCGGCTCCGTGATCGAGCATCAGCTCAGCTACCGCTGCGCACCTCAACCCAACTGCGTCATGTAGGGGCGTATTACCGATTTTGTCTTTGACAAACTTGGCCCCTTGAGCTAACAGAAACTCAGTCAGCTCCCTCTTATCTCTCGAGCTTCGAGACATCCAGAGCGGATTCCGGCCGTCGTGGGACAAGGCCGACACATCACTACCCAGTCGGACAAGCAATTTGGCCATCTCCAACTTCCCATTATAGAGACTGACGGTATGCAGGGGTCTGTGACCTCGGACCTCCTCCGTGTTCACATCAGCACCATGGGAAGCGAGAAGGTCAACCGCATCGCAGTGCCCGGCTTTCACCGCCTCGTGGAGGGCCGTCCTCCCATTCGCTTCCTTAGCCTCGATCTTAGCGCCATGGCGGAGGAGAATCCGCAAGGTCTCTAGGAAATTCGGTCTGCTTCCGGTCCGGACGTGAGACCTGGCGCATCGAAAGTGGGTGTGAGGAACCGTAGCAACGGTCAGAGGCTGGCGTCCATCTTCCCCTACAGCATTCACATCTGCGCCGTGCTGAAGGAGTATCGCGACCACAGACGGGTCACCGTTGTGCGATGCGGCATGCAGCGGCGTGTGGCCATGCTCGTCGTATTTCTCAATATCGATTTTGCCGGTAGACAGGAACACTTCGACCATCTTGAGCCTCCCCGACGCGACTGCGACATCGAACGGCCTCACCCCTTGGTCATCCTTGTCGATGGCCTCAAACCCCCCGTAATTTTCCTTACAAGCCCACAAGGACGTGAAAATGTCATGGTTGCCCGACTCGGCGACCAACGTGAGGTGGTGCAGAGTCACCACGTCCACGCCCGCACTGGTCGCCCGCTGGATCGTGTCCAGGCGGTTGTTGAGTATCGCCCAGTTGACGGCAGAGCCGCGTAATTTATAGTAGTCAAATCGGTAGAGGAGGAGAACTAGAGCCTGGAAGGTTTGCCGGCATGTTCTGCTCAACGCGCTGATGTCTCGCGCCGAGGTTAATGTCTCGCAAATGGCCTGAAGCAGCTCGTTGGGGAGATCAGAGAGGGATGGATGAGCCATCCTTGACATTCGGTGGGAGTTGAAGCCTGCAAGGGTAATCTTGGGTGCGCGATTAAGGAGGATTGATCGTCAAAGTCCAGCATAATTGAGGCGTGGCGGAGGCGATGCGATAAATTAGCAGAGCGGTTCTGCCTGTTTGTTCACGCGTCGCTCCTTCAGAAAATACTTACCCTGTAGCGTTCCATCATTCACGCTATGCCATGCATTTATGCTATGCATCCTTTCGATGAGCATCCCTTGGGGAAATGTATTTGATTATTGCAAGTTCAACTTTTCTCCGAATGGGCCATATATCACTTTCTAAAGAGTCATTATGAAATAGCCCAATACGGTCAGTATTATCCAGTGACAACACACCATCACGCTATATTTTCTAACTAGAACTTAGAAATTGTTAAGTAAAAGCCAAATTAAATCTGAAGTAAAGACAATAAACCAAATACATAAAACCCTACCGATTTTAAGGTAGCCTGACTGCGATAAAACCTCCTTCAAGCTCAACGATGCCATGTTCCTCGAAGGCCCGAATATACATTGTTACACACACTGTATAATGGTTTTTCTTTGCTTCAGCTTTTTCTTTTGGTTGGGATATGGTTCTTGAACTCTTTTTCACTCAAAATTATACTTCTTCGAGATTTTGAATAGAGTGGATTTAAAGATCGAGATAATAATCTTGTTCTACCACATCGCAGATGATCCAATTGTCCCATCCGCCTAGTAAGGCAGTAATTTAAAAACTCATCGCTGTTCTCTTGAACAGACTCATTACTGCTTTCGCTAGGGTCGAAGGAATTTGGGCACGTTGTGGCAGAGTAAGGGAATTGATATCCTCAGCGTCTCTATGAATTAACTATGATCATTGACCTTTGATAAATCGTCAATGATGCATATTTGTTTTCCTAATAATAATCTTAGCTTTATTTTGCCAGAAACTCAATCCGTACGCCTAGAAACTGCTACAAACCAAAATGCATGGCTTACTGAGGTTCCATCAACCTGCGTTCTGCCTAGATGGTGTTCTTTGTTTAGTGTGAAAATCCAAACACATTCCCTAAGGGTGTTACAATACCTTGAAGTTCTCGCCATTCTAAAGAAAGTCATCTTACCGGAGATATGAGGGCTTTTGCGTTTCTCTTTTGAGGCAAGCGGACTTACTTGTTGCTAAATCCGGATAGATATCCTATTCGGTGTGTAAACTTTAAACCTGCATATGTAGATAGACGATAAAGTCCGGATAAAGTCCGCCCACCTCTTCAAGCATATATAATATAAAGAGGCGGGAGAGAAATACATTTCGGTGATCTGAATATTTGACTTGCTCCAGAAAAGCCTAACTGACTTGATACTGTATTGAGACTTCCCCTTCGTCCTCGGATCACAGCTTCGCTTGTTGAACCCTCACACCCTCCCAGCTCGAGAAAAGAAATAGAAGAGTTAAGTCAAGTAATAGAACCGATGGCTTCTTTTCTTGTTACTGGAACCTCGAGGGGTCTGGGATTCAGCCTTGTAGATGTACTCTTGTCGAGACCATCTTCGGAGGTATCTCAAATCATCGCATGTACGCGCTCGCAAAATGCTTCGGGCGACCTTCTATCTCTCATAAAATCATCGGACGGCCGAATCAGGCATGTTCAAATTGATCTTGACGACTTGACTACTATCTCGGCGGCAGTCCCTCTTGTAGCCGATATTCTGGGCGAACAGGGCCTGGACTATCTAGTCAATAACGCAGCTGTTCGCGAACCCGAGGCCACAGAACTTGAAGATATGTACTTTTTGCCCCAGGCTCTCTCCACCAATGTGGTTGGGCTTCACGAAGTCACCAAGTCCTTCTTGCCCCTCCTCAGAAAAGGGAAAGCCAAGAAGATTGTCAACTTCTCCTCAACCTTGGGGCAACTGTCAACAGCTCAAACAGACCCGACGATGGTCGGCATACCATTCCCAGCCTACAAAATCAGCAAAGCAGGCACGCATATGGTCACTGCATTGTGGTCGAACCGTCTCAAAGCGGAAGGTTTCTGTGTCTACATTCAGAGCCCTGGAAATCTGAAAACGGATCTGGTAGGAAAAGAAAGAGCAGATCTTGCACCTGAAGTCGGAGCTAAAGAAGTCATACGAATTGCATTCGAGGCTCGTCCTGAGGATACTGGGAGACATCGAAATATTCTGGTGCCAGGTTGGGAGCAGGGAGGTGGTCTCGGAGGGAGATATGATGGTGTGGATTTATATTGGTGAGAGAAGGAAAAGCCATCTTAAAAAAGAATGATTTGAAGCATAAAAATTGTCTATCACCCGTAGACTCCTTTTGGGTCGGTTGCATGCGAAGCGTTGGCTCTAGGGTAGGGCAAGATTGTGGTCGCTGATTGGTAAGCCGGCCAGCAGGCAACTGAAGGTACGACAGCAGGAGAAATCCGGAGAATTTAATAGCCGAAACCACCGAGACAAAGCTCATTTCCACACCACTTCACATCTTGGACGAAACAAGACAAAAGCATCCATGTGGTGACGTAACAAGCCGAAACCATGGACAGCACACAGCTGGGATTGAGGATTGCTTTCTACAGCTATCCGGTCCTCCTCTTTGTGACGCTCCTGGGTGTCCAATCCTTCCAATACTATGTTGAGCGCAAGCGAGGCGCCGAGTCCAAGGCGACCCGCAACGCGCTGGATAGTGAGCAGAAGGCCAAGGCCGAAAAGATCACGCGTATTTCCTCGACAATCATATGGATTCTTCAATTGATTCTTGCTGGCCTCCTATTGGCTAGCATTATTGTCGCTGTGCACGAAGCTATTGTCGGTCAACATGCGCTTGACGGCAAGGCCGGATTCGCGTTCAGTGCATACGCGGTATGTCGTCTGCCTGCTTCCCGACCGCTCAATTGGGCTCAATTGCTTTACTACAAGGCCACTAACAATGTCGCATAGGCATCATATGTCGGAGTCTTGCTATACTACTTCTCTGGTCTGCTGCCTGACCCAGAGGGGCCATGGATTCCCGGCGCGGCGCATGCCTCTGCCTGGATTGTAGGCGCATCTGTTGAAGCAGTCATTGCAGGCGTCTTTTGTGCCGTCCAACCCTCACTTCGGGTCTCCAAGGAATTTCTCGGCACATTGAACGTGTTGGCGTATTCTAGAATTGCAATCTTCGTCATCATGTTTGTCGTTCTCGCGGTAAGGGAGTATAAGCTCAAACCTACTGTGCCCCGATCCGTTCCCGAGGAACGTCAATCTCTCCTAGAAAACGGCGACGGCTCCCCGGCCAACTACGGTAGTGTTCCTGCTCACGGTGCTCCTCCTGCCAGAACCCAGGTGTCTGGCACTGGGTGGCTTGATTATTTCGCGGGATTCCGAATTTTATTTCCCTACTTATGGTATGAGACTGCTGCTTTTGCTGCAATCCTCTCTTTTCCGGAATGTAAGCGACGCTAATGTTCCTTCCTTTAGGCCCAAGGACTCGTACCTTTATCAAGTCGTTGTGCTCATTTGCTTGGTCCTTCTGGTACTCCAACGTACCGTCAATGTCTTAGCCCCCCTCCAGCTCGGAGTTCTGGTAGACAATCTTGGGAAGGGGACCATTCCTTACAGGGAGATCATTCTGTACGTCGTGTATCGCGGGCTTCAAGGCAATCAGGGAGTCCTTGGTGCTGCCAGATCATTGCTTTGGATCCCGGTCTCTCAATCGCTGTTCCGAAGGCTTTCGAGCGCTGCATTCGAGCACGTATTGGGGCTTTCCCTCGATTTCCATTTGAACAAGAAGATTGGGGAAGTCACAAGCGCTCTTAGTCGTGGTGCCGCTATGAATACCTTCCTGGAGAGCTTTTGCTTCCAGGTATTCCCGATGGTTTTTGATATTTTCCTCGCCGGTGTCATCTTCTTTGTCAAGTATGATGCTTTCTACACCATCATCATCTTCTTCATCATGTGGTCCTACATTTTCCTGACCATCTATGTTGCTAAATATCGCGGCAAGCAACGAAGAGATATGGCAACCAAGCTCCGTGAGATGGAAGCTGTCAAGACCGATGCTATCATCGCCTACGAGACTGTTCAGCACAACTGCGCAGTTCCCCGCGAAACTAAAAGATTCAAGGAGCACGTGGTGTTCTACCAAGTGGCTGAGCGTTTAGTGCAGTGGTCTCTCAATGGCCTGAACCTCACGCAAAGCTCCATATTTACGCTTGGAACTGCGCTTCTTGTTGCTGTCTCGGCATACAAGATCAACATTGGTGAACAGACTGTGGGCGAATTCGTTAGTTTGATCAACTATTTCGTTCAGCTCCAAGGTCCCCTCAACTTCTTTGGCACCTACTACACAATGTTGCAGAACAACTTGATCGAAGCTGAGCGAATGCTTGATCTCGTAAGTCTTCCCCGCACCCCTTTCGAACGTTACGTGCTGATCTCGGATTTTAGTTTAAAGAGACCCCTGGTGTTGTAGAGAAGAAAGACGCCATTAGCCTCCCTTCGGTTCGAGGAGAGGTTTCTTTCAATAATGTGGAGTTCTCGTACCAGACCAAGAAGGGCGAGCCTGTGATCAAAAATATCAGCTTCAAAGTTCCTCCCGGCACCAAAACGGCACTTGTTGGAGAATCTGGTAGCGGGAAGTCGACTTGCCTCAAGCTGCTGTACCGCTTCTACGACACTCTTGGCGGCTCAGTCACAGTTGATGGCCACGACCTCAAGGACCTAAAGCTCGACAGCCTCCGCAAACATATTGGTGTTGTGCCGCAGGACACGGTGCTCTTCAACGCGACTATCATGTACAACCTGCTTTATGCCAACCCCAATGCCTCGGAGGCAGAAATTCATGACGCTTGCAGGGCGGCCAATATTCATGATCGTATCGTCAACTTCCCCGATGGTTATGAGACCAGAGTTGGCGAGCGTGGTCTCAAGCTATCTGGAGGCGAGCGCCAGCGTGTATGTTGCTATCTCGTCCCCTTCTCAAGTTTTGTGTGGATTACTGATAAACCAAATCGATAGATCGCCATTGCCCGAGCTATCCTTAAAGACGCGCCTATCTTGCTCTTGGATGAAGCCACTGCCTCACTGGATTCTCACACTGAAAGACAGATCCAGGATGCCCTTGAGCACGTTACATCAGGACGAACTACCATTACTATCGCGTAAGTTGACGCGATCAATACCCAATCCTTACTCGTATACACAATTTCGTCTAACAAGTTAACTCGTTTCTAGCCACCGTCTCTCAACCATCACCACATCTGACCAAATTGTTGTCCTTCACAAGGGTGAAATCATTGAGCGTGGCACTCACAGCGAACTGCTCGCACTCCAGGGACGGTACCACGCTATGTGGGAGAAGCAGACGACGATTGAGAAGAAGAAGTTGGAGAAGCTCGAAAAGGGGGATGCATCTTCTGAGGAAATTTCGCAGGAATAAAGTCAACTTGCTCAATAGCCAGCTTTGACGCTTACCCAAGCTTGGAAGTATCTGCTATATTGGAGTCAGTATGATGGGTCGTGTATACATGTAGTAAACTGGTTCCTGCTACCGCGGCAATCAACTAAATATGTAGGATATTGGAGGATAGTGTAGGACTTCGGAGAAAACCAAATTGCTCAAAGCAACAAGCGTGACTGCTGCATTCGATCTACTAGCTTGATAAGAATACCAGTGAGGCTCCCATGGTGCTTCGCAGAGAAATTTTAGATGCCGCAACTCGATTTCAGCGTCAAGTTTAACGGTGTGTGTATGTGTCTGACATGTGATAGCCCTGGTGAGCAGCCCCAATATGAGAACCACTTCAAAGACGCAAAATCATATCGGATTTGCATGCACTGTTAAATTTAGAACTGCATTTTCTTTTTTAGGAAACAGTCTTTAGTTCAACAAGTGGCCTGCTGAGCGGCCCAGCTGAGGTGGTTGGTAGAGGCTGGCGGCTGAAGTGCATATTGTCTCGGCGCCAGAGTCTTATGAAAGCCAATGAAATAGACAAGAAAAAGGGCCGCAACGCCACAACTGAGATTTATTCGCCGGAGGAATTCAGCTTGTTGATGACTGCAGCTCGCCTGCAGCAAGAAACCCCGCACCGGTGAGCTGAACACTTGGCGATCAGGCAGCTCGTGACTTGGGAGCTCGTCATCTACCTAGCCTATATGTCGCGCGGCCTGCTCCTGAGAAATTTCTAAGATCATTAGACATCTTGAGTGAGACTTTCCCCTACCAGCAGAATACAAGCCATTTATTATTCCTCTTCGTGTCACCATGAACGTTCCTACTACTCCCCCGAGCGAGTCTAACCAGCCGGTTGGGGTGCCCGTTGTGCAAGTTGAAGGCGGCGAAGCCGTAGCAGAACCCCTACCCTTGCAACAATTCATCCGCAATGTACCTAGACAGAGCGACGGTTCTCTAAGTCCTGGCGACAGCGCAAACTTGGGCAAGATTTTGGAAGGCATGAGCCCTGAAGAAGTCAATGCCAAAGATGACAATGATGAAGGGCAAACGGCGCTTCACCATGTCGCCCGACGAGGCTTGAAGGGCGTCGTTGCCCGCTTGATGAAACACGGTGCCATTGTTTCGGCAGAGGACGCGCAGAAAAACCAGCCGTTGCTCTTGAGCTGCCAAGGGGGGTTTGTCGAGACCACAACAGAGCTTCTAAAGCAAGGCGCAAAGGATTTCATCGACGCCAAAAACAGCCTTGGGCAGACGGCGCTTCATTTCTCTTGTATAGATGGAAGGAGCGCAATTGTCAAGGTACTGCTAAAATACAAAGTAAACACCAATGTCTTGGCTGCGGACAACAGCTCGCCAATTTTCGAAGCTTCCATTCGGGGCCACCTGGAGATTGTTCAGCTCTTGCTTTCCCACAAAGGGTGGGATAAAGGATTGCTTGAACAAACAGTCAAAGCAACGGGTCGGACCCCTCTACACGCCGCTGTCTACGAGGGGCACGACAAAATCGCAGAGAAGCTATTGGAAAGCGGCTCAAAGCTTGATATCTGTGACTCCCAAGGGTGGACTCCGTTGATGGCGGCAACCAAGCAGGAAAGTGTAGGCTTAATGAAACGTCTTCTTCAGAGAGCGAGTCAAGATAATCAGCTCGAGATACCAGATAAAGAAAACTTCACCCCTTTGGGGGAAGCAGCTGCAAAGGACTTTTTGACTGGCGTTTATATGCTGATCAAAGCTGGAGCGAACTGTACTTCCATCAATATTCCAAATGAGAAAGCTCATAGTATCTTGGTGAAAGTGAGCTCCTACGGACATGACAAGATTGTTGAACTTTTCTTGAAAAACGAGACGAAAATCGGCCTGTCTCAGGAAGCAAAGGGAGAGGCGTTACAGGCAGCAAGCAAGCAAGGTTACGACAACATCGTCAAGCAACTAATAGATGAAAAAGTAAAGACACCGATTGATTTCGAGGATCAGGCGGGTATGACTGCACTACATCATGCCATACGTGGAGTCATCCACAATATCGAGAAACACGATGAGGATCTCCTCGGTCCAAATTCTGTCTATGTAGACGAGAAAAGTAACACTGGATCAAAACCCGGAAAGCACTATAATGTAGCAAAACTTCTCCTTGGCGCTAAAGCTAAACCAGGACAGAAAACAAAAGGGGGGGAAACAGCACTGCATCTCGCAGTAAGAAGTCCGAGATCTAAGCGCATTAATCGAGTTGAGCTCATCCTTGAGCATTTGGAGTATGACGATGTTTGGGCAGTAAATAACAAGCAACAAACTGCGCTGAATTTAGCCTTCGAAGCAGTGAGCACGGAGAACCAGGCCGCCGACTGGGCGATGGGTGTAGGCGATGTACATGATATTGCACGATTAATGCTAAAACGCAAAGTGCGAGCTGGGCACGACATTGAAAGGGTCGACCCGAATGATTGGAGCGCCATCGAGTTGGCAGCCTACCATGCTCTTCCAGAAGTCCTCGCCTTCCTACTGGTCAACTCTACATCAATGAAGGAGACAATGAAATGCATAGACTCCGCAAAGAAACTAGTTGAGGAGAAAATGAGTCGAAAAAATGAATTCTCGACTAGAGCGAAGTCGGAGACAGCTACTACAGCGCCGATGCCTCAAAACAGTTCTAATGCTAAGGACGACTGGGATGAATCCACGAGGGAGCTTCTTGTTATGGACATACTGAACGACCCTCAAATCGTAATAATCAAGGACAGTGAAAGCTACCAGTCCCCACAGCCCGAACGCGGCGTGGAGGGCTTCCCAAAAGATCACAGCGCCTCGATATTTCAATTCTATGCTGGCGAGAAGGAATCAAGCATCATTCAACGATTTCGAACTGTACAGCAAGTCATTTACGACGACGACAAAGGGCCGAAGAAAATCATGGAGGAGGCAGTGAAAAATTTGAAAAATATTTATGGGAAGATGAAATCACGTACTCGGATAGCTGATCCTGGAACTGAAACTGAAACTGAAACCGAGCCTAAGTTTACATGGGTCCATTTGTCTTCAACAAATGTAAGTGTATCCAAGAGAACATCATCGGATCAATTGCTAACTTTGGAGGATAGATGGTCTGGATGGAGGTAAGCGGCCCTTGCGAACCTTGAAGGCAATGACGGAAATTAATAACCTTCATAGGATGCCTTAAAACGGATACTGAAAGATGAGGGATGCAGCGAAGATCGATTCCGAACGATCAAATCTTTCTTTCAGAACAGTTGGGCAGAGATTCCGGACAATACATCGCCGTCTCGGTTTATGCGACCGCAACATAGCTGCAAATCCTTCAACACAGAGAAAAATGACCAAGACGGACGCTGTACTGCACTTTATGTGAGCTTTTATTTCAGCCGTGCAACCCGATATGCTAACCTTTGATGAAAGATTCCTTACCTTTCCTTTGCGAGATATTGTCGAGGTCAATGCTCAGACCACTGTAGAATTGCCAGGGACGATAACCCCCGTGAGAGGAGCAACCACCAAAAGCTTCATGAAGAGACCAGACGCCGCCAGAACTTAGTAGAAGCCTATAGGAACCAAGTCATTCACGGCCCCTCGACGCTCGATGAATGGTACTACCAATTTGCAGCTGAGGTTTCTTGGTCTGACGATGCACAACGCCGCAACAAGACCCAGGTTGTGACAAAAAGCCTTAGAGACAACACGAGCGAGGGTAAGCATTGGCGTTTAGTTCAGGTTAATCAATTATGGGCTTGGGTCGTTGGTAACAGTAAGTCTTTGTCGTTATAACCGAAACATTCACGGTCATTGTTCTAAAGAGATCCAGAATGGCTAATAACGGCTACTTGGGATCCAATCGATGGGATCGAAGAGACCCTCCCACAAGGTATCATCGACCATATCCGGAAGCAAGCCAAGGTCAGAGGCAAACGCTACCAGCCACACAATGCATTTTATATGAGCAAGCTCTTGGTTGATTTCTGCATCGGATCTTATGAGCGGGCGCGTATTCCCACGGATAAGGATCCAGAGCACGAACAACAAGTCTCAATCCGTCAAATCTTTTCTAATTATATGAACACTATCGTTTGTCCATCTTGTTTACCCGGTGATGGTTTTTATCTAACGCATTAATAGGGAAGAGATGAAACATTGTTGTTCGAGATATCCAGCGAATTCAGCCTGGAGAATTGTAGACAGAAACCAGATTTCATAAATGATGCCATTAAATTGGCAAAGGAGATGTCCTGTCAAATCAAGGACATACGAGATGAACTCAATATTCTCAAATCGGTTGCTCAGTACCAGAGGGAGGTTGAGGAAAAGCTGTCCACTAATTCAAGGAAGACGGGCTCCGGAAATGCCAGTCTAAGAGCAAACTACGTGATTGAAGATATTAGCCAGATGGATACAGTATCTCTCCGCATACAATCTTCCGTAAGTCCTGGACTGCCAATCTTCAAGAAAGTCTTTAACGGGAGTAGATCAGCGAAACCCTCTCATTGGAGCAAAGTGAAATTGCCAATCTTCAGGCAACTCTATCAGTAGAGCAAGGGACGAGATCAGTAGAGCAAGGGACGAGACTCATGGTCTTCACCATTGTGACGGTTGTGTTTGTGAGTTGCTCTGACGGCCGAGGAGAAGTATCTGTCCATTACTCTAACCCTCACGATTAACAGCTACCTCTCTCCTTCCTCGCGTCCTTTTTTGCTATGGACACTGAAGCGTTCCAAAAAAGTGCCTTGTGGGCTAAACTTCTTGTTTGTGAGATCTTCCCATAACTCTAGTTCATTTTGGTTGTTTATTGATAATATGAGCCCTAGTTCTCGTCACATTGGCCTTGGTTTTACCATTCTACATCCCCAAGATATTGTCCATACTGAGAGACTGGCTTACCCGCTGGAGGTCGAGGAAGGACAAGCGTATGGAAAAGCTTCTCATTAGGGCTAAAAAGAACACAAGCACCGATCCTGAAGCTATATCTAGTGACTTGAGATCTAGAACACCATCGGAAGTTGAGGAGGCTGCTACAGCCCCAAGCATCAGAAGAAGGGATACTCTAGCCATGCGCTTCAGAAAATCCGATTCAGGCCGCATGCTGTGATAATTCCAGTTTAAACACAACGTCATAGAATGTTCTCGATAGCTGGAAGTCTAGTGGCCCATGTACTGCCAGGCTTCAGGCGATCTGTTAGGGACAAGAGCGGTATGGGAGCCATTAAGTTGAATCTGCGTCCGGGACTTCCCTCAGCTACTTCAAATAAGTAAGCAAATAGGTTGAGCTATGTGAGCGCTGCTGCTATGAGCTCACCCTTAGGATTAGACAAGACTCGTCCACGTATATGAATTAACGACATCATTCGTTCCTCTTGGCTGATGCACGTCCGTATTTGTCACGCACTATTTCTTGCATCCATGCCGGCCAAGCAGCAACTGCAGAAAGAAACGACCGGCTCTCAGGAAGAATCAAAACACCGCCCCTCTTGCTCACCAGCCTCTCAACAATTTTCTCGCCCACGAAATCGGCTTCGAGAATATTCTGCCCCTCCTCGTCGAGACGCTGCTGGATGTCCTGGATGATGGGTGTCCTGACGAACTGAGTGTGGACTGCAGTAGTGATTACATTTGGCGCATGGTAAAAGTGCTTAAGCTCGCTGCCCAATACATCATGGAACGCGCGGGCGGCTGACTTGCTGCCGGAGTAATCACTACACCGGGGCAAGGCGAGGAAGGAGGCTGCGCTGGCCACGGTGACAATATGGCCCTTGTTGTTCTTGATCATATCGGGGAGGAATTGCTGCACAGTAAACCAGTGCGCGAGAGAGTTGACAGAGAATGTCTGGTGCAGTCTCTCCGCGGAAGCATCCAGGATACGGCAAGGACGACAGATCCCAGCGTTGTTGATGAGGATGGTGGGATGTCCGATGTTGGTGCGTATTTCTTCCGCAGCAGCTGCCACCTCGTCTGGCTTCGTTACATCGCACTTACAAAATAAGATGCGAGGTTGGTCTTTGAAGGCCTCGGGCGGATCTTTCAAGTCAAGCACTGCAACGCAGAGACCCTTCTTGATAAGCTTCTCAACAACGGTCCTCCCGATTCCGCCAGAGCAACCGGTGACGACGGCGATCTCGTTGGACCAGATCCAGTCGCTGGGGGGACTTGCACGCCAGGAATTGCGCGCTATGTCATTGAGGAATCTATTTGCCCAGCGAATAAGGTTGAGTGCGACCACGATGCCCAGTGCTGTTCGGATCTTGCCATTGTTGTCCAAGAAGAAGTGTTGCAGTCCTGACAGACTGGGAATGTGCTTTGCGAGGGCAGCAAGAAGGCTTTGCGTTGTTTTTTGTGCGAATGCGGCCGTCAGAAGAACCGAACCCGGGACCAGCATAGCTGGTAGCGATCTTTGAAGTGCCGACATGATTACCAAGGCAAGGCTACGTATGTTGTTGAAGCAACGTACGTTGAGTGAGAGCGTAGCTGGTCCGGTATGGATGAACTACATAGAGCAGATGAGGAAAAAACCGGAATGGCAGGAAAACAGCCAGCCAAATAGAACACCATTACTGCATTGTCACAGGGAGTGAATGAGGATACATAACCGATGGCTCATCCCAAGGGGTGCATGATAAGCATAATAAGCATTAACATGGATTGAGAGATCAATAAAATTCTACACACCTTCATGGTAGAAACCTTGGATAGCCAACATAAGTTCTTGATAGGTTGCTCGGATTAAGACCAGCCCCCCCTCCTGTCTCTTTCCCCTCCTATGATTTCCATGTTCTTCGTATTCATTGGTTCGACATGAAGTAGTATTAAGACACATCCACATACATATACGAGTTATCGCCGGGGGCATGTCGGTCTGACATACCTCGTCCGTTATTGGCAAGATAGCTCGTTCGTTGGTAAGACAGCCTTTCCTTTTCCGCCACCCCTCTAAAATATTCACATGACGACACCTATGGTACCAAAACCCCCCCGACACCTAAGAACAATAACAGAATTTCCCACGGACGCGAGGACCGAAAATAATCTTTGCAGTATAAAGGTTTATAGAGTTTTCCTTAATATAGCTCTAGCCTTAGGCTAATAGAGCCTATTTTTCACTTTTTATATTTATTTTATTGAGATATCGAGTCTGGCATCTTTTATTGCTATTTTTGCTTTATACTCAAACTCTTTCACAGTACAGTACACTGGCTATACAACTTAGAAAATCCGATCAAGGCCTCACGTTATAATAATTTCAGTTTTAATACAGCATCATAGAACCTTCGCGATAGCTATCTGTCAAGTTGTCGTAATAGCTCTGCAGAGACGGCCAGAGCTTAATAGGTCCAAATGGAAGTGATTAGGGAAGATGTACTGTCTAGAGTCCTTTATTTATTTATAAAAGTTTAAGCTCATCTCCAATGTTTTGATGCCATACATCATAGCGTTTTTTTATCCGACAATCAGTCATCGTGCTTGATTTCAAATCAGTTGGCCCGATCGCTATCGCTCCTCTTCTCTCCACCAGACTCCGAGTTCTCAAAAATGTTCTCACGGTGTACGGCATGCTCAAGGTACTCGGCCTTGAGCTCACCCTTTTCGTTGTAGCGGAAGGGCTCGTTGAGTGAGACCTTGACACAGTCGAACACATTGGTGCTCTTCTTGAAGATGTCGTCCATTTCCTCGAGGGAGCGGAGACGGGTTTCGGGGAAGAAGAAGTAAACGCAAGGGAACATGAATGCGTTGCTATCAAGGAGGTAAGGTTAGCCGATTTGCTCAAGCGCCTGGGGAATGGGTGGTGAATCAGAAACGTACATGACAGCGAAGATGATATATGTCTTGTATTTGATGCTGTCAAATGCGACAGGAGTGATCATGACAACCATGAAGTTGAAGATCCAGTTACCACTAGAAAAGATGTTAGCCTATCCATCTTTGACGTCAAATTGTTAGAGGGCGCCTTACCTGGTCGAAAGCGCATTTGTGGGTGCACGAATACGAAGGGGCACGATCTCAGCAGGGTACAGCCAGGTCATTCCCAACCAACCGAAAGCGAAGAACGTGTTGAAGACAAACAGGAAGACAGCCTGGCAAACACCAGCGGCCTTATCGTCGAAAGTAATGACGCGGTAGTTGGTACCGGCAAGCACGCCCATGGAAATGGACATACCGGCGGCCTAAGACTGTCGTTAGCAGCCGGGTTACTTCAATAGATATTGGGAGTAACTTACACCGAGAAGCATGAGTTTACGGCGGCCAACCTTTTCGATGATGAAGATGGGGAGCAGAGAAGCAAGGAGATACTCCGTTCCGTTGGCGGCAGCGAGGAGCTTAGGCAAGTTGTCACCCTCAAGACCGATCTGGGCATAGAGAGAAGGGGCCTATTGGTTTATGTCAGTACCAATCAAATATCCGACTTTAATGCTTCGAATAATTCAGGCAATAGCGACTCACGTAGTAGGTAATAAGGTTAATGCCGGAAATCTGCTGGAACATCTGGTTGACGTAGGCAAGGACGACACGGTGGAATTCGCGGTACTCTGTCATGTCGAACAGACTGCGGAAAGAGCCGTGAGACATCTCCTCTACGGTGGCCTTGATAGCCCTGAACTCGTTCTGGATATAAGGGTCTTCACGAGTCTTCTCATTCAAGGCCTCGAGAACTTCCAGAGCTTCGTCGTCCCGGCCCTGCATGGCCAGCCATCGAGGAGACTCGGGGAGGTTCTTGATGGAGGTGAAGATGACGATAGCGAAGAGAATCTGGAAAGCCAAAGGGAATCGCCATGCGACTTCCTTGTCACCAATCCATGCGAATCCTGATTTTACCGGTTAGAACTAACGTCCATAAGACAGAATAACCTGTAGGGGTCAAACCAACCGTAGTTAATCCAGTAGCTCAGGCAAATACCGCCCGTAATCAGGGAACCTTCGATCATGACCAGCTTTCCACGATCGTGCGACTTTGCCGACTCAGATTGCCAGGTAGGAACGGTACTGGTGTTGATGCCATTTCCAATACCGGTGATAATTCGGCCAATGATGAATTGCTGGAGGTGGTAAGAACTGGACATGAGTGTGGCTCCAATCGTCATGATGGTGCATCCGGTCATGATTGTGCGACGTCGACCAAGGTAGTTGCCGATGAAGATGCAAATGATTGAACCGAGGAAGCATCCCAGATTGTACGCTGCGACAGCGATGCCCTGGTTGGCAGAACGCTGTGATTTGACGGCATCTGAAAGACCCTCCTCAAGGGGGTTGATGGTAGGGAAATGGCGAGTGAATGCGGGTAGATCCAGCAGACCACCAGTAATTCCTTGATCGTAACCAAATAGCCTGTTCATTGAGTAAGTCAATTTTGATCCTCATTGAAAGATTCACTTCTGCCATTCACATACAGGAAATCAAGACTGCCGAGGGAACTGATGGCGAGGTTCAGCTGCCTGCCTCGAAAGCCGAAGTATTTTTTACCCATAATGGAAGTAAGGGAACAGCTCTGAATCTACCTGTCTGTTTTTTTCTTGCGTGCCCAAACTACTATCACCAGATTCAAGGTGGATAATGAAAACTCTACTTCTACAAAAAGGACCAACAGCAGAGACGTTGATCTTTATAAAATGTAACGGCGGGACAGAGTCCAACATGCGGGTTCGGTTCGACGAAAAGGGAAATCCGAGCATGATTCAATGTTTCGCGTATTGGAGGGTGAAGCGAGTTCTCCACCGACAGGCTGGGAATCAGCCTTTGACAAATCCAGACGTGACTCGATGCGACGGTTGTTTACCCACTTGGGACCGACCTTAAACTTCGTTTGGGAAACGAAAGGCCCGTCCACCGTCTTTCCAGCCCGGCAACGAGAGCAAAAATGAGGAAACGTCACGTCGGATGGGGGGGCTTGGCTGACGTAGGACCAAGGGGCATCCGGTGGGGATCATCGACTGGGGACATGCCGCCTTTGGAGAGCGTTCGTAGCCGCAGAGCGAGTACGGAGTAGGACAGCTCCGTGTGAATTTCGCACTAACTTACTCCCAGGAAGATTGTGGTGGTTGGTATTGGTGGGGACGGGGGGCAAGAGGGGGAACAAGAAGCTGGAGGAAGGCCTTGCGAACAAACTGTGGAACATTGGGTATGTTCCCCACCCCAGACGGGGTAGGCAGCAGCTTTTTACAGCAGTCACAAACAATTGGGTGAAAATCCCCGCCGATGTTGGTTGGGTTAGTCTGACAGCAGTTCCGAGAGACAGGCCCCCCTGAAGCGATATTTGCAGATAATGTGCCTCTCACGGAAGCCCAGTTTGGTTCAAGTGCGATTGATGCTTCTCCCGTCTTCTGGTCGGTTTGGATGAGGTTCTGGTTAAGCGTGGCCCACGAGCTTAAACGCGATTAAGTGACGACGAGACTGTGGAGTGACGCTGGAGAACGAACCCACGATCAGCTTTATTATTGTGGACTGCTCATTTCAATGGAACCAAGCAGCAGACCTACACTAGATCTCTCGCCCCAGTAAAAGACGGTCTTGATTGGCCATAATCCCGACATGTCGTTTAGGTGACGCCATTGCACAACACTGTGTGGCCGCTTCCCAACATCATCCATGTAGATGGGGGCTAGTTTTGGAGTGCGGTGCGATTTGTGCCACTGTAAAAATTTTAGTATCGGGTTTAAGAGAGTGTGCCAACGACTGATGCTAGTAGTTCTCGGTAAATTCTCTTTCTGACGTGGGTTACGTTTTGAAAGGAAAAAAGTTGCGGGGTCCAGACTCCAGGTTTCTCCGGACGGATGAACAAATTGGGATTGAGTCTGTTCTCTACCCCGGATATCTTCTCAGAGTTAGGCCCGTCTGTCTTTCGGTAATCTAAAGGCTTGCCTTCGGCCCGGCTCTCTTCAAGAGAAAGAGTCAATCACTCGTCTTATGAAAATTGAGGAGAAAGACAAGCAGGGGATACGATGCAGGCCCATGTGCCTGTGTGACCCGCACAGAGTGCAACATGGATTTGCAGCTCCATTCAGGCATCCCCGGGGGGTCCCCATTGCAAGAATTAGACGTCCATCCCCGTTGCCCATCTCCACTTAGCACTTGCCGGACTCTCTCTCTCTGTCTTTCTCTTTTTTTATTTTATTTTTTACCTTGATTCTCCCGTTTGATGAAAAGACAGAATGTCATTGGACTGTCTATAGTCCCACTTACCTAAAACACTTCAGTTATTTAATCCCCTTGCTCTCAATTGTTGCACCATACTGTGGCAATGGAGTCAAGTGGCGCCGTAGTTTCCACACATTCCTACCTTGGCAGTAACTTGGCAGCAATAAATCACACTAATCAGTTTCTACAAAGTGCGCTGCTGCAATTCTCGTGTAACTTGACCCCGGCTTGCCCTTTCCAGCTGGTCCTAAGCCCGAACGTTGCCGAACCATTGTTCGGATGAGAGTCTAAGGCAAAGCAGAACGAGGAAATTTCAGCAAAATCCGAGTATTGTTTGACGCTCAGACAACAAGTTTTGTCAGTTGTGGCCTCCCCCACCCTCAGGCACGGCATGTTATGGCTACTGCATGCCCGTCAACATAACTCCCCCCGCCCTCTTGCGTTCACTTCTTCGTAGCTCATGGGACTACTCTTGCTGTCGGTGCTTGTTTGAGGAAAACCGATGATCATGTCCTTTTTCTTCGTCCGCCCTCGTGGCTTGCCAAGGCGCTGGAATCGAGCCGACTGGTATCGACCTGTCACTACCGCAAATAGGCATAGAGGAATTATACATATCTACACAGACCCCCAGTGGGTTACCAAGCTCATGTTCAGACATTATTTTGCTTTATGCTTGCATGTAGGGTGTGTATACGCCCCAACTGACAGAGGCCGGGTAGTCCATTGCAACGGTTGGGCGGCTTGGGCGGGTCTTGAAAGCTTTCATTAACGTATTGTTCTAAAAGTAGGTCAAAACTCGTAATATACCTATGCATTTATTTCTCGATCGCAAACCTCCATGTTGAATTCAGCCCGTATAGCTGCGCTGGAAAGCAGTGGCGTTCTCACTTGACATACACCTACCAACTTATGTGCCAAGGTGACTCCCAATTTAACCCCGAATCTCACCCTTACCCCTCTCGGGTACCTCATTATTCACTTGCAGTTAGTCATTTTGTTGAACAGACTACTGAGAAACATCAACCCCCTTCTGGGTCAATCCATGTCATGGCATCTGGCAGCCTCTTTTGCTCACAGCATGGCAGTCTCCTCCTTGTCCAGGTGCCCAAAGATTACCCACGTCAGGACTGTGCCAACGCCCATCAACCCCGTCAACACGCCGTACATTATAACAAGCCGAGGATCCTGTGCCAGCGGGCTAAGCGGCAATGCAAGTACGCTCCCGATTCCAGCCATCAGGTTCCATATAGCTTGCACCAGCGTCTTCATGCTCTTGGGAGCTCTGTTGTATGCGTACTCAGTCCCTGTCGTGCAGCAAAAGACCGACGCCAGCTCAGACAAGAAGTAGAATGGAAGTTGAATGCAGACGCTGATCTGGTTGGGTATGTTTCGGCCCGCGGCGCAGCTGAGGGGGTGGTCGTAGCACGGCCCTGTCCGGTAGATGAGGTGCTGGACAATGACAATGTAAGCCATGGATATGGTGAGAATGCCGAATCCGAAGGTGATGCGCGCGATGGGGCCGAAGCGGATGCGACGCCGGGTGAGGAAGGGGTACAGGCCGTATTGGACGAGGGGGCCGACAAAGACACCGGCTATGGCTCCGGTGACCATGATCACGTCATTTGGAATACCATAGGTGATCATCTGCCCAGCTTGGGAGATCAGATTGTTGAATGCCTGGTTGAAACAGAGCCAGTAAACAGGAAATATCAAGCTGGAATATGAGGACAGTGTGTTAGTTCATAAGCTGGCACATATGAGAAAGATTTGTAGCATACAGCACCCGGCATGTCAGCAGACTGGTTTTGATGTCGTCGATGAAAGAGTCGGTCCACGGCACGGCTCGGCGTTTGCGATCAAGTTGAGCTGCTGGTTTGGCGGCGTCCATCTTGAATCCGCTCGAGGCACCGCACCACAGAGCTTTTGCTACTTCCGGGATGACATTCTCCTCAACTGTCTTAGTATTGACTGCAAATGGTCACTATGATATCATATCTGAAGAGAGATAGCGTTTGAACTTACCGAATTTCTTCTTAGCCAGGAGGATTGGTATCAAGGTGAGCCACATGACCACACATGGTACGAGATACGCAGCAAAGAAACTAACATATCGTTCCAGAATAGGCGTGGCGACTGTAACGATGGCGACTACATTTTCGGCCCTGTGAAAAATTAGCTTTCCATGTCAAGTCCACGGATCTTGCACATCATTTTCTTGGAAACTAAACCCACCAGAAGAATGCGTTATAGATATACGTGATTGTTAATTCTCGGCTCGTGACAACTTTCTCTCCAGACTTTAACGTCTTAACGCGGAAGTCTGTTTCCTCGTATTGGTCAACTAGTAAGGTGGTCAGCGCCTGAATAATGACCAGGAGACATTATCTGGATTGGAGGAAGGGGACAGTACCGATAAAAGGTATCACGGCAGTCTTGAAAGCGCCGGAGCCAAACGAAAGAAACACAAGAGCGACAATCATGCCCGGAAGGGCAGCCCCGGCCTCAAATGCGCCAGACCAAGACGTGGCCGCCAATATGGTACCGCCAATGGCTTCAATTCTGTATCCATTGATTTAACACAATGTCTCATTTCAATGTTCTTGAGACAGGGAAACTCACATGCACGACCATACCAAGGTTCTATAGCGGCCGTGTCCCGAATCTGCCAGGATAGCAGCTGGGATGGGCGTCACGTAGGAAGAGATCATCAACGCGTTGACAATGTTGGATGCGGTGGCTTGGCCGAGCCCAAGTGCGCCTGGGATGGCACCTCCAGGCGCATTCTGGATATAATTTTCTACCCGCTATCGCATCAATACGGCACAAATCTTCAGGCAGGCCAGGTCGGTATTGGCGGGCGACACTCACGCAGCGGCATGGTGCCTGCGGCCCAGACGAACCGTTCACAGGCACCAACTAGGCAGGCGATCCATGTACGGGATGGGATGTCGTCGACCACGTGGAGGAGAGTTGCAATCTCTTCTTCAGTGGCAACAGGGCGGCCATCCTGGTTTACGGGCACCAGGGACGGGACGCTGACGACTGGAGATGGAGGCTCCTTGGCCGTTTCATCCCTCTTTAGATCGACAGCATTTGGCGATGGATTGACGGCAAGTTCAATGATATGACATTCAGCCCTAGTAGGGTTTGTCGTTACGGTCATTTTAACGATTCAAACGACTCCCTATTTGTCTGTTTGAATCTTGGAATTTCTAAGGTCTTGTTATTCTAGTTAGTCTAGTATCTTCTTTGAGTGTTGCTCAACTTCGAGAAGAAGGAAGAAATCAAGCAATCGACGACCTCCATGCTATATTTATACTTGGTATTCCGACGTCACACAGTCCCATTCTCCACGACCGGAGCTGGGCGTAATGAGTCACAATGGAATGTTGGCTGTATTCACAAAGGCGAGGCCTGCCGTTTTGGGATGCTTCCCCACCATTCACCATACTACAGGAACCTTTGTTGGGAGTTTACGCTGCATTGTCGGGGCAAAGGGGTCAATTCTTCTGGGCATGGTCTGATTTGAGCACGAGCCGGAGTCGCACGGCTGCAAGTATCGGATTGTTCTTGATGAGCCTCATTCTGATGAAAATGTCGCCATCTGGAAGGATTTCAGGAGGTCTGAGTCAAGCTGGAGAATCAGCTTACACCGTCATCTACATGTACCCATTCGCATACATTCGTGTGACATCTGCCTTCAGGAGGCCTCAAATGCACCACCAATGCGTTTAAATATCGGGAATATTTATGATGAATAATTTCTTCTTTCGGTCTTTTTTTGCCTTGCCTCATTTTATTTGTCTACTAGCAACACACCTTGCGCATCAACTGAATTAAATCCCTGCCATATCTTGTCTGGTACAGGGTAGCCAAGAGCTGAGCGCAAGGAAACATGTGACGTCACACGTGATCTGCAATTACCAATCAGTTCCCCTCCTTCTCGCCGCTTGGTGACCACATCCCATGTTACAAACAACGAGCCAGCCAGCAGCCCTGGGTTTGCAAGCTGCTCTGGCCTTTCAGACACTGGCTTGAGCATGGGCCGCGGAAGGCCTCGCACGTGTGTCGCTCCCTGCAGGTTCTGCCAGCGCCAGTTCAAGCGCGTGGAGCATCTGCAACGCCATGAACGCACCCGTATGCAAGCAAGCCCCCAGGCCCCATTGGCCTGACTAGATCTGACCGGTGGAGCTTGATCCATTGTTGATCCTGTTGTCTCGATTTCCCAGATACCCGCGAGAAGCCTTTCACGTGCCATTGCGGTCAGACCTTCTCCAGACAGTAAGTTACAGCAGCCCAAGTTCCCCATGATCCAGTCCATTCCACGTGAACCTAATGCCTCCTGATAACCAGAGACTTACTGTCCCGTCACCAACGCCTGTCCCATCCCCAAGAGGGCGCCCCCAGCGAACAGATTGGCATCAATAGCGACCATCACGATGGCCACAGCGAACAGTACTTGACATCCCCGACTGACGATGCGTCGTCGCCTGTACATCGCAAGAGTCTCGGCGTCGGAGGGCTCGATGACCAAGAAACCCATCCCCAGCTGTTAATGAGCCAGCCGATCGCTCAATTGGCGGCACCGACCGAAACCTCGATGGTAGAACCCACGTCCTTCATCGACAGCATCGGGCATGACGAGTTCGCCTTCCTCTGGAACGACGACTTCACACCTGGCGATCAACCACTCCCCTTGGACTTTTTCGATACCGACCAGTCTCTCGTCGACATCTCCCACCAGTATGCCGCTGCCTCCCAGACCCAACGAGCTCCCATCGAGGGACCAGCTCCGAATCCCCGTCCCGTCATCTATCCTGCACCCGACACGATTCCGTTCCTCTCTGCTCCCGCTTCCATCACCTCAAGAGACCCGAGCGCACTCGCTATGCGTTTCCCTTCGCTTGAGCCTGAGATAAAGCCCGCCGATCCAGACTCCGTTGCTCCTGTCACGAGCTATCGGCCTCTCTCGGCCGTCGAACATAATAGACCTTACACCTGCCCGTGGAGGATTTCTTGTCAAGACTACCAACAGTTGTCTCGCGACCTGTCTGCGTTCAGCGAGCTCCTGCCGCCCAGCTTCCAGTGTCCTTCACGACCTACACTGTCTCGCTACCTCGAGGGCTATTTCCGTGGCTACCATGATCATCTCCCGTTCCTCCACACCACGAGCTCTACAACATCTCTTGGCATCGAACTCGTCATTTCTATAGCGGCTGTGGGTGCGCTCTACCGATTTGAGCACGCCAAGGGCTATGAGCTCTATCGTGTCGCCAAGGCAATAGTGAACAAACGGTTCGATGAGTGGAATGAAGAGGCCACGGCCAATCTTTCGGACGCTCCTGAGGCTGGATATGCCGGCTTCGCCTCGAGTTTGCCTGACGGTCAACCCTCGCTGGTTACTAGCCCACGAAAGAAGCTCCCGCCGAAGGCCATAGACGGCCAGAGTGGCTTTAGCAGCCTTCGTCTTCTCCAGAGCTTCATTGTTTTGATGTCTTTGACGTCATGGAGTGATCGTGGACTGATGCGCGATGCGCTCTCTTTAGCAAGCCAGGTTGCCATGGTTGTCCGAGAAGTAGGTATCGGCCAGCCAGAAGATGAGCCTGACTGGGATACTTCCTGGGATGTGTGGATGCAGGTAGAAGAACGCCGTAGGACTCTCTTCGTGGCATATATTGTCTTGAACCTCCAGTGCATGGCTTTCAATGTCCCTCCACTGCTTCTCAACCAAGATGTTGCCATCAATCTGCCGTGCTGTGCTACAATCTGGCGAGCAGCCTCCGCCAAAGAATGGGCTAGTACTGTTCACTTATCTGCTCACCCAGGAAACAAATCCTTCCAGTTAGCTCTACAAGAGTTGTACTCAGGGAAGGTCCAGGGCCGGTTCTCGGCCTTTGGGAACTACATCATGATCCATGCTCTTTTCCAGCAAATCTTCTTCGCCCGCAACGCCAACACTTCAACCCCAAACACGCTCGACCAGGACTTCATCAGGCGCATCGAGGTAGCCTTGCGCTCTTGGCAGGAATCGTGGGAAGCAAGCTACGATTCAACCCTGGATCCTTCCTCCCCCAAGGGCCCCATCGGGTTCAACTCGACCGCCGTTCTCCGCCTCGTCTACATCCGCATCAATGTCAACACTGGGCCCAAACGCCAACTCATCACCAGAAACCCGGAAGAGATTGCGAGCGCATTCGCCGAGGGCCAGATTCAGATCGGCAACAGGTCGCCGCACCTGGATCGCGCGGTGCTGCAATGCATTCATGCCCTCAGTGTGCCTGTGCGGGTTGGGGTCGCTTTCGTTGCGCGGACGCAAACGTTCAGTTGGAGTATCCAGCACGCGTTGTCGAATCTCGAATGTGCCCTCCTGCTCACACACTGGCTGCGCTCAATTGCTCAAAGCGTCGAAGTGTCAGGGCCCGAGTCGCTCCGGTCCGACGAGCGCAAGCTTCTGGATATGGCTGTGAGTCTTGTTCTCGAGACGGAATTGGCCGACGCCATCGAGAACATGCAGTATGACGGCGTAGGTATCCGGCGGCTTGCTGCCTCAACGATCAGGATCTGGGCTGAAACCTTCAAGGGGTTCCAGGTGTTTGAGATAGTCCATCGTATTGGCCTGGGGCTCTGTCTTGTAGCTGGCATGCTGGATAGAGAGATTAGAGGCTCCTCGTGATGTGAATTACACAAATCCTGGGTAGTCAGGAGAAATAAGATCGATCCTATTGTGATTTGCCGTAGCCAGCTCCTCCACCCCGAATCAAGAAGAAGAATGCGCCCCCTTCCTCGCCGCGACTTCCTGTCTTGCCCTTGTTCCATCAGGGCATTAACCGCAGATTTGTAGCGCTTCTCTAATGCCTTTTGGAAGGGGTTCTAAATGGTTCGTGTTCAGCGGCGCTCGTTGACATTAGGCTTCCTCTCGACCAGTAAGTTGCCACCCTAGTCAACTGAACACCCCCCTTAACTAAATACTTTTTTCACTATCTATATTTATATCACCCTTATTTAATTTATATAATAACTTTACTAATTTTTATCTAATTTAATTAATTTATATATTATTAAAATTATAATATAAAACTACTTAAAAGATATATTTTAATAGGTGATTTTAGTTAATAAAGAGAGCTTAAACCTATAAAAGGCTATAAAGCTTTAAGGAATTCTATTAACTACCTTATATAATTATATTAAGAGTAGTAAACTATATAAAGTTATTATAATAGCTTATTAATACCTCTTAATAAAGTAAGAGATTAAATTAACTAAATAGATATTTATTTAAAATATTATTGATAATACTTTATTATATAATTAGGTTATTATAATAACTATAATATTATTATTTTTATTAAACCCCTTACTATAACTTAAAAAGTATTAGCTAAAGAGCTTTTTAAAATAAAACTTAAATATTAAGACTTTATAAGGTAAGTGTTGGTTTTTCTCGGTGATTCACCTGCTCGTGCGAGCCTAGATCTCATAGCCGGGCTGTGCCTTCAAGCTTAAGATACGGGGGTTCAATGATACGAGTAATTAGGGATGATCTCTTCAATCTCTAGCTAGCTAACCTACGCATTGGTTATGAATGCGCGCGGGATCACGTGCACCGTCAGGTGACTGTGGCAGCGCGCGCCTCATAACCCGATATTGAACCAACAGTAAGTAAATTAACCTCCTTTATATTAATAAAGCTATAATTAATTAGATAAAGGATTTCTTTATATTAATAAGCTATTTAATTATTAAATATATCTCTTTAAGAGATTATTAAAATATAAATAAATTTAATATTATAGAGGGAGTTAAAGGTAATAAACTAATACTTAGATTATTAAGAAAGTAATATACCCTTTTAAAGTAATTAAGATTATAGAATTTAATAATTATTATTAAAGGAATTAATACTTTAAGTTAAGCTCTTCCTCCTCTTTATATCTTTTAAGAGAAGTAAGTTTAATAATAATAGTTTCCTCTTAAACTTAAGCTATATAAAGAGTAATTTTTTATAACTTCTATAATAAGTTAAATTAATAATAAGATTACTCTTATATAATTAAACTTTATCTTTATCTTATTAATAAAACTTAAGATAAAGAGGCTTAAGCTATTTATCCTTAATAGCTATAAAAGTTATATAATTAATAAATTTATAATTAAATATTTTTAAAATAATATATTTCTTCTTTTCTTACTTTTATATTTATTATATATATTATAGCTATTTAATATATTAATATTTTTACTTAAGCTAAAAGGGATCTAGCTTATAACTTATTAATATAGTTAAACTCTTAATAAATATATATATAATAAAGCTATTAATAGAATCTTTTTAAGTACTCTTACTTTTATTAACTTCTTTAAAGGTTAAAATAAAGTATAAAGATTATTATAAAGAAGATATTTTAATACTTAAAAATAATTATTAAATTTAAAAGATTATTTATAGTTTTATTAATAATAAAGTTATTAATTTATTAATAAAATTATTATTTTAGAAGATTTATAAAGGTCTTAATAAATAATAAATAAAGATATTACTTTATATAATAAAAATTATATAATTAGAAAGGTAAAATAAAATATTTAAGCTAAAAAAAATAAGCTAAATTACTTTTAAACTTAAATAATAAGTTCTTAATAATTAAATAGCCAGCTAAATAAATAGTATAATATAATATAATCCTAAATAAAATAAAAGTATTAAAGGAATTAGAAAATTATATATTTAAAGAGCTCTACTTCTAATAATAAATTAAATAGCTTTCTATATTAAAATCTATTAAATTAATATTATTATATTAATTTTTAAATCTATTATAATTTTTATCTAGGTATTTAATTAAGGGGGGTATTTAGTTAACTAGGGTGGCAACTTATTCTGAGGTGGTCTACATCCTGGTGCAGTACAGCATAATTCGCATTCTCGTCATATGGGCACATCAGATCGTGACTCATTGTTTATAGCTGCAGTTTGTGGTTCCTTTTTCGAGAAGAAGACGCGTGCTAGGGAAGGGAGGCCGGGTCTGAGGTAAAATGGGTTGCAACTTACGGGGGGTGCTCGACACTTGGACTTCACCGTAAATTGCAACACAGTTGATATAAGTCTAGCATATTGTACTCATAATCATGTAAGAGATGACTCGGGGATGGGTTGTGGCGGTCTATAAAACCGTCCAACCCCCCAGCTCTAAATGCAAGCCTATTATTACGATGAGAAATCAGTACAAGCCTTCGTGGACATGAACTATCCTGGCCGATCCGTCGTTACATTAGTTTCATTAGAAACTACCTTGTACAAAGTATTACCGGACTGGCTGGGGATTTGGTGCTATGCTGAATTGAGTGAGCCCGTGTTAGGCCCAGGGGTCCGGTGGTAATTTATCAGCCGAGAAACTCTGAAATATTCAGTATCCAACGTCCTTTCCTTATCAAGAAAATTTCATTTAAGAAGAGAAACTAGGCTATCTCCTTATGCATATTCATCAAACAAGGTAGGGTCGTCCTCATAGTTGTATTCAGCATTCCAATACTCATGATTCATTCTGCGCTCCAGGTGTTGTCGCCGAAGATGGGGAGCATAAATCTTGGACATGAAATTGGTCAACCCTTCGGGAGCGAGGGGAAAGGTCCCGTACGAGTCGTGAATGTTTGCCTCTTGAAGCTGCAACCCGACAACTGTGATAACAGACCGCCCCTCTGGCTCCCTCCTGAACTCTGGGAATTTTTGATGATATTCCAAAATCTCCTCATTGTTTACCCTCCAATAATCATATAGCACGCAAATATAGTTGAGCTTTTTGAGGCGACCCTGGCAAGCACTCTTGACCAACTCCTGCAGCTGGTCTAGTATTGCTTCGCCACAAGAATGAATCGTAATACGCTCAAGGTTGTCAGGGAGGCAATCAACCATCCTGGGTGCACCTTCGACCTTGAGGGGCATATTATGGTGATAACGAGGCTTGGAGGCAAGCATTCCGGTCAGGGCCTGCATACCTACTATAAGCGTTTTCAAGGAACGCATCTGACGAAACCTCATCCCTAGATATAGCCTCTCGTACTCAGACTCATCGGGATCCCAACGATGATCCGAGTCCTCATGTAGATTCAAGTATAGGTATTCAAGTGTATGACGATGAAACCAGACGACATCCATGATATCCGCAGGCATCAATAAACTAGGAGCGTCAAGCCAAGGAGGGCTATAATAACTGTATTCGAATTTCTTGAGCCCCTTGCAGCTGCCCAGTATATGGAAGATAGGCCAAGTGCAAAAGGAATTAGTCAGAGATATCTCTTCAATTGGAGAAGCTCTAAGCGGTAGGCTTTCGAAGCTTGCAACTGCACTCTGCGTCCCCTGAACCCCGAGAGCTTCGTAAACCCGGAGTCGAGGTAATGCAAAGAGCTCTGATGCTTCCATGTGGAAGTCCTGCTGGCGTTCTCTAAAGTCTCCCTGTTCATGAAAGACCTCTTGGAGATTGCAGAGGGGCACGCTCATCTTCGGACAATGGCCACCATCCCGACCAGATCCAGGGTCTCCGGGTTGGTCATTTCGATTCGATATATCTCGAACCATTCTTAGCAATCGAATGAAATGGTTGGAATCAGACACTTCAAAGTATAGAGTCCGGATGTTGGGGCAGGCAAGCAGAATCAAGGCAACCTGAGCATCAGAAGTGCGATTCCCAAGGTCCTCTACCCAAGAATCACACCATGAAGCAGTGTCGCCTGATGGCAGTTGACCTAATCTGAGCTGGATATACCGCTGATAGATGGCGAGCTCCTCACGATCAATGCTTTCCTGGCCTTGGGCCGTCTCCTCGCCATCTGCGCCTCCTCCATGATCAGTCGAGAACCTGCCAAGAATCACAGTCTCCACGTGCTCGGCCAACCACGGCTTGAAAATGAGAATATAGCGTAGAAATTGTATATTGCGAGCCCGAGAACATGGTCCATGAGTTCCAGGGTACGGGACAGTGTTTCGAAAGACCTTCACGGTGAGTGGAAGTGCTATCTCATATAGCTGCTTGCAAGATTTTAGGGCCGCATGTATGCTTGACTTGCCGAAAGACACAGCGAGGTGGGAAAGGATTTTCGTTTGGATCTCCGGCGGCAGGGTCAAGAGACCACATCGTTCTTGTCGCGCCATTGCGTGCTGTCTTTTTCTAAATCTTCCTCTGATCCGTTTCTCTCCAGCGTGCTCTTTGGCGACGTGTGAACCTAGACTGGTGTTGGGCTGGGAATCGAGTTGGGGGAGACTATGGAGAGACTGAGAGCAGGCGAAGGGAAACATTGGGTGTTGGTCGCTCAACTGGGTTGGCTAGGCCGCCAAACACGAGGCATTTTTATCATCAGACCACCAACTAAACCCCTGCTTATACTTGCCCCACAGTTCCCTGAGTGCCTACAACCAATGCAGAAAAACTTGCCTTTACACAGGGTCAGACCTGAGATACTATCTGGGTGGGCGGAGGAGGCTGGAGCAGATGATCGTGGACCACGGCCCTGCTGCAATTGTACGTGACACTTTGTATCATGGCGGGTTGATAGAGCCAAATGGATGCATACTACTACATGATCCAGTGTTGAAAACCTTCCATTAGCTTCCCATCTCCTGTCCAAAGTTAGAACTAGATGAAATACGAAGAGGCTCACTGCCGCCAACAAGAGGAGGTCCTTCTCTATTTTTAACACAACTTAGAACATAATTTCGTTTCCTTGCCTTCTTTCTTTCTCATTTGTGGAAAGAGGGAAAACTGACGGATGCTATTGGTAGAGTTAGATGGGGGTTCATGTATGTTGGTTGTTGGACCAAACCGTTGACCATGTTCAGGGAATAATATTGCACACCAAGCATAAGGCTAGCCGGGGTCTATTAGTAACAAAATTACCCTGCGTCCTTACTTCATGTTCTTCCTATTTATAAATAGAGGCAAGTCATGGGGCCATGGATGGTTGTTGGTGATTGCCTTTACAATATGGCCAAAGCTAAGCAAGGGTGTAGATTTGGATGGGATATTAGACTACAGCAGTAAAAAGGGAACCGCAGCAGAGAATTATAAAAATCGAGGCTTCCGAAGATAAAATTCACTGTTCTTCTTTCCTTCACCATCATCCTACACACAGCAAGAAAGAAAGCATCATAAGCTTGGAGTTTCAGTGCTGCTTTCTTTACACTTTGTACCTCATTATCTACAATTTGCCTTCGGAGCTGTCCTCTCCTCTCTTCCTCCTTGCCCTCCTTCTTCATCATTATAAAGGATCGCCCACGTGCTCATAATGGTCTCTATCATGGGTTTATCAAAGCATTTGCCTATTTTAGCTGCGGTATTGCTGGGTGTCATACCCAGGGCATCTGGCTTTTCACGCGCTTCGCAGGATCTTGTTTCCCGTGCCGATGTCGAACGTGCAGATGGCTCTGCGCATGCGATGTACGCTCGCGATGTCGATCTCTACATCAACTATCTGTTAAACAGAAGAAGCCCAAAAGTAGCGCCTGTCCGTCCCAAGCAGAAGGCACCTGCCCGTCGTCCCAAGCAGCAGAAGGCACCTGCCCGTCCCAAGCAGAAGGCACCTGCCCATCATCCTAAGCAGAAGGCACCTGCCCATCATCCTAAGCAGAAGGCACCTGCCCATCGTCCCAAGCAGCAGAAGGCACCTGCCCGTCCCAAGCATAAGGCACCTGCCCGTCGTCCCAAGCAGAAGGCACCTGCCCATCGTCCCAAGCAGCAGAAGGCACCTGCCCGTCCCAAGCAGAAGGCACCTACCCATCATCCCAAGCAGCAGAAGGTACCTGCTCATCGTCCCAAGCAGAAGGCACCTGTCCGTCCCAAGCAGAAGGCACCTGCCCATCGTCCCAAGCAGCAGAAGGCACCTGCCCGTCCCAAGCAGAAGGTACCTGCCCGTCATCCTAAGCAGCAGAAGGCACCTGCCCGTCATCCCAAGCAGCAGAAGGTACCTGCCCGTCATCCCAAGCAGCAGAAGGTACCTGCTCGTCATCCCAAGCAGCAGAAGGTTCCTTCCCGTCATCCCAAGCAGCAGAAGGTACCTGCCCATCATCCCAAGCAGAAGGCAACCGGCCATCCTAATACCAAGGCGGCCAATCGGCCTAAATCCGCCGCTAATCCCATGGGAAAGGGAGCCATCTGCCGTCGAGGACCTGACGATAAAGACGGCGCAAAGTGCGAGCTAACGGGTGGCAAATCGTTTACTCCACCGATATGCTTTCAGAATTACAAGGGCGTAGCAGCTGCACCACCTGCACCAGCAAGTGGTCCATCGTTTATTCCACCGATAGGCTTTCAGAATTACAAGGGCGTACCTGCAGCTGCACCACCTGCAGCGCATGAACCACCTGCAGCGCCTGAACCACCTGCAGCGCCTGAACCACCTGCAGCGCCTGAACCACCTGCAGCGCCTGAAGCGAAAGATACTCGTCACAATGCAAAATACTGGACCTTACCAGTGGGCCAGCTAGTACCAGTTGATCAGAAGCAAAAGGGTCATTTCCAGGCGCAAAGGGATGACGTGACAGAGAAGCTCCAGGATGTCAGAGTGGACCAAATTATTAAAAGTTACAAGGACAAATCCTGAACTAGACAGTAAAACAGCAGGCTATTAGACATGATTTAGTGATTAAGGGGCCTAGAGATCGATCTTTGTTGACTAAAATAGCTTATTTCGTATTTTAGAGAGTTGCTACATCTGTTTTTATTTTTCCACATGCTCTTTCAAAATCTCCTACTTAAGTATATTATAGCGAACCCTATTGTTATGAATCGTCCTTGGCTTGCTGTAAGGTTTGTAGTGAGCTAAAGAGAAAGTAGAATGGAAGTCGCTCAGGGGCCGCTGCTCTGCTGTTAACCAGTAGCGAGGTGCTTATGTAGCCGTAAAAACAGTTTCTTCCATGTCGCGTCTCATCACCTCGACATAATCAGTTATCTTCGGGTATATGTAAAGTATTGCACTAGCATCCAATCAGAAAGAAATACAACGAAACGTTGTGCTTCACCAGGTCATCAGCGAATATTATAAAAAAAAGTCATTATTCATTAAGATATTTCTCTATGCTATTCTATTCATTCAAGCTCCGTTTCCATACTTTGTTGTCCGGCAATAAACCCAGCCTCAATTAGAAGTTAGTGGCAGGGTTCTTCTTGCCCTGCTTCTTCTCCTTTGTGAGGGTGTTGGAGGTCTTTGGCTGCTTGTTAGGCACCTTGGGAATGGGTTGAGCCTTCTTAAGCTTGTTTGGTGTCTTCTCGGGGTTGAACGGCTTGGGTGTCTTGCTGAAGAGGCCGCGCTCCTCGATCAAGTCTTCGTCACGCTCGTCGAGGAAATCCTCATCACGCTCCTCGAGAAAATCCTCGTCGCGCTCGTCAAGGAACTCCTCATCCCGTTCGTCAAGGAATTCGTCATCGCGCTCCTCGAGGAAATCCTCGTCACGCTCGTCCAGCTCGGGTTCATAGCTGCGGAAGTTGACAGAAGGGTTTGGCTTGGGTCCCTTCTTTTCCTTCTTGAGCGTGTTGGAGGTCTTGGGCTGCTTGTTTGGGACTTTGGGGATTGGCTGTGCCTTCTTGAGCTTATTGGGCGTCTTCTCGGGGTTGAAGGGCTTGGCAGTCTTGCTGAACAGCCCACGCTCTTCCAGCTCAGACTCGTAGCTGCGGAAGTTCACGGAGGGGTTTGGCTTAGGGCCCTTCTTCTCCTTCTTCAGCGTGTTGGAAGTTTTCGGCTGCTTGTTGGGCACCTTGGGAATTGGCTGGGCCTTCTTCAGCTTGTTGGGAGTCTTCTCAGGGTTGAACGGCTTAGGGGTCTTGCTGAAGATGCCACGTTCCTCGAGGAAATCCTCATCACGCTCCTCAAGGTCCTCATCGCGTTCATCAAGCTCAGGCTCATAGCTTCGGAAATTAACGGATGGGTTTGGCTTGGGTCCCTTCTTTTCCTTCTTGAGTGTATTGGCAGTCTTGGGCTGTTTGTTTGGAACCTTGGGGATAGGCTGAGCCTTCTTAAGCTTGTTGGGGGTCTTCTCAGGGTTGAAGGGCTTGGGTGTCTTGCTAAAAAGACCACGTTCCTGGAGATCCCGATCCAATGCATCAAGACTTCTGGCTACCTGTGCGAAGGCATCGTCATCGGCGTAGCCGGAACGTTCCTGGAAGTCAAGGAGAGCATCGTTGGCGGCGGGAAGAGGTGCGGCAGAAATGGTGCTGATGAGGCCAGCTGCGAAGAGGAAGGTGAGGTGATGCATTTTGAAGTATTGAAATGGGTGGGTTTTGAAGCTTGAATAGAAAAGAATAAAAAAAGAAGATAGAGAATTTGTATCAAAGTTGTGAAATAATGACCTGTGAATAGCTACCGAACCGGCGGTAACAAATGCAAGACAGAAGAAAGGAAAAAGAACAAAAGGAAATACCACCAGGGTATGGAAGAAGGAAATCAATGAAGAGATTGTTGTTGTGTGCTAAGAAAAATTCCTTGACAGAGCGAGGCAGAGGCGTCCTTTATATCTGTAGGCTCACCCCTAGATTACTATTACTCGCGCATGAAATCTCGATCCCCCGACCACATGCCGGCATCTTCTGGTGATAGAGTCCAAGCCTTACTCAGAAATCCTGCGTTCCCGGGATACGTCGGACACAGGATGGTGGCCAGGTCCAGAGGCCGTTATCCATGTTGCAGAAATGTCGTCAGGGACATGGAAATACGGCGAGTGTGGACGCTGGCAGGCAGTCAGGGCCAGCACAAAAGTCCTAAAGGGGATCTTACTATCGCAGAAAGCACAGCGTAAGTTCCTCTCGGCACGAGAACTACCGGCATTGCCTGTGATACCGTTGGAGTAATTGTTATTATTAGACGGCGCAGCATGTATGTATTAGTCTTCCGGCTACGTACGCGTGGCTAGCCACAGGTACAACTGATACATCACTTCATCCGGCCAGCTGAGCTTACTCTGCATATGGTATTCTCCCGTGTTGTAATCTAACGCTCGGCAGTACATACATACCTGGATGGCGTCCTTTTTATTGGACCGGTTAGGCGCACTATTGATGCATAGCGCGTACAAGCAGCGGTATTGCCATGCATGAGTGCATTTATAGCCATGTAACCCATATTATTCCTGGTCTAATTCGATTCTCAAAAGCTACCAGACTCGGCGGACTTGGCACAGGTAGTGGCAGCGAAGAGTTGGTTTGGGCTCTCTCACTGGAACAGCCAGCATGGCAAAGGCCCATCTGGCCAGGGCTGACTCGATGAATCCTTCAATGTTATGCTTCGACTTCGTGGTGTCGATCTAATTCCACAATGTCCGATCCCTCCAGGTGCCGATCTCTCCCGTCAGCACAAGCCACCCGCCAGCAAGGATCAATTTATCCCCCCGCAAGAGACGAGGGGGTCATCCCTGCAAGGCTTTCGTTGTGGTCGCGCGACCATTCTGCCTTTTGCCAAACGGTCGCTTATTGGAGCAGGATATGTCACTCCGCAGAGTCCGTCCCGCCGGAGAAATGGATGGAACAGGCCATGTTTTCGTCATTGCTGACACCTGTGCCTCACTCACCGGAGCTGCACAACCTGCATGCATTAGAGCGGCGCAGTGATTACTATGTGTGAGGAATACGACACGTTCTTCTCAACGGTACGCCGCCTCATGGCTCAGCTGGAACTGGTCGAAAGAAATTACGATGGATTCTTCTTGACGCAGTGACCTACATTGATCTGGATTAGCTCCAATACGCTACGATATGCCGTCGCCGACAGGAATACGAAACAAGAAGAAGATTGCTTTGTAATGAGTATGCATCAAGTGTCCACTATCACCATCACTGCATGTCAGATACATTTTGATTGGCGTGCTCTGCAGTAGGCCAATAACACCACTTTCTAATAATATCCATATGCCGGTACGTGTAGTTTCTCCCTGCATCGCTGCCTTATACGACACTACTCGACAGAGCATAGCTCGGTCACTATGGGGATGGCAGGCTCCAAGTCCAGATTTAGGGAGATGAGACAAGAGGATTCTGCTTTCAGCTTCATCCATATTCAGTGACTCCAGGGGGTTCCAAAATTAGATGAGCTTCGAGGAAACAACCGATCATGAGCACAATCATTCTTATCGCGCAGGCAAGGATCTGCCTTGTATTGCATCAAGCAACGAGCTACTGGTCATTTGTCTCCAAATAAGACGACGCGGCCAACTGTCCAGGTTTAGAACTTGGTTTCTGGGGGACATTAATTGGTCATGCTTTCTGATTTAATTGCTGCGGGCAATACCGTCCCTCATTGTCTTTATCCTGTTTATTCTTGAGGCAGTAACGAGAAGGGAGTGAATTGATCCTTCTCCGTTTCCGAACAATCCGGATACGCGACATATTCATGTACGCGACAAATTAATTGCAAAATGATACTCTTTCTGACATAGAACAGATGACGGAGACCACTTACTTTAATTATTAATTTGTAATCAAGTCGCCAAATATTGATTGCAAATGTCCGTCCGTATACAAGCCGACCACTAACTTCCTTCCCTTATTGTACTTTGGTCTATCAAAATGCGAAACCTCGTTGCTCCAGATGTTCCCAGACCTCACTGAATATTTAATCATCACGTCGTCTGCAGGATCCAGCAAGCAATTGGCGTTGATCGTGCACAGTCTGGGGTCAAGGATCACGACAAGGTAGCGCACGAGCCCTCCTCCTTCATCAAGCTTAGGCCAAGATACAGCGACAAGGCTTTATTTGACCCCTTGCAAGCTCAGTAAGGCTGTCAAAAAGCAGGTAATTAGTATGAAGCTGTTTCTAAGATCAATATCTTGACATTCTGATAACACAATATTGGGAAGTTAATGAGCCCCGCGCCTGGTAACAGAAATTTTAGCCTCTTTCATGATTGAGTAGCGCTTAAGATTTTAAATCAGCAACGAAAAATCGTTTTATTAACAGCTTATCCCGGCAGATTGCGGACTGGGAGGATTTTCCCCGAGCCCTCGTCGATCTTTCCAGGCAAAAATAATGCAGCGACTGCTAGTAGAGAGTTGATGCTCAATAAAACAAGATAATGCCTAAATAAATCTGAGTGATTTGTACTTGCATCACCGAATAGTATGTACTACATCTCCTCCCGTCTTGAACCGAAGATACCAAATATTTCGGAAAGAAACCATAAGATCCTACATTGATAGCCCATTGATCTTCCTACCAACTATTTCCGCCGACTCTTTTTTTAATCCTTTCTACCACAGTTTCATCACTTTAGTCTCCATTATTCGTAAGTTTCATTTGGATAAATGCCTCTTGCTCGCTACGACGTGTTGTTCAGGGCCAGTTCTGGGATCGAACTGTGGTTGATCTCCAAATCATGCACCGGACAGAATTGTTCATGCCATGGGTCAAAGAGGGTTATCACGTCCCATCTTTGACCAATCCTAGATACTATGCTATCACCAACAATATCACGTTATAGAGCGCTGGATGATGCCATTCTTGTGCATGTGTCATGCCAAGCCGTCACCATAGTTAACGCAGGTACCGATTAAATGGACTAAAGGCGCGCCTCATTAACATTTTCTACCAGTGGAAGCTTTTGGTCTTCGCAACCTTAATTCCTTTGTCTTCGTCGCGCACTACATCAGTTTCTCACGCCTCTCTAGCGAACAACGAAGAGAATCCTAGATGATTCAGACACCTAGTCAACTGTATTTCCACCACAGAGGCGGCAGTGATCTATCTCGCGAGTGGCAGGACCATCATGGTAATCAAATTACTAGAATTTGTATATTAATCCTTACTACCTACCTAAACAATATCAGTGTACATGGATCTCTACTACAGGCTTTGTTATATGCTTAAATAGGATATAGTTTAGCTAGGGATTAGGTTTGCAGGGCAGGGACCTAAGACTAATTGACATGTAGTTGGAGTCAATGCGTGTATCGGAGATGTTAGTCTGAGAGTATAGCTTGCGTCTGGACCTCGTTGAAGGAACGCGCGGGTTCCGTAGCGGTGAAGGATTTCTAAGCCGTGACATTCCTCGGCATCGCTACATGTCCGAGCTGGCCATAAACGGCGCGTTGGATTCGGCCTTCGGGGGCTAGGCAAGATGTCACCAAGCCAGTTTTGGGAAGATGGGATATTCCAGGCTTTCCACCCCACTCGTTAATAACGAGAGAGAGAAGCCAGAAGGTACTACAAATATAAGGACCAACTTGCAACTGGTTAGCCGTGGGTAGTCGAACCACGCTCTTAGGTTTCTACCCAAATTTATGAGTTACAATGGTTACTGTAGCTGTTCTAGGAGGCTCCGGTCATGTGGGGAAAACCATTGTGGACGCCATCAAAGAGCATCCCAGTCATTCAGTTATTATCCTCAGTCGAAAGGTCAGGTTCCCTCACAGCTATAACCGCTCATCTCGATTCCTGACTCGAAATGTGTAGGCTTCGTCCACGGTTGACCCAGAGGCACCCACTGTCCTGGTTCAATATGACGACGACAAATCTTTGACATCAGCCTTGGAGGCGCACCAAGTCGACACCGTCATATCCTGCCTCGGCGTTCATGATGAGAACTTGGCGCAGGTGGAAGCAGCCGTCATTCGTGCCGCCGACAAATCCAAATACACGAAGCGGTTCATACCGAGCAACTGGAGCTTACCAAACGCCGATTCGTAAGTTCCTGATCTATCCAAAGGCTAGGGATTACTATTTTTTTCATGTAAATTGCTGAGTAGTCGACTTTCCAGATCCAAAAATCCTCTGAATCCGTGGGCTGTGTTTCAGCGAAAAGCGTTGGGCCTTCTCCGGACCACCAGTCTAGAGTGGACTGAGATTGCTCCTGGTTACTTTGCTGACTTCTGGGGCATGCCTTTCATCGAGACGCACCTAACTCCAATGTCTCCGGTGATTGACATGAAAAATAACGTCGCAGCCATTCCAGGCTCAGGTGACGAACCAGTAGCCTTCTCTTATTCGCTTGACGTCGCCAAAGTTGTTGCGAGGTTGCTTGATCTGCCTCAATGGCAAGAGACCACCTTCATCGTTGGCGATAAGCTCACGTGGAATGAGTTCCTGAAAATAGCCGAAGACGCAAAGGGTCAGTCAGAGCAGTAGCCAGCAGAAAAACGACCGATCGCTAAACATGTTTGACAAATTAGGCACGAAGTTCGAAGTCTATCACGACGATTTAGAGAAACTAGGAAAAGGCCAGATCACTGAATTACCCTGTCATGTACCAGCATACATGTTCTTCCCAAAAGAGCACCTCCAAGGTCTCTATGCTATCTTGGAGAATTTGATGGCCGCTGGAGAGTTCAATTTACCACATGAGAAGACTATTACCACTCAGTTTCCAGACATCAAAATGCTGACCGTCAAAGAAATGCTGGAGAACACCTGGAAGGTGCACGCCAATCAGTAACCTAGAAGCATGAGCAAGAAACATGAAACGGGCCTGGATAGAACTGCGAGATCACATTTATTTTGAGATTAGTTGCCGAATATATACTATCAAGATACATGTGTTCAATCATTCAGCCGCGCTAGTATCATTCTGAAGATAACCTTTGCGGTTGCTTTAGCTTTATCACTTCCAACCTTTGTCTTGAATCAGGCCCAAGTTGACTCGAACGGTATTTCCCAGGTTAGCACTGGCAATCGCCTGAAAGACCCTTGGGAGAAGCTCCATGCTAATTGCAAGGGATGCTCCATGGTCTTAGATTCACGCACCTAGTGGGCTGCATTTACACCACAGAGGTGACAGCGATCTGCCTCGCGAGTGGCAGGGCCATTATGGCAATCAATCTAATGCAGACATTGCGGAAGGCTCTGTCCAATCATTTCTGGAAGTTGACCCAATTGCAGGGATCAATCCTTGGCGGGGGCTATGCCGACCAGGTCTTCCTCAGCCGCACTCCTCACGAAACCGCCTGATTGTCCCCAGTTGCTGGATTGATCTTTCGTCAAATCTTTGCTTGGAAGAGACTGAGCCTAAAGAAACTTTCCACATGCCTTTTGTCATAAGCTCCAGCAACACTCAAAGGCTCCATTCAACATGGCCGATACTCACACTGTAGCAGTGAAACGCTCAGCAGGTGAACCACAACCTACTTTCAGCAAGACGAATGATGACAAACAGTCCAGTCTATGTACTAATTGCCAGGCAATTTTCGAGGGCGAATTGGTTCTCGGGAGTAGGGAAAGGCAGGATGGGGAAGACGATAAATCCAGCTATTCTGGAACCTACAAGCTCTATGGTTCAGGTGACCCTACGATCAGTCAAGGCTGTCATCTTTGCTTCTTGCGAGACCGAAAACGTATCAGAGATGGCTTTGAGTTCCCATCTGAACTAGTTCTGAGATACCTCATTGTTCCAGGGAAAACGCGGGGGGACTTCTTTTCCCTCGTCTTCTCGTATAGCTTCATGCCACCAGAGGAGGAAATATTGGACTCTGCAGAGGTCGTTGTCAGCCATGAGCTGAGCTTGTCGCAGGTGTACAAGGGAGAACCGATTGTTCCGGTCGAGGCACCAGGTTTCATGGAGAGCGCAATGGAGCATCCAGTTGTGACGGCGAGCAACCTAAAGTACAGCCAGTTTCCTCCATGTCAAATCGAGACGGAAGAAGACTCGACAACCTTCCACCGGAGGCAGACGCTTATAGATCCCGAGTTTTTGGAAACATACCAGTCAATGGTCCAATCAGATCCTGTATTCGACGGCTGGTCGGTCAATACAAACTCTTCATCCACCTGGGCAATCGCTCGATGCTGGATCAAAAACTGCGTTGAACGGCACGATATGTGTCAGTTGACCAAGAGTCTAGGAGCACAGCATCCGATGAGGCTCGTGTACGTAGGTGAAGGCCGAAATATTCCTCCCCGAATTGTTGAAGGGAGTACGCTCCCAGAGCATACATGTTACACAACTCTTTCGCACCGTTGGGGAACGGAAAAGTTTCTTTCATTGAAGTCTTCCAACCTAGAGGCCTTCCAAAAGAGACTACCAGATGCGGCACTGACTCCCACTTTCGTCGACGCTATGCATGCGACCCGTTGCTTGGGGTACCAATACATCTGGATTGACAGCCTTTGCATCATCCAAGACTCTGTTGACGATTGGTCCAAGGAGTCCCAGAAGATGGGAGTATATTATTCGAACTCGATTTGCAACCTCGCCGCGTCCAAGGCATCCAATGGCGGTGGTGGATTATTTGCAGCCAGAGATCCCTTCGCGGCGCAATCATGCATCGTAAAGGAGACCTGGAAGAACACAAGCCCACAGTTCACATTCCATGTGCACGACATGATGACCCAGTTTGGGGAGAACGTGTACGGCTGTGAGCTGGGAGAGCGCGGATGGGTTTTCCAGGAAACTCTTCTGGCGCCACGAGTGCTGTATTTTGGGTCGGACCAGATATACTGGGATTGTCTCTGCCTTCGTGCCTGCGAAGCCTGTCCAACTCAGTGGATCGGGCTCTCGTACAAGAACAAGATCGGCCAGATGCCAACGTACATGCTTTCGGAAAACTGCGAGACGAACCGCCTCTCCGACGTGCTTCGATGGGAGTCGGTCGTAGAAGAGTACTCTAGCTGCGATTTGACCTATCCAGAAAAAGACAGGTTGGTCGCTCTGTCCGGGATAGGGAGAGCATTTGGAAATCCCGCCGACTACTTCGCTGGTCTCTGGCGCGACGACATCGCCAAACATCTCCTGTGGAGGCCAGGCCAGCATGTTAAGAGACATGCGGCCTACATTGGCCCGTCGTGGTCATGGGCATCTATGAATGGCTCTGTCACATATGGTGACATTTGGGATGACCATGATTTGGACGAACAAGCAAAGCTCTCCTATGCCGGGGGGTTGATACGGGGCAGACTCTGGACCGCCAAGAGGGGGATCAGAGATTTTCTAGTCGGTGCCAACCTCTACCGCGTCCGCAGCATCTGCACACCTTTTGTGTCTTTTGCTGGAGCACAGATGCAGTTTGCGGGAGAGGACATGATGGGTCGCGTCACAGGTGGCTGCCTCCGCTTGAAGGGATTCCCTTTCCGCCTCAGTGCCACCAAAAGACGTGTCTCATATAGGTTTGAACTCATCTGGGATGAGGAGAACACCAAATTGCCTCCAATAGAATCCCTCTTCTTCTTGCCGCTGAGAACACAGAGCAAGACTACGCTATCTGGTCTGATACTTGAGCCAACAAACAAAGACCCGGGCGAGTACCGAAGGATTGGGTTTTTCAATGCCCGAGATATAAACATGAAGTTACAAATGGAATCACTGAAGATTTTACACAAACTCAGGCACAGACTACTCCCGCTGAAGGATGGGGACTATATAGAAAAGACAGGTACAAAGAAGGACGGTATAGACGAGAGTATTATCTCGATCATATGATTATATTGCTCGCTCTATGCGGAGCCTTTGTTCTAAATCTGAAATTCCAGCTCAACACTCCAAGGGATTGTTGTGAGAAATAAATAAGACACTGGATCATGGACGAATCACCCGAACCATGTATTATAAAGCGATTTGGAGAAAATCTGACCCTTTCACGGAGCATATTTAGGGAAGCTTTATTAGACTCTATAGATGCATTTAGGTATTAAATTATCGAGCAATGCCTCAATCGAGGAGCTAAATATTGCTCTAATCCAGTTTTAGTCTTAAGATCATGAGCTAATAAAGACTAATAAGAAACGTGCATCTCTTCCCATCACTTCGCCGGTGAGTCATCGCCTAGGGAAACACGAAACACGACTTAAATAGCATCTCGTCCTACCCAGAGAAACAAGCGGCCCTGCGAAAGAAAATCAATGAATCTCTTGAATCAAATTGAAACAAGAAAAATCACACACAGCCCGTGATGGCTTCGCACGTTTTCTCCCTGGAGCAAACGGCTCTCAGTGCAATTCGGTCTCTCCCTTCAGACGCCTACCTGATCCATGCCACCAACTGCATCGCGGAATGGGGAGCCGGCATCGCAGCCGAGCTTGCCACAGTCTTTCCAGCAGCGTGTAAAGAGTACAAGAAGTTTTGCAACGCAGCCAAAACCGACACCTCGGAGAGGTGGCCACCCCGCTCCCTGGGGGGACGCTGCCTCATCATCCCACCACAGTCGGAAGATGTGGCAGCAGGCGCGCCAAGCATATACATCGTTTGTCTTTTCACTAGCTATGGCTATGGAAGACCGAATACAACGACAGGAAAGCCAGGAAAGGACAGCATGGGGATGATCTTGCGCCAGACGGAGAAAGCTCTAACAGATTTGAGAGGACAGCTTGGGGCCGAAACCAATATCGATCAGCAGAGTCGCATGGTCATGTACTCGCCGATGTTCAATTCGGGTGCTTTTCGAGTGCCGTGGGAGAAGACAAAGGGGCTCATCGAGAAGGAGTTTGAGGGTTGGAATGGCCGATGGCTGGTTATGGCGCCGCCATCATAATGCTTCACATAATCATTCTTAATAGACCAGATGCAAATGAGTTCCCTTGTACTTTCTTCACTTCCCTGCTTACGCTTCAACCTAGATCTATGATGGACAATAACTGCACACACCTACGCCTCTCTAGAATGCTTTATTCACCCCATCCCAGCCAGGGTTATTGTCGTGTGAGATGAGCAGCTGGCCTGGCCAAGTCGCCGCTGGTGCTTTGACCCGATTCTCGAGCGCCTGTCGGACAACCGCATCGCCAAGAACCTTCTCGATATCCAGGCGCGGGAGTTTCCCAATAACCTCGAGCTCCTTCCCATCCAGGATAGATTCCGGACTGGGCACGCCCCTGAACTCGGTCGCAATGGCACGGCGAAGGGCTCCAGTCGTGCCGCTCATCTCCTCTGCTATTCCCGACGTCGAGTGGAGGGACATGGCCAGCCAGGCTTCGCGTATGGACGCCTCGCTCACATGGGATTCGCGCAGCACCTTGGCTGCCTCGCTGGCGCCGACCACCTCAAAACGGGCAGGATCCGCGTCGTACTTTTCCGCCGTGGCGAGATCGTGGAAGAGGCAGGCCACGAAGAGCGTGTGGAGCTCGACGAAGACGGGCTCGATGAGCACGGCGGCCGGGTCGAGCTGTCGGAGGAGAGACGAGTGTGCCTTGGCGTAGATGTATGTCCGGAAACTGTGGTTTAGTATCGCGGGCGGCAGGGACTGGAGAGCAACGTCCAGCGCTGATTTGGCGGCTGGGTGGTCAGGGACGAGTTGCAGCACCGCAGGGTCTAGCTGGTTGGCAGTGGCAGTGGCAGGACCCTGAGATGCACTTGACTGACACATGGCGATGCCTGGCGTGTGCTCAATGTGGAGGATAGAGGCTGGTTTGGGGAAATATTCTTGCACGGCTGTTTGGGTCAACCCAGCAGATGTTGAAGGTGTAACTTATAAGTTAGATGATTCACTCAAGCTGACAAATCTAACCTGCGTTATTTGTGAGGGCCCAGAGTGTCGTAATTTCGCCAATCAGTCACGCAGCTTGCATCAAAACCCCAGAACTGCTTGAAGTACCTATATTGAATAGCCTATTCACAAAGACACAAGGGCGCATGCCAAAAGAAGGGCGCATGCCAAAATAAGGGCGGAGGTCAACAAATCAGCATCAGTATCTTCAATTGGATGGGTGAGGAGAGACAATGTTCCAACAGGAACAGGATGATAGTTTTGTCCGTACTTTTCAAAAAAAAAAAAAAAAAAAAAAAAAAAAAACGTCTCCAGCCACAGAAAGGTAAAAATCTAGGGATGGGCATCTCATGATGCAAGAGCGAAGTGAACATAACATGAGGCGAAAAATCAAATGGTCATTAATCATATCTATGCTTTCTCCTGTCATCCTATATTCCAGCCTCCCGAAATTTTCCATGTCTTCATTTCATACCCTTCGAGAATCCCTTACCACATGGGAAAAGTATCAAAATCAAAATGTAAAAGGCCGACGTGATCCCGCAGAGGGAGCTCGCTGATGCCGTCATTGTTGACATACCGTTCTATGAGCTTCATGGCTGTGTATTTCTTGGATCTTTCGAAGTGCTCGACCAGAAGCTTATCGCTACTTTGCACAAACATAGTGATATCGTCGCCAATTATATAAGGAACGTGGAAGCCAAGCGCCCCTTCCGGACGTCTAGCCACCTTCTCCTTCAAAATGTCCAGCGCCCGCATCCAACATGAACTCTCTCCTGTCATCTCGACGTCGTGTAGTATTATCTCCTCTAGATTCGACCCTAGACCTCTGACGAAGCCTTCAAGTTCTGCTTGTGTCATCGATACGTGAAAAATCCGCACCGTCTTGATTTGCGGCCACTCAATATTGGCAAAAGCTTGTCCTATTGGGAGTTGCCTACCAAAAGTCGCGAGCCCCTGCCTCTTATATGCATAGCCGTCAAATGAAACTTCCTCAAAGCAGTGGCCAGACAGCAGGGCAGTAAAATATTTGCGGATACCTCTCAATCCGGCTGCCGCGATGGTTTCGTCGCCGGTCTCAATGCGCTTGAGTTCCTTTTTCTCCAAGTTGAAAAACTTAAACGTCTGAGACGCAGCACTCAAACCATGCCAAGCATTGTTTGGCTGATCATCAGAATATATCGAGGGAATCTGGTGTAGCATTGGGGGGACGCTTAGTTGGAAGCCGTTCAAAATTCTGCCGGTGTTGCGGATAGCAATAGGTAGATCAAGGAGTACGTTGAGGCTGACGGGATCAGCCAGATTGCCCCAAGCCGGTGCAGCTAAGAGAAAATCAAACAGGGCTTCGACGCTCCGATACGGGGTGCGCGTGGTACTCGGGTCATTGCCCGGCCTGTATCTTCGACTTTCAAAGAACTCAAGAGAGATTGGGTGTCTTCCCTGGCTTGCGAGGCGAGCAACCGTATTGGCGAATATCCCCGTTTGGAGCAACTCCAGCTGCTCCCTCTGAATCCGACCATACTCTTTGTGGGCGTCCGTGACCAATCGTCTGTAGCGGCTCAGATGATCCATGTTGACAGGATCAACATCTGTCAACACGGGAGGATCAACATCTGTCGGCACAGGAGGATCAACATCTGAATCAAAATCCTCTTCAGCAGCTAGCACCATAAAAGGATCAACATCTGAATCAATATCTAAGCCAGCATCTACCCGCCGGCGGCGCTCACGTTGAAGCCGCCAGTGCCGTCTGCCATTCCACGCATCTGATAGTTCCTTCTTAAGCTTCGTCATGGCCGAACGGATCATCTCTCCTCTACAATTAGCGTCATACATGTTGTTGGTCGCAATCTCAAGCCTTTGGATGGTTTCAACCTCTCCACGCTGATGAGCCTGGCCAAGCAAGAGCGTAGCCTGCCCGACTTCTGTTCGTAAATCGACTGCCAAGCTCTCAAAGTCGGGTTCCTTGAGTTCCAGGAATGGGTACATGTTTGTCACGGAATCTGCGGGGCGGTTCCCGAGACCAATCCGGATCGCGTGGACGCCAGCAGCCATGTGAGGCCTAAAACAGAGCGAATTGGCCAATGCGAGGGACATGTTGTTGACAGAGAGTTTGACCACGGGCAGGAGAAACGGTGACGCCAAGAGATTCAAATGGCGACATGTGAGGCGTAATGCCTGGATGGTGCGGAGATTTTCCTCTGGGAACTCGGCAATGATGCCTTGACGGCCCGTGTCTTCAGAATTTGGCGTGTACTCGAAGCACTTGATGATCATGAGCAGGATTTCCGTGGACAGATTCAGGCACGCATTGATTGGCCGGCTGGAAAGATACGCGGCCCTGGATTCAAGGCCTGCCTGCTGTTGCTTGAGACGCTGAGCCACGTCTCTCCAGCCATCCTGCTGGGTCAAGGAGGGCTCATCTTTTCGCAGAGAGGCGTCGCCCGAGTGTGGATGGGCGCCTTCTTGCCCCTCTGCATCGCGTAGATGCCGGTTGGCGGCCTGTTCAAGGGTCTCAAGACGGCCAAGTTCCTCATAGACCGAGGCCAGATCTGGCAAGGATTCAGGGCAGGGCCACTTTTCGTAGTTCGGAGGGTCGGAAGAATATGGAGACTCCATCTCCACGGCACCCTTGCTTCAACGAAGCGCTTGTTGGTTTGGTTTGAACCTTGATGAGAGATGAGTAAGCAGCCGGGTGCCCTAGCTCATCGCGATCCCTTCAAGTGAAGGGAGGCAGACGAAGACTTGAGGACGGTGAGGAAAGCAACTGCACATCATTTCCCCTCATTTCGCTTCCAATTTGTACAGAGGCCGCTGACAAAGAAGTGGAAGCCTCAGGCAAGACATATTGACAAGGATCAGGCAAGACGCGAAAGCCAATCAGGAAGGCCGTCAGAACACGTCTAAAACGCGGTTCGCGTTTGTCCATTGCGACCAGTCACATTTTTATTGAACACCTCAAGCGGATCACTCAGCAGCACCAGAGGTAACGTAACGTCTTCTTCATAGCGAGGTGCAAGACCAAGCATACAATGAAAACAAGTCAAGGATCAAAAATTCCGCCCCCCGTGGCCCCGAAGGACAATGGAGCAAGGACAACACCGCGCTGTGCAATGCAGGCTATCCATACTGAATCCCCCAATTCATGATCTGGGGAATTCGGAACAAGGTAAGTATGAAGAAGAAAGAGAAAAAGTTGAAAAGAGCGAGGAGTCGGTCTGAATTTATACCTCGATTGGTGCCTGGTGCCATTCTTCATTCCTCAGGCATGTCAGTGGGTTTCCCCCTGAATCACAAGGGATAGAGCAAGGGCGTTTAATTACGTGGCTGGTCTGAGCTGTTCACGATGGTAACCAGTCCCCTGCCTTACCCTGTAACTCTCAATTTTCTTCCATCACGCCAACCAAACCCTTCCGAGGTCTAAAATATTAGATAGATGACAATAGCTTTGGCGTTCATGTTCTTGTGTTTAAGCGTTCGTCTAAAAATCATAATTCTGTAGCGTTTATTTTGTTGTGCCCGCTCGAATGTTACTGCTCGCATTACAGCTTGGCAGAGCGACTACTACTCAACGTAAGGTTATATCGAAGCTGAACTAGTATCGTTCTTCCTCATGCAACGAGAAACTAACGACCCAAGACAAGATACAATTGGCATTGGCGTGAAGGGCTTGATCAGATGCCTGTCACAGCGCGAGCACGGCTCTCACTACATGAGTATCTAAACCTCAAGGGAGCACCAAGGCCAATTTCCTTTGTGATGGAAATTTATCAATGGCAGTTACTGCAGGGTCCCCCAGCTGAGGATGGTCTCCAAAGAGTTGCTACGTAGAAACACGGCTGGCAAATCCATGCCCGCTTACAATCACAACCAAGGAGAAGCCTGAATGCATGTTTTTAAGAATGCAAGACGCTCAAAGCTACATCAACGGTACGCTTTGCCTGCCCTTTTCTTTCTCTTTTACTTCTTGAGGCAGGCCACAATGGCAGCAATGGCCGCCAGCGTCCCATCAGGGTCCTTGACACGCACCGTATCCAAACCAATCTCCTTGGCGGGATAGTCGTTCCCCCCAGGGAAGATAGCATCACCGATAAACATCATCTCCTCGAGCGGTATCCCACTCGCGTCCCGCAGCCTCTTCAACCCATACCCCTTGTCGACGCCCTCCTGCGTGATGTCAATCGACGTCGCGCCCCCCAGGTTAATCGACAGCCCCGGCAGCCGCTTACGCAGATCGACCTGTATGACCCTCCGCTTCGCAAAGTCCGGGTCCCAGACCTCCTTCTCCCTAACGGGCGCCTGCTGCCCCAGCGCGGAGAAGGTGATCTGGCTCCCGCGGTCCTCGATGCGCTCCCCCCACGTCTCCTCGGGCGTGAACCCCGTCGCCAGGAGGGCCTCGTCGAAGGCGGCGAGGATCCGCGCCCTGGCCTCGTCGCTGAAGAGCTCGGCGTACTCGCGGCGCCACTCGCCCGTCCGGTGGGTGTAGAGCTTGGTGCCGGTGGTGGGCATGAGCCAGAGCCGGGAGAGGTCGGCGCGCGGGGGCAGGCGGCTGGCGACCTGCTTCTGGAACTGGGGCCAGTCGCCGCCGGAGATGACTGCGACGTGGGAGACGGCGAGGAGGTCGGCGATGGCTTCGGCCATGTCGTCTTTGAGGGGCTGCTTGCTCTCGGCGAGCGTGCCGTCGAGGTCGAATGCTACGAGGGAGATCATCGTGGGGTGTTTCTGAAGCGAGTGTCTTGGGTCAATGGGTTTCCTCTTCGTTTGGAAGATAAGGTTGGTATGGATTGGTTGTTGGAGGGAATGTGGACGATCACACCGATGGTTGCGTGCGGCTAAGCTTCGGAGAACGTCACGTCCGGTGTCGCTCGCCTTTCACATCTGCGACAACCAACCACTGCATTAGACATGGGTTGACAACGATGGTGTCATTTACTATTCCAAGTTGGCCTTTGTCTACTCGAAGGACACGTTGACGGATATTCCTTGCAGTGTTTCAAGTGGATCAATTGGACGCCTAAACGATGGGGCTGCGGGACCTCACAAAAACCGGCATCTAACATCAATTGATGTGTACTTGTTCGGATCGAACAGCAATCTACTTATTTATTGGATATCTAAACTGCTCTACTTGCTACCGCTCTTGGGCAGGTAGCTAACAGACGACGGACAGCTCCCCTTGGTCCCATCCGGCTCAGCAGCGACAAACTCGCCCGACTGCAGCGACCCCTTGACGTTGTAGTGGTACCACACCTCATTGAGCGCCTTGCCGTCGCAGCTGACGGTGACGGGCGCGCCGTGGCCCTTCTCCAGCGCGGCCTGGACGTCGGCCAGCGCGTACTTCTTGGACGACGAGGGCGTGATGCCCGCGGCGGACAGCCACTCGTGCGTGGGGAGGGCCTTGAACAGCTCGACGGCCTTGCCGAAGTAGGCGACGGCCTCCTCGGTGGGCTGGTAGTCGCTGTAGCAGTCCGGGTCGAGGGTGCTCACGCAGGTGCCGTGCTTGCTCCACTCGTGCTCCCAGAAGGTCTCGTCGTCGCCCTTGTAGTCCTTCCAGTAGGTCTCCATGTAGGTGAGGGTGGCGTCGCCCCCGCCCGCGGTGAGGATGTCGGAGATGTTGGTGTACTTGCGGCTGGAGTCGCAGTTGGCGGGGTAGGTGCCGTCGCAGTTGTCGGGCCACAGGCCGTGGATGGTCCAGGAATCTACGGGATGCAAGTTAGAAGTGACCAAAGGGTTATGGGTTGTTGAGGGATGATTTACCATCAGGCCCCGTGGCAGGGTCGGTGTCCCAGAACTGGGTCAGGAGGAGCTGGCCGGAGGGGATGAAGCAGCAGGTGTCCTCAACGGCCGTGGTGTTGTGGCAGGAGAGTGGGACATCGCTCGAGCAAGTCTTGGGGCCGGCAAAGGCGGCGCCAACAAGTGTCGATGCGAAGAGGATTTGAGTAAAGGCCATGGTGTATGAAGGATGGATGAGTTGATTGTCAAGAGGAAAGACTGCTGATGAGCCCATAGCCACCGTCGAGACACATGTTGCTATTTATCGAGGCCGCAAGCCGGGATCAAACCTGATCAGCATAATCGTGCCGTTTCACCGATGACTGGATCAGCGACAATGAGTCCATCGCCAGTGTGGGAAGCAGGCCAATTAGGCAGGTGTCGAGGTGTAGAGGGTGATGCATGACAGAAATGCGGGTTCTGCCGATCGTGCTAGGTTTCAAAGCGGGATGCGACGCCCAATCAAGGGGGCCATGGGGGACTGAAGCTATGATCAAGGCACCGGAAAAGGCGGCTTCTCGATTCACAAAAGTGCTGCGGCCCTGAATGTCCTTCAGCTGGCTGCCTGTTTCAGAAGGTGAGCTGGCGGAGCCTCAGAAGTGATCTACATACCAGCGGCTGTGAAGCACATGAGCTCAGCGTCTGGCCAGTCAGTGGGTTCTGGCTTGACGCACTGACAAGATGAATGGCACGAGGGAATAAAGAGTGGGTGGAATTGAGACAATGGGCATTTAAATGGAAGGGCTGAATTGATTTACACAAGTGCCTTTCCAACCACCGCCTGATATGGGGGCCTAAATGTGTCAAATAAGGTGAACGTTGAATGATGTTTGTATTTTACTAATGTACCAAACTCCTGCTCCCATTAAACGAATATATGCTCCTGTTTCCAATACCGAAAAAAAACTTGCACCTAACTCCATCCCATAAATAACAAAATAGACAAAGAAATGGTGGTATAGATGAGAACAAGGAGATGGGCTAGACACTCTCAGCGTAGTTGTCCTTGGGGGGCGCGGCCTTCTTCGTGAAGAGCTTGTTGCCGGCCTTCTCAGAGAGGGAGTCGACCTTCTCGCCCAGGAAGGTCTTGATGGCGCCGTAGACGAGCGTGACGAGCCAGAAGATGACGTTGACGAGGTCGACCCAGACGGCCGTCTTCATGGCGGTGGTGCTGGCCCCCTTGTAGGGCTCGTCGCCGTCCCGCTTGAGGAAGATGCCGGCAAAGATGCCGAAGACGACGAGCCAGCAGATGAAGAGGGTGCCGTCCCAGGCGAAGGCGCGGTACGTCTTGAGCACCTTGAGCCTGCTGCCGACGACGGGCAGGGCGCCCAGGGTGGCGACGGCGAGGAAGGTCAGGGCGGTGACGGCGGACAGGCCGGCGACGAGGATGGCGAAGATCCACTCGGCCGAGTAGCCCTCGGCGGCCTTGCGGTCGGCGTCGACGCGGTTGCCGTAGAAGCCGCAGGCGATGAGGGCGAAGAGGAACTGCAGGCCGCGGCAGACGAGGCGGGGGATGACCTCGAAGGTCTTGAGCCACGTCTTGCCCACCGTCTTGCCCACGTCGGCGCCCTCGTTGAAGGCGGCGCGGCCTGCCTGGCGGCCCATCTCGCCCTTGTCGGCTTGGCGGAACTCGGAGGCGGCGCCGGCGATGCCCTTGGCGTTGTTGGTGAGCTCAACCATGGTCTGGCCAGCTTTGAGAGCGGATGAGAACTTTCCCATGATGGAAGATTATGGAGGATATTTAAGGTCGGTTTTTGGTGGCAGCGGTGGCTGGTTGACTGGCCGGTGGCTGGATATTAAGAGCGTTGGGAATGAAGATGTTAGAAAGATGGTGGTTGAGTCCAGCTCAGGAATGCAATGGATGAGAGAAGGAAGCGGAAGGAAATGGCCGTGGCGCAGAAGCAGAGATGTAGTGGGAATGAGGAGAAAAAAGGATTGTCGGCTCATTCTGGCGGTGTCATTGACGAACTCTTATACAGCAGTTGGACAACGCAGACAGACATTGTTGTGAATGAATTGCGAATGAATGAATGAGTGAGTGAATGAATGTGGGTTGATGCTGAGACAATGCCAGAGGCAAGATGCAGCGAGAGCCAATCGCCCAGTGGACCGGCGCCTTGTGAGACAGCTGCAGAAACCGATTTACTGGCTCAGGGCCGCCCGTCAGTGGCTGCAGTGGCCTGCCTAGGCCTTGGCCCGGGGCACGTTACAGGCGTTACAGGGCGGCTACAGGGAGCAGCGGGCGCTAGACGAGACACGCCTTCACGGGCGCTGAGAGCCAACCATCGCTCCGGTGCCAGACCACGACATGGCTCTGATTGCAGCCACATGCGCGGATACGTGGTATTTTTAGGCTCGAAGCATGTTCCTTGTTCTCTGCCGCATGCCCCGGCTTCCATAGATGAAACGACTTGAAGTTTGTGGATGCCCGTCGGCAGTCTGGTTCTGGACCCTGCATCTGGTGCCGCTCGCCTCCAGCCAGCAACGAGACGATGGAGGCCTGATTGCTGGAGACTGTGTCGAATTAGACGCCGACCTACTCCAGAGCTTGCGTCATGCCGTACGGGACCTGATTTTGCATCAGATCCGTATTCTTGTCTGTCCGAGAACGATACGAGGTCCACGTGGACGGATCAGGTGAGAAGCTGTCCGAGTTTGTTCCAGATTGCGGGCGGTGTCTTCGCTTCAGTCTTTGTATCAACAACCAAGACCGGCCCGTCTACACAGAATGTATGGCTCTCTACACCTGCCGACAATAGCCTCAAGAGGTAGATGAACCAATTTACTCGACGCGCTCCGATCAGATCCGTCCCCCACACTGGGCGCCAAAAAAATCTAAAAAAGAATGCCGCCCGCCAAATCGAGGATCAAGCCAAGAGATATTAAGCGCCCGCCGCGCAACACAGGGCCAGTCAATCGGCCAGCCTTTCTGTGTATACGAGAATTGGAGAGACAGGGGAGTCCGCGCCTGGCTCCTTGAGTCCCAATAATATTCTCCGGTTCTTTAGGCCTGGAACCTGCGATTACCATCGCCGGATGATGGGTTGAAATGGACTTGTCGCCCATCTCCGTCCTCTCTTACGCCACATCACCTGAAATTCATTTCCTCCGTCTAAGGTCGTTGTCGTATTAACATCAAGCGTATAGTCTATCGTGTTCTAAGTATATACAGCAGAAAAAAGAGTCATTAGTTGTAGGTATGCGATCAAATCAGCCGCTTCTCCAGTTCCCGGTGAAATGATGCCTTATCAACGCAGCCTCAGGAACAGTCCCGTCGTGCGTGCTGAGCGAATGCGCCTGCCCCATCCCGAACCCGTCAATCGTCAGGATCAAGACGTCGCCAATCAGCCTCGGCTCCTTCAGCTGCGTGAGGTCCTTGGTGTCGCGCAGGCCGGGCTCGACGGTCTGCAGGTACGCGAACACGACGTCGGTCCACGCCGCCGGGCCCGTGGTGTTGTAGACGTCCATGGCGGACGGCTTGACCTGGCTGAGCGGCTGGCCGTGTCGCTCGGCCACCTCGCCGGCCGAGAAGAGCATGCGGTCGAGCATGGAGCGGAAGATGGGGTGGCCCGGCGCGGCGGCGATGGTCCACTGGGCGAACTGCAGCCAGTGGGGGATGTCGAGGAACTGGGTGTCGAACTGGCGATCCCACTCGATGCCGATGACGGCCCTGGCCCTGCCGCGGTACTCGGCGGGCACCCAGTCGTCGATGGGCTTGATGGCCTCGGTGTCGGTGTCGGTGTAGACGCCGCCCTCGATGAGGAGGACGAGGTAGCGGAGGAAGTCGGACTTCATGCCGACGTTGGGGAGGTTGTTGAAGGTCTCGAGGACCTTGGGATTGTCGCGGAAGTGCTGCCTAAGGAATTTGGTGGCGCCTTTCTGGCCGAGTAGAGTGCTGTTGAGCTAGTCGTTAGTATTGACCGGTGTTTGATGTGCAGCGAGGATCACTGGTTTGACAGGCAGGGATTGCTTCATCAAAGAGTGGGCAAACAGGGGTGGGTTGGCTCAATGAAGAAGAATGTTGGTCGGGTATCACGTACTACTCGTAGTCTGGATTCAAGGCAACCCAGGATGCTGTCTGCGACAGCTCCTTGGGGTCGAAGATGCCCTTGGTGTTTGCCGGATCCTTGGGCAGCATGATCTGCCACACCTTGGGCGGGATGCGGTGGACATGCGGGCGCCATGCCTCGGGACGGGATCCCCCAGTCGAGTGCTTGATGGTTGCGATGGCCGACTTGCCGATTTCTTGGACCGCGTGGACCGACGGGCTGTGCGTGCCCCAGAGCAGCAGAAATATCAACAAGAAGGCCGCGATGGCCAAGCTGAGGCTTCTGTAGAAGCGCGAGTGGCTAAGGGCGTACCGGAGCCCGCGGTTGGCCTCCTTTTCGTACTTTGGGAGCATGCTGCCTGGTCCTGGATAAGAAACGAGTGAATAGGGCCAGACAAGACAGCGCAAAGTGTTGAAGAAAAAGGTAAAAACCAACGGGCGCAAAGGAGGGGGGGGACAGAATCAAGATAAGGAAACAGATCAACGTCGCCGCCGCAAAAGGAGGCGTGAGAGTGGTTTTGCGAGGGCTTCCCTCTACCGGAATGCCCGTTGCGAGATAGCCCCGATGGATCGAAATGATGTGTTCCCACTATGGGCACAATACAACGGTCTACTGTCACCGAGTTTGTTCATTCTGCTTCTTGGCACACGCCTAGCGTACCGACTGGCCACCCAATCCTCCCGCCCTAGTTAATCCAGATGATGCTATTCGCCCAATCTCACGGGCACGGCGAGACCCAGCACGGGTTGCTAATATTGGCCTCATGCCGTGTGACAGATAAATATGCATGGCGGTCCAAAATACGATACCACCTTTATTAACACCAGACTGTACCTCCCCGGCTGTGTGAAGAACTCGATGTCACCGTGATCAGCATAGAACACAGAACACACCGAATCTGGCCGGACCGCCGCTTGTCTGACAGCCCCATAAGGCTCACTTTGATGTTATCCGCTCTAAACCTAACAAGGCTCAAGTGTAGAATCATTGCGTCAATGTCCTGCCGGTGTGGGCCGTCAAGAGGCGCCGAGTGGCTGTTCCGATATGACCATTGATTAATCACGGTAAGCTTGGCCGGGTTTTCAACCAATCTAGCCCCCGTATAGCGTAGTAGATTCTCTGGAAGCTCTTGGAAGTCCACTCGAGCCGGAGCAAAACATGTGCAATTGGGTGGGCGGCCAATCTTAACTAATAGATAACTGTTATTGTCCCCTGCCTCTGAGCTCTCGATATTCTCCTCCTGCCTTTTCTTTCGTTCTAGGCCTTGGGATCGCCACCGTGAAATTAGGTCTAGTGCATTGCGAGCGTTATCAGCATCATGGCGATTCCAAAAGGACAGAGATAACCCAGGCTGGTTGCCAAGTTGCAATCGGCGGCCTCTCTAATGCACTTTTGGGAAAAACACATGGGTCCCGGATTGCGACGGCAAATTGCAGATCTCTTGGCTACACCATGCTCACACTCGCCAATCCCCTGTCAGCAATAATTTGGAAGGGAGGGCAGGTTTCCCATAATATTGCCTTCGTGTCACTTTCCCAATGACCTACGTATACGACCCTGGCCTTGGCATTTGGTACCAGCCCACGTTTTCTTGCGATTCCGGGTTTCGTGTCGGGAGCAAGCCTGCGAGAATCGAGAGCCGCACCGCTTCCCGTGTGGGAACTGCTGACCTCGTGGCCAGGGTTCCAGCTACGGCACGGGAAGGTGGGGGGGAGAGCACCCGTTCGGTTCGTTACATTATGACGAAGGGTGTGATACGAGATTGTGACATTGGTTGTTAGTTGCTTGGCGCTCTCGGAGCTGGCTATCCTGGCCAATGCTATGATCTCTCTGCAACCGACTTCGTATCGCCGACTGAGGCTGGCGACTTGATAAGGTGCAGTGATTAATAGTAATTAAATTGAAAAGGTGAGAGCCAGCTGGCACAATGCCAAGTCCGTGTTCTTTCAGCTGAAGCGACAGGAAATTCCAAAGATCAGTTCATGCGACACCCTCTCTTTGGCGGTACCTAATTTGCCGCACGATGGATAGCCCAGAATATTGAGGCGATTCAGCATGTTCCGTACTGTTTGGGCGAGGATCAACACCAGAGGAGGACCATTCCTAGTTCCCTCGCGGTAATTAGACGTTGGTCTGTGCAACTGTTCATCTTCTAAGCAGCCCTACGTGGGCAAATATAGGTATCAGACATCGACTTCAGTATGAGCGACCCTTGTTTATACGCCGTGCCGGGCGTTGGGCTTATACTTGGCTTGGGCGGATCGGGCGATGAGAAGCGAAAGCAACTGATTGATTTGACGATGATAAATTTCCTTACAAATCATTGGATAAATGGTAAATGAACGTGGCATCAACCCAGCGACTGAAATGGGTAATCTATCTACTCATGTTCCTCTATTATGTATGGGGAGGGGCTAATATTAGCAATGAATTACCCAATCATTGCATGTTGGCCGAAACACGATATTTGGATGGAATACCTTCATTAAGGGTTCTTATTATATCACAATAAGTCACACTTGCGATTGGACCTCAGCCTTACTAATTTGAAGGGTAAGGCTGTGAGGTGAGACATGGCCTCGTACGAGAAATCCCCGCTTCGGCTGCCTAGAATTGACCCACCACTCGCAACACGGCTGAAGCCACCGCTTGGCCTCTCTTCCGCTTAAACGAGCCATCTTCTATATTGCGGCTGTATTTGCGGCACTGCTTTACGATGCGTCGGTTGCCATACGATGTCCTGCGGCTGATCGCGGATCATTTGCACCCTTCTGACGTGGCCTCATGGCTTCTGACGTGTCGACGTTTGGAGCGTAATATTACCCCTGTTCTCTACGACATGCCAAAGCCATACGCAGCAAGCCTCTGTACCACATATAGAGAGGATGTACAGGGTGAAGATGAGAGAGAGGAAATTAAGACCGGTGAGGATGACGCAGGTATTCACTCTAGAGCTTTGATAGTGATTTGGGCGGCCAAGCATGGGCACGCCAATACCATCAGAAAAGTTGCGGCGGTAGAGGAGATATCGCCACTTCTTCACAAGCGCGTGCCTAGACAGGGGCTACAGGCAAGACTAGGGACGCTGGGTATGACACCAATGCACCAAGCTGCTCTGTACGGGAATGTCGAAGTCATAGAGCTGCTGGTTGGGCTTGGTGCCTCGCCGGATGTCGCCGTCGGAGGTTTCCTACGACCACTTCATCTTGCTCGAAACGAGGCAGTCATCAAGGCCCTTGTAAAACATGGCGCTTCTATTCCTGATGCTGAAGCTTCACCGATATCTCCTCTTGTCTACTCAATATTAGTTGGCTCTGAGCCATCTGCTACTCGCTGCTTTTTGGAGCTTAGCTGCGATCCCAACGCCCTCTCACCCCAAGGCTTTTCTGCAGGACATCTCGCTATACAGAAAGGGCAACTTGAAACTTTAAAGCTCCTCTTAGATGCAGGCTTAGATGTCTCGGATTCCGCACCTCGGATTGGAACTCTAATCAGCCATGCTATCGTCACACATCAAAGTTCTGATCCAAGCTTGGCATTGCAGATGGTCACCTTACTGCTGGATCATGGCGCCCCCGCCCATGGAGGCAAGATGGTCCAATGGGGCAGTTATTTCTGCATACCCTGTCTATTGAGCAATCTTCTGTTCGCAACTCGTGAGGATAAGCCCGACGCTATGATCCGCCTGTTGTTGAGTCGAGGTGCTCGAACGGCAACGGGTGTCAGATGGCCTAAAGAATTCGCACGTTTATCTGGATGGAGCGGTTGGAGTGATGCGGTCGCGGTCAGCTGGGTCATACTTATAAATCCAATTACTCAGCTCGCATCTCGCGTGGACTGGTCTACAGCTTCCAGCATCGCCGAGAGCTTTGCGACATTATCACTTCTTGTTGATCAAGATGTGACGAAGGATGGACCCCGGCGGCTGTGGCGTGCGTTGCTGGCAGAGTTCACGAATGTCTGGAGAGATGAGACGTGGGATGAACTGACCCTGTTCATGCTCAACCAAGGCTTGGACATATTATTTCAGAACCACGGCGTGGCTGATGAAGAAAGGCTGGACATGATACTCGCAGCAGCCGAAATATTGGAGGGGTTCGACTCGAAGCCTATACTCAAGACTGTGAAAAGCCTGTTGGAGTCGGGCGTAGACCCAAATGCTCGATGGATGCACGCTTTGCGCACGAGGCTCATGGATGTCTGCATGACCCAAAGAAACGTGAAGATGGCCAAGGTGATTCGGCTACTCATTCAGCACGGAGCAGACGTGAATTACTACGACTCTCGCCGCGGATGGATGCCAAAGAACGCTTTGGAATGCCTCATATGGGATGGGGAGAGCAATCTGTGTCAAGAAACAGTCGATCGTCTTGAAGCTCTCTTGTCCAGCGGCAATCTAGACGTCAACCCTCCTGGGAATGGCCGCTATGGCCCACCTCTTCTTTCCATGGCTCGGATGAAGATCGGGTCCTCCTTGTGCCGCGACTTTAGAAGAAAGATCATCTCGCTTCTGCTGAGGCATGGTGCGGATGTCAACGTTGTCTCTGGTTCTTGGATGGCGTACCAAAGGATATTAAAAAATTTGATGAGCTCGATGGTGACCTTGACATCAAGCTCCGCCATACCTATGGGCCAATCCTCACCTCTTCAGCCCTTCCTGCCGATTTACGAAGTAGTACGGAAATGCAGACCTGGGTGAAGCAACTGACAGGAGAAATTGACCCCATCACTCCGTACAGATGGGATCTGAGGCGGGTCAGAAGCATCTTCCCTGACTATGTCTGTGATGGCGGTAATGTCCTACATTTTGCAAGTGTCTGCGCCGACCCAGAGACCTTGAAGCTGCTTCTCAAAAATGGCGATCGAAAGCTCATCAATGCTAAAAGTACTCCCGGATTCACACCTCTCATCACCCTGGTCTACGCGGCGGCCAATTATCGAATGTCAGTTGAGGATTACATAGCCAAAAAGAAGCTGCTTCTCAGATACGGAGCCGATACCTCTCTTCTATCAACCAAGGGCCAGACAGCCTGGGATCTATGCATCGAGTCCCAGGAGAAGAAACCGTGGCTCAAGGGATCTGTGGTCCATGATTTACACCCAGATGTGCGGCCAAAATGGTATGAGAAGCAAGTTAAAAAAATGTTGTATTGAAAGAAGCCACAAGGAGTCGTTGTGGGGGAAAGGAACATCGAAATATGTCTACAGACGAAGCTAAATTATAAACTCTCAAGCCCAATGTAAAAAAAAACCGGGCTTGTATTTAATTCTCCAAATTTCCCTACTTTGAGCATTCCGTGGCTTTCTTCTAGGAATTGATGTCCTGACACGTGAAACCGTGAGCATCCTTCAGATTGGAGCACAGGAAACGGTCCAGGACGGCCTTGTCGTCCTTGAGCGTGACGCCAAAGTCCTCAATGGTCACGTTCTTGCAACCACCAGCCAAGCTACAGCGGAGATAGGCTGCCTTCTCAGCACCGTCGTTCCTCATCGTTCCCTTGACATTCTTGAAGTAAATGTCCGAGAAGGTGAACTTGGAAGTGTCACAGTCCTTGCCCTGGTTGCCCTGGTATTGCTCACATTGCTGGAACCAGAATGGGGTACCCCGACCGGTATCGATCGTGACGTCCTCGACTACAATGTTCTTGCCATGGCCAAGGCCGCCGCCGCCGCCATTGGGGGGGTAGCCGTCTTGAACACCAGGCCAGGTCTTCAGATAGATGACGTACTTGGTTCCGAGCATGGTGATGTTGCGAGCGTAAAAGTTCTCAATGTGCTCATACTGGCCCTTGTATTGGCCTAGAGAGCCAATAGCAAGACCTTGACCCCCGCGGAAAATGCTGTCGAGAACCCGGATGTTGCTGGAGTTTCCTTTGAGGGCAATGTTGTCATCGCCTGAGGTGACGTCCCACCGGCTGAGCGTGATGTTATCAGACCAAATCGTGTCAATGCCATCGGTGTTGAGGGTGCTGTGCTTGCTGTTGGAGGTGTTGTTGACGAAGATATTGTCAAACACTAGATTCTTCGAGTGCGTGGTTGTCATGGTCCACATCTGGCTCTGGACGAAGCGCATCCCGCGGACAATGGAGTTGGTGAACTTGTTGAAGTTGATCATCATAGGACGATGCGGCAGGTTTCCCCGGCCCGCCGCCCAATCATACCAGACCTGGCCGTTGCCATCAAGTGTTCCGTGGCCGTATCCGTCCCATACGACCTTGTCTCCGCCAAAGTACCATACCGTGCTCTGGTTCTGGAACCCGATTGGCATGGATACACTCAGCCAGTAGTCAATATCCGTAGACCACCGTAGCCGACCCTTCTGATGGATGTGAACATCGTCCAACCTCATCGTGGTGATGTTGGACTTCATGTGATAAACCTTGTCGGGGAAGACCACCATGCCCTTCTTTCGACACTTCTTGTTCAGGGCATCGGAGATCTTGAGGGCGTCATCCTCTTTGCCGTAACCGGTTCTGAGAAAGCAGAGGCTACGTCCCTGAGACTTGGCTAAAACCTCCCAGTATGTCTGGTTATCAAAATCGGATTGTTTTACTGCCCTGGGCTCGAGTACTGGCGCAAGAGCCTGGTCCTCGAGCGCTAGGGCGAGCGGCAGAAGGTTGAGGAGGAGTGAGAGCTTCATGTTTGCTCTTTTGGTACCGGAATCGTTGAATAATGAATGAATGAACCTGACACCAGAACTGGGGAGGAGTGAGTGGGTCGTGATGATCGGCCGTCAGCCCTGGAGACTTGATGGGGATGAGACTTCTTTTATGGCCTCTCGGGGTATTTTACAGCCAAGTCATAATTGAGTACCACATCTCCCGGCCACTACCGCGGTGGGCGATGAACTCAAGTTTGGGATTTTGGTGTAAGAATGACCGATTGAAGTGATGGCCGAATCCTTCAGCAATCTCCGTAAGCCGTTACATTTATGCGAGGAGAAATGCAAGACCGAGAGCCGGCACAGTCCAACATCATGGGTGCATGTCTCTCGTTCTATTGACGGCAAGTGTCCGGCCATCGAACAGACTGCCGTCTGGCCATTTCATAGCCCCATGACCCTGCCCAGAAAGGCCCGTTGCGAGCTGATCCAGCTGCTACTTTCTCAATTTGGATATCGCCGGGTTGGAGTCGTGCCCTCGGATGGTCAACATCGGAACTTAGGTTTGGGAACATTGCCCAGCTGTTTCTATTATTAGACCTCTCTCCAGGCACACAGACAAGGGACAAGAACAATTGGTCCTCGCAAAATAGTGTGGAGGAGCTAATTAGACGCGTTGTTTGAGATAAATCAATCAGCCTTTGATCCCCTCCTTGATGTATGTTTACCTCGCGTGGCTTCTAGCACAATATGGCAGTTATTCTAATTATATGTGATGAGCTGTTCCTACCATGCATCGGACGGTGATCCTATGATGAATGGCAGCGTCCTCGGATATAGTATGTTGCAATTATGGCTGCCTTACCATCTATTGCCTGTCCGGGTAACGTTCCAGCTTCGTTTCTTCCCTTGGCTTATGCGATACATTAGATTGACACTTTCATTCTTGCCCAATCACTTGCTCGACCCTTGTAAATCCAGTCGTAAGCATAAATTTGGAGCTGAGAGTAGTGAGTGCCCCGGGTCCTTGAATCCCACCCGGCAAGACCTTGATCTCCCACCTGGTGCCGAGTCAATAAATAGAACATCAAGATGCCGAATTGGTGACTCTCACCCGTTTTAGTACTTTGCCACTCATCTCATAATTAGCTGACGGCAGATGATACCCTCCGGCCATTTCACTTTTCGGCTCAAGTATTTACGGAAGGTCAGAAATCAAGCTATCAACGTGTGACATTGAAATTGAAACAGTCAATCATTGCCCTGCTTACTCTCTGGTATTATCAAATAACTGAGAATCAATAACAAACATTCAGAAGTCGATAACCTCCAAGTGGTAAATTTCTACCGTGTTATGTGGCTGCATTATTCTATTTAATGCTGAAAGTGCTCCCGTTCAACCTCGTTTCTTCTGCCCTACAGTTGCTCATTTATCGATAGAAGTCAAGATTTGTGAGATGTGAAGAAGTGGGAAAGAAAGGAGTTAGACCCAAATATACATTTGTACGCCTTCCATTGCGGCGGCAGAATAGCGGATTCGGTGTAGGAAGAAGACAATAGTCCTCTCTGAGGCTTATGATCGGACAAAAGAACTCAGATCAGTTTATGTGTGCAAGGATTCGTAATGACAGTATTGAATTATCGTTAGACTAATCCTGCGTAACAGACTACGACGGCATATCCCTTTGACTACATTTTGCATACTAAATAGCGGTAACGACAGACTTCTGACTTGCAACTAATAAAGAAGGCATGGACAAATAGGTATCAGTTTTGATTGTCCAGACAAATGGAAATTTCAACAAATAAACCTGAAAGAGATATTTGGCACAATCGACGACTGGTCATTTATTGACTGAATCGATATTCGCCCACGATGTAAAGGTTTCCCCCCTCGACATCTCAGTTGTGATGACACGGAATTCGACATCACGGAGCGCAAATGGTTTCGTGAACTTGGCAGTCAAGGTCGCCACATTCTTATCAAAGTAGTTTTCACCCAAAACCAATGCCACGGACTTGAGGTTGCGAAGTCGGAGTGTGCAGTTCTCCTCGAGCCTTGTGAGAGCTTGGTCGTAGACGGTCTCAGCTTCCCAGGAATCATGGCGGCTGTGATCGAGAAGGCGAAGAGATATGAGCGTCGGGGGAAGAGTGTCGAGTCTTTCTAGCTCCTTGTTTATATCCTTGGTCCTAAAAAGCTAGAAAAAAGTTGTGGTTAGATGTTTTAGAACTCTCATGTCTCCTAGATGGGGCAATATTGGTTCTGCGCCTTCTGGATTGGGTCTCTCAAGTGAATAACTCGTGGGAGACAGCCGTTCCAAACTTCCCGAAAGGCTGAGGAGACCCTCGGATAAGCCGTCGATTGCGCCCTTCTCTAAGGGAGTATAGTCGGATTCGTAATCGAGTTCAAGGGATGTGAGGTTCGGAAATATCTTTTTGACGAGGACGAGTTCCTCTGGATGGGACCAAACATCGATGAGAAACAGCTCCCTCACAGACGCTGTAGAGAAACTAGGTATTTCCCATTCTGTAGCAGCCTCCTGAAATTCGGTCATACAATGACGGAATTTTATCTCGACTCGATGGATCGGTGAGTTGAGCAGTAGCGCAACCAGGCTTTTCGTAATGAAATGTGATGGACTTCCCGGCCACGGCTCTAGTGTGATGGTCCGCAGCTGTTGGAGAGCCGTTCCGGGAACCTCAGGAGGAGTGAAGAGCGCCATGAACATTTCATACCCGGGATAGCAAGGCATCATGCCAATTCGATGGTTCGGGTAAAACACGAAGATGGACTTGATATTGGGGGCCGTGGCAAAGATCGCCCCCAGTACCTGCCAGTACGCCGCTTTGGAGCTCCTGAGCCCCATCCTCTTGTAGTTCTTCTCATCTTCTTGATTGTCCCACGCGATCGATGCCCAGCATTCGGGGTCGAGAGCAGGATATACTTCGGTAACAAATACGTCCCAGCCGTCGAACTCGACTTCGTCGATCCCCAGAATCACGGGCCAGGCAAAAGAAGTGAGCATCGAACGAAGATTGGTGTTGTTGCTGATGGTGCGGAAGAAGCGTAGCAGCTCCAAGTTGCTCGCCAGAACGACTGTTCGATAGAGGTACCCGATGGCAAGCGAGTGTATCCATTTCGAAGTAAGGCAGAGACTAGCAAATGACGACCTCGAAGTGAAGAATGTCTTTTCAACCTCGGGAAAGTGACAGTTGGATTCCACAGTGGTGAGGGACCCAGATGGCCTGAGGTGTTCCAGGACATCCACAACTAGCTCTCGGGGAAGCCGTTGTATCGGACTGGACACCTGGCGGTCAGAGGACTCATGTCCAGCGGATGGCTCGGGCTCTGACATTTTCGAGGCTGGGGGAGAACGGTTGAGAAAGCGGGGAAGAGTTTGTTGAGACCTGCGAAAATGAAACGGGAAACTTATAGTTTGTTGTGATTACTCAGCGCTCGTAAGATGCCACCATGTGCCATCATGCGTTGTCATACTGGGTTACATACATGAGATTGCGACTGCAGCTTGTAAGAGGGTGTCAAGTGCCAAGCTTGAAGGACACTGGTTGTCTGACTGGTTGTCTGAGAGACCAAGGCGAAGGAGGCCAAGAAGGGGTAAATCTAGAGTTATAAGCCAAAAGCAAAGATTAAGTACAGGAGTCCTATTTATCAGAGGACCTGTGTATAAGAGTAATGCTCGAGGCCCAACTGTTGAAGGAAGAACGTAGAGATGAATACAGATGCACAGTTGAACTCTAATCTATAACCCACGTAGCTCCAGCGAGTCCACTGTAACATCCCTCGCTGAACCCCTTACTCTCCTGTCTACACTCTCGGCCTCGTGCATTTTAATTTGTAGACTCAAGCAATGTTCAAACTGCACGCTCTTTGTACCATCATTCCTTAAATGGTTTGTGTATACCTCTATGATACTCTATGGTGCTGATGGAAGCTTGCCACTACATAATGTACTAATCACGAAAATGTATCTCCATAAACCATGACTAACCCCAGGATCATTGACCTTGCTTCTTGTTTAGTTCAGTCAGAAGCTCGCTCTTAGGATGCTCATCATCCCATCTTGTCCTTGGTAACTCGAATGTAGAACTGATGCGGCCGTAGGAGATGCCACCAAGTTGACCAATGGGGCGAAGCTTCTCAAGGCTGATATGGTCAGCTTCGTCATTGATTGCATCCTCTCGTACCCAGAACCTCGTCGCTTTTATCAGGACCAAACTCGCAATGCTCATCCCGCTCTTTTGGTGGTCGTTGAACTCTTTGATATCGACCACTTTTCCCTCAATGGAGAAGACTGATTCCCGAACTCGGGATGGCTCAACGGTGGTAGTTGGGGCTTCATGAAGACCAGAAAGCTCCCACTCTGAGACACCGTATGGCGCATCAATGGATGAAGCATTAACTGCCTCTATCATGTTCTCCGAGACCGTGTTGATAACGCACTCCCCAGTCTCCTTGAGGTTGCGATATGTATCTTTCGGCCCACTAGGGCGAGACGAGAAACCTACGACAAACATGGGAGGGTCGTGGTCAATGACCTGGAAGTAGCTGAAAGGGGCCAAGTTTTTCGTCTTCTTGTCGCCTGATACGGTGCTAAGAAAGCCAATGGGCCGGGGTGCGATGCCCGACACCAGGAGGCGGTAGTTGCTGACCATGGGCCGACCATCCGCGTAGGGGTCGATTTCCTTGTGACTGACGTCTTCCTCAGAGGCAGATTGGCGGTTGACCCCTTGGCCATAGCTCCATTGAGGATCAGGATGCTTGGTGGTTGTGATGGGCTCGTCGTGGGAGAATGCGGGCCGACTGGCTTGTATCTTTTCAAAGTCGCCAACTTGTTGGATAATCTTGTAGTTTTGTTCTGCCTTTTTAGTGGCCTCAGCGCTGGCCGAAGTGGAATATCGCATCATGGATGCGAAAAGAGGACGCCGGAAAGTCGACCGGGCAATATTGGTGCTATTTTTATGGATTAGTTGTTGAGCAGAGTAGACCTCAAAGCAGGGGAGCGTGTGTTTACTGGCGAGTTAACCTCTCAAAGACCCTGTTTCGGGATATCATGCTGAGCAGATGTCGAGAGATGATTTAAAGGAGACCAGAGATTAAGATGAGTGGTCAACAAACTGGAGCACCTGTTGTAAGTAGGTCGAGGATATTTAACTCAAAGGTTTGCCCTGACTCAAGGACAAAATCACTTATCGTGAGCTGTGTGCCTCACTCATGGCGCCGGAACGGTTGTCCGAAGACTGGAGCTTGCAATTAATCAGCATCGAGAAAAGCGGCATTTGATCCCGACCAACAATTTCAGATCGAAACCCCACCCGGAATCCACATCAACTAATAGATGATCTTCACCATCCATCCTTGATATCTATGTATAAATACATTCTGATGGGAGATATCAATTGGCATCTGGGCGGGTGGAGTGATTTCGGGGAAGAAGATGGCTGGGTGCGTGGGGAAATTGTCCTTGGCTGCAGAATAAGATGTCCATTTTCCTTCCGCACTGTGCATAATACGAGGACTCATGCAGTAACAGAAACCTTACTGGCGTAATGGATGGTTGGGGTATATCACGAGTCCCCGGCGAGGTTGTTCTTTCTAACAATCGGCTATGGTAAAGAAATCAGGACTGGGGAATGCTGCATTTCTCATTCTGCGTTAACTGAGCGGCTGAAATTATCATAAGATACCAGGTAAGAATACTCGGGGCTCAACACACTGTAAATGCCGAAAACTGTCAATGCTTTGGTGATGATCACATGCCATCTGCAGGGGCTTATCCCGGCTGTCTGAAGTACATATTGACATTACCCCACCCTCCCCGTTGATTATGGGCAATTGTTATTATCCTCTCACTCAATCAATGACCATGTCTTCTCAAAGTGTCCCGGCAGTCCGATTTTCGGACGCTGCACGCATCCAGAAGCTCGACTCACACACGTACAAGGCGAATCTTGAAAAGGCATTCTGCATCGTCGCTGGTAAGTGGAAATTGGCTGCTTACATGTTTTCCCCTGTGGCATCGTATGATCCTGCTGCTAATTCACACCCAAGTGCCCAATGGCGGCTATGCGGGCTCCTGCATGCTTGCAGCTGCGGCGGACCGCCTCGCTGAGCGTGGGCAGCCTGACATGATAACGGCGCATTTTGAGTACCCTGAGCGGACATTCCCAGGCCCTGCAATAATCAAGATCGAGGACATCAAGCTCGGGGGCAACATTTCCAGGCTTCATCTCACGCTCTGGCAGGGCAAGATCCTCTCAGAGGCTCCCTGGATTGATCCTGCGTCCTCCAGCCGCAAGATCCTCGCCTATTCAATCCACGCTGACCTCAATAACTTTGATGGCTTTTCTCTGCCTACGGGCTACGAGGTCACCGAGGGTGCTGCGTTGCCTCCCCGGCCCGATTTCGATCGCCTCAAAACGAAGGGGGGCGATGATGTGTGGGAGGAACAAGCTCTGCCTAAGGGCTCCGAGGAGTGGCACTCTTTGCGCAACTGGCAGTTCTTTGTACCGCGACAAGGCCCTCTTACTCCCGGGGTCATGGATGTCTGGATTCGCCTGGCGAGCGGTGAGCGTATCGTGCAGGGTGCGCTGCCGTACGTGTTCGACTCGTTCCCCTACAACACCTACACCTTCCTGGTGTCGCCTGAGTTTCGAAAGCTCGTGGAGCCGCCTAAGAAAAAGGCTGACGACAATGCTGAATCCAAGGAAACACGCGCGGAGGCCGAGAATACGCGAGCCAGTCTATGGATGCCGACGCTTGTGATGAATATCGAAGCCAAGACTCGGCTTCCCGAGGAAGGGGTCGAGTGGCTGGCGATGCGAGTGTCGTCAAAGCAAATCAAGGATGGCAAATTTGATCTTGAGATCATTTTGAGGGATGAGGACGGAGAGTTGATTTCTCTGGGTAACCAGATTGCCATGATTGTGAGCATGGAAAAGAATACGAAAAAGAGAGAAACCAAAGCTGTGTTGTAGCTCTGATCTTAGACTCACCTTCTTCCAGGTGCTGAAGACCGGCCTAGGTAGTGAAAGTGCCGAACAGCCTCCTGCTGGCCAGGTTGATACCGAGAGCTATAGGAGGGAGGAAGCACTGCTTAGTCCAATTGCCATTATTGTTTAGATTGATTGGGCTCTTTACGTCTTATCCTGTACTGTCTGTGTCTAACCTTCCATAGAGGATTTAGGGAGGGCTGAATGATATTCCATGCTGCAAATGTGCAGTATTTAGGAGTTTTGGAAAGGCCACAGCACACACTTTGACTACACGGTCCACTGAAGCAACCCACCGCCTATTTTGAATATCTAAGACCTGGTTAATGTTGGGACTGTAAAGAATAGCATCACGAACAATGAATTCGGGGAGATTCTAGTAATGCGCGGACTGTATAGTTACAATATCTTGACCCTCCTACACAATCCGGTATGGTGTAGTGGCTAACATCGCTCGCTCTCACCGAGCAGCCCTGGGTTCGATTCCCAGTACCGGAGTTTCACTTTTGTCATTTTGATATCCTCTCCAAGATATTCATTTCTTTTTGCGCCCTTGATCCGTTGAAGGACGGGATTAATTTTTTAAATTCGAGTTCTCAACCTTCCGGTGATAACATTAACCTTGGTGGAAACTTAATTGTCGCAGCTTTTGACCTGACGCGAGTTCCGATAGAGAGCAGTAATCAACCCTGGCACTTGTTACGTGGCACGACGATGAAGCATTGCTACCTAAGCTCTATACTGACCTATGCGTTGATGTTTAATTGCTGTAGCCTAGCACAGGCAGACGGCTAATCCGCTCAGAGAACATTTATTATTGATAAGGGGGAACTGGTTTTCCAATCAATGCTACCTGCCTGTTTGTCACACAGTGGCGGTTTCAATTCGAAACCCTCCGACCACTACCAGTTCCCTCTCTGCCCGGGCATTTTTGATCGCCAACTCTTGCTGCTGGCCGTAGTGATTGTTCACCGGCACAGCATAATCCCTTTCGCTCTCATGACTCCCCTTGACTTTCATTCTGAGTGGCGGCTCACTCACCGTGATTTGATGATCGTCCTCGGTCCTGATGTCAGCCTTTAGTGTGCCACCACGACGTTAGTGGAAGGTGGCAGTGGCACCGCCCAAATGCTGACAGGCCGTGCGTCGATGAAGCGTCCAGGGATTAATCGCCATGGGGTGACTCTTCAGTACGAAGCCTTGGAAATTAGGCATTAACTGCCTGCGTCAGAGTCGTGACTGTGGCGTGGCGACTTGCCACATCTTACCTCCAGCTTCATCTCTTGACCAACCGCCCAAGAAAACAATCCAGAACGAACGAACGAACTACGCAAAGAAAGAAAAAAAATACTAAAATTGCCAAAATGCTCTTCGGCAAGACTTTCCTCCTTGGCGCCCTTCTTGGCCTCTCCCAGGCCAATCCCACGCCCGACGACTCTAATCTCGAAGCCCGACAGCCCATAATCCCAACCTGCCGCATGGCCTGCCTCGACGGCAGCATCTGCTACAGAGGGAAATGCACACCCAAGGCCAATGTGCCCGGCTACCAAGATTCAGTGAATGAGCTCAAGGTCCGCGTTCCCACATGCCGCAAGGCCTGTCCGGCCGGCCAAATATGCTACAGCGGAGGCTGCACGCTGCTGGCGAACGTTCCCGGCTACGCAGCGGAGCAACAAAACGAGATTAAATAGGGCGAAGACCTGGGTACTCCGTCATGTGGTTATACGAATCATTTTCAGAATTGGATTGGGATGGGAATTACGAGCTTACGAGGCCGGCGTGTATAGTTGGAATTGAACAAACATTAAACCGATGAATATAAAGATTTGTTTTACTTGAACATGCTGGGGTAGTAACCTACTACTTTGATCATGTATCTTCCGGTGCTGCTTTTTACTTATTCAATAAGCTTTTAAAACTGATACATAAGTAATCGCTAGGCTCAGGTGCATGTAATGAGATTGATTGAGCTTCGACCAGAAGAAGATAATTACCCTCAACTCCCGGCTTCCCTCTTCTATGATCGGACCATCTTCTACTAGACTACAAAAGTACAATAGCCCAACTACTTCTTGTGCTCATTGAAGAATGCCATCATTCTTGGAGAAATAGGAACCTTGGAGCTCCCTCCGGGATAACCGTGGTCCAGTCCCTCATACTTGATATGACGTTGCAAGCCCTTGATTCCACCACATGTCCAACTCTGCTCTGTAATTCCGTCTGCAAGCTTTGTTGTAACAGGGTTCACACACTTGTTTCTCCCTACCCAGCGAGATAGCCACTCTGGAATGGCAGGAAGCTTGCCTCCCTTGCCGTTCCCTCCAGTGTATGGGACCGTTCCGTCCGCTGTGCCATGCGATTCCAGGATCGGCAGAGGGGATTTATACGGCTTGCAGTTGGCATCACCAGTCAAATCAGTGTAAAGCGCCGAGGCGGCCCCAGCGAAGGCGGCAAAGTGCTTTCCATGCGCGTTCGAGCAAGCCAGGGTGTTGACGAAGCCCCCGCCGTTGGAGTGGCCCGCAGCGTAGATCCGTGCCTCGTCGAGGCAGAACTTGCTCTTCATGCGGTTCACAAGGTCGGTGGTGAACTGGAGGTCGCTCACGCCGGGGATGGCGTACGATGGACCCTCCCAGCTTTTCTATGTCATGAAGTCAGATGAGCAAATGTTTTCTTGCCGTCATGGGTTTGACGTTGTGATATCTTCGAAAGGGAAAGTTTACTCACGTTGACGCCAGCTGGATAGGCCGCGATGATATTTGGGTATGTTTTCTCGTTGGAGAACCCGGTGGTTGTTTCAAAACCTTGGGGACTTCCGGTGCGGCCGTGGAAGGCCATCACCACCGGATAGGCCTTCTGCGGATCGTAGTTGGAAGGTAGATGGAACCGGTACATGCGATCACGGCCGCCGCTCTTGAAAGTAACCTCGCGAGACTCGCCGGCAAAGTCGTATGATAGTCCACAGCCGGATGTCTTTCGAATTTCGGGATGGGCGCCGACTCCAGCGGAGAGGAGCGCAGAGGCGCAGAGCAATAGCGCGGAGGCAGTCTTGAGAAACATGGTGAGAGCTGAAGATGGTTCAGTTGTTGATGGCTTGGTTGTTAGGAAGGATCGTCTTCGGTTATGGGCTATCAAACTATCTTAAATACATGCAGATGTCAATGCTAACCGAAGCATAGAGACGAGTTCTTGCGCACAGGCTCAGTAATTCGTAAGAGGATAAGTATAGCAGCATCGCCAAGCCTAATTTGTGGGATGCATTAAACTAGGTACATCTGACACATCCTCCCGGCCAATAAGTACTCAATGTGGTAATTGGCTGTGCTTTCTTGGGGAACGAGAGGCCCAAAATAGCAAGTGAGTGTCAAGTGCCACATTGGAGCATGCGGCGTAGGGATTTGAATTAGGACCCGATCAGCACCGAAGATACAGTGCTGATTACCTATGATGCAGTATGACCTATGATTAGTATTACCTATGATTTAATATTACCCATGGTGTAGCATTGCCTCTGATATAGTATTGCCTATGATATAGTATTGCCTAACTATGATGTAGTCCCGAAAAATCTTTCTAGAAAAGTACTTTCACTTGGTCATCAGGTTCGACGAAATTGAAAAAAATGATACAATCCCATGACTGAGCCTGATTTTTTGGAACCCGCTGACGTGAAATTTGTAGTCAAGAAACGAGAGATCAACCTTGGCGATAGCCAAGGCTCCAGCAAGAGAGTTCACTCAAATTTCTTTGGTACTAAGGCCCGCCGCATAACAGCAACGATTCCCTGATATTTCTTGAGGTCTTCGACATCTGAGTTGTCACATCCCCAACACTGTATCAGCAAAACCCTCTGTTCTTGGCTTAATACTCGAAGACATCATCTCTGCCTCTGCCGCCAATAGGATCGACAGGCTCGTCGTCACAGCCACAGGAGCAATGATGTTGAAGGGGGAAGTCGTCATCGCAGGAGTTTACATCTCCCTGATAACCGTAGCCCCTGCGAGTCATGTTGGAGTTTAGCCAAGTTGGAACATATATGATTTTAGTCAATGTAAAATGTCAGAGGCGAGTGCTTGAGTAGCCCTTTTGATGGTCCTTGATCTTGATGTTTGAATGCAATCTGTGTTGTTATATACTTCTTCGCCGGCAGATGGACTCTTGATATTTAAGGTGCGGAAATTGGCGTTCGGCTTACGATGGTCTCGGTTTGCTACGTATCATGGCAGTACACTATTCTTGCTTGAACTCGTCTTGGCTTCATCAATGGCATGCTGCCGTCTGTAGATAATTTCCCCTCTGTGTGCCGACTGCTTAACTAGCTCCCAGCGGCCCCGCTTGGAAGAGCAAAGATCACATATGTGAAATCACAGACAAGGGGATAGCGATCAACCAATAGCTTTGTATTAACGTAAGTGTCTATATCCTTCGTTGTTAGTAGTGCCCTGCTGAAGGGCGTGGTTTAGAACCGACGTCAATCAAAATAGAGAACGGCAGTAAGGAGATGTATTCCACACGTAGGCTAGTAAAACATCCAACTCAGAAGAGAATGTTTTGCTTTCTGAGAGAACTGAGATGAAAATGAACATATGATAGGCTATGTGCTCCTAGTAAGAGCGTGACTAATTCTTTGTCGGTAAAAAAAATGTTCTCGAAAGAAGACCGACCATCCTGGGGTCCACGAGGAAGCGGTAGGACTCAGGTAAAGTAAGTAAGAGTAAATGGAATCGTCCAGCTGCAAGAAACTTATGAGGCATCGTTCAGCCAACGACTGGCGGTAGGGCTGAGCTCAGCGTTTTTCGAGAAGCTGATATCCAAGTCAGAGTATTTAATTCTGCAATTTCTCGCAGGTGCTGTGCGAATGGACTGCATAAATGGAGATTCTCGAAAGGGGACAAGGTTGTGGAGAGGAGATCGCGGCTTTGCATAGCCATGGTGATATTTTCGTCGCTTGCAGCCACTTTTGTTACTCGGGAAGTCGAAATCCACAGTAAGCAACTTCTGGAAAAGCATACTAGAGAGCTGGCAACAGCCATTGGGCCTGCAGTTTTATTGGCGAGGTGAGAGCTAAGCCACGGCTGTCTTATGCGGGTTTCCAATCTCAGCCGCTATTGGTGGCACTTGGTGGAGTTTCTGTGTTGAGGACCTCGTACCTGAATTGCTCACTTTGCATTGGCGGAGGCGTCTAACGGTTTTCAGCATCTCGTACCTCGAGCTGAAACTCGATGGGCTGTCCTCTGGGAAAGGTCCGAGGCTCGAGTTTTTATTTGTATTGTTATTTTTATAAAGAGACTTTTTCTATCCTATATAAAGGCAAAGGTATTCAAGGTGAACACAGAAAGAAACAACCATCTTTTTTCTGCATACCACACCAGTACCTCCCGGTTTATACACCACCATCAACAAACAACCAGTTCTACAACTCGCATTTGTTACCATGCATATCTCCAACAACCTCGCTGCAATCGCCGCAGCAGTGCTGGCAGTCACTCAGCCTGCAGCAGCCGCACCTGTAGATGGCATGGGCCTGCAAATCAACTTCTACAAGTCTCCCACTTGCGGTGAACCCACCGGCGAGGCCTTCACCTGGTGGAACAAGTTCCCCTTGACCGGTCGCCGTGGATCAACGGGTCCCTACAAGGAAGCGCAGTGCTTCTCCCTCAACATGCCTGGAAACTCCGGGTCTCTCAAGGCCGCTGCCGCATACGCTTCCCAGGGCGGCGTGACGGATGGTGAATGCTGGCTGTACGATGATTGGGGCTGCAAGGGAAACAGCAAGCTCATCAAGAGCATTGGTATGCAGGCTGACTGTCATGCATCGAGGAGCAAGGACAAGTGGTTGTGGAAGAGTGCTTGGTGCACGACGGTCAACTCTCCTTGGTAGCGAGAGCGAGAGACACTGTCGGCGTTTCTGGTTCTTATTTCAAATTTTGTAGTTTGTTTATTGAGTCTTTCAACTCCTCGGGCTTAATAGAATCGAATTTTCTTTTAGAATGGTCGAACAGCAAAGTCGGAAGCGTTACGAAGTAAGATGGGAATACGTTTCTAATTTCGATCTGCGGCTACATACGTAGACCTTTTCTAAGCTATTCTATAGTAAAGAATTGAATGCAGACCCGTCCTGTGACCCCAGCTTGCCATCCATTAGTAGCTCAAAGTCAGTTTGACTTGACCGGAACCAGCATTTAAGAACTTCCCATCTGATCAAGGTTTGCTTGAATCCTGAACCTGAATCTGAGTTATCTTACTGGTACTGGCAACTTTAACACTCAAAGCTGTGACACTGGCAGTTCCTGTGATATCCAGGAGTGGGATATCGGCCCCCAAGGTCTTGACAAGGAACGTACGGAACTCCATTGCAATCAAACTGTCAATTCCATTGGAACTGACCGACTTGGATGGGTTGATATTGTCGATTGGTGTCGCTAAGAGTGCAGAGAGCTTTGTTCGCATAGCTTCCAGCGCGGCGGCGGCTGCTTCTTCCACCGTCGTCGCGCTGGCCAGCTGAGCCTGTATCTTCAGCATGCCGTCGGATCCTGGGCGATCTGAAGTTCCTGACCCGGCATGATTCTCAGCGCGAAGATGAGTGAAGATAGGATTCGAAAGATAAGTCGGCACTGGCATGCCCGCCTGGCGGAAGTTGGCAGCTGGAGTGACACCAGAAACTAGGTGTCCTGTGGTAGGCGTCAACTTAGAGCGAGGATCCATGAGATATTCCACCAAGTGCTGGACCTCCTCTTCACGGATTGCTTCGTGTACCGCACCGGAAATTTTCGACATCATGTCTGCATTCTGATGCTCGGCAACGTAGCCCACACCGAGGACGGTGCCGAGATCGAGAACAGAGCATGGAAGATTATTGGCTATGCGGTGTCTTGCCAAGGCATCTTGAAAGACGTTGCCGGCGTTGTAGTTTGCTTGGGATCTGTTTCCAATCGTGCCTGCAGCTGATGAGAGCAGGACGAAGAAGTCCATATCCCGCGGTAAAAGATTATGGAGGTTCCAGGAGCCGTGAACCTTAGGCCGTACGGCAGTCATGTATGTCTCATGGGACATATTCTCAAACATCCTATCGTCGAGGACCATAGAGCCTTGGATGCAGCCCTTGATAGGAGGAAGATTCCTCTGGCACTCATCCAGCACCTCTTTCATCCGCGTGGCATCACTGGTGTCACATTTCATGACATGCGACTCACAACCTTTCTGCTTCAGCTCAGCAACCATGTCCTCTGCATCTCCCTTTATCTGGCCACTTCGAGACAGGAAAACGAGATGTTTGGCGCCCTTGTCCGCCATCCATCTCGCCAAGCTTCGGCCAATACCGCCTAGACCACCTGCTAGGATGTATGTGGCATCGGCAATGAGCTCACATGGAGGAGGCTGGAGCGGTACAATGGGCAAAAGATCATCTGATCGAGGCACAAAAACCATTTTGCCGATACCTTTTCCGGATTGCAGTACTCGGAATCCGTCGGATATCTCTGAGAAGGACATGACCTTGGTAGGCTTTGCCTCTCCAATGTGGCCCTCGCTGAAAAGCTGCATCGTTCTCTCCATGAGATTAAGCGCAACGTTGGGCTTATGGCGCATAACGGTTGGGAGCTCAACACTAGTCATCGTGACGTTACGGAGGAAAGGCTCGAGGCTGACCCGGCCGTTAAGCTGAGCGTCCTTCTTTCCTATCTCCACGAAACGCCCCAAAGGAGCCACAAGGTCCCATGAGCTACGGTATAACTAACAGATCAGTTAGCATGCGAAGGTCATGATCGTTACCTGAGTGTCTTACCTCGCCTGCTAGAGAATTGAGAACAACGTCTACGCCTCGATTGTTTGTGGCCCTCTTGATTCCCTTCACGAAGGTCGCATCTCGGCTGCTAAAGATGCGCTCGTTGGGGATACCGTACTCATTGATTAGCAACTATTAGATTTGTTAGTATGACTGACATACATTGCCCAACAATCAAGCTGTTATGAGAACCATGGCTCACCTCTCGCTTCTCAGGGGTGGACACAGTTGCATAAATCTCTGCGCCAACATATTTGGCATAATGTATCGCCGCTTGGCCAACACCTCCGGCTGCTGCATGAATGAGGATGGTTTCTCCTTTTTGGAGTCCGGCAGCATTTTCCAGGCCATACATGACAGTACAGTAAACGCAGAGCAAACCGGCAGCGGCTTGAAAGCTTACTCCGTCGGGGATCTTGACGGTAGTTCTCTCCTCGGTTCTGCCGTAGGTCTGGAAGCACCCCGCCTCGGCGATACTGCACATGAAGGCTACTCTATCTCCAGGTTGTATACGAGTCACCCCGGGCCCAACTCGTGTGACGATACCTACAGAATTAGCCAACATTCGAAAACTAGTTGTGGATTAGGGGATAACAAAAGAGATTCCACATACCTGTTGCCTCAAATCCCATGCTTGTAGCCATGTATTCACCCATAGCCACAAGCAAGTCTCGGAAGTTAAGACCCACAGCCTTGATATCAATCTCAACCTCGGTGTTTCCAAGAGGCTTGTCATACAGCTCGTCAGTGACCCATTGGAGCTTGTCTAATTGCCCTGGAGATGATGTAGCAAGCTTCAATGGGCGACCTGCCTCGCCAAGGCGCTGCTGTATAGGAAGTGGACTTCTCAAACGAGATGTCAAATACTCGTTGGCAGCATCAGCATCGACCAGACGGTTCGTGCGGAAGCTACCGGTAGAAGTGAGGATGAATTCACTGTTAGCCTTTTCTTGAGGTAGGTGTTGAATGAATTGCTGCTTGAAGAGCCGAGCCAGAGAGGGTAACAGTTGGTCTTCTTGCAGTGCAGGCTCCTGGATAGAAAGGATTGCGAGATTGGCCTCCTCAATATCACGTTCCCATCTTATCGTGCGCATTAGGCCCGTGATCATATTGAGATGAGGATGGGCTACTGTATCGCCGGTAACCCAAAGCAAGGCACCGCTGGTTATCAGAAGCTGCCTGATATTAATGAACTCCTCCTCGGACGGGCTTGATAGGATTTGCTTCTCTAGCTCTATGATGGAGAGGCAGACACTCTGGCTCACATCTGTACTGGTAATATCAAGGTAGTGAAGCACTGTGCAGTCTGCAAGCTTCAGGTTTTGAGCGAGGTAATCACGCAATTTTGAAGCAAAACCGCCCTCCTCCCGAGATGAGTTGATGATGAAGACCTTCTCCCACTGGGGCGAGGATTCGACCTTCTCTGCACGTGCCACGATAACAGACTGTGAATGCAAGTCAGGGTCATGCCTATCTGCTAGGTTGAGCTCGACACCTCCAAAGCCAGCATCTTTCAGCATCGTATCCCACAAGGGGATTGGAATCCACGGACTCCACCTTCTCTCAGGCTCAACGGCGAGCCACCATCCTGGTAGTTGCCCGAAAGCGATGCTCCATCCAAAGTCATCGTGTCTGACGCCCTCTTGGAGGACAAGTTTACCACCGGGCTTCAGCATCTTTTGCAGATTAGAAAGCGTCTTTCGTAAGTCCTGCGTAGCATGCACGACATTTCCAGCAAATACGTAGTCGTATGAGCCTAGTGCAAGACCTTGTTTATCACCACCAGTTTCGATGTTGAAAGTCTTGAATTCCATGATGGATTCGTGAGCTTTGAATTTGTCCTTTGCTTTGTCGAAGAATCTAGCCGAGACATCAGTAAAGGTATATTTCGAAATTCGCAAGTCATCGAGGCTCAAGGCGCCCTTATGCTCGCCACCTAGGGGTGCGAGAGCTTCGAGCACCGGCACGGTCGAACTTCCAACACCGGCGCCAACCTCAAGAATATGAAGATTTGTTGAGCTTTCTTTGATTGCACTGAGGAAGGCACGGTTGTATGTTGGTAGATCACCAAGAGCCACAAGGTCTGAGTATACGCGGTCCAGCAAGTCATCAATGCCAAACATCAGATGAAGGGGGTCGGCTTCCTTCTTTAGAACTTTGACAATGTTGGATCCCATTCGCATGGCGAGCTTTCCCATTGGCCCATCATTGTTAACCTCGTCGTAAAGTGCCTCCTTGAGCGCTTGATCGGCGTTGTATTCCTGCCACTTGCTCAGTTTTAGGAGTCGCACTTCGTCATTGTCTAACCAGGCCTTGACTTGCTTCATCCACTCGTAGTAGTGAACGAAATGGCCTTCGATGGCATTGATGTCGAAGCCAGAATCCTGAATCTCCTGAAGTGCATCTGTGACTCTTAATACTGTGGCCAGCTGCCACTTTTCGATCCAAGCTTTGTACGCAATTGCCTTCTCGTGAGGTTCAAGGTCGGTCACATCAAGGGCATCCTTGGTGAGTAAATCTGGATCAAGAGGGGTGATGACGCTGTGACACAGCTTTCGTTCCTTCTTGGTAGTCTCGGCCGAGTCAAGAGGAGAGCTGCGGATTCCTCTAACCGTGAAGAGAGGTTCTTCGCTGGACTCGTCCCAGATGGTGACTTGACTTTCGAATTTGTCGTATGCCAAGAGTGTGGACTTTCCATGCCCAACATATCTTTCTCCTGGCGCTTTGCCAATCTTGGCTGAAATCCAAACCTCCTTCAACAAAGTTGGAACTATGGCACGATCAAGTGTTTTTCGCTTATTCCCGTCGACGACAGACACGATGAAGAGATGCATGAAGGCATCCATAGTAGCAGGTTGGATGAGATGAGGGTGCAAAAACTTGCTCGGCATAGCTTCCTGCACATCCGGAACAGTAACAATTCCATATGCCTCTCTTGACATGTCCGGTGTGCACCTCACATCAGACAAATTTCTGAAGAGAGGTCCGAGTCCAATACCAGCTGTAACCCAGTCTTCGTATGTTCTGTTCATGTCTAGTGGAGCGGAACAAGTTTCTCTGGCTGCTGCAAGATGCTTAGCCAGCTGGGCCTTCTCTTCTCGAGCCTCCAACCCTTCGTCGATGGGATTGTTCGCAGTTTCGTAGTCCGTGGCCACATAACCGGTACAGTGTTCGACCCAGTCTTCATTGATGGCGTCGTAGCTTGACATATTGAAGCGCTTCCAGATTGCCGATCCCTGCAGACTGGCCTCATCCATTCGTGTGAAAGACAGGATGACCTCCACGCCCTCTTTCCCTTCAGGGACTATGAGAGCTCGCTTCAGAGACACCTCCTTGAGCCTCAATCCGGCAACCTTTTGACTGGGATCGGCGAGCTGTATTGATGCTTCCACTACTGCTGTTAGATATCCGACACCGGGAAGGATGACAAGGTCCGTGATGACATGATCCTTCAGCCAAGGTTGCTCCGTGGTGCGGAGCATATTCCTCCAACGCGGGAATTCATCATTCCAATCAGGAACTGGAGCGCCGAGAAGGTCAAGACGGTTATGTTTGCGGAGCCGGTAATTTTTGCTCAGACGACTCTCGAACATGTTGCGGTCAGTGTGATTGAAGGAGTATGGAGGAAGATCGACAAGCATTTGGGGCTTTGGTCCCTCTTTTTGCTGATTCACAGCTTCAAGATCGACCTTGAGACCCTGCGATGCAACAAAGCCCACTGCTTTGAGGATTGTGGTCAAGCCTGGGTTGCTTCTGTCTAGAACGGGGAGATATTTGTAATGAGAGGCGCTCACACGGCTGGCTAAAGTCTCCTTTACGGCACTGCGCATAGCCCCGTGAGGGCCGACCTCGAACAAAGTATCAACGAAGATATTCTCAGCGTTGGTGTTGAGTTTCAGAGCAGCCCGACCGGTTTTAACACGACTGAAGCACATTGCAGTCACTGCCTCATGGAAGCGAACGGGAGAAACCATGTTCTCGACCCAGTAAGAAGCGCCCAGGTGTTTCTCACTGACCCGCTCACCCGTAACACTCGAGTAGATCTCGATAGAAGTATCTTCAGTTCCCTCGGAACTCAAATCTCCCAGACTAGCGAGATATTCATCGGCAACCAATTTCATATGGGCTGAATGGTAGGCATTCATCACGTTGAGTTTGCGTGAAAAGATGTCGCCAACTAAATCAAGGACCTCTTTCAACTTGTCGATCTTAGCCTCATCACCTGAAACAGTCTGGTTGGCAGGGCTGTTCAAGCAGGCAATCACCAGTTCACCGTCCAAGGCTTGGTTGACCTGGTCAATGTAAGGCTGTAACTTATCGCGGGGCAAGCCTACAGCCATCATGGCTCCTTTGACATCAAGCTTCTTTGCAGAAACGTAGCCTCGGAAGTAGGCTGTCTTCCAGGCTGCTTCACGACCAAGTCGATTGGCAGCATATGCGGCCGCAATCTCACCGGAAGAGTGTCCTACCACACGGCTGGGGACAATACCCCAGCTCCGAAGCAAATCAGTAACTGCCATTTGCAAGGAGACACATGCGGGGTGTGACAACCAAGGCTCGTTGACTCTCGATGCAGCCTTGTCTCGAGAGAGCTCCTCGGTAAGCGACCATTCCGCGCCCAGCGACTGGAAGTATGCTGTAGCTTGATCGAGATTTTGCTTGAATGAAGGATACGCGAGGAGTTCCCGACCCATTGCGAACCATTGGCTTCCTTGACCAGTGAATATGAAACCAATCTTGGTGGTTCCTCGAACTCGTACAGGATTGAGCTCTCCTTCGAGGCTCTCTCTGAGACTCTTTGGGTCTGAGCCGATGGCGAAACTCCTCCATGGGAAAGTGCCCCTTCTAGATGACAGTGTGTACGCGAGTCGGTTGAGATATTGCGCACTCTGGCAAGCGGGGAGTGTTCCTCTCGATTGAAGGTCGGTGAGATGGGTGGCCAGAGCCTTTGCGTTTCGTTCTACACCACCTTCGTCGAATGAGGATAACGGGAAGATTTGCGGAATTTCACTACCACCGGTCTCGGTGCCATTTGTTCCATTGGCTCCATTAGACCCGTTGGTTCCAGGCAGGGCTTTCTCCAAGCTTTCCTCGCCATTTGCAGAACTGGGATCATGATCCTGGCTGGAGTTCTGAGCAGCTTCAAGAGCTTCAAGAGTTTGCACAAGCTCAGAAACATTTTCGGCAGACGGTTTCTCAGTTACTGTGTTGTGAGGTGCGACAATGCCCCGATCTTTCAAGTAATGATAGGCATCGTCCATGATGGCATGAGAGTTAGTGCCTCCCACACCAAAGGAGTTCAAACTGATACGCCGTATGCCCTCTGTGGGCCATGGCATCGTTTCCAGCGGGAACTTGATGTTCCACTTCTTCACTGGTATTCTTGGATTGGGCTTCTCAAAGTTTTGGTTGGGGGGTAAAATTCCGTTCTCGAGAACAAGAACGCCTTTGATAAGTCTTCGCATGTCGTATTAGCTTTCACTCAACTTCGAATCACAGACAGAAGCCAGATAGGAAGAACTCACCCAGCGACACCTGCTGCGCCTTCCGTGTGCCCAATTGCAGACTTCAGTGCACACACGTATAAAGGATCCTCCTCACTCCTCCCCGGGGAGAATACCTTGGCGAGAGCGCTTGCCTCCAGCGGATCACCAGCACCGGTACCGGTGCCGTGAGATTCCACTATACGTGTGTCCTTGGGATCGAGCCCTGCCTTTGCATAGACGGTCTTCATCAATGCCTCCTGGGCCTGAGCACTGGGGAGAGACACACCTGCCGTGCGCCCGTCTTGGTTCACGCCAGTGCCTCTTACCACAGCTCGGATCGTGTCTCCATCTCTCAAAGCATCACGAAGACGCTTTACAATGACTGTGCCCACGCCCTCGCCCCGACCATAGCCCTCAGCACGATGGTCAAAGCTATAGGAGCGGCCATCCTTGCCAAGGAAGCCATGATGTGACATGCCAACCACTTCCCCGGGCGTGTAGAAAATCGTCACACCACTGACGATTCCCTAAGTAAAAATAAGAACATGGAATTTAATAGGGGCTTCGAATTGCTCACCATGTTACTCTCTCCGTTGAGAAGGCTCTGACGGGCCAAATGCATGGCTACCATACTGCTCGAGCAAGCAGTATCGATGGTCACACTGGGACCGACAAAATTATAGAACCACGATACGCGGCCAGCCAGCAACGAGTTACTGGTGCCAGTTGGCTTATATTTTGTCGTCAATTCTGGGTCTGAGCTTAGGAGAAGCAGATGCTCGTGGTTGAACCCGGAGACGAAGACAGAGGTGTTGGAACTGCTCGCTTCTGGAAGTGAAATGCCAGCTGTTCGGGGTTAGCCTCGAAATAGCCTCATTCTTGAAGAAACAAGAGTTATGTTCGTGTCGTAACTCACCATTCTCTAGTGCGTGATAGACATTCTCAAGGAGTACTCTTTGCTGGACGTCCATTGTCAAGACCTCCGTTTTTGTGGTGCTGAAGAAAGGGGCATCGAAATATGCAGGGTCTTTGGCCAGGAAGTGGCCACCCTTCACTGCAAACTATCACGGGCATTAGGGAGAAACATGAAGCGGAATGTGTCAAGTCTTACCGTTCCTCCATGGTCTGGATTTGGATGGTAGTGGCCTTTACTGTTGATACGATCTGCAGGGAAATCACTCCACGCAGATCTGCCCTTAACGAGGAAGTCCCAAAGGTTTCCTGTTGTCGAGGCATCTTGTGGAAAGCGTGTTGCAAGACCGATAATGGCAATGGGCTCAGATGCATCACCAAAGTCGAAGGCACTCCAGTCCTCCTGGGTCTCGGCGACCGGCAACTTGCCAGTGCCGTTGTGGCCGTTGTGCAACCCCTCTCTAGACATAGTTGTTGGAATTCTTTTTTAGAAGAAGGGGCTATATTGCGAAGTATCATGGGCGAGGGGAATATGAGATACAGCAAGTCCGTTCTTCCTTAATACGAGGGGGCTCATTCATATGGGTTTTCACCGCCGTGGATTGAGCGAGAACCCCGCTACTCTTGGTGAAACACATTCACTGCTAAGGATTTTACTTAGCTCTGAATCAAGGCACTCGAGTTTATGTGTTCTTATCATCCCTGTAACGGCTTTGTTGGTACGTCTTTGGGGACAAGTTGGGACTTCCGGTCCCGGCTGCTCAAATCCCATCCCTCATTCGCCGAAGTAGAAGATACATGATGGTTTGCTGTCCCAATTTGTATATCGGGCCTATTACTAAAGAGCAACTACTCCTATGCAAGAACATGCGGTACCAATTTTCATAGGATTCTCGGTCCTGCCACGCGTGGACCGGGGCATCACATCCCCTTCCTCGACATATCCGGCCTCCCCTATCAGTAAACTACCTGCGTGGTTCACTGGTAAGGCTCTGTTGCAATTCTATTAGCCAATTGCCGAAGGATTCGGTGCTTCTCAGTCCGCTGGCCAGGGGATGAGCCCTGCGCGGGCGGTAATCCATGACACCATAGTTGGAGATCGGAGATGCCCCAATCAGAAATATTGATTTATTGTAGACTGCCATGCGGGCTACGTGCCAGGGACGTGCTTTCTTCCTGGGCTCCCTAGAATGACTGATCCTAACAGTGGAGAAGTCTCCGTTGATTCGAGCTCCCCACGGGGGGGCTGAGCCTCGTGAGGTTTCGGACCTACGTCGTGCGAGAAGCTGCCCCTGTCGCTTCATCCTGCACATGAAGCGCGCAGAAATTTCCCATTTCTGTGATCGCCGAATGCCGCCACAGTGGGAAGGACTGGACGCGTCCGGCTCAAGTGTACATACATGTCTGAATCACACACTGCATGACACATGATCATCATCCGGTTTCCAATGCCAAAGAGGGGTTACTTGGATGTAACAGTACTATCGCTATTCACACACGCAGGAGGCCCCTGGCATACCGACGGTTTAACATCCGGCCATGAATGTCGGCGGTTCTATAATTACCCTCGGTCCCTCACCCATTCAATCGTAGATCACTTGCGCACTAAATGCTCACTACTTACGTCCGCGTCAGAGACTAATTAATTGTCCGTGAATCAGGGAATGGGTGGGCTGTGTGCAACCGTTCAGTTTACATACATCCCACACGGCATGGGACCCATGGCAGGGAACTATTGTCTAGGGTCAGCTTCAAGTGCATGCCACCGACATTGGGCCATGTTGCCATGTTGACGCATCCCGGTAGTCTGATACAAGCCTCAAGGATCATAAACGTTAAATAATTACATATTCACACAATGATGTAACTGTATTCGTTACAGTTGAATAGTACTCTCGTAGATGAGCCAATAAGTATATGGACATAAGGCCGATGTACACCCCTATTACCACATGGGAATATCAGGATCAACAGTACAGCCAGTACCTGTCAAAAGGATAACGGTGAAGTGGGACGTGCAGATACTTTTACTCTGCTCTGCCAATCACCGCCTGCCGATGTACACATCCAACCGTTGTGACCCTTGAGCCCTGTACGCGTCGTAACCAGGGGCATTGCAATCCTTGTGCACATGTTATAACTACGACCTATTGTTCTTTGCCCGAGATCTAGGATTTCATCGACCGAATTGCTACATTCCCGATGATTCAGCCTCTCCGATAACGGCCTTTGATACTGACGACTTTGCAAAAACCTTTCTCTGTTCATCGGCCGTGAAGCAAAAGAAGTAATATTGGCATCAACTCCAGTCTCCAGCGGCCGACCATTGCATCATGCGTATACTTTGCTTGCACGGACGCGGCTCTAACAATGAGGTAAGCCCCCAACAACCCGACCAGAACACCACGCAATGAAATGCAGAGCCAAGCTCTAACCCTCTTGAAGATCTTTCGTATGCAGACAGGTTCGTACAGCGTATTTTCCAGTTGGTTCCGATGTAACAACAAAGACACCGGACAGGTAGAGGGGACAAATCACCCCCTACCTACCATCACTAGGAGTCTAAGCCGATACTGACTTCGTAAAACAGCGGCGATCAGATCCGATTTAGAAGACTTCGAATGGGAGTTTGTCCAAGGAACCTTTAGGCACACTGAAGGTACACCCCTCAGCTCCAACGCCCTTCACAAATCAGTTTGTACAAGACTTAACCCATATCTCATGTTAATAGGAAACTGGTCTCTCTACACCACCTCCTTTTCAAAGCTACCCCTCTATGGCTACTACTACCCGCTTGACCCCGCCTCCGTTCTCCAAGCGGAAGAGGACCTTTTTGCCATAATCCGAGAGCAAGGTCCCTTTGATGGGGTGCTCGGGTACTCTGGAGGCGCCTCCTTGGCCGCGCAGCTCATCATCAAGGATCAAATGGAGAATCCCCTTGCCCTTCCCCATGAACGGGCTTTTCGATTCGGTATCTTTATCAACGCCGCATCGCCGCTCAACTGCTTCTCACTTGACGACTATGCCGAAGGCCAGCTAGTGATTCATGATACTATCAAGGGAAGCATTGCAGAGGAAGCAGCAGATATTGTCATGAGGCCTTCGGCCCTGCGCAAGAAGGCAGGTATAGAAAATGAAGATCAACCTGATGCGGAGGCTGTAATCGCCGCATTCGACAAGTTGAAGGGCGTTACGCTGCCCGATGGCAGTCTGGGCTTTACGGATGGTGAATATGGCATGGTAAGATACAACGCGGTGAGCGAGGACACGTTGATTGACATCCCCACCCTCCATGTTCGGTGTCCGGCCGAGCACAGACATCATGGATTGCATCTCTATGAAATGTGTGAGCCTAGCACAGCTCTGGAATATCACCATGGGCATGACCATGATTTCCCTAGAGGCAGAACCGAGATGAAGCGGATAGCCGAGCTTATCAGAGAAGTAGCAGATATGGCATAGAATCAATTTAATAGTGGCTTTCAATCCTTTCTACCTTAATGCAAAGCTCATCATATTTGTATCTTGCTCTCAAACTAATGAGATCTCAGCAATCGTAGCCCCAGAGACCTTGTCTGGTCCCTGTGTTCCCTGAACCGTGAACTTCACTTCACGACACTCCCATTTCTTCTCCAGACGCACCTCAGTTGTGTTTGCCTCGGGAACCGCAACTTTCTTCACCTTGTCTGGGTCGTACGGAGAGGAGATCTCTACATCCTCTACCCGGAGCATCTCGATCCACTCGTCGCCTACTTTACCATGGACTGAGAATGACTTTGCAGGTACAGCAGCCCAGTTCACCAACACACTGCTCATCAATTTCGTCTCCCCAAGGCTAATGATGATGGAAGTGGCATCGGCTGTAAGGGGCTGCCAAACTGTGTCGACGGACCCGTCCACAGCGGCCACCGGATGACGGCCTGCTACCCAAGCGGCCGCACCGGCTGAAGATTCTGATCTCACGGGCTTACACTGCGCAATGCTACCCAATACAGAAGTACTGGTGAGATCGGGCCTTCTCGTATCAATTTTGATCTTTTGTCCAGGCAGCAATGTGAAATGCTTATCAAAATGTCGGAGGACCACATGGTCATCTCCATGAGAGACCTTTCGTCGTGAGATAATCGTGTGTTGAAGTCCAATGTCAAAGTCAAGCACGGCTCCGCGGTATTTTATTCCTCGCACCTTGATACCCTCTGGAAACTGGGGTACCATGACGGGGTCTATGACAAGAGCGTCAGGCTCGGCTCGCATCCCTGTGAAGCCGTGCGTAAAGATCTGCAGGTATCCCCCGTAGCCTGTAAGGAATGGGAAAGCTGCGGTAGTGCCCTCGGTACCGAAGTACTCTTCCAGAATGGACCAAGACGAAGATCCATCACTCCAAGACCATGTATCGGTCCGCTGCTCACTGAATTGTTGGAAAGGGTCACGAAGGTATGGTTGCGACGCTTGGAGCAGATATGTGTACCCAGCACAGCCGGTTGGGTGCAGGTGTAGCGCCGCGATGGCGTAGATTGCCCATGTCATTGCTGGTCCATCTGGGGTTGTAGTTCTCGCGTACTTTTTTACGACTTTAGTATGGCATATCAGGATAAGTCGTGGCAGCAATGTCACTCACGAATGCCAAATCATTCAAGGCTTGCTCATCCTCTATTTTCCATCCTAGGGGATATGAGAGCAAGGCTACACTGGCCTGTTTGATCACAACTGTGCCATCCATTCCATCGTATTCGAGAATGATTTTCGCCTCATTGTCATATGGAATGGTAAGGCCTTTGGCGATGGCAGACCAGTTTGCCGAAATACTCTCTTCCTGTCCGATCAATTTCGCTGCTGTCGGTGCCCACTCTCCAAGAAGTAGCTTGATACCGGCATTTGTGAAAGCCCCGTTATTGATATAGTAAGCAAACTCGTCCTGTATCCTTATTGTCAATTCACGTTCATGTATGTGAGGCGGCGAACTTACCGGCTCTCCGAGGACCAGTGTGTCGTACCGGCCAGTCGTCTTATTGAGTACGACATATTCGGCAAACATGTCTGCCACACTCTTCAAAATTGGCCAAGCATGATTCTTTAGCCACTCGACGTCGCCGCTGTGCAGATAGTAGTCCCAATGTGACATGGCAATGTCGGTATTGAGATGATACTGATATAAAGCGCAGATGCCAGTTCCTGTACAGTTGCCATATCTCCCACTCGTCCAGGGGTACAGAGCACCAGGCCTATTGTAAAGCTGTGAGTTCTCCAGTGCTTGTGGGAGCAGCCTTTGTCTATAGTTGAGAATTGGTTTTGCGCGATCGGGATGGAGTGCAAGCAATGACGGGTACATCCATACGTCAGCGTCCCAGAACACTAGCCCGGCGTATGAATCGCTGCTCAAACCACCCACCGATATCGAATTTTGTGTCATACCTCTAGGTGTGGTTTCTTTGTCGGGTATTGAGTTTGACAACAAATGAAACAGGGCTCCTCTGACCGTTGTCTGGACCTCAACATCTCCAGGAACCACGATATCAGCATCATCCCACACAGCAGCCCAAGAATTCGAATGCTCCTGGATCAAGTCTTCCCATGACTCTCCAGAAGAAGAATTTATTGTATCAATTGCAACAGTCTTGGTGTGGTTAGGAAACGCGTCCGAGGAGACGATCCCAACATGTTTGATAATGCTGATAGTTCTTCGCTGGTCTTCAGCCAGAGTAAGGTCCCAGCTCTGAGCGATTGTGCTTGGATCCACAGATACATGCTCTTTGTCTCCAGTGGCATCCTTTCGAGATGCAATCAATAGATCTGTTTCTTCCGGAGATAATCCAAGAAATTGAACTTGGGAGACAATGTAAGCCGTTGTGTCTCCAACACCCAAGGGCTTCACGCTCGTCCAGATGCGAGATTTCTGTTCGAAACCTTTCTCCTGGAACTCAGACCTGACAGCCCCTCTACCGTCAATGATATCTCTTATCTTGACGGAAACTGGGCCATCAAGCGTCAGATCAAGTCTCACAAGTCCGAGTGTTGGCCGATTTTGATGAGCGAGAACCGTAAAGTTCAGTTGTACGGGAGTCGATACTGATTCCGGTTGCCATATGACCTTTGTCGTTACAACTCCATCTGTAAGAGACTGGCTTTGAGTGTAATCCACCACAGTATGAGGGTTAACGCCAGGCTGATAGGTTTCTCCAGTAGAGGTGGACACGGTCAGGGCCGTCCAATCAGGAATTCCCGCGATAACACTTTCACCTCCTCGTTCAACATTCTCCCATAAAATAGGATGCGTAACCCTTTCTTGCAAGTTCCAGAACCCGGATATGGTACCAAAAGTTGCACGATCTTGATCGAGAGGCCATCCTACGCAGTCCTAGGTTAGCAATGTGAATGTCACCTCAATGAAGAAGCTGACGTAGTTCATCATAATTCATACCATTTAGTGCTGGTGTCCCATCTTCATTTTGGAACACCCAATACCCAACGCCCTCAGCGGGCAGAGCCTGTCCAAAATAACCATTACTCACGTATGGTGCTGCTTGATACTGATTTGGCGTGAATTTGTTGATCTTCAGAGTGTAGGCTACACGATCATTGGACGTGATGAGCGGCCATGTGAGGCCGAAGTCTTCTAGATATGGTGATAGCCTTGGGACAAGTGCCGCTGCGATGAGGAGGAGAATGGCGATTGACAGGGTCCGGCTTGAAAGAAATCCGGTCCGACCAATGCCGTTGGCCTTGCTCGCTATATGAACAGCCTTTATTAATATGCATCCTACCCAGAGATTTTCCGAACTCACTCTTCTGTGTCATATTGTTTTCACTCAAAGCTTAACGAGGTTCTGTGTTGTTCGGACTCGATTGACCTTACAATCTTCTACAGTAACGAGAGGCGGCTGCCCGAATGCTCCGAAATCCGACACCGGGGTCGGCGACACTCACTCTCACCCTGGCTTCCCCCTCAAATGTATCAAGCCAGGAGATCCTCCGGGACATGGGATGCACAGATGCTCCACTTCTGAATCCTATGTACACCCTTTTGTACTGAGTACGTAGCAAGGGTATTTGTTCTCATGCAGACAGAAGGCTCTCTGTATATCGTAGCAAATCTCCACAGTGGGGAGTGCACTTTGGAAAGTTCCGCCTGTTACGTAGGTATTGAAGGTGTCATGCCAGTCAGCTGCATGACAGAAGCAGCGAGTCGCGAATCTAAGGCTTTGCACGCGTCAGTCAGAGAGTCAGAGTACACTGTGCGAAATAGCTGGTACCATGTGCCGTTTTAGAGCTACATTAACAGTCAAAACGAGTGAGTCACACGCAAATGAAAAACGTGGACAATGTTTCCTTCTCTGCTATGATACAGAGTTACACCGCCACCCTGCCGAGAGCCTATTGACAGCCGCTTTAGGAAACTGAATTGGAGTCATGTTTACATTGTTTCCTCACTTTATCAATAACGAGTTTTCTACTTCAATGTTATACTAATATGCAGTCCTGATACAAAATGGACTGTCATTGACGGATGGATGAGGAGCATTACGCTAATAGGAGACCATTTCAATTCTTTTCTGGGCCCATCTCTATCTGATACATCGACTCCTCGAACAATCATCTCATTTCTCATTTACTTGCTACCGCTATCTGGGCCCAATATCGCAACACCATTTTGTGACGTGCCGAGGGAGACGCGGGGACTACATCTGTACAGCCCATGGGGAATCTGCAACGCTATTATCTCACCGCTACCTGCACGGTTGGTGTCAGAGAAAACGCTCCGGCAGGAAGTATCGCAACATCATATGAGCGGTCCCACATGCGAGGGAGAAGGATGAGGTATGGGTCGGTCCGATTATGAGCCTGGGCGATTGTGAGGCAATGTACATAGACGGCCGTTATGAACACTTTCATGATGCTTCACCCTAGGCCATTAGCGAGTATTGGAAAAGACAGGCTCTCCTTGCCAAAATAGAGAGTAGTTTCATTTTTGAAAAAATATCTTTTGAGCTAGCACCATCCGAATCTCCATCTAAGAACTGTCAAAAGGCCTGCAGATTACGCTCGGACTTTTGACTACCCATGCTTGGTGGTTCCATCACATATCAGAGGATTCGCACCTTCGAAGCGTTTATTGGCTGTGTATACGGGGGAGCACATGGCATGCTCTGGCGTGTGATCCTCCCCAAGTAATGACTGTCTCTGATTCACAGCCACAAATCAGAACTGAAACAACCGCTTTTCTGCATGTTAAACAATCAAAACGTGGCAGAACAGCGAAATAGGGAAACCATTACCCCTGGATTAGGAAATACCATCCAAGATCTTGCTCACAGGCGCCACGTTCACTGCTGCACCACTTAGCTTGCATAAGATCGTTATCCCAGACACTTCCTCATCACATTTGCATAACTATCGCTAACGAGCGCTTATACTCTATAATACCAAGAAAACGAAGCTAGCTTTCACCCGTGATATATTGATATCCGCGTCCAAGAGCCGGACGATCAAAGACACCTCTTACGCCTCTAGGTGTGATACTCAAACCCCAACTTTTGTAGGCATCGCTTCCACGGAATTACCTTAGTAACATGCCTCTCATATTTATGAGCACACCCAATACTGTGAACTATCAACATGAATCTCACCCTCTTTGTTAGCCTAACCTCGAATATGCGAATGTTCACAAAGCACCGTAATCCAATTCGGGCTGGGTTGACTGGTTAAATGTGATGGCTCTTTTCAGTCGAATGTAATTAATGATATTCAATTAAGTGTGTACGCTCCTATAGCACATCAGAGAATTCTGCCGGACGAGCGACTTGGATTGGTAAATTTAGATGGCGTTCCCGCATCTCCGACATATAAATTCCGGTCATTTTCCCGCGTACCTATCTAATTCATTAGTAATGATACTGATTTAGACATTTTTGCCTTCAGTATCGTAGGTGTTTCATTAAGTGACCCAGTTTGCACCCATTCGCCGTCCTTGGTATGTTTTCCCATGTCGTGTTGCACCACACAGCCGAATCCCTTAGCCGATGTGCTAACAACGACATTTCCCAACCTAATATCATTCTCCTCGCTCGGAACACCACCTCTAACATCCATCATAAGCCCCATCTTTAGATCAGGGAAGGTAGCGAGCATCCTCGCAGCTACTGCCGAAGCTTGGTGGTTTCCAAAATCCCCGCTTGGCAAGCATACAATAACTATATTAAAGCTTCCTAAAGAGCCAAGACTGTAGTTGTTATAGTCGGATCCAAGCTGGGGGATTGCTTCATGAAGCAATTGAGCATCGCTATAGCAGCTGCCAGCTCTAGGCAAGGCGCAAATCTTACCGATCGTATGAGCGGCATGGTCTAAGAGCGGAAGCGACATTTGCGTTCTCCACAGAGAGAGAACATTACAGGAGTGTCGCTGTCCTTCAGCTGACAGTTGAAGAAAAGTGACAGGCTTAATAGGAGCATATGCAGGATGCCAGTGACTGAATAAGTCAACCGGCAACCAACGTACCTCACAAATGGGTCGTCGAGACATGTGCAACACTAATGCAAATTCCACAATCAAGCTGTGCTACTATCGTCGTTTGCGACATGGAATTCACAAAGGATGCATTACTAAGTGTACCTGAGAAGTTACGAGGCCTTGCGCTTGACGCTTCAAATCAGGGACGATTAACGGAGCAAGATGATCGCGAGTCACCAGCGGCGGTTCCTCCCAGCAGCGAACTACGTATCCCGGACAAGGAGTATGGAGCTGAATGAACAACTAAAACCGTATTGAAACCTGTTTTGAAATTGGTGGGAATGTCACCGAAGCAGAATCCAACACATGGAAGAAGTCATGGCTCTAACCACTTCAAAGTAGAGGGGAAAAGTTGGCACAAACACGTCAATTTAAGCTGAACTAAAGCAGTTTCTATCCCTAGCCTTCCCCCAAACGCCATTTTCAAACCATGGTTATAAAAAGATTTGAGTCTACCCGAGCGTTCTCTCAAAGGCTTCTCGCAACTGCTCTGCGGTGGGCAAAGCGTTGTGTGACCCCTCTAGTGTCTGCATCTTTACATCCACGCTCGACGCTTCCAGCATCGTCTTTAGTTCGTTTGCCGCATCCTTCGGGACAATCGAGTCTTGACTCGCTGGGAAGAGGGTCACGCGTTTCCCACCAACCCCAGAATCAAATCCTGTGACCCGAAACCCTTTAGTTGTGAAGCCTTCCAGATTTTCCGAATAGCAGTTGGCAGGGTAAATGGCATCAACGACAGATTCAAGAAATCCGAGGACTGAAACGCTCGCTAGCGAACTCGCCACAAATTCCGAGCTCTTGTTCTCAATTACAGGACGAATCAGAGATGATACGCTGTGAAGCGGCACAATACCAATCGCGCCGACAACTCTCGGGTGCGAGAGTTGGCTGGCCCAGCCCAAGGTCCCGATCGAACGGCCACACAAGACAATACGGGAGGTCTTGTACTTCCCCAGCACCCACTTCATAAATACTTCGTCGTTTGCGATAGCTGCAAGCTCCACCGATCCCGGGGAGTTAGGAACAAAGGAGCTCTGATCGTACCCGGGAAGATCTCGACCGACAACAGTAGCGCCGCATTTCAAAAACGGTGTGATGATATCAGGGTTATATCGGGTTGGTCGGACGTTGCCATGGAAGAAGATGACAACGACGTCATTCGCTGCTTCTGGGCTGGGCTCATACACGTGGACGCCAACTTGCGTCCCGATCGCAGACGTGAGAGTGAACATATCACCTTCTTGGATGCCGCCGCTTTTTCGCAGGGATTTGTAGTCTATCTGGCCCAGGACATTGCCAGGAGTAATGATGGCACACGAGCGATTCGGGGGCACGATACTGGAGGCCGTTGTCGCCCAGGTGGTCTTGTTGGGATTAACAAGGGAGAAGGGTGTGATCTCCTTGTTTTCGAATTCTGAAGCCGACATGCTGACGGAGACTTGTCACCAAATAGGTGGTATATTAGGGTCAGAGCAAGATGTGCTCAACGCGAAAGTGGTGGATTGAAATGAGGATATGGGGCGAGAAATTGCTCAGGCAAGAAAATGCAACGCAGTGTCAAGGACATATTATAAGGTACTCGAGGACAAAGAATCAGGATGGGTTGTGTTGCCTTGTGTTAGTCTCGTGCATCGGGGCTTCCACCTTTGTGCTCGGACGACAATTGAAACGACGTGATGTGAAGGTTGAATGTTGCCAAAAGAGTTGATAAGATTCAACCAAGGCTCTTTCATTCACTAGACGATTTGTGATTACTGTGTCTCTCACTGGCGCAGTCGCCTCTGTAGCCCCGCATCAGCCAAAGGAGAGAATGCCTCGTGCTCAGCCACTGACTATAGCGGAGAACCTAATTCACCTGACCGTACATATGTCAAAGAAAAAACTACAGGCACTAGAAAATGGATAAAACCCCAGTCTCTCTGCCCTTCAATTATAGCTACGCCATGCCCATATGATTGTTGGCTCAGCAGGCTAACTAACCACGGCGCACCCGAACACAACACCAACACGTCTTACATCGCCGGGGTGAAGCCCTCAACCTTCACAGCCCAGTCTCCAGGGAAATGCGGATGCTCCTCTCCATCCCAGCCCCCAGCCATCATTGACATGGCGAGCAGAAATGATCCCGAACTTGGGAAGTACGGCCGAGGAACTCTTGTGCCCCCGGTTGGATACCCGGCATCATCGAAATCAAACGAAGGGTGAAGCAGGTACTCTATCGCACGGTCCACATCCCCCAGCCGCAGGGAGTTCATTGCTAGCATTGGGAAATCCCACCCGTATGAGTTGGGTAGGTCCCAGACTTCATGGATGCGGTCGGCTGTGTGGCGGACGATTCCCAAGTCCAAAGCATCTCGGTCTGAAGGGGGCGGGAGAAGACCGTAGATTCCAGCCATTCCAGGGTGATCGGTAACTGTGTTATTATCGATCCACATATCAGGTATGCCTTCATAAATGGGGTATGTACCATTATCGACGGGGAGAGGGCACAATTTCTCTAGCATCTCCGTGTAGTGAGTCGGCACCGGCTTCTCCTGGCGTTTCTTCCAGTTGGATGCAACCTCGAGGCCAAAGCGCCAGTAGGCAAGTTCAAAAGTCGGATTGACGGTCGAGTTTGGTTTAGTATTTTCGGAGATGGGATACATTGGCGGGCCAAGTTGATAACAAGCTTCGTCCCAGAATCCGTATGAGTACATAAAGTCTGCCGTGGCCGAAAGGATCCCATCCCACTTCTCAAGCGTCTCCGGGCTTGGAAACTGGCGATATTCGAGTTCTGCAAAGTAAATCGCGTGAGGCTGCTGCCAGATAAGAAGAGTGTTGATCTCCCCCGGGCTGTCAACGAGGTTGGATCCTGTCATTTTGCCCCATCGCGCACCTTCGTATCCCTGCCTCTTTGCTCGACTAAGTGCATCGTCCAGAAGGAGTTGATATGTGTGGTTCGCGGAGCGCCAGTACAGAGGCCAATGATTCCAACGTGCAAATTGGAAAGTGTGCCAGCCGTACATTTCCATCTGTTTTAAAAAATATCAGGGATGTTATCGCTTCTGACTTAATGAATTCTCTCTTACATGAAACTTGCCGTACCATCCATTGTTGACCAAACCTACGTGATATTCAGCATTAGCGACATTAGAGTCAGAACAAGCCTTCAGGGACATACCAGATTCTAGAAAGCGAGTTAGCATCAAGCACACAAACCCAAACAAAGTGATGTAATACCTTGGGGAGGCAAGTCGGAAGCGATATTCACTGCTTCGAGGTACAGCGACTGGACGGTGATACGCTGAAGTTCTTGGGCGGCTTCAGATTGAGATTCAGCCAAGTCAATGAATGCGCCTGACTCCCAGAAGCTTTCCCACCAATCTCTAGATCGTTCCTGGACCTTTGAGGCATCCACAGACATATGTGCGCGGCCTGTATTAGAAAAGTCGATTGTCAAGCTCAACGCATCAGAGCTTTTTGGGTACAAATGGTATCTATGAGTATCTGGGTCTGACCTGACGATCTTGTCAGCCGAATTCCAATTTAGATGCAAACTGTAGGTAGTGTTATCGAGGTCATGGACGATTCTAGCTCTGGTGCCCTGGCTGCCCGCCGCACACTGAGTCAGGGAGCTAGAGTGCTTCTCTGGACTGTCAAAGGTTCCAACAGATGGAGCTTCAAACTTCTGATTGACGGGATAAGGGAGATCAAAAACCACTCCGATATCACCGGAAGAAAAAAGCGATGATTTGGCTTTTATCGAGAGAGTATCCGTTTCTGGGTCCGATGCCGTCTCAACCGTCACCAGGGCGTCCTTGTAAGTGAATTGGGAGGTGAGAATGCCGGTCCACATATCCAGAGTTTGTGATTTGTTAGAAAGTGCGGCTTCAGTTATATTTTGATCCCCGAAGACGAGTCCGATTCTGGCAAGGTTAATTCGATGAGGATTCTCTCGAAGCCAATTCCCAATATCGCTCTCGTTGGGGCTGACCATGTTGTAATTAACAAGACGGCCATGTGTCCACCAGTCTGTACCATGATAGTCTGGAGCATCCGATCAGCTGCAAGCACTTTTCAAGTTTCTGGAGAGGAATCCAGGCTACCTGATACCTGCGTCTGGCCCGGTGTCTCGGGCAGGCTAAAATTATGCCAGCCCCAAGTCGACAGCGTGGAGAAGGGCCCGAACGTCTGGAGGCCGGTGATGTCTGCGCCAAAGGCAAAATTCCCATTGCCCACTTGCAAAGGGGTTTCAGGTGAGCTTTCTACCCTTGTTGGATTGAAAGATTGAACCACAGCCTTTCGGTCAATCCTTGGCTTGTCGGCCACAACTAGTTCTGCCACAAGGCTCACAATGAGCATCGGGGATGAGAGCAACCTCATGTTGATGAGCTGCAAATCGGGTGCCGCATTGACTCAATTCATTTATGGTGTTTCTGAAAACCCAGGACTAGCTCCAGCCGTAGCCCCTCGTAGCACGTTCTTATTAGTTCCATGACTGAAGATCTTCAAGAAGGGCTTCGGTTAATGTTCCCGGATAATTATACACTCGGGCCATCATTGTAGCGATTCACAGGCTGTACCCAAGCAGCTTCCTTCGCATGATGAGAATGCAAGTTTGCAACCTTCGCAAAAATGCATGCATTACTTCACTGCCCACCTGTTTCGTCCAAAGCCTAGAGGCGCACCATCCACAGAACCAATAGCTTCACGCTGGGGCAACAACAAGAACGTAAATACAATAAAAGCATCACACAACTCATACTTAGAATACAAACACACTATATTTACAAGGGAAGATTGAGGCACTAAAGAATGGCAATCATAGTCGGCGTGATCTCTGGCCGCAGGGTAGCAAGCAGGGGACGAGAGGGGGCTAGGGTTACAGGAGCTCAGTGCAAGGAGGTGGCATCGGTCAGTGCGCGCTGGAAAGCAAGGAAAGATTCTGCTTACCTGTGGGCTGCGTTTGATAAAATTGGAGTAAAATTGGGCCCGTTGGAACCGTTGTTTGATCATCACCACCGACGTAACTCCGTTTCAATTCGCTGTCGCTCCTTTCAACCCCGCACAATACATTATTCTATTTGCAAGCTCACCGGTTTCACCCTTTGTGCATTCCTCGCCCGGCAATCAAGAACGACGAGCAATGGCAATCGCTTTGAACTCTTTACCTCTCGAGATTCTCGACCAAATATGCAGATCTCTCCCTCGCCACCGGGATGTGAGCAATTTTCGACTTGCCTGCCATAGACTGGCTGACGTGGGCCTCCCTGCGCTGCTTCCCAGATTGACTGTCCAACTCTTCCCTGAGAGCCTTGAGCGGCTGTGCGATATTGCATCGGACCCCGTCCTCAAACATCATGTGTTCATCATTGTCTTTGTCATGGACATATTCGACCCCGATGGCAGCACCTTCGAGGAATGGCAGGACAACGTAGCCGAGATGGCTGAGTTCGATCATCCGGCCGTCAGTTTCGAAATGCTCTCTGATGAGATGGAGATGAGGGCTAGCTGGGAGAGCCTTGGGCTTCTGCTTTCCAGGCAGGAAGACGCTTTCAGAATTTTTGAATCTTCACGGGTGCAGGACGCTTTGCAGCAATTCAGAAATCTGAACTATCTTGAGGTTCGGTTTTCTAGACCCCTGGATGGCACATCCCGCGACGAGACATATAAGAATATCTTGGAACGGCATCCCTACATCTACAAGGACAACCATCCATTTTATCCATCTGATCCACTATCAATGTATACGGGCCTTCCAGGGATCAAGCCGCTCCGGACGCTATTACGCGGCATAGGGAAACCTGGGCTTAGAGCCCTGAGGGTGGAAGCGCTCGACGCTAGCTTTTTCAATGGCAATCTTACCGCTAAAGCAGCCGAGTTTAACTCTCTTCTGGGCAGTCTTCGAGATCTCAACACCCTTCAGCTCACTGTCACTCATAGCGATGATGGCATGGAGAGCGCTCAGAGCAGCCTATCTACGGACCGGTTCAGGACTTTCCTATCCTCAGCACCCCATCTGGAAGATATAGACGTTCAATTTGGCAACAAGGACTCGATTCAATTTTATCCCAAAGTCGCCGACGTCCTACCCGGGGAATATTCATGGCCGAACCTACAAAGGCTCCGGTTATCAGTCGTCGAAATCTCGCCTCCAGTCTTTCTAGATTTCCTTCGCCGCCAGCAGAGGCTCAAGGTTCTAGAACTAAGCCACTGCCAGCTCCCAGAAGGAAGCACTACCGGCTGGTCGGATTTCTTGGCGCCCCTCGCCGTTGACCTTGGTTTGAAGAAGCTTACGCTTTCTGGAACTTTCGCGTTGGGTCAACCCGACGGCCAAGAACCACCTTACGTCGACATGCGTGATGCGGTTGACGACATGGAGCTCCAGGTGTGTGAAGCCATGAACATGGTGGTCTGCTCAAAGGAGTTTGATGCATTCTTGCATAACGAGGTGGCGATGCATGAGGATCTGGACGTGGGCGCTGTCAAGACGGGCATTATCCAGAGTTTGATGGACCAGCCTCCTACAAGAGCGTCAGAGAATATCACTATTCGTATCCCTACAGACTATGCGCACTATTTCAAGTCTTTTGCCTTGGTAACTGATAGCTCGAACTGGGGGAGGGGCGGTATGTGGGTGTCGGGTTATGCAAGGAGTCTCAGGCCCGTTATAGAAGCTCCGGAAGCGCCGCGGTTCTGAGATTCATGTCGCAGCTACCGGGGGGAGAATCCTAGTTTTCGATCATTTCTGTTGGGGAAGCGCAGGTTGAAGTGGTTCTCTCTCAGTCTCGCGCAGCACTTCCAAGGTGATGTGGTTTAGGATTAGTTCTTCCAAATATAGTTTAGCATACTCTGATGGAAAGATCCTTTCTTCTCGCCGCAACGGCAATACTCCAGAGCTCATGGAATGTCTTCTCCTATAAAGATAGAGAGTGATGAACATCTTGCTTGCGCTTCTTGACTTTGATGAATTATCATTAACCGGCGGGCGGAAATCTGTACTGGGACCAATCTGGCAGTGGGAGACAGGCCGAGGCGGTTCGAGCTTCAGTGGGGCGATTTAGAACAGCTCACGCATCGCTATTACGCTGCACATTAATTAGAAATATACCAATAGGGCATCGTAGTAGGCGACCAAGTGACAAAAAGGCACTGCATGCATCCCTACCGGCTAACCCATGGGGGCTCATTCACTGAGGCGGCACAGCAACAAGCTCTCCCCGCGTTTTAGGGGGAGGAGCCGAGGCTATTTCCAGTTTTAGATCATCGCGTCACACCAAAAGCCAGCACGACCCTCTGCTTATTGCCGACAGCCAACACTTGCACTGAGCAAGCATCGAGAGCAGCTGCCTTCACATTCAATGCGCCCTCAATTGCAACTCTGAATTCTTTTTTCTTACTCACCTAACCTCAAGCCTCTCAGAAACCCGTCACCATGTGTCGCAACATCAGGTCGCCATACCCCAATGTGCCCGACACCATCATCTCCACCCCCGTCCCACACGTCCTTCTGGTCAAGCTCAACCGCCCCAAGCAGCTCAACGCGCTGCGGCGGGAGATGCACTACCACCTCGCCAACCTCTGGACCTGGTACGACAACGAGCCCAGCCTGCGCTGCGCCGTCATCACGGGGACGGGCCGCGCGTTCTGCGCCGGCGCGGACCTCAAGGAGTGGAACGACGCGCACGAGGGCTCGGCCAACGTCGAGGAGGTCGAGAAGTGGACGGACGACGGGTTCGGGGGCCTGAGCAACCGACGGGGGAAGAAGCCGGTCATCGCGGCGGTCAACGGCCTGTGTCTCGGCGGGGGCATGGAGATGGTCCTCAACGTCGACCTCGTGCTGGCGGGCGAGGCGGCCAAGTTCGGCCTCCCAGAGGTCAAGAGGGGGGTGGTGGCCATCGCGGGAGCGCTGCCGCGGCTGACCAAGCTGGTGGGACGCATCCGCGCGACGGAGATGGCGCTGACCGGGCGCATGTTCGCTCCGGAGAAGATGGAGGCCTGGGGGGTCGTGAATGAGGTGGTGCGTGCGCCAAAGGACCTGGTGGAGGAGGCCCTCCGCTGGGCGGCAGAGATTGCAGGCAATTCACCAGATTCGGTCTTGGTCAGTCGGGAGGGCCTGGTCAGCGGCTGGGACGGCGAGGATCCCCAGCAGGCGACGCTGCGGGTGGGCAACACCATCTTCAAGAAGATGGATGGCGGGGAGAACATGAAGGAGGGCGTCCTGAGTTTTGTGGAGAAGCGCCAGCCCGTCTGGAAAGACAGTAAGCTTTAGCGCCTGGCTCCACGACTGTATGCACCGTTAGATCTAGAAATCCCCATATGCAGAGTCTAGACATCGAAATGGTTCTTTGCTAGGCTTGTTGCGTGCTGCGTTTAGGGTAGTTCATTACATGTCGCAGGTTCCGATTGGGTCGGATACAAGCCGAGCCTCCATCGCTCCAACACCGAAAATCCCCCGCTTCCGATCATGCCTTCGATTTTGTTCTTAGGTGATAGCTAGTATTTAAGAGCCTAGTGCCCTGTCTCCCCCGCAAAGTGCCAATTGGATTCCCGTCGACACCTTCCTGACTGGCCTGACCTGCCTCTTCCTCTCTGGCCAGCTGTTGATGTGGAATTCGATTGTTGATCTGACCGCCGGTTATCGCCAGCTGAGTCAGCACCCCTGACCGATGACAATCCGCGGCCTCTGATTCGCCGATAGCTCTTATCTCTGCTGTGCCCGGTGAAGAGCATTTACATTTAGTCCAGCCGCTACTGCGATTCTTCCTCTTCCTGAACCCGTCATTGTCCATACTCTGCCTCGATAGGATGTGCCAATTGATTCTTCGCCAGCCCCTCGGGCTGCTGCGTGGTGCTTTCAATGGCGCATCTCGTCGAGCTTTGCCTGGAACAATTCCAAGCAGTGCTATTGGCTGTCGTCATCGCAGCCCGCTGCTCGGTCGAAAGTCGGAGAGAGCTCTCCATAGCTCCAAATCGCCATTCCATCACCGCGAACACAACCTTGCCTCCAGCTCCGGTCTTCGAAGTCTACACAGCACATCGAGACGCCCCATCTCCAACACCGAGGCCAACTTCAGCTCAGATGGCGACGGCGGTGACGAGGCGCCCTCGGGCACCTACAGCGAGGCCGACCACGAGCACGCCGTCATTTCTACGTTCGATTTATTCTCCATCGGCATTGGCCCCTCCTCGTCGCACACCGTCGGCCCAATGCGTGCGGGGAACATTTTCGTGGCCGATCTGATCGACGCAGACCTGATGCAGAAGGTGAACAAGATCCGAATCTCCATCTACGGCAGTCTGGCGCTCACTGGCGAGGGACACATGACGCCAAGTGCTCTCCTGCTCGGCCTTGAAGGCGCCGATGTCGAGACCGTCGACACCGCATACGTCCCGAAGCGTTTCGAAGATATCAAGAAGAAGAAGAAGTTGTTCCTTGGTCATGGTCTGGGCGATGGGGGTGGAAAGGAGATTGCTTTCGACTACGACCGTGACTTCATCTGGGAGTGGTCACGCAAGCTTCCCATGCACAGCAATGGCATGCGACTCACCGTATTCGACGAGGAAGGATTCCCGCTAGCAACAAATGACCTCTTCAGTGTCGGTGGTGGCTTTGTTGTCAACGGCGCTTTGTCTACAGGACCAGCTCCTCAAGAGTCAGAGTCGGAATCTCCGGGCGAGGGTGACCCAACCACCACTGCAGTCGCCTCACCAGGGGAGGGTAGCAATGTCGGCAAGCACCCGGCTGATCTTGCTGAAAATTTGTTCTACAAGGAAATCAAGCGGTCTGATGCGGCAGGCGATCGTAGGAGTGGATCCGAGATAAAACCGCGGATAGCCGAGTCAGAGAGCCTTGCCGAGTCTGGACTGCCTGAGCCTGGGAGTCTCGTTTCTACTTCGGGGTCGACCCCTGTCACGCGAGACGTCGAAGGCGAGAGAACTGAGGAATCAACCGGCCAGCATCAGCCCCGATATCCCTTCCGCGATGCCACTAGTTTGCTTGCACTCTGCCATGAGCACAACCTTACCATCGCGCAGTTGGTGTATGAGAACGAGAGGAGTCTTGGCTACTCGGAGGATGAAATCTTTAGGAAAATATTCCGAATCTGGGAGGTCATGGATGGCAGCATCTTGGAAGGTGTCCAGGCCCCGATAGACACGGCCCTGCCTGGTTCACTCAAGCTACAGAGACGTGCTCCGGCCCTGTACAAGCGATTGACCAGAGGACTGTATCCTAACCACACATCATCGATTGGCGATGGATCCAAGGCTGAGGATAAGCATCGACCTGCTCTGCCAGAAGGTAGCAGAACAATGGACGATCACCCCAATGCACCCTCCACTTCACTGCTGAGAACGGTAAACAAGTCTGTGGCCACCACACCGCGACGACAACGCCAATTTCCCCGCGTCCATGGATCTCTACACCACCCCATCTCCCCTTCCCCCATTCGAAGGACAACCCTGCCAGCCATGGACCATTTATCTGTCTACGCCATGGCCGTAAACGAAACCAACGCGGCCGGTGGCCGTATCGTTACCGCGCCGACAAACGGCGCCGCGGGTATCATCCCCGCCGTGCTCAAATACACAGCCGAGTTCGTCAGTGACGACCCCGAGCGCGACATTCCCACCTTCCTGCTAACGGCTGCTGCCATCGGCATGCTCTACAAGCGAGGCGCAACCATTTCCGCTGCCGAAGGTGGATGCATGGCTGAGGTCGGCGTGGCTTGCTCCATGGCCGCGGGTGCGTTTGCTGCCTGCATGGGTGCCGGCCCCGAGACCATTGAGCAGGCTGCCGAGATTGGCATCGAGCACAATCTCGGCCTGACGTGCGACCCCATCGGCGGTCTTGTGCAGGCGCCCTGCATTGAGCGGAACGCGCTTGGTGCCATCAAGGCCATCTCAAGCGCGAACCTCGCTCTCAGCAGCAAGGCCGGGACACAAAAGGTGCGGCTGGATGACGCTATTAGGGCTATGCGACTGACGGCCAAGGGGATGAGGAACGAGTTCAAGGAGACCAGCTTGAGCGGGCTGGCGACCAGTGTGCCTCTTCACATTCCTGTCAGTGTTCCCGACTGTTAAGATCTTGGTTGGTTAATTTTCGGGGTTTTACAAAAGATACTGGATATAAAGGGGTAAAAAAAAGGAAACGAAGTATTTGGGGTTTCCATGAATTGAGACTAGAAATAATATATTGGCGAGAAAGGGCAAACCTTGGTATTTTCGGACTTTGGTGTCTTCTGAAGTTTATTGATCTGTTGGAAAACTAATTCTAAAGAACAACCTGTCAACCTATCAGCTAGGTATTTGTGAATGATTTAAACTATCCATGCCTCATCGTGCGCAGACATGAGCAATGATAAACTCCGGCTTGGGGACACTCCATGCTGACATACGCTTGACTAAAGTATTATATTATTATGAGACCCTGTCCATGGTTGGAGGGACGTAATTGTCTGACGATTTGAGCTCGTAACGTACGGTCGTTCTACCGGCCAAGTCATTGAATGGCAAGGCATATTCGCACCTGGTCTGAAATACGAGTCGGCCTTGTTCGCCAAGTTATACAGCACTCGTAATCGACCCTCCACAATCCAGACCGAGCTCGGATTTCTGTTGCAATTAATCTATTCTAATTAAGATCGCTAGTCGCCGGTATTGAGCCATGTTAGAACGAAAATCAAATTCGCCATAATTACATGCTCATGATGTCTTCAACAACGTCACCAAGCACGACGATAGCTCAGGCACTCACGACGCCATTTGTCGCCCCATCGGGCTGTGCTGACAATTTCGTTCCCGCAAACTCCGTAAAAACAGGCCGCTCCCAAGAGTCTCTGTCCATATTTGTCTCGGCTGCCGTCGATTCTCGGTTTGCATCTTGCCAACCTCCCGGGTGGGACCGAGGGAAGGATGGCACAAGTTTTGCGTTCAGCCCAGCTGTCTGTCCCAGTGCCTGGACGGCGTCTCGTCTTGGCCAGAATTATCTTGCGCCAGCTCGGAATGGGAACTATACAGCAAAGTGCTGTTCTAGGTACATTCTATGATATCACTTCGGGTTTGCAAATACTTCGATGTGCTAATCCTAAATATACAGTGGCTTCACACTGACCTACGGTGCCGAAGCTGAAGGCATATACGAATTCCCATGCGCTCGTACACTGGTGAATAACATGACTACGATGACGCGAACCTCCACGATCACCCAAGCCTACGTCAACAACACAGCTATTACGTCCATTTCAAAACACACCACGAGTACCGGCACCACCACATTGAGCATCCACAATGCATGGCTTATATCATGGGATCCTTTAGACGCTTCTACTCTGAGCCCTTCTCCACCAATGCTCAAGTGCACTGAATCGGTAGTTGACATGTGGGTGCCTGGCGAAACAACAGTCGTTCCCGGGAAAGCTCTGGATAAGTGCGGACCGGGAGAAGGCCCTCGGTTTGGGGGTCTGACCGGTTTTTTGGTCATCGGACTACCACTTATCTGTGTGTTTTTAGTGGTCAGCTGCGGCTCTTTCTTCTGCTTGCGCCATCGGAAACATGAAGAAAGAAGGTATGAGATGCGGGCAATGGCGACGGATAGGGCGTCGGCAACTCAGACCACAAAGAAACACGAAGACCAGTTGACATCACAACAGTGAATATTGCCGACAATAAATGAATAAAAATACGGTCAATAATTCCGGTTGCTGCTGTCTGTATATACAGTCTCCTCTCAATATAATATGCAATCACTCCTAGTTTGATGAATCTCCAATCTTTGATAATACAACGAACATTTCTAAAAAGAAAACTTAGATTCGAGGTTGACCTAGCTTGTTCCTTTCGCAACTCACACACACTTAAAATTAAAATATTCCCCTTTCCATAATTGAAAGGGATACGAGAAGGAAACCGCCGGCCGTCTTTCGAATACCACAAGAAAGCTATTGTTCTCTCCATTATATACCAGTCGTTTCTGGTCTTACCACGGAACATTTGCATCCGTTCTCATCACCCAGACCAAGTCGCCACAACAATAAAGTTAGGCGCTATTCGGCAAATGAAATGCCCTGCGCAATAGCAGAAATGAGTATAGTTTCCTATTCAAATCTTTATGTCGTGATGCTTTTTGGAACGTGAAGGTGGTGGTGCATGTCATCACGTGATCACAGCACAAAACCCACAAGTCTTGATCACAATTTGCTTCACCTTCGTGAATTGATTTCCAGTTAGAATTCTCGCCAACCCAAATATAGCGCAATGGCCCCATACGAGATCAGTCCGAACTGCACCGTTGCAGACGCGAAGGGGATAGCCAGCTGCAATGTTTCGGCTTACTGGAAGGAAACCTGGTGGAGGCTCCTCTGGCCGGAGAAGACGCCCGAGTCCCTCGCCGAGGCCATCGCGGCCAGAACACCCCGGAACCTGCTTCAGATGAGAGGCCTCTGCCGTCATCAGAAGGTCAAAGATGCGGCATCCGGCGAGATCGTTGGCTACGCGCGCTGGGTGTTGCCGGACTCGCACGACGACAAGTGGCTCGAGGCGCAGACTCCCGACGTTGATGATGCTGCAAAGGCCAAGTTTAAGAGCGAGTTTGAAGAATCTGACTATGAGCCGAGAGATGATATGGATGAAATGGATGATCATATGTGGGAATGGAGAAGCAAGTACGACCGCGATGACTGTCTAGGTATGTTTTGCTTTTTACTTTGAGTTTCTGATTTCTATGTGAAATCTCCAGTGGGATTTGCAGAGGCATTCAAAAGTACTGGAGTAGCTCACATCTTATGACTAGAGCTCGAATATCTTGCCGTGCATGCGGACCACAGCCACAAGGGTGTTGGCAGTCTGCTTGTTCAGTCTGGCGTGGAGGTAGCATCGAAATTGGGATTGGACATTATCGTTATCGCCATGGGAAAAAATGCTTTCGAATTGTTTTCTAAAGCCGGCTTCGAATTATTGGAAAAGGAGAGTCAGGATCTTTCTGCCTACGGGGAGCAGGACGTGTACGAGACATATTATCTCATCAAGCGTCCAACAAAGGACACTGAGGGCAGCAAATAAATGAAGAAAATCGTCGTGGGATCGACCCCCTCGTTTGAGGCATGAACAAATACTCAAATAGGGACTACCTAGGTAGTTTCATGTTAGATGTACATATATGGTATGGGAACCTTCAACAGCCAGATGCCCTTGGATTAGTCTTTGATGTAGACGGATTTGATGCATCCCAGCCACCGAGCTCTCCATGGTTGGGTACCACCCATTATCTATTAGCCTAATAGAACAGGCTATCTAGAAGGGAACAAGCCGGATTAGATTGGAGCTGAATACATCGGCTCATCATTTTGATCAGTGAGCGGCATCGACTGCATTGGGCTTACTTGGGATTTTTTACGACACGGTCGTCCGTTTTATACATCTTCTCTGAGTCCATATTATTTCTCATCATGATATTGCTATCCTCATTAGTCATTTGTTCTTTCAAGACAAAGGGTACTTTGTGGTTATTCGGGTTGCGTTGCGGTTATGGTCTCCGATTGATCAGATGGTTCTCCCGTTTTCCTCTTTCCGCTGCTCGCGAGTTTCTATTCCGATGATGATCAGTCTTCGGAGCGAGCTTCCATCTTGGGGAGATTTGTCAACCCACAAATATTCCCCACCAAATTAGCTGCATAAAGTCAGCACTTCTTTGTCTTGCGTTTTAAATACTCAACTCTTATTAACCTGCATTCTACGTTTTGATGACCATCCGCATTGTTCATATTTCAATACAACTGTCAATATCTTTATCAGCTTATCTATAATCTGCTTATCGATTATCGGCTTATCGATTTGTCAGGTGGATCCAACCGATCAATCGCCTACTAACTCGAACCTTCCGTCAAGTCGAGCACATAGAACTTAACCTAATCATCATCACCGATTTGCCATTTACTTACTTTCTTTGCCCCATACAGCTGTATTTGTCAAACTACAGCAAAACAGATCGTTATAATGGTTCGAATCAAGCCGTTTGAAGTCGAGGAGTGGATGGACCGCCTGGAAACTACACCAGGAGTGCTGAATGTCGCGGAAACCTGCTGCGAGTCTGTCTCTATTTCCGAATTAGCCGCCCTCTCCACAGATCAATCAGTCAAGCTGCAAGATATAACCAGTCGACGTCTCACCTACGGGGCCATCCCTGGTACTGATTACACTAGACAGCGCATTGCAAACCTGTATGGAGATGTCAAGCTCGATCAGATAGTCTTGACTCAAGGTGCTATCGGAGCCAATTTCCTCCTGCTTTTCAGCCTCATAGGACCCGGAGACCATGTCATCTGCGAATATCCTACGTACCAGCAACTCTATGAGGTTCCCAAGAGCTTGGGAGCGGAAGTTTCGCTCTGGAAGCTCAGGGAGGAAAATCGCTTCGTCCCTGATGTTTTAGAGCTGGAGGGGCTGGTCCGCAGTAACACCAAGGTGCGGAAACATCAATTTCGGATCTGATCTGTTATATCTATGTCATTTTGCGACTAAACTAACTCTCGGAATAGTTGATAATTCTCAACAACCCAAATAATCCCACGGGCGCCACGATAAACAAAGAAGTCTTGTCAGCCATCGTGGCTTTCGCCAAAGAAAGAGATATCATCATCATGGTTGACGAGGTGTATCGGCCCTTATTCCACAGCCTACCAGTCGGCGAGAAGATTCCCCCTTCTATAATTGACCTTGGTTACGACAAGACTGTCTCCACTTCTTCCATGTCAAAGGCCTTTTCTCTCGCTGGGATTCGGGTAGGCTGGATTGCGACTCGTGATCCCTCCATTCTGAAAGCTGTCAATAGTTGCCGAAACTACACCACCATTAGCGTTTCGCAATTTGACGACTCCGTCGCGGGATACGCGCTCTCTGATGCAGTGCGAGTAAATCTCCTTGAGCGAAACATTGCGCTGGCAAGGACCAATATTGCACTTCTTGAAGCATTCGTGAACAAGCATTCTTCCGTGCTCTCATGGGTCAAGCCAACAGCCGGCACCACTGCCATGATACAGTTCAGAAAGAACGGACGCCTGGTCCAAGATTCAGAGTTTTGCCTTGAAGTCCTCGACAACACCGGGGTTCTGATCATGCCTGGTTGTACTTGTTTTGGTGAGGGAGAGGATTTCCCAGGATATATGAGGTTTGGCTATGTCTGCCACACCGATGTCTTGAAGGAAGGGCTGAACAGGCTGGATTCGTATATTGAGAAGGCTTTTTGAGTTCAAGATTGAGATAATCTGTACTTTGCTGGATAGAAGCCTGATTAACTCCGGCTTTACACCAATAGAGCATGGATATTCAGTTCGGACATGGCGGTTGTACAATCCTTGCGCCCTTGTTGCTGTAAATTCCAACACCCCTTCATGATTTGGAGCACGGTCAACGAGTTTCCCAGTTTCCTGTATTCGGTGGCCATCCCAGAAACCAGGTTCTCGAAGAAGAACTGCAGCCGTGGCTCGGCCATGCAGCCGATGACGCACAATGGCCACACGATACCTTGCAGGCTACAGTTTTCGGGTTTCGAAGTCAGAAGATCTATCGCTCTTTGCACTGTACTCTGGATTTCTGGTAGAGATGGAAGAGGGCCTGATATAACGGTGTGAACTTGGACCAGTGCGGCCAGAGCAAAGATGTGGGTAATCCAAGTCGTATGGGGCCTCGAACAGGTCTAGAAATGATACAAAGTCAGCGGTAGGAAAGTAGCGAAGGCGTGAAGAGACCATACCTCGTCTTTCCTTGAATATAAAAGGCCTATTCTTTCCTCCAGTTCGGATTCGATAGCCTGCCCTTTACTAACAAGCTCGCGGACACTCAAAAGTCCCTTCTTGTCCATATCATCTTTCCACTCTCGCAGATGTGTGATGTCACCAATCAAAGCCAATGTCCAGTTGTGACAGCCCATTACGTCCTGCATTTTGAGCTGTTCGATTGCAAGCCAAGACCTGTAAGGGAGAACGGGGGTACCACCCGTTGACACACACGCAAAAATATCGAACCACAAAGCATTCGCAAATAAGAACTCGAGCCCTGCACTTTTCCCATCATTTGTTAGTTGGGTAGCACCCTTGGGTGGGTCGCACAGTCCGTCGGGTTTGTTGTTCTCTACAGCGATGAAGGATGCTGGGGACATGGACCTGATTGTGCCGAGTACGGCGTTGAGATGGGGCTGCCAGTTGGATCTTCCTCCCCTCAATACCTCGAAACTCAACAGCATGATGCTGCAAGCAAGGAACTCGGTAAGAAGTTGCTCGTCCTGGTGAAACTCCGTGGCCTTCTCGGAGCGCAAGAACTCGCAAAGCTCCTGCAATGCAGTGGAATGATGGTCAAAGACTTTTTGATCCTGGAGGTAGCTCTCGTCTATACCTCGCGTGGCGCTCTGATGCAAGGAAGATAAGCCAATGGCGGCGTGGTATAGGGGACCGCGTTTGGTTAGCAGCTGAAGTAGCCATCCTCGGTTGCCGGTGCGTGAGTGTGAGTTATGGTATGGGAACTGCCACGGGAATACATGGTCAAAATAGTGCATTAGCAATCCAGCTTCGTATCCATCAATACTCAAGATATCGACATTTGTCTGGAGGGTAGGGTGAAGGCACAATGTTCTACCGTTGCGAGCAGCAGGGGATCGAGTGATTGATCTTGGCGCTGGGCTTGTGACTTGCGTGCGATTCTCCTCGTAGCCAACAGAGACGGAACAATTAGATGATGATACAGGGGATGCAGGCAAAGACGTAGTTGGAGGCGCCAGTCTTGCTTGAGGGTCCGACTGGGTTAGACAGTCCTTTGCCCTGCTCGCTTCCCCCAATGCCTGAAGATTGGAAGGTACTGCTGGAAGCTGCCGGCGAGCCTGGTTCTGTTGCTTCCTGATGCGACGAAAATTTTCTTTGATGGCAGCTCGGATACGAGATCGCTCTGCGGCCTCCAAATGACCACCGTCCATCCATATCGGCTGCGGTCCGTATCCGTGGCATTTAGTATGCCGACTGCTACATTCTGTGCAGCTCGGAGTTTCTGAACCGCATTTTACATGTCGGATTCGGCAGGTCCAGCAACCTGTGGCCCTGGATCTTGTTTTCATCTTTCGTGACCTTGTACGTTTATGGCTGGCAGCTGGGGAAGAAAGTCGCTCATTTTCGGAACTGCGAGTAGTGCCATTCTCGGAGTCGGTCCTCCGAGAGTGAGCAACAGGCGGGGTAATTGCTTTCTCGGACTTTCGAGAGGAAAATGGGGAATGTTGAACCGGCCTAGTCTCGGATATGGCATAGTCACTCGAAGTTCATAATTCAGTCTCTGCTGGTGAGTAATGAGATTGATATCAGCGAGGGAAAGTAATTGAATATTATAAATAACAGTCCTCAGTATTCTTATGTCATGTTAAAAAGAATCTGAAGAACAACAAGTATGGAACTTCCCTCCTAAGGCACCCCTCCACGGATCATCATTACAAAGCACGCCTGGATGCAAATTGTGATTCCAGAAGAAAGTGAGAAAGCGGGATATGAGTAAAGTATTGTCTTGGGTGTGCTTGCAAAACGCAGTGTCATGGGGTTCCATGCGTGTTGAGATTTGGAGCAACTACACCTGCATGACTGCTCTGCTGCAAGTTCAACCCTAAGAGACATATTTGTAACGATTTAAACTTGCGTGTATAGAGGCATTATTCCCATCTTAACCCAAAAGGCACGGCCGTCGAGGGCTCTTTCAAATCTGGTGCTGTCGCGTGGCAATGCCTTGACGCCTTCCTCCCCCATAAGCTCGCCGACCCATTGAAGAAGTTCTTGATGACGAGCAAGCGTCGAACTGTCACTTTCTTCACTTCCTCCAGTCTCGGCTGCCCGCAGTGCCTCAAGCGCCCAGCCGTGGATGAGGGTCCACCAGTCATAGACGTGCAGGTTTGTCAGTAGCCAGCGCTGGCCTGGAGTGAAGTTACGATGGAGGGCGACGATTGCTCGCGCTACATCTTCGCCGTGGACGATATGGAGTGCCCCCTTGGCACGCAGATCGGCCTTGGACTTGATTACACGATCTACCCAGTGGCGTGGCTGCCGGGCGCCGCCGAACAATCCGGAGAGATCGAGCGCGACTCCTCCAGCGACAGCCATCAGCTCATCTTCGGCAATGGCGCGCGGCTGCGTCTTATCGTACGGCGATGTGTGATCTTGCCAGCCCGCGCCGGTCCATATGCTTGTGACGCCGAGCTGGATGAAGTTGGGCTTTAGGCCACCATGGGTCCTGGCGTAGAGATCGGTGAGCCGTAGCGAAGGCCCCTTGCCTTTGAGTGGGAAAGTAATCAGCACGGTCTTGCTTGCCGGCAGCCGCCTGAAGGGTGCTTCATCCTCCGATTCGGGGTCGAACGTGAAGGCGATTGTGTCATTTCTGCCGTCTCGAGTCGTGGCGGCATGCGTGATGTTTTCTTTCTCTAGCAATGGTATGAGGAAGCTGGATGTCCACCCAGCCCCGAGAACCAGGAAGTCCACTTCAACGGGCAGCGATCTTCTCATGGTGTTGGTGCTTTTGAGGTTGCTCATGCGGGCTTTTTCCTTCGCGGGAGACCGGGAGGCTGGGAGTCTGTGGGGCTGCGGATGGAGGATTGTTCCCCTGTTTTTGTCGTTGGCCGCTTCTAGGATTTCGTCTTGCGCCTTTGCTTGATCTAATACATCTAGTGGGCCAATTTCTCATGCACGATTGTGGCCATATATATCTCTGGCCCCCAGCCGCGGCTTCGAGTCGACGGATCATCACTTTTGGAGCTAACTGGGGTCGGAGACTAGAACAAAAAGGGACAGACTCTTTTTCTGGCTTTCCCGAGACTCCACACCTTTCTTACACTTGTGAGCCCTACATCTTCCTCCTCCCTGGCAGATTTGTGTGAAAATCTTCATCAAACAACATACAGTCGATATGGAAACTCTGAGGAGTGCTTACAACTACCTGCTCGGTCAGGGTGAGAATCCGGTCGTGGACACGGATGAGATCTTCCCATTGTACTTCCTTGACAACCTACAGGCCGGTCGGGTTCTCGTTCTAAGCGAAACCTTCAAGTTTAACGATGTCTTGGACCCAGAGAAGTTGCACGATGGACTCAAAAAGTTGATTCAGCTTGGGGATTGGAGGAAGCTAGGCGGGCGGCTTCGTAAAAAGGTGAAACACCGGCATATAGCATCATCTTTCCGTTTACTTGAGCTAACTCACAACCACTCCAAGCCCGACGACAAACTCGAACTCCATGTACCAAAAGAGTTCACCAAAGAACGACCAGCAGTCCAATTCTCTGCGGAGAAAATCGACGTTGGGATCGACGAGCACTCTGTTGCTGGGCAGTTGCCCAGCGCAACCGATTCCCCTTCTTTACACCCTGGGCAGGAGCTTTTCGCGGAATTCAGTGCGTTTTCGAAAGGGCCAAAAACCTTACAAGACTACCTCCAAAGTGATTGCCCGGTTTTTCGAGTTCATGTCACCGTATTCGCTGACGCCACTGTTGTTGCTTTTATTTGGCCACATGCAGTGGCTGGCGCTCTGGGGCTGAAGAATATTCTGTCGGCCTGGTCCGAGGCGCTGAAGGATGATGGGAACATCCCGGAGTTGTTGGGCGCTCGAAAGGATGTATTGGATGGAATAGGAACTTCGAAAGACTGCACAGCACCATACGTTCTCGACAATCTCGAATTGAGGGGCTGGGGGTTTGCCAAGTTCGCATTTCGGCTGATGTGGACGGTCGTCTGGCGGCCGAAGGTTGAGGCACGCACTATATGCCTTCCTCGCGACTTTGTCTCCGAACTACGACTGGCCACAACCAAAGAACTCGAAGAAGCTCAAGGACCCGGCGATAATGTTTTCGTTAGCGAAGGTGACGTCTTGACTGCTTGGCTGGCAAGGTTCGTTTCTCGGGCACGTGGAGGAACAAGACCTGCGATTTTGGTCAATCCTCTCGACGTATCAGGTCGTCTCAAATCTGTCCTGGCGTCAGGAGGACTGTATGTTCAAAATATGGCCGTGGCTTTATACACTCTTGTCGAGACCGATGTCCTGAACAAGAGATCGCTGGGAGAGTTGGCTCATGTGGTACGTTTGTCCATACAACAACAAGCCACGGAAGAGCAAATGCGTTCCCAACTGCGACACTTTAGAAAGCTTGGGCCAAACAAAATGCAATCGCTTTACGGGGCTTCAGACTCCCGCCTAGTCGTATTTTCCAACTGGACGACGTTCAAGATGTTCGAAGCTGTTGACTTCAGCCCCGCCATCACCAAGCGATCACCCCATTCTGCTGGTGGAAAACCGGTGTACATGCATTGCCATTCTTTGAGCAAGGATCCCTTCATGAGGGATGTCTTTGCAATCACCGGCAAAGATTTAGACGGTAATTATTGGATCAGTGGTTTCTTATACCCCGAAGACTGGCAAGCGTTTGAGGATTACATGCAGAACACACGTGCGACCCTAGGATGAAGAGACGGCCCTGTTGTCGGCTCTGCTAGCTAGCATGATCGTTTAACTAGGGAGAGAGGTCCTCGGCCATAGACACATGACATTACGCGGATGATTTAGATTAAGAGATTGCCTGTTCTGCATTTTTATAAGAGTGAAGAGACCCGTAGGTACGAAATAGATCAAAGTGATTTGATCATCATGCACTCATAGTGGTAAATGGCAATGGAAGAGTTGAAGACCAGGTGGGTGACATAGGGCACGGCATCTTCTGCACCGATCTCACACCAATAGGCGGACACTGGTCTGGGCCCTCATGATGTGCTATTCTGCACGCACATTTATCTTGGGTTCTAACTTGCGCAATACTAGAGTACTCTACCTACAGGGGATAGAGTGACTCTACGTCATGGTCATGAGATAACGCGAACTGGAATTGGAGGTGCCACCTGGCCTGCGACCCCTTGTTGCATATATATTCCACCCCAACCCTTTCGTGTTGTCTCCCTGGGCCATTCGATAATATGCAATCGATCCACATCTTTCGGTGTTAAGCTCGCCACGTGTCGCTCTCTAAATTAGTGATGTTGATTTGGGCTTCAGTTTTTTTGCCTGGGCTTCTTGTTGGGCTGCTACGGGGATTTTGGGCGACAAAATGGCGTCGCCAATTCACCCTGACCTAAAGACACAAAAGATTGTATAATTGTATGATCTGCATACTCTCGCGAGCAATTAAGTAAAATTTTCTTTATGACCAAGTCTTCTTCCTAAAGCAAGGGCCAGAAGTTGTGGGCTTTTCTCTTACAGACCGCTATACGGCGATTTACACACCATGTCTTCTCCCTCAGACCTCCAGTCCAAGGAGCATCGCGACCTGCTTGATATCATCGACCAGCTCCGATCCCAAGGCATAAATCGCTATGTGGATCTTCCAGAGATCATAGTCTGTGGCGACCAGTCCGCTGGGAAAAGCTCTGTCCTTGAAGCCATCTCGGGCATGTCGTTCCCAACCAAAGACCGACTCTGTACTCGGTTTGCCACGGAGCTCATCCTGCGCCGCGATACCGACACCAGCGTGAAAATATCCATCTCCCCTGGGCCAGATCGCCATCCGGAAGACAGGGACCATTTGTCCAGTTGGCAGCCCGAGGCTGATATCGAAATCGATGGACTGAGGGTGGTCATTGAGGAGGCCAAGGCGAGAATGGGACTTCAGGGGACCAAGGTCTTCAGCAGCGATATCCTTCGCATCGAACTTTCTGGACCGACGCAGCCACATCTCACCATGGTTGACCTCCCTGGTCTGTTTAGGTCAGGCAACAAGGAGCAATCTGAGGACAACGTCGCGCTGGTGAAAGCGCTAGTCACCAGATATATGAATCGGCCGCGGAGCATCATCTTGGCTGTGGTTTCTGCCAAGACAGAATATGTCCTGCAAGAAGTTACCGCACTGGCAAGGGGCGCCGATCCACAAGGCCTTCGCACTATTGGTCTTATCACGAAGCCAGACACTCTGGACTCTGGGTCCGAGAGTCAACGTTCGTGGGTGAACCTTGCCCTCAACAAGGATGTGGAGTTGAATCTGGGATGGCACGTGCTGAAGAACCGGAATTATGAAGAAAGAGACTACTCTTCATTACAGCGTGACATCTCCGAGGATGAGTTCTTCAGCACGGGCATATGGACCTCCATTGATCCCAAGCACTACGGGGTCAAGAGCCTGAAATCTCGGCTCAGCTCAGTTCTCAAGGATCAAATTCTCCAGCAGCTGCCAGGCTTGATCAAGGATGTCGACCATGGCATTGATGATTGCAACGTGAAGCTATCCCGCCTCGGGGCCGGTCGGAAATCTTCCAGAGAGCAGTTGAAGTACCTGTCTCAGTTGAGCCACCAATTCACCTCCCTGATGACCTCCGCCGTCAGTGGAACATATGCCGATACCTTTTTTGGCAGCAAGAATGATTTGAATGAGCAACGGAAGCGGCTTCGATCTGTTGTGCAAAATCGGCTGGAACTGTTCGCTCAGGAGATGCGATTGACTGGCGAAAGCCAGCTCATTGTCGATGATAATGAAGCATGCTATGACGACAGACAAATCACACGGTCCCAGTACGTCGACGATGTCAGGATGCGGATGATGAAGAGCAGGGGGTCTGAGCTTCCTGGACTCTTCAATCCTGCTATCGTGAGCGATCTGTTTGCGGAACAATGCCAGCCCTGGAAGGGAATTGTTTCCAGTCTAACAGAAGACATTGTTGATGCTGTGTATCGAACTACGCGTTCAATAGTCGAACATATTGCCGCCAATGAGGTGATACGGGAGATATTGATCTTACTGAACTCCGAGATTGACCAGTTGAAGGTCAGTATGAACGATAAAGTGAGAGAGTTGCTTCAGGCGCAGTATGCTTTGCATTCCATCACCTACAACCCGCAGCTCACCGAAAACGTTCAGAAGGCTCAGTGGGCTCGGAAGAAGCGACAGCTGGAAAAGAGAATACAAGAAAAATTTGGCTTCAGATCGGCTGATGAGCCAGGGGAGAAACTCATCATCGACGCGCCCCAGATCGTGGAGCTGTTTCTGGACGAAACTGAGCTGGACATGATTCGCTTTGGCAGCTCCATGGCCGTTGATTACATGCAAGCTTATTATCAGGTAAGTTGCATGAAGCCCAAGGATCTTCCTGTTATGAGTATTATACTAACTTCACCATTACAGCTTGCGAGAGACAGATTCATTGATGACATAAGTGTCATGGCTGTTGAGCGTTCTCTCATGAGCAAATTAACGGGAATCTTGACACCAATCAAGGCGGTCGAACTTGAAGACGACGAGCTTCTACGGCTTGTTGGCGAAAGCGAGGAGAGCGTGGATGAACGTTTGAGACTGACTGAGAAGCTGGAGATATTGCAAAATGGGCTTCGGGACATCAAGCGGCTGTATACCGACAGAGGTGACATTGTTCCCGAGATTCAGACGGTACAGAGCACTCCTGCATCTACCATCATACAGATTCAAAGGAGCGCAAGTGTTCCATCAGAACTCGGAAAAGACGAAGAGGAGGCTCATTCCCCGCCACCCTCTTCAGCGGGGTCTTTGCGAGGAGAGTTTGTCGGGTAAAAGTATTTTCGCATAGCAGGAATAATAATTATTTCTACATCATTTAGGTCATGAGGAGATACTGTTCAACATGAGTTCCCGATCGAAAGGAATTACCTGGGTTCCAGGCAGGATACCAGATCGCACATGTATTCATCCATCAAAGATGTCGCCTGAACCGAGTCGACTTGTCTCTATGGGCAAGAAATGGAATATGAAAGAACAAAGGGCTTATATATATCAAACTATTAGTACATACTGAGTGGCATATTTTATCAAATGAAACTTTCGGGGAAGGGATTCAAACAGTTGATAAGCCGGGCGATTGGTTTTGTTTAGTACAACAGTGTCAAACAAGCATCCACGATGAGTATTTGTTCCAAACACTTTCACTAAATGGCGGCTTGGTCAGTCCCCTCGACCCTAGACGACCTTAGCCTAATAGAATACCTATCGGGACTTTTGGAGATACGCTGACCAAATATTATGTCGCCACATTGTAAGAGCTAAAGAATAAGCTTGCTACCAACTTCCCCACACTTCATGGCGCTCCCTGTTCATCGTCTCTTGGCGAGGTAGAAGATAAGGCAGTTTGGGGTGGAAAGCATGCCCAATGCTCTCTGGTCAATTCCACGGATTAAAACCATGAGGGGAAGTTGTGGGAACAGGCCCCGGACTAGCCATTCTCACCTTCTAAAGAGAGGTTATTCCAAAGTTCTTCTGCGATGATCTTTCCCTAGCGTTTATCTACCTTCCTGCCCTAGAAGGATGGTCGCAGATCAGTCCGCAGCCTTAACAGCATAACCAAGCACGCCGAGAGTATGCCCAGCCTAATCTCGTATCCGATCGACTAATATGAGAGTGGTGAAGGGATATGTCTCTACGCCAAGATCGATCTAAACGAGTATGGGGCAGGAAGTTAATTTATTGATCTGGCGATCTACAAGGTCCAATATTATTAGGGGAATATCAAGAGAGTGATGGCTGCCTGGCGAAAGCTTCTGGGAGTGAGTATAAATGCACCAGCTGCGAGTTCACGAATTCCCAGACCATCCACTATCACCTTCTCTCATTCTCCTCGTTGGCTCTGTCTCTTTTTGGACTTTCAAATCCAAACCACCAAAATGAAAGCCACTCTCTCCTCTCTAGCTATTGCGACTCTGGCGAGCTCTGCCGTCGCACAGCTATTCAATGCAGACACATTGAAGGCTTCAAGTGCACCCAAAGCTGTATCGATGGCTACTCTCAAACAGCGCAAGGTCGAACAACGCGAGAAGGATGTTGCCAACGGATTATTCGATGTTGATCGTTATGAGGCTACGTCCGCCACACCTTGTGTCGACGGAAAAGCTGGCGAGTATTCTTGCAATAACGTTGATCTCCTTGGATTTCTGCGTCACCAAGATGTTGGTAGCAGAACGCGTGAGGGCAATGACATTTGGGGTATGTTTAATTTGCTCTAATACAACATGGAAACAGTCGCTGACCAAATGGACAAGGCTGGACCAACCCCAGCACTGGCCGTGAATATGCGTTGCTAGGACAAACAGACGGCACTGCATTCGTCGAGGTCCTTCAAGATGGTGGCCTTAGATATGTAGGCCGCTTGCCTACGCAAACCGTTGCATCTTCTTGGCGCGATATCAAGGTCATCGGCAACTATGCCTACATCGGTTCCGAAGCTCCTGACCATGGACTCCAGATCTTTGATCTGACGAAGTTGAGAAGCGCAGACCCAGAGAACCCACCAACCTATAGCCCCAGCCGGGATCTGACGGCACGCTTCGCTGGTTTTGGCTCCAGCCATAACATCGTTGCCAACGAGGAGACCGATCTCATCATTGCAGTTGGCACTGAGCACAGGCTGAAATGCCGTGCGGGCCTGTGGATGATTGATGTCTCCAACCCAGAACGTCCCCAGGATGCTGGCTGCGTCGCGGAGGACGGTTACGTACATGACGCGCAGTGTGTCATCTACCGTGGCCCCCAGACTGCCTACCAGGGCAAAGAGATATGCTTCAACTTCAACGAGGACGCGTTGACGATTGTGAATATTGACCGCCGCACCATGCCCCGTCAACTCTCTCGTACTACTTACAACGGTGCCACCTATACTCACCAAGGCTGGCTGACTCCGGATCATAAGTATGTGCTCCTCGATGATGAGCTTGACGAACAGGAAAAGAATGGCCCTGCCCAGGACCAACACACCACTACTTATATCGTGGATGTTCAGGACCTCGAGTATCCTGTGTTCCGCGGTGTCTACAAGAGCCCCCAACGATCCATTGATCACAATCAGTACATTATTGACGGTCTCTCATACCAGGCCAACTATGGTTCTGGCCTCCGCATTGTCAACGTCACTTCCATCAACGATGACGACAGCGGAGCCCAGTTCAAAGAGGCCGGTTTCTTTGATGTCAGGCCAGAGGATGACGCGGTTGGTGGTGAGGCTACATTTCACGGCGCTTGGTCCGTATATCCTTACTTCCAGAGTGGTCATATTGTCGTGAGCTCGATCGAGCGTGGCATCTATTCGCTCAAGCACAATGCTTAAATAGGTGCCTGAAGAGGAAAATGTCTTAAGAATATCTAAAATCTAAAACATATCGTGCAAAATTGTAAAATTTCATTGTGCAGTATGAACCGTCAATTACGGCTAAATCTGAGAAGTAGCCATAGCCATTAGAGTTTGGCAAGGTTCCCTCTCGTCTGATGAGCCTGATTCTAACATCAACCCTGTATGCCCTTAAATCGGGAACAAAGTAAAAGCTTTTAGACCAAGTAATTGCAACACCTGCTCACTAACTAAAGGCATCTTGATAAGTAATTCACTGCCGCAGTGTTCTATAAAAAGAGCAGAATTCAAAGTTTCCTTCTATTGATTTTAGTGGAGGATAAATTTGACATTAAGAAATAAGAACAGTGCGTACAAGCAAGTGATTAGCTGTTTCAACTGCCTGAACTGATTTGGCAAGCGGGTGCGTTGCTCGATCTTCCTGGCAATCTAGAATTGTCCCATCCCAACAAGTGAAACATAGCATTCCAGGAACAGCTGAAAGGTTTCTCCAAGAGGGACCCGTTCTTAGAACCTGTATACCAATTTTCCAAATTCCTAGAAGGTAAATTCCTGTCCAACAAGCTTTTCACTTAGTGCCCACAGCCGTTCGGCGTCGACCGAGTCCCTGGTCCAGCAGTATACATGCTTTATATCCTTCACCTTGCAGTCTGTCAGATAACCGCCATTGGAATTTTCAATATCGGTAGAAAATGCTGCAAAAACATGCGTGGCCACGCCTTGGGACGCTGATTTGAAACGAAAAGGCTGGTTCCAGTAATGACTATGACCTTGGACCTTGTCGAGCTCACCTATTCGGTTTCGCGGAGAGAATCAGTTCATGTTTACTCTTGCCAATTTGATATTCGGTATTGTCGTGGGAAATTATCTTACCCAGCTCTGCAAACTCTTCCATGGCCACGCTTCGGCTTAAGTTGGTCATAATTACGCCTGGATGCAGACTGAAAGCATGCACCTGTCGATGACCGAGCTTTTCCGCCAGTGCTTTTGTGTAAAGCATGTTGGCAGACTTGGACTGGGCGTAAGAAATCCATCGGTTGTAGAATTTCCCATCCTACCATATTTCTCTTGGTTAGCCATCCCGTCCGAGATTTCGAGCCAAATTTCACTTACACTAAAGTCCAAGTCACCAAACCGTACCGGGCCGAACCGGTAACCATTACTGGAGACGTTCACGATCCGGATGGGAACATTTCTGGCCAGCATGTCTGGAAGCAAAAGATTGTTGAGCAAAAAGTGGCCGAGATAGTTGACTGCAAACTGCCCCTCGATGCCATCAACCGTCTTGAAGTAGGGCGAGGCCATAATAGCTGCGTTGTTGACGATGACATTGATCTTTTCTCCGAGAGACTGGATTTTCGCTGCGGCTTTTCTAACTTGATCCAGAGAAGCAAGGTCGAGCTCCACGCTATGGGTTCGGACAGAAGGACTGGTCGCCTTGACAGCCTGTGCTGTCTCTTCGGCCTTTGAGAGATCGCGTGTAGCCAAGATAATACATTCAGGGCCATACTGGGCTATTATCTCCGCAAAGGCCGCCCCAAGCCCCTTGGGACTAACACCAGTCACAAGAATGGTCTTTCCTGCAATCTGGGATTTGAGGTCATTTGCCACCTCCTCGGCAGTTGTCTCGTAGCTGTATGGGCTCATATTGAATTATTGAACTTGAATCGGTAGGAATGAATCAAGGAATGATGGTTGGTTTTCAACATCTTCTGAAAATCGATCTTCTTTCAGCCTATTTATACACTTCCCGTTGTATCACTACCTATCAAACGGCGATTTGATGGAAAGTCATAGACCACTCTATCATGCCATTTTAGACCGAATTCATCCCTGACACATGCCAAATCTGGCAATGGCGTTTGGCCCCAAGATGAGTTCCATTCTGACCTTCAATTCAAACCATAATTCTTAACTCCGGAATATCCATGAACAAGGCTTAACCATTTCTGGTCGCATTTAATCCCAGTCACTTTCCAGTTTCGGCTTGGCCTTGCGAGATATTGCCTGCTTTGTAATCCACTGACGTCTTTAGCTGCCTTGTGCAACATATATTTATCTCTCAGAAGATTTGCGACTAGAAACAGGAAGAGGCCCTCGATTCGATATCCGATTCCATTCGAATTCAGAGCATACAAATGCCTCTTTCGGAAAGCATATCGATAGTATGGATCTCGCGCCAACGGAGATTGTATTCTCACTTCCCCGTATGACGGATGACAGTACCTTCAGCACAGAAGGGCAATACAGCTATCTGCAAGGGCCTGTGAAGGTACCCGGGCCATGGAAGAGAGGTCGTCCGAGGGCTGGTAGGTTATGGCCCAGTGTTCCTAGTACACCCAACTGACCCATCATTAGCCAAACCGAAGAAATCGGCATTTCAATTTGTCAGCGTGTCTGGTGAGAGCAAGTACATGGACTCTGCCTCACAATCCACGATCCGTAGCCATGCTAGGAGGATGACACCACGTCATAATACTGGCCGAGGTGGACACTACAGGCCTCCTGTCAAGAAGCCGATCGCCAGCGAGAACCCCTTTCCACCACTAGAGGTGGCGCTCCGAGGAGGCCTATCACAGATTTCAGGAGTCGATCCGTTTAATACGTCGTGTATCACACTAGAACCATACATGCATGACCTTTTGTCTATCTGTAGGTCGGTTCTCTGCTCTACAACATCTAGAGACGCTAATGCGCTGGTATGCACAGTCTCGTCTACAATATGGAAGACTATCTATACTTTAGAAGAGGCAGGTGGCTGGAACCCAATTGAAAATTATTGGCTTCCATTGGCTTTCCAAGATCCTGCTCTTCTACATTCATTCATTGCGTGCGCCGACGCGTATGTTAATGGGTACATATCGGAGCAAGCAAGACCCCGATGGTCAAAACACCTTTGGGAGATTGTATCTATCATGAATCAGCGGCTTTCTATGCCGACACCAGCAATATCTAAGCAGACTCTGGCAGTAATTGCTGGAATGGCGTTGCTTGAGTTAAGTGTTTTATCTCTTTATTTGTGTTATTCAAGAATTTAACAAGATCTTTAGAAAGGATCTGGACGGCACGAGCACTGGAGAACACACATGAAAGGCCTCAAAGTGTTGGTAGAACTTTATGGTGGTCTTGAGACAATGGATTCTGAGCCACTCGTTCTACACAAGATTTATAGGTACGTTTTCTATCCCTTATTGCGGACATTCATTGGCATGCTAAATCGATACATTAAGGGCCGATCTATATGGATCGTTAGATGCGGGAGAGCCACCATTCTTTCATGGTCCGAACGATATTATGTCCACGAAATACTCAACTAGTAATATACGAAGCGAAGGTATGAATGAAATATGCAGGCTCCTAGGCTTTGAACCAGTACTTTCAACCTGTATCAGGCAGCTAGAAGGGGTTGAAGAATTCTGGCCAAGACATGGCCATCTTCCAAGTCATGAAAATGTCTCTGCCGCCGCCTCCCAAGAGCTGTTCCGTTCGCCTTCTGAAATTGCTCAAGCACGACTCATTTTGACCAATACACAATACAAGTTGGTTTCAGTCGCTGATTCACCACCAATTCACCTTGGATCCATGAAAATGGCAATATTCGAGTTTTTAAGGATCACTTTAGTCATCTACACCTTGACAGTTCTCAAAGAACGTCCACAATCGACTTTGATTGGCGAGAGAATCGCCCTTAAACTTTACCAAGTGTTGGTTGCCGCGTCTGGAGAGGCAACCATCACGGGCGACCTCCAGTTGCATAATTGTGGCACAGAGAACACTCGTTCAAACAAGTTGTCGAATCCCTTGTCTCCGGCTTCGCCCTTGGGCTCTATTGTACCACCCGGCTTTATTCTTTGGGGGATTTTCTTCGCAATTATAAACCTGCCGCCTAGAAATGGTTCACGGGAAGTAGTTTCTATTAAAAGAACCCTTCTCAAGCTTTTTACTCAGCTCGTTCAAGCATCCGGAATGGGCCAACAAGATGTCAAGTTCCATATTTCGAAGTATTTGTGGATAGAGCATGCCCACAGCGTTCTGTTTGACCATTTCTGGTCTGACATTCAATTATTACATACTTGAATGGGTGTAATACAGGAAATCATATACGAATGTACTAACACTGGTTTCGACTTGTTACAAGTGTGAATAATGGTTGAAACGCTAGAGAAATGCGTGTGGTGTAGGTAAACTTTGTCCCTGACTTTATCTTAGACATAGCATTATTTGATATCTGGGTTACAATAACGTTTTTATATTGTTTTTGAGTTAAGAGTAAAGTTCTACCTGTAGGGAATCCCGGCTGGTGAGGAATATCATCCTCATCTTTTCAGAATAGCCACATCCTCGTAAGCGAGTTGTTCTTTAATACAGCAGTGCGGACCTCGCAAGATCTTTTGGTGAATCGAGGTAAATTCGTTTGAAAGGAATTAAAAGTAAATCTATCTGTCATCAAATCCATATCTTAATTATATTTCATACAACTTCAGCTTAGTTAAAACCTTAACGGGAAGGTGCGTAGCTTGCAAACTGTAGCTGGCCTCCAAATTCCCGTAAATATTTATTCAAGCTCATACTTGTTCGCCGATGGGCCGACCGCGGTAGATGTTCCATCTAGCTCGGCCTTCTCGAAGGCTTTTGCCGGCTCCCGCAGTGGGGGAAATTGGGGCGTTGAGGTTGAGGTTGAATGTAGAGGGGTCTCATAAGGTGAGTAAAAGGTGCTGCCAGGCTCCGAGGTTGATTTGTGGTACACTTGGACATCTTCCCGGCTTTCCAGTCTGACTCCTCCGTATGGGTCGTTCGGCTTGGGCTCGCGGCGCCTTCGGAAGAATACGAAAATAGCCGCCGCAATAGCAATTATGGCCAGGGGGACGCAGATACCGATGGCAACTTTCGCTCCGGTTGCGAGGCTGGCACTAGAGCTTGAAGAACCGGCCGCGTCGCTTGTTGCTGTTTCGGTGGTTGATGAAGTCGACTCGGAAATAGAGGAAACAGTTGTTGGTGGGACACTGTCGATAGTCGAAGTATTTGTGGTTACGGGCGTTGATGCAGTTGTGGATGCAGAAGAGGTACTCTCTGCCTGTGAAGCTGATGTAGATGTTGCAACGGTGTTGGTCTTTGAGGAATTACCATCGCCAGCTAGGGGAACTTGTTAATCTTCTTGCAGCCAGATAAGGAGAGAAAAGGGGGAGCGAACTTGTTGTGGTGGCATCCGAGGCTGTTGTAGTCGCTGACGTCTGCTTAATGCCTAAGGAACAGTACTCCTCAAAGAGTGCCGTCGCACTGACGACTTCCGATCCGGTTCCACTGCACTGTTTTCCAACGGATGAGGCGATCATATCTTTGAATGTTGACGAGCTCTTTGTGCAAAAGCAGCTGTACGAAGTGGCGCGTCCCCCATCACCGCATCCTTTTACCATGCCCCTCACGATCGTACTAATGGGACCCTCAGCGCAGACAGGCAATGATGAGTAATTTTCAAGTTGGTTAATCCAGTAGGCCGCTGTGGCCTGCCTCACGAGGAGAGATAAGGCCCATACCAATGCGGTATGTTTATGTGTGGCCCTCATCGTGATCAGCGCAGACGTGTACGCTTCGAGGCAGTATCGAGAGGAATGCTTGGCAATCGTTAAAGCCAAGGCATCTGATTCCGACTAGATCATCGGAAGAGCAAGACAAAACTTTATTTTCAAGGAAAAGTCAATGTGGAATATTTCATGATCAAGGGACCGGACTATTGACGCGAGCACCAATCAACACAGTCGGTCAGACGCGTCAAAGCTGAAGCCGGGGTCATTTCGAAAGGCCCGCAAGCGGCCCCATGTTACTCAATAATGATAATTTACGATGTAAGGCTGGGCCGTATTGCGACCCATTGTGGTTCGCATCCATCGTCAAAGTCGGTGTAGGACACACGGTATGCGTGCCCCATGATACCACTAGCAAATATATGAGACCAAACCTATCCATCAATGATCAAGGCCACTCTCTCAGTTGAATGGCTCTTTATTGAGCTTCGAACTCGCACTATGCAATTGCTAGAAACCGAGGTACCGCCAGTTGTGGGATCTGTGGCATTGGAACCGAAGCTGACAAGTGTGTTCAGAGAAATCCCAGGTGGGTATCAATATTCGGACCCCTGAGTAAGGCTGAGATCGCCTTAAGACCATCAACCCTGTTCCAGGCTTCCAGCTGACGGCGATGCCCGGAGATGAACACCAGTTGGGGACTAGTGAAGCGGGCCAGTAAGGCATTCCTCCATCATCGGATAAGCGAGCCGCTGGGAGGAAAACGCTCTTTTATGAGGCTGATCATATTATATAACCGACGATGATTGCAACCAGAGCTTCCTGCAAGAGCCAGTAGCTAAAAATCTAGCCTCGAGCCTCCAGACGGGATCCAAGGCTAACACTGCGTCGTTAAAGAACGATATCCAGGCCAGAGCTACAGTTGCAGTCTGCAACTTACAGACTTTTAAGAAGACAGAGGCCCCTTCCCTCTGGTGGGCCTGTGGACTTGTTTCAGATACAGCGCATCTCCGATCCCCATGTACATGCAGGTTCAATGCGCAGTCGGCCGACGCTCAAACGCATCCAAGTGGGCGTGCCGCCATCCATCAAGTCAGTCAAATCTTGTCTATATTCATGCAGTCTGTATCCGCATGATTCGTCCTAGCCACATGGCTCTCGTCAGTGTTCGGGACCGCACTACAGGGGGAAAGGAGAAAAATGGAATTAAAATAAAAATAGAAAACATGTTTAGGACAAAAAGTTGTCGCATTCTCCACCCTGAACCTCTGGAGCTGTCTACAAAGGCTTCGGCTGACAAGAGCGACACCTCTCGAGCACAAGTATTGGTATGAAGGCTTAACTTTTTTAGCTTCACCTTCGATTAAAAATGAAAAGAAAAATGCATTCAACGTGACCTCTTTGGAATACAATTATAGAAAGAGCGAGATTGATTTGGCCCGTGTACAGGAGAAACTTCAGGAACCTGTTGTAAACTCACTTGGATTCAAACCACAACCTCGACATTTTCAAGGAAGAGATGCTGTTCATTGAATAATATTAGCACGCTTCCTTGCCGTAAGCCAGTCAGGTGGCTTTTCAGCTGTTGCGGCTAGGACCAATAGGTTGTGAGACGGCCATTTACAGCATGCCTCATTTATTTCCACTTATCCTAGCTCGGCGATCACGTGTGGCATAAATTTGCGTTAGTTTGCTGCATTGATCAGTGAAGCGATCTGTTTAAAATGTAACCGCGGGTAATACAACTCCCAATCGACAGACGGCAACCGGTTGTAAGGGGCCCTCAACAACGAAACTACCAGGAGAAACTGTTACATATATAATCCGAATCAAAATGGATGAAGATATCTCCAAGTTGATGGACGGCCGATATGAGGCTAATTTGCCTGACGGGCGGGATGAATATGGCAAGTCAGACGAATACGCCAAGCTTGGACGCTGTCTGCTCCTTGAGAATGTGACCGGGGGTCGCCCCCGCGCAGACCAGAGTAGGTTTCTGTCATTACCAGCAGACATCCTAGCGTCAATCGTCGATATATTGTCAGCAAATGCCAAGTCCGACCTTGGATCCTTGGCTCTAGTCAATAGCGACTGCCAGCAGCTGGCTCGCTCTGGACAGTTTTCCGACGTCCACTTTGACTACAGCTACGGTGCCCAGCACCTCGCCTTGCATCTTCGTAGAGATGCCGATCGGCAAATAAACAACAAGGCCATTAATTCAGTCAGTATCGGCTCATGCGTGCGTCGAGTGACCTTCGCTTCAAACCCCGATCATGTTGCTGAGTATCACCCGGAAGTCTTTGGCTTGGCTTGGGGTGATCAAGGGTCTCGCTCCGCGGAGGAAAAGGACCAGTTAAAACGGGAGGCATACGAGTACTATCGCAATGTGCAAGAGTCTACACTAATTGCTCTCTCCACAATGCCCAATCTTGAGGTTCTCAAGTGGAGTGACGACATCGCCATAGACGAGGAATTCTTCAAGCATATTTCCCGTTCGTCAGCCCAGCACATCATACTGGATTGTTTGAGTCTCAAGATGCCCATTACACTACGACATCCCATTGTACCAGCAGTGTGGCCTTTGCGCAAACTTGATCTCGATGTGAGGCTGCCGAGGCAAGTCGAGGACGGGAAGCCGGCCGACTCTGGGTTCTATGAAGATTTGCTTCGGCTATGTGCCCCTTCGCTAGAATCTCTCAAGTTCAATGAACGAGGCTCCGAGGTGTCCAAGATGGTGTTCTTCAAGGAGCAAGATCCTCCGTCATTCCCGCGTCTGCGCAATTTACGCCTTCGCGTACTTGACCCTCCCACCTCCTTTATTTCGCTTTTTACGGATTCCCCAGTGAAAAGTCTTGAGATGCCAAAGGAAATCCGGAATACTAGTAGCATGGCCGCCCTGGCTGCCGATAGATTTCCGGATCTTGAAAGCTTGGTCGTGCCTCACTTGCCGTTCAGTAATACACTGAGCGGAGAGATAGCCTGCTTCTTACAAGAGCAAAAGAAAATCCAAAAGCTGTGTGTACATGAGAATAGCTACGCAAAGGGAAACCGGGCACATCTTGACCGCCATATCATTCCAGTCCTGGCCCAAGGAGGTTTCGAATATCTTACCAGCCTCTCCCTACAATGGGGCGGGGCGGGGATAGACCAGACTGCGACGGGTGTCGTACACGTTGCGGAAACATCCTTGGCTGTGCTGGGCCAAATCACGTCGCTGCAAAAACTGAAACTTGCGGCCGGGGTGACTTCCGGATGGCAATGCCAGTGGCTTGTAGACCATGAAAGTCTGGCCAAGCTTCTGAGGCCACTGCAAAACCTGCAGCTCCTGGCATTTTACCGTGACACATACTCGACATTAGGGGACAGCGACCCGGATGTCGAAGATTATTATATGAGAAGGACTCTCACGGAAACAGGGCGTTCAATCGCCAGTGACCGACCAGAACTTGACGTGGGCTCTGATCAAGGCACAGGCCCAGCAGGGATGATCTGGGAAAGGGCACATCGTAACCGCATGCTAAAGTATGCCGAAGGCTATGCATCCGTTCTGCAAACTCTCGAGACGATAGTCTGCGGACAACTTCCAATAGCTATTAAATGCGACCCACAGGAATCAAAGGGAATTAGGAAGGCAGTGCCGCTCACAAAGGATCGAGATGTTTGCTATACTTACTTACAGACAACTTTCGGCTTGGGAACATGGTTGGAAGTAGTCGAGACGCCATAAGGATCAAAAAATTGTCGCGACTTTATACGCATGAATGCCCAACAATTTCTCCTCATATGTGGTACATATGTTGATGGGAATTGCAGCAGCTCACCTGGCTTTCAGATCTGTATCGAAGTCAGAAACGCAACGATTTGGATTTTCATTGTCCCTATAAATTTATTCTTGTATTTAGCTGGCTTGAGTCCGAGTCGTCAATCTTTCGAACGTCTTCCTTCCGACTTTATCATGGAAGGCATCTATCCACATCACTCGCTTCAATAATAGGAGAGTTTCTTCCCATGAGGAACGTCGTAAATCTGAAAATTCCCATCTCGTTCCAATTATGATTTCATCAAACACCTCATCCATATTTTCAGTAGACAAGAGACAGGTATATATCAACCAGATCTCTACAATTGTAGGTAGACGTTCCATTGACGCCCTGGCCTCAACATAGCATCTTCGGAGCTTTGCTGCTGCGCTATGGCAGCTAGGGTGTGTGTACGATCCAGGCAGCCGAAAGGTTGTTGCGAGAAATGCCATCATCCCTTGGTAAACACAATTTTGTAAACTGTCCCTCGGGCTTGGTAGTAAGTTGACAAGACTGGATTGTATATATTCCAGGTATTCGTGAAGAACCGTACCGTCGAGGGCTGTCTTCCTGCAGAAGTGCTCATTGAAGAGAATGCTAAGGTACTGGAGATTCCGGAAGACATTCGCCAACTCCGAATCAAGATAGTCATCTAGTGGGAGCATATTGTACGAAGCGTGTAAATGTATGATATGGGCCGGGACAGCTGGCTGGATCCAATTCAATTCGTTATACACCGGTGTCCATAGATCAGTGGCTAGAGAGCCACAGAAGTTCAAACTGTAATATGTTAATAGAGTTCGAGTGATTTATTTTTTAGCTAAGAATGAGGCCTTACCGATCAACCGACAGTAGTATCATGGATTTTTGTTTTGGTTCGACACCAAACTTCTTACGAAGTCTCATTATTTTTGAAATGCCGGCTGCGTGTACTTGCGCAGATTCATAATCTTTGAAGAAAATGGTCATCGAAGCTAGAATTCCAATCACGTAGAGAACCATATCATCTGTATACGCATTTGGATCAGAAAGCCTTTGATTTAGAAGCGGCAAAGTCCGCTGTAGGTGGCGGTATGACGTTTTCGACAATGGTTTCTGGGATGCAAGGTCGTTTGAAGCTGAGGCTAAGAGCAGAATTGCATGAAGGCACATTTCCTGTGATACGATCAACCGAAAGCACCACATTGGGTCGGCATCGATGTCGATCTTAATTCCAAAGTGCCTGAACGAGCACATCACGTCTCTAATTGGGTTGATGGCAAAGTCTATCGAGGATTAAATTAGATATATGTATTCTCAAGTACATTCGTAAACAGAGAGGGCATACATTGATGCAGTAGACTTTGGTTGAACTCATCGAGTTCTCTCGGAAAAGTGAAGAGAGCCCAATCGGATGGCGTTGGTATTAGTGAAGGATGGATCCCATGTGTCGGATGTCGCGTCTCCTGTTTAGGCGGAATATAAGCCAGGGTTGCTTTTTGTCGACGAACATGCTTGTTCCGGGCTTCGGCCTCGGCTTTCAGCCACTGTCCTGCTTTTGCCAACGCATCTTCTCGTCGAGACCGGCGGGAGCCCCGCTGCTTGTTCCTCTTCTGCATGCAATGATGCCGTATCAACTGCCGTTCAGCAGGTTGAATGTTGCCGGAGTCATCTGCGAGTACAAAAACAAGTTGCGCCGGCATGATTGATATTGTTCACAGCATCAAATGAGGTAGTGTAACATGATACCAGAGCAGCGCACATGGAAGCTATTGAACTGAATGCGTAGATTGTGGAGTTTGCGGACAAGTTGCTGATGAAGCGTCATATAAGAGTTGCGGAGCCTGCGGAGTTCTTCCATGACAGGGATACCACATTGATTGCCGAATCGGTGTAAGTGCCGTGGCCCAAGCAAGGTCTAAAGGGGCTAAACCGCCATCTTGCCTAAGGTGATGGGGAGGGTGTAAGAGAAAGTGGGTGCGTTGGAGTGTCGTCATTCGAAATCCGGTATTCGGTTGCGACTCGCAACAATTGACTTTGCATTGGATGATAAATTAATCGGGTTTCCACGGAAATGATTACTCTGGATGTCCACTATGAGCTACTAACCACTTACCAGACTCTATCCAATGTCTTGGTGAGGGTTCTCATCCGTGAAACTGTCCTACATTTGTCGAGGTTGACTTTTCCACCAGAGCGGGCGAGTAATGGCCGTGCCCTGGCTCTCCTACACCTTTGCCGAATTGTATCTCGGGCTGTACTTGTCGCTATTCTTTTATTCTCCTACCCAAATATATTATAACAATACTCCTTTGAATTCTGTACACCTGCCATCTCAAATACGAGTAATCCAACTGGTAGATTCCTCAAGGCATGACTTGCCGGAGGCGCCGTCTTGTATGCTGGAGCCTAAAGCTAACTACTGATGTCTTCTCTACATTGTCCAAAGAAGACAACTTTGATGCATTGTATTTAAGGGTGATACGTACAGCATTGAGGCTTATCACTTAGGGCCGGCCATGAACAGCATCCATACATCCACAAGCTTGTCAAACATCGCCTCACCTACAATCTTGTACAAGGCCTCCCTGCGTCCCGTGTTCTCCGAAGACCCCCTTGGGACGTAGCAAGACTCATCTTCCGTCCCTTGCGCGGGTGCATCATACACCATCCTCCCCCCAGTCTCGTAGGGTGGCCACGGTTCTCCACCATTGACGAAGGTGATGATATCCCGGGCATATCTCTCCGCGCAAAGGCGCTGGGCGTCGAGAAGCACGCCATTATAGTTGAGCAGAGCAAATGAGATATCCAGGATGTGCGTTGAATGACCCTTCCAGGGTCCTTCCCACGGGTTTGGGGCGTTGAAGTGACAGAGGAAGGCCTTGGTGCCCGGCACTGCGGACACGGAAAACGCTTGGGCAATTTCGCGGGCGGGGAGGGCAAACATGACATCGCCACCAAAGTGCAAGACGGGTTTCAGATCCTCACCCTCGTTAGATAACGCTTGATCATCCAGTCCGTACGCTGAGGCAATGTCTTTAGCGATCTTTTGGTTGATGGGATCAAAGACGGCATGCAAGCTAGATAGCAGAGTTTTCTGCAAATTGTCCTGCCGCGCGGCGACACGAGAGGCAAAAGCCATTCCCTAGCACGGTGAGTTTTAGTAATTCCCTACAAAAATATGCATGTGCAATACTTACATCCATCTGACAGTCTCCGAGCACAGCCCTCCTGCAACGGAATATGCCAGGGAAAAGCCGAGTCGCCTCGACGGGGTTGCGTAACGCGCTGAATGTAGTTCCGCGCGGGATTATATCACCATCAATGAGCGGCCCGATGGGAAACTTGCGCCCTATAGTGCTTACAAGCTCCTCGCCGGGGACATGTAGGATCTTTTGAAGCTGCTCTTTTGGCGGAAGCGTGGTTGCGCCAATGGCTTCCACGACAGAACGGTAGGTCACCTCGGCCTGTTCCTTGGAGCGCAGGCGCTGCTGCGATGAGCCGCTGAGGGCTATGAGCTGGTCGAAAAGAGGCTCAGATGAGTGCAGGTGGAAGCACCCGGATGCTAAGTTTCTCTTAGACTCGTCTCACAAGAGTGTTTAATGTTCGCCTACCTGCGCCGGCGCTTTCCCCCAAAACCGTGACTCTTTCGGGGTCGCCTCCAAACTCCGAGATGTGAAGCTTGATCCAGCGCAATGCCAACTTCTGATCGTCGAGACCATTATTGGCCTTGTACCCCGCTGCCTCCATCGCCGAAGAGTATAGGAAGCCCGGGGCTCCCACGCGATAGCTAGAAATGTCAGGAGGTGTCCCAGAGTCTCAGCCTGTCCATGTGGGGACTGCGACGTACTTGATACCGACACAAATCATAGGTTTGCCGATTTCGATGCTCATGTTCGTAATGGGGGCCAGGTCAACCTGTGGAAACGAGCTGCTGCCCGTGGCAAAGGCGCCGCCATGAATGAAGACCATGACTGGAAGGCTCCGGGGGGCGTCGGAGACTGGCACCGAGATATTGAGAGTGAGACATTGGGTGTCGGAGTAGTGGAAAGGCTCAAACGGTAGTTTTCTCTGGATGATCGCCTGCTCATGCTGGCACCCATTGGTGGGGCTCAAGGGTAAAGGCCTATATGGTCGTTATCATTCCTTGCATCTCGAAATATTCATTCATTGTTGAGAGTTGTTGTTCATACCCAAACTTGGTGGCGTCTTTAATTTCGCTTGAAGGCGGGTATTCCTCAAGCAGCTCGCCCCTGGAAAACCTGTCCTGGAGCGTTGCATACTGGATACCAAGGAACTGGTGTACTCTGGGAAAGCGTTCTATTCCCCGGAGAATCCCGATGGTAGGGTGATTGACAATGTTCTGTGTGGGCATGGTGGACTGTGATCAGTACTCAATGGAACCTGCAACAGGTGTGAGCGCAATGAGGCACCTGATATTCTCTGAAGCTGGGTTTTGAACTGTTCATTAATTTAGGCGCATAGACCGTACCTAGCTGGTGGGTTAGCCACCAAGCGTGAGCATCGGCGGCAATGCCGCCAAGTACGGCGGACGATGGGTCTGAGTGTATCAACTCCCATGGCCTTTGAATGCATAAACCCCATGGGGTCATTGTATTATGAAGTCCGAATTGACATCCGCCGTAGCTAACCATCCGCTAACCATCCGCCATCGGATTCCGAGGCTAGGTAAACAGATACTGGTTATGATAGTCCTCGGCCAATGCTCACTCCCTAGCAGAGTATAAAGCTGGCCAAATAATGCTTTCCACGTTCTTCTGTTGATTGTCTCACCCTATAAGAATCCTTGACAACATTTCAATTCTCAGAATGACCTCCGCAAAATTGATTAGCCCCTCGTCCATCGGACATTTCGGCATTCGAACCCCCCCGGAGAAATTCGACTCCATGGTGAGGTGGCACCTTGACTTCTTCGGGGGGCGCATTGTACTCCAGAATGATAAAGCAGCCTTCATCGCCTTTGACCATGAGCATCACCGGCTCGTCATCGTGAAGGATCCTGGTCACGGCGTCGTCACGGAAAAGCACGCGGCGAGGGGTATCTATCACATTGCCTTTACTCTCGATAGCCTTGCTTCTTTGGCTGAGAAGTACGAGCAGAACCGAGCACTGGGCATGCTTCCAAGTTGGCCCGTCAATCATGGCATGAGCACTAGCATGTATTACCACGACCCGGATGGCAATGAGTTTGAGCTGCAGGTGGATAACTTCGATACGGCTGACCAGGCCGTAGCTTTCATGATGACGGAGGAGTACGCACAGAACCCTATAGGTGTAGACATCGACGTTGACGAGTGGCTCAACAGGGTGAAGAGTGGTGAAGACGAAGCAGCCATCAAGAAAAGGCCTGTTATTGGTCAGCGTCTATCGCGGTGGGAGAACTCAATCTACTTCAAGGCACCGGAGGACGCTTAGTGAAAAGGTATCTTTGTTGAAGATTAGGACCATGCGCTAGAACTCATAACTCATAGCGAAGAAGCAGTTCAAGGCCCTCATGATATCATAGCGCATATTACTATCTGCTTTCTATTCTCCCTGATGATATAAGTAGAGTTCGTAATTTCTCGCTGAGTAGCCTAAATTATAAGTCCCGGATAGCTTCCCATCAAGCGAAATCAACTACCAATGGCAATGTATTGGAGGAGTCTATTTAAACGTTCGATGAGTACGATACGTATCTTTAGAGAAGAGGTGACCCCTTAAGACTATAAGCTGCTAATGAAGTGTTTAAGTGTCTTCTTTATGTGACTCACAATGCTTACTTGCAGAAACCCTGGAAGCCTGACCAGAAAACTCTGCTCAAGTTTGAAAAGTACGGCTCGGTGGCAGGGTTCAACCGGCTAAGACTGTTCACGGCTGCACTCAACATCTCTTCTCCCTAGTCACATTTCAACGCGCGGCATTGCCGCTCCCCCAGCTTCCCCATCGCCACCTCCCGCCTTAACCCCGCGCCTTTAGGCGGGCAATCTCAGATGCGGCTTCGAGGTAGGTTGATTCCTGGGGCTTCGGACTACTGCAGTCGCCGTAATTTAACCACCGGTCATTGCTTCAAAGTTGAGGGTTTCATCGACCCGATTCTCAACACATAAACTGCTTCTTGAGCACATCTTTATTCTGGTCCGACTATCGACTGTGGAGACTTCTTCACACCATGCCCAAAATTGCCATCGTCGGCGCAGGCCCTTCTGGCCTCTCCTTGGCCGCCATCTTGGAGAAGACCGGCGTCAGCGACTACGTCATCTACGAGCGTGGTGCCGAGGACGAGCCCCCGCGCGGTGGGTGTCTTGACTTGCATACCGGCAGTGGCCAACGCGTCATGAAGGAAGCTGGCCTCTTTGATCTTTTCAAGGCCAACTCGCGTGACGGCGACGCGACTATCCACCGTCTGTACAACCATCAAGGCCAGCATGTCTATACATGGGGCGAAGGTCGGGACGCGCCCGAAATAGACCGCAATCAGTTGCGGAAAGTCCTCCTCGACCCCATCCCCAAGCATAGGATCATCTGGGACAAGGGGATCCAGAGTTCCTCACGAGATCCAAAGACAGGACAAGTTGTCCTCACCTTCACGGATGGATCCTCAGCCTCGGGTTTTGACCTTGTCGTCGGGGCGGATGGCACGTTCAGCAAGATTCGACACCTGATAACGCCCGCCCGCCCCTCCTTCGCCGGACAGATTTTCCTCACTACCCTCATCAAGCCCAACAATCCATTCCATGACACCATGCAATCCCTTTGCAAGGCTGGTTCCATGGTTGTCATGGGCGATGGCAAGCATCTGTTCAACTCACGCCAGGGAGACGGCCACTACCGCGTCGACGTCGGCATTCTTGGAGCTGAGAACTTGGCATCCAGCGGCGCCGTCGACTTTGGCAACATTGGCGCGGTCAAGGACTTCCTCCTCCAGGACAAGTACTTTGGCACGTACTCCAACTCGATGCAAGACATCATTCGGTACAGCGAGGGTCCCTTCCGGCCCTGGATCATGTATCACATGCCAGTCGAGAGCCTCAACTGGTCACCCTCGCCCGGGGTGACGCTTATCGGTGACGCTGCGCATGTTACTACCCCGTTTGTCGGAGATGGCGTGAATTGCGCGATGCGCGACGCCATCATACTCTGCAATAAGCTCAAGGAGTTCGGTGTGACCGACAAAGCGGTAGCCGAATATGAGAAGGAGATGCTTCCATATGCGATTGATGTAATTACCAGGAGCCTGGCAAGTGGGCGGATGTTCTTTGCTGAGGACGCGCCGAAGTCATTCCTGGAGGCTATGAGGTCGAATCCGCTGCTTGGGAAGACCGACGACTACTAGATAATCAGTTCAGTGTAAATAAGAACAAAGATCCCACCAGCCACCATTTTCATTGAGGGTATCACAGATTCCTTGATCTATAAGTAGAGGCTAATAACACAGGCTGATATCTCTACTCATGTACACCACACTTTCATTTCCAGTTTTGCGTTGTTCTCATTATTCCCCTGGTCATATGTTGTCTGCTTTTAAAAATAGCTGTAAGAGATTAAAGTTATAGATATTTCTAATATCTAAAGCTAAATTACTATAGAAATCTACTATTATCGAGAAGAATAGGTAAAGTAGCTAGTAGTATATAAAGAGAGGAAGAGAGGTAGAAGGGATCAGAGAAGATAGCTTCAATAAAAATGCTTCTTAAACTTTAAAAATGTAGTAAAAGAATAAGCCATATAACTCAGCGGTAAGCGATATTGTGGAAATGAGCTGAGTAGACCCATCTGTATGGATGATTCTAGCAGAACCGCCTGTGAATAATACTTACGGTGCACAACAAGAACAGCCGTACCCCTCTCAGATGAGGCTTGATGCTGAATATTGCAGCATACCTGCAGAGACACCGAGACGTGGATGGAAAGGATGCACAAGCCATGGTACCTGCGGGCGGCAGCGGATACGGACTCCGGCAAGGAAGGTCGGGAAGCGGCGTTAAGGCGGTTGCCATCTGCGGTGACACTGCTGGCTGGTGTCGAGTTTGCCCACCCAAACATGGCAATCATTTCCGAGTCAGTGCTTCCAGTCGCGGGCTCGTTCATAAACGGTACACTTGCATTTTGAGAACCTGTCCCCTACGACACACTGCTTCAAGTGATTCAAAGCCATCACCCAAGAGCATACTAAGATAGGCAAGGTAACCTTGGAATTAAGAAATCATGAGTGATTGCTGCCTCAGAGGATTCCAATGGGATGCCCAGCCGGCTGGCCATGACATGAAAGTAGCCGGACGCGACTGTTATGTGACAGGGTCTAACCCAGACATCGCCATCATCATCCTACACGACCTCTTTGGGTGGACTTTCAAGAACACCCGCATTCTAGCCGATCAATACGCAGAGGAAGTCGGCGCTACTGTGTACATCCCCGATCTGTAAGCAGCGTTGCCAACCCAACCCACTGTGGCATGAGTTTGATGGACTGATGCCGACCAAGATTCGGGGGTGAGGTGATTCCCGCCCATGTAGTCCTCGATCAGAGCCTCTGGGCCAGCATCAACCTGCCGTCGTTCCTTAGACGCAACTCCAAAGCCGTACGGGGACCCGAGATCGTCGAGTGTGCCACACTTCTCCGCGCCCGGCACAGTAGGATTGGTGTCATCGGTTTCTGTTACGGCGGCTGGGGCGCGTTTCGCCTAGGCAGCAGGGAGAATGCCCTCGCAGCTTGCATCGTGGCTGCGCACCCGACGCAGCTAGAGAAGGCTGAAATCGAGAATGTGGGCGTGCCTGTGCAGGTTCTAGCTCCCCAGAGGGATCCCATGTTCACAGAGGAGCTCAAGGCGTTTAGCAATCAGGTCATCCCCACGCTGGGTGTTGCATACGACTATCAGTACTTTCCAGGAGTGGAGCATGGGTTTGCCGTCCGAGGAAGCCCAGAGATTGAGGGTGAGAGACGCGCGATGGAGCGAGCCAAGAATGCGGCCGTCTTGTGGTTCCGCCAGTGGCTGAAATGAATCATGTTTCAGTGTATCTGTTGTAGCTTGACTGCAGTTGTTACATTACATTAAGTTATCTACAGTTGTCATTACACGAATGATTTGCAAGTGGCCTATTCCTCTTCTCTCGGGTCATCGAGGGCCTGCAGCCTCATGCTTTGTACATGACCATCACGTACGTACGTAAGAGAAAGAGAATAAAGTTCAACAGCAATGGAAGCTGGTAGAGCCCGACAACTCACATGACTATCACTGTCAGCGGAATTGATCCTCGAGCTGTGGCGGCATGGAGACAAAAGGCCAAGAAGAGATCCTTCCGTAATCTACATCCCCGAAATGTCCATCCAGACTCCCCTGAACGTCCATGTCTCTGTCAACCAAATCATGTGGGGGCGCTTCTTCCCCCGGCACCGTAGACCTAAGGGTACCCATTCCACATTCTGTATTCCCTATACAGTCTAGAAAAGGAGATATTCGGAGTGTCGAGAATACTTGGGGCGAGGGATGTTCCAACTGCCCTAATGAGCCGTTCTGATCTTGGTTCTGGGCAGTGTCAGTCGAACCGCCAGGTTTCGCCGCCTCTCTAATGCAGCTTTGAAAGCCAGCCAGGGACAGATACTCATGGCAGTCTTGTAAGACGGTCCGGGCCTTGCGGCTTATGCTGCTTAGCCCTGAATATCGGGCGAGCCCCTGAAGACACATGTCCAGAGTGCCTGGGAGTGACTCTTCCAGCACACCACCGTCTCCGAAGCTGCAGGCCAGGCCGATGAGAATCGTGCTCGCGCAACTCTGAAGGTCTGACCGAGAGTGAGCATAGCTTCCCCGCAATACCCCGAAGTTTGTGACCTACAGGTAACATTATACCACCAAGCGATCAAGTTCTTGGAACGAACTTGGGCGTCCAGAAAAATGGCTAGTTCCTGTGCGCACTGGACGCACTGTATCGCGGCATCGCGGAGAATGGCATCTCCGAGGCGTCTGTGTCTTCGCTTCCCTGGTTCTGTTTGGTTTCTGCGTTGCTTCTCAAAGAGCTGGTCCAGTGCCGGGCGCAGAATCAATATTCGGATGTTGAGAAACCTATTGTCATCAGCCAGGAACAAAGTACCCAGGAAAGGGAGGCTACGAACCTCAGATACAGACGCTGTGCCTGGATGGTGAGATCAGGATGTGGAGGAGAGGACCGATTTAGTGTCGACAGGCTGTCGGTGGTGTTGCGTTCTGTCAGTTCCGGCTCATAACGAAGATATGAAGGGAGTCCTTCCCGCCACTCCATGACCGCGTGGTCCAACTCCAGCAACGCTCGTATACTAGATAAACCACCTTCGGGGACTTCGTAGCCTTTGTCTGGACTGATAGGCTCCTGTAACTCTGGCCGATCAAGCAGTCTGTAGAAAATATCATATAACTTTGCGGTATAAACGAATGACTCGACTAGGCTGGGGAGGCCGTCGGTCTGGGTGTTCCATTTGCCTGGCTGGTCGCTCAAAAGATCATCGTCAACTAGATTGGGAAGTCTCGGGTTTGTTGCAATAGGAAGAGCCGTGAGCTTCCGTCCGAAAGACATGGACACTTCTCTAAGGGCTGTCAGCTGGCCCGAGTTTCGAGCCGTTGGAGCCGTTGGGAAGCGACTCAAGGGACTTACCTCTCTAGTACAACGCACCCATACCACACCCGACTGCGCATCTCCTGTTCCAATTGCGTTACCTGAGATGGGACAAGCCCCTTTAGGCGAGCTTCCTCAAGATCGAGGTGGAGGCCCATATTTTGGGCCAAACGAATCGTCAACCCCGTGATGTTCCAACATTTAGAAAAGGTGTCGGTTCCTTGTAGGTAGAATCCCATGATGAGGCCTAGCTGAACCAGCTCGAGACCAACATCGTCATCGAGAGTGTCCAGAAAATTTAGCTTCTGTGCCCTGGAGAAAAAGGCGTCGGCCTGGACAGCGTTGTCTTCGGGTGACCCAGCCCCGAGGAGCGCGGCGAGGCCGAACACAGCTTGTAGCATGGCAGCGAAGAGCTTGCACTCGTTCTTTGTCTTGCACAGACCCAAGCATGTACGAGTTACACCACCGCTGCCAGACTGCCAGAGCAGGTTGTACCGCCGGCGGAATGTTGGTTGGTGTAATATGGGATAGATGCGCTGAACGCGCGCGAAGTAGGTGTCAACGAGTTGATCAGCAACCCGCCGCAAAGGCAACGACCACTCGGTAGCGCCCAGAAGAAAGTCACAAGTGCACTGAGCTGTATTGTGATCTTTCAAACTGGAAGGCGTCGGATTGGAGGGGCCCTTGCTTGGTTGCTCGACGGCTTGCAGTATTGGCTTCATCAGCTTTTCAAAGCTTCGCGGCTCGGCTAGGATGGATGGTGCCATGGCCGTTTGCTGCTGAGTTGGAGGAACTGCTTCCTCACTTTGCACAATCCCCTCATCCTCACCCTCAGGGAGCTGTGTCCGGGCAGGCATATGAGAATCACGATGCGGACTACTAGCACCTAAGCCCACATTCGAGGCAGTTTCGGCTGCCTCCAACTCCTCGAGACGGCTTCGTAATGACTGCAGGGTACTGCTCTGCCAAGCCCTGGCCTCGACTTCTGATGAGTAGACGCACGCCGACCGACGATGAGTACAGCCGCCGCACGTGGGAAAGCCACCGTCACAGCGTCTTTTGCGAACGCGACACTCATCACAAGCAAGAGCAGCCCGCTTGCGGACTGCCCTTCTCCGAGTATCTGGATTGGGGTTACTATCGTCGTCGGTTCGCGCACGCTTTCCTAGGGCGGAGGCGGCCATACTGGGCCTGTATCGAGAGCAAGCTTGACCTTGAGTGTTCTCTTGAATACCCTGTCCGTTGCGCGAACGGTGCCGTTATGGTGATAGCGGTTCTTACCGGAACCTCCGACAATGCGCAAGAACGAGCCTAGAAGGATTGGGCTTTCCGGGGATGCACGTCGATACCACTCAAGCTGCGCGGGGAGAGGAGCGGAACAATCTACCACTTCACTTCGGTAGTGTTTGGAGTTTGCGGGGTACCCCAGCCCTGAGCCGCTAGAGAATGGCTCGTAAAAATAGTTGAAATGCTGCAAATTACAGAATCGGTGTTTCGGCCTCTCCAAAAACCCCGCTGACGAAGAGGTAGTCCGTGTTCGGCGATCTGGCCTCCAACTAAAGGGGCACCCACTCCGTACTACTACTCCGTGCTACCAGCCTATGACGATTTCTACATTCAGATCCCTCTCACAGTTCTGGATGCTTTCTTTCTGAAGCGCATCGTACAGCTCGTAGTGATCCGCCACTTTGCACCCCAGTCCTTCCTCAAGTTGACCAAGCCCCCCAACATCCTCCTCATTAACCGCCTGGACATTGCCATCCCCCAGATTCGATTTGAAAATACCTGCTGCGGATAAGGGCAAGAAATCCTCGTACGTGATCGGTTCGTACTTCACCAATTCTTCCCTCAATAGATCTTTCAATGTCTTCTTAGGTCGTCCGGTCCTTCCGTTGGGCCTTGCCGACTTCAAGCCAAGTTCCGTGGCTGAGTACCGGTAATATACGAGCCCAAGGTCGTGGAGCTCCGGCCATGTGTCCGGGTACTTTGAAAATGCCACCTTGAGCGCATCGTCCGGGTCACGCGACGTATCGGCCAACGCCGAGTGCAAGCACGCATCGTACAGAGCGCGGCCCTTTGCCGTCACTGCTGCGCCTCGCTGCTCTACCTCGCCGAACCGAGCCGTATGGGTCCCCGCAACTCCGCCATGAAAGTTGACCTGCTCCTCCAGGGCCTTGAAGCTAGTCTGCCGGAGTAGGATAGGGCACTGGCGGCTAGGCGGACCCTCGATCCTCTCCTTGGCCGGCAGCCCTTGCTTGACCATCTCGCTTTGGACGAGGTCAATGTCGAGGGTCCGGGGCGTCAGGTGGTTGATGTGCGCGCTTGGAAAACATACAATGTCGGCTATCATCATGTGCTCCTTTTTGAGATGGAGGTAGTCTTCAATGTGGACTACGGACTCCGAGTGCCACCTGAATATCTTGAGGCTCTCGGTGATTAATTCTTTGCCATCCTGAGATGTCATAATCTCTCCGTCCTCAGCCCGATCCAAAAGCTCCAGGAGTCGCGGCGTGAACAGCTCTCTTTTACAAAGAGCATCTTCGACAATGCCCCGGAGCCGCGGGGAAACCAAGTCTTTCCGCAATACAGAGACGAACACACGGAACGGGTTCTTGTCCAGTGACTCGGCAGCGGTCGGCCGAAACGCCGTGGCATGGAGTGGGAAGTTGACAATGCGCAAGTCGTAGTACCCAACAGGGCGCATACCGAGTATGGAAAACAGCCTCCGGATAACACGCAGCTCATGGTCGGAGCCAAGGCGTATCGCACCGTGGCGTTCGAGATGGTATCTAGGGGGTAGGTCGTCCGGGCTTTGTCCATTTCTATTCGATACAGATGCGTCTACCTCTTGCACGATGCGAAGTAGGTCGCCGTACAGAGGGACTTCCTTCCTATACATGTTGGACATGGCAAGACAGAAGCTTGTACGGAGTTCGTCTGCGTTCCATCTTTATAGAATTAGCGACGTATAGAAGATTCATGTGCGCAAAACGTACGATGTGATGTCCATGGTTACACAGGATAGTTAATTTAGAAGCGCTGTTCTACCAAGATCCGCCAGTGAGTGTTGCTACCGCGGTGTGTCTTTTCACTATCCGAAAGCCTTGAAAAGGGCACCTCGTCCAACTTTAAATCCTACTATAAGCTTGCGATCTCCTTTGTTGCCTTCCTGTAGGCCCTCGGAGAAAAATATGATGAACCCGGATTATTCCGCTCTGTCCTTCGTTCTTCCTTCGCAAATCAAGGAACCCGGCCTTCTTGGACTACTCCCTAGTACACCGTCTGTCCCGGCGAACAGTTTCCACATTACTACATCCCAAGTAAACCGGAGCGGATTATCCATTTCATGGGCGGGCGGCAAGCGGGACTTAGGCGGGAATTCCGCAAGACATCAATGTGTAGCGGCAAGTCTAACTCCGCGCCAAGCGTCACGTCAAGCCGCTGCGCCGCCTTACCAGGAATCGGAATCTCCAGCCTTTCCCTAGTAACCGGAGGCTGCGGCCGAGGTATGGGGGTTCTGGGAGACGTGGATGAACTCTAGAAGTGTGATTGTCCCACCGAACACATCTAGCCCTTTCAAGTGAGTCGTTCCCGGTAGAACAAACTTCAATGCTCATGTCATTACCGGATCACCTCACCCTAAAAATTGATGCTGAAGATAGGTACGTTTCTAAATACCGTCGGATTCTTCATCATCCAGTGGCTCCCCGAGTAGCTCTAGAACGCCCAATACTGAAACGAATTTCATACAGCTCTGGCAGTCACTTTCGATAATGTCCATCCCAACGCAGAGGGCGGTGATCGCGACGACGGTGGGCGGACCAGAAGTTCTCCAATACCGCACTGAACACCCGGTTCCTGAGCCCCAGGAGGGTCAGGTACTGGTCAAGAATGCTTTCTCCGGAATCAACTTCATCGACACCTACTTCCGCACCGGCCTGTACCCTTCCCCGAAACCCGAGATCCTCGGTCGAGAGGCATCGGGTGTTATCGTTGGTTTGGGGCCGGGGACAGGCGAGTCTGGGCTCAATGTGGGCGATCGCGTTGTCTGGCTAGGCACATCTGGATACGCTGAGTATACCGCTGTGCCTGCGGCTAGGACTATTAGAATTCCCAGCGGCGTGACGGACGAGGTCGCCGTAGCGAGCTTCATGAGCGGTTTAACAGCCTTGACGCTTACGCAGGAGGCGTACGACGTCAAGCCTGGTGACTGCATCCTGTTGCACGCAGCTGCTGGGAGTGTGGGCTACCTCATGACGCAGATCCTGAAGTCAAAAGGTGCCACGGTGATTGGCACCGTGGGTGGCCCGGAAAAGGTGACCCTCGTCAAGAACTTGGGAGCGGATCATGTCATTGACTACCGCAGCGAAGAGGGCAAGGACTGGCCGGGTATTGTCGATGAAATAACCGGGGGGCGTGGCGTAGACGCGGTGTTTGACTCGGTGGGCAAGTCTACATGGGAGGGCAGCATTGCTTCGGTCAAGAGAAAGGGCGTCATTGTGTGGTTTGGCAATGCCAGTGGCCCTATTCCACCACTGCTTTTAAGGTAAGTTCATGTCAGCCCCAATGGAAAGAAGCGGGTGTGTGCTGATAAAGTCAGCCGCCTCTCTCCAAAGTGTATCAAGATCGCCCGGCCGACTCTATTTGGCTACATTGCGACACGCGATGAGTTCCAACATTACTCAAGTGAGCTCTTCCAACTGCTAAGCTCAGGAGAGCTCAAGGTCAGCATTCAAAAGGTCTATCCTCTAGACAAAGCGAGCCAAGCACACCAGGTAAGAAGTCTTGGCACTTGGTCATCTGTGTTATATAACATTGACACGTCTCCATCAAGGATCTGGAGAGCCGCAAGACCGTCGGTAAATTGCTACTCAAAGTATGTTGATGTAGGCCTGAAAGCTGCGAGGAGCCGAGGAACTAGGGATAGGTCAACCCACCCAGTACATCCCGTATTGAACGACGTGAAGCTTGCTGCGGCCATGGTAAAGGCATGACGAACTTTGCTACTGTGGGCATAGGCATAACGAGTAATGGGCTTTAAGTTGGAGCTCATACTGAGAGCCAGCGAGATGTAAAGAAATACTGACAATAAATGTCTTACAGGGAGATATTTTGTGATGAAGGTACGGTTCTCGAGGCTATCTGTATGTCGACACAACATTGCTTTATTCAATGCTCTTCAAACGCAAAGTCCGTTGTATCCTATCCTAGCTTTCCAAAGCATTTTCTTGCATAGTTTGTTATGGATCCGACTGGTTATCCTACAGCTAGAGGTTATATCTAAACGACATATTTTCTCCATCAGTCAAATCTTCCAATCCATGACTCAGCTCCGGATCTCCGTATTTGCTTTGTCTCTTAGTATTTTCCCTTGATAGCAAGACTCTCAAACATAAAGAAATAACGAAAGAGACACTAAAACAAACCATAATACCAACAAAGCTTTCTTTGTGTCGTGGTGCATATTTTCTATTTGGCTGTCAGTCTCCATTTTACAATGATACGTTTGTCGTTGGAACACACAACTTACGCATCAAACACTAATGGGCCAATGATGTTCCCAACTGAATAGCCAACGAATGTACCTGCAGCGTAGACAGACTTCTTTGTATGGCCTGCAACATTGGATGTGCCGAGGCCGATGCATTGTACCCAGCCAGAAGAAAAGCAGTTGATAAGATAAAATCCAACAATTCGGCCTCCGCGCATAGGATCTGGTAGTTTCCAGCTGGTAGAAAGGCGAAAATATCAGCTGGCCGTTGGGAGCCTTTCAAGAAATGAGATGTGCTTACAGTAAAGCGCAGCCAAGGATAACAGGAAAGCTAGACGCTGCCACGATATACAATCGTGAATTAGGTACCATCCTCCCAATGTACCCTGATCCCAAGATACAGAGGAAAGCCATTCCCCCATTAGGAAGGTTGAGCAAAAGAGATTGGAAGTTAGTGAATCCCATGCCGTTGAATACAATAGATGAAAATGTATTAACAACGCCACCGCCAGTACAAGTCGTGATGGACAAAAGAATGAGGCCCCAGAATTGATAGTCGCTAAGTGCCTCTCGCACATGGTGGACCTTGAAATCGTGGTTTTCGGACCCTGCATTGTTTGCCTTGATGCGTTCAAGAAGTAACCTCCTTTCATGTTCATCGAACCCTGGAGCATGTAGTGGAGTTTCTGGGAAGAGCCACCACAGGGCTATTCCCCAGAGGAAAGTAGCCGCACCTGCGATCAGGTACATATATTGCCAAGGGTGCAGGCCGGCCCCAGATATATGGCCAAGTCCATAATTGATAAGTGGTGATATGACCAGCGATCCGCCGCTGAATGAGTACCAAAAGCTGGAACGCAAGACTTGCTCTGGGTGTGTATACCACATGCCAACAACAAGCATAAAGATCGGAGATACACCAGCTTCAGTCACTCCTAACAAGAAGCGATTCGCCAGAAGCCCGCCATAAGACCCGGCAGCAGGTGTGCAAATGATAACCACAGCCCAGAGAAGACAAATAATGGCGCAAATGATACGCGGCGAGTATTTCTGGGCAAGGAACGACAGCGGGTATGTCCCAATTAGATAGCCGAAGTAAAATATTAGCGACACCCAGCTATATCTGAGGCCATTGGTGAGCTGGAGATCTTCCCTCAGTCCAAACACCGCCGCTTGGCTAAGAATGGCCTTGTCATAGTACTGGAGTGCATAGGTAAAGCAAAGCTACCCAGATGTGATCAGCACCTTCACTGTGTTTTCTCAGTTGGCAGACTCACCACTGGCATCAACCTCCAGTCGATCTTTCTCACCAATTTCTTCTCCTCCGCGGGGTCAATCTCGACAGTTTCAGATCTCGCAGCGATATCATCAATGTTGATCGCTTCACCCTCAATTGTATTCTTTTCAGATGCCATCATGCCGCTTCGGTAATAAACCACCAGAACCTATCTTTGCTAAGGGTCACGAGAATGAAGAGATTGGTACAGTCTTTGCAGAGAAATACAATGATGAGCAGAAAAAAGAATTTCGCCACTGCGAACAATGATGACTGTCGATGATACCCCGCATTTTACGGAATCGTGATGCAACCCAGTTCACTTGACAGACTCAGGGCCGTCAACAGGAGGATTGAGGGATATTGTTGGATATCAGATTTTCTGGTCAGTGAGGACATCCATCCACTTGTACGCTTTAGATATATGAGCCACTAACTTAGTAGAGTGAATTTATCATGGTTTATACTTGCCCGTGTTGGCATGAAAGCTGCTACGCTCCCATCCCACATTCAAGCTAGGTCGGAAATCTTCTCAAGCCGGATATAATGTTACCTGATTTCCAACAAGTTATTATGCATACTTAAAAGAAAGAATCTTAAATATCCTAGGGAACTCGAACAAATCTATTCATGAGCGGAATTATTCACGTCTTCGAATCCTTCGGAACAATAAAGCGAGGGCTGATTTGCAGTGGAGAAATTCGGACACTTGAGTTACATCGAGGTTTCAACGTCCCTGCCGGATCAGCTTATCCAAGGACGTTCCTATCTGACTAAACATGTGTCAGAATCCTCAATCAAATAGAATTAAAAGGGTCCAATATATAATAAATGAATAATACTGCAGGATGAACTGAAAAGAATCCTTTGAACATTGAACATGATATCTTCCATATATCACCTTTAGAGACTCTCGATCAGAATGAAACAAGGCCGCATTCAACCTGCTTTTTATCAAAACTATTGGATGCTTATAACCCTGTGTTGACTCCCGAATTTCCAATGTTAATTTCATATGATATATAAACTTTATAACAATTCTTTTCAATCACTGTATCATAGGCAGGCGATACTCAATGTTAGTATATCAAAATGCCGTGGTACTAGCCACGAGAATGTAAATGAAAGCTTTAAAAAACAAATTAAGACCCAAAAGTGTCTTAAGAACATCTAATTGGATCAATTATTCAAGTACAGTATGAATTAACATATGCGGTTATTCGGTTGACGATCCAAGACATGGATCTTTTGAGAACTCGCTCAAAACTGCCCAGTCTAGGAGCTCTAGAAATCTACTTTTCCCGTAAGTGGAAAAAGCTGACTAAAGTGAGCTTCTTGGAGCTGATCTTGGCTTCCGTCTGATCCTACTACCAATTCGTCAATCGCCGGAATTAATGTCACCTGAGGGTACATGGAAAATCCCTGCTACTATCCCACAGTCAAATGCGATGCTTGTGGGCTTCTAATTCATTTATTGCCGCCTTTTTGCCCTTGGATAAGGATTACCAAGGTACCATGGTGTGGCGAGAATGGAAAGGAGGTTAGACTCATGATACCAACCCACAACTCATCACTATTCTCTACGAAATCATCCGCAAAAGGAAACTAGGATGTATGTCCTTGCTCATACAACAAGCAGCGGGGGAGTGTAGACCTACAATATCAGAATAAGAATAGCCATTCCACAACCCTGGGCGTAGATCTTTAGATGTACACATAAGCAGATTCATCTAACCATGCACATAAATCCTTTCCACGTAATCAGCTCTTAACCTCTCAACACACGTAATATAGGTTTCTACTAAATTAGTTTTAGACGGGGCGGTAGGAAATATGCTTGCGGTATAAATGCTTTTCCAGTTCCGGTGTCGGGTACATCAACAAGTCTATCTCCTTGGCGTTTCACTTAAATAAACCGAAGTTGCTTTGATGACCCTCCTTCCTTTTCTGATGGAAAGGATTACTGGTAGCTAATACCCTTGCGGCGGACCGATCTCACAGAATTTGGAGTTTACTTCAATTCGTCAACATGGAGAAATTCATATACAACAACATCTTCACATAGCTCAAGCATTGGACTGCCTAATGACGCTTAAATTCCCTTCTAAGAGTGCTGTTCCGACTTTTGACAAGTGGAGCCGAGATGAGAGAGCAATCATTCTGGCGCGTTCATATCTTGGCGATCCCTTTTATAATCCTTCAGTATGAAATAAATTAATGCATCGTCAACAAAAATATCATTTCCAAAAGGGGCAGTTCCCAAATCTTCGTCGGGTGATACATGATATGTCTATTTCTTGGGCATAAGCCTTTCATTCATCCTAAATACCTAAGATTGAAGACAAATCTAATCGAAGATCCCGCCACTGTCGTCGGTGGTAGGTTTCGCAATGGAGCAGCTCGCCACGCTTCGAGCGGTAGTATTCTGGACGGTGCTCCTCTTCCTGGGCCTCGTCGCGCCCATTTCCCCCATATCCATCAAAGGATCCAAATTGTACGATGAGAATGGAAGCCAATTCTTCGTCAAAGGTCTGTTCTCGCTTTATCATCGTTTACGAGCACATTCTCACTGAGTTTCTTCTGCAGGAGTTCGTTATGTAGGCAGCAGCTCTGATCCTCTCCTTGATAGAAAGAAATGCCAAGTCGACGCGAGGCTTATGAAGAGCCTGGGAGTAAACACAATTCGTGTATTTGGAGCAGACTCGACAAAGAAGCACAACGACTGCATGGATGCTTTTGCTCGAGAAGGCATCTACATTTGGCTTGAACTAGCTATCATTCCAGACTATTGGATCGACAGAGTAAGTTGTGGTTGCTTTTGATATTCTGAGCCAAACTCAATAACTCCGCAATTAGATTGAACCCAAATGGACGCTGCCAATGTACAACAACTGGACTTCTACTATAGATGAATTTTCAGGTTACGATAACATGCTCGCTTTCACAGTTTCTACCGCAACGATGGATAATACCAGTATGTATTGCCCGCATGCAATGGAATGAAGTGATTCTTAACATCCCCAACAGCCGATGGAAGTCTCTCAGCCCCATATGTAAAGGCAGCAACAAGAGATATCAAAGCTTTTCGAAACGCCAGAGGTTACCGTCAAATACCGATTTCTTACAATGCATTTGACGACCAACCACAACTCTCATTCTCGGGTAAATACCTCGCTTGCGGCGACGACGAAGACACAATTGAGATGCTGGGGGTGGAATCCTACGCGCTATGCGAGAACACAACTATGGAATCGGGCCTGAGTAATATACACCAATCATTCCAACACTACAATATCCCGGTGATCTTTACGACCACAGGGTGTATCGAGGATGCAGAGGGAAGGCGCGATTTTAGCGATGTTTCCGCCGTATTCAATTCTTCGTTCCTGGATATATTCTCCGGGGCCATCTTGTATCAATGGAGTCAGTATGGTGCTGATAATTGGGGCCTTGTGGAATACTCTAACGAGGCGCAAACGGGAACCCCCTCCGTCCTGAGTGATTATAGCGCCGTATCGACCATCTTCTCTACCTTCAATCCGATAGGGACCGCCATGTTCTCATACCAGCCAACAGAAACCGCACCCGCATGCCCTACATCAAACTCGGCCTCAGCATGGATAGTCAACCCAAGCCAGTCTTTGCCAACCATTGCTGGGCTAAATATTAAAACCGTCACACGCCGTACGAGCATCCTTAGCTCAACCATCGAAAGCTCAACGACCCAAACCTCGAATACAGAGCCAGCATCGGAAACTCCTTCAGTCAGCTCTATGTCCAGTCCACTCAGTGAGGAGGCCCAGGCCGGGTCCAGCTTGTCACGTGGCAGCTTGATAGGAGCCATCGTGGGCTCCGTGATAGGAGGTTTGGTTTTGATTGCATTTGCTGCCTGGTTCTTTATCCGCAAACGAAGGGCAGAAATCCCTCAAAAATCAGATGAAGGGAATGATTCCGAGAAGACGGTCAAGACAGAATTGGCAGGGTTGCCGGTGGCACCACGGCACGAACTACCAGGGGTACGTCAAAATGGTAACTATCATGACCCAGCATCAACCGTCAGTTCTCTACCTCCTTATGATTTATCCCGGGGGCCTCATGGAGTGGGAGAGCTTTCTCCGACGGGTATTTCCGAGGCGCTTTCGATACCTGTCCACGAAATGCCTCCATGTGAATCATCTCCTGGAACACGAGGAGTGGAAGGGTTCGCTCCTGTAGTTATCCCTGAGGCCCAGTCAACAGTTCATGAGATGCCAGACTCAAATCGGGTCTCAGCGTATATTGGTCGAGCTACATAAAATTGTGAATTACATAACAAGAGTCAATAATTATCTCGAGCCTGTGGTTTATTTATTGAATGATAATTTGCTTACTGAACCTACAATCGTCACGTTCATACACATAATAACTCATGGACGAGCCCCATCATCTCCAGGACGACCACATCTAAGATTTTGCACAGATCCATGGGGTAAAATTGCCGGATATCATCTGGTCGTTGTCACATAACGAAAAATGATGTGTTCAGTTAAAGGTGCCAGCTCATGGCTTTTCGCGTGAAAACCAGGATGAATCAACATCGCATTTGAACAGCTAGCACCCAATGTGCAAGCCCTCGATATACAACGAAAGAATTAGGACAAAGGAGTATAACCTCGTTGATATTTCAACAATCTTCAACATCACAATGCAACTTATTATAACGACGAGGCTAATTGTTCTTGTGACAGCTGCCCTCACCGCTTTCGGCTACCTATTAAATTTACATCAGCATCAAGCCAACTTACTCACAGCTACAGCTTTTACCATGTTAAAACTAACAAGGCGTCAAGATTAGCTACAGCTTCCCGTAGAAATATAACGCTACCCATTTATATCTGCAAGAATCAAAGTTTATCCACCGTGCTGGCATGCTATATGTATCCAGCACGACGGTCTTCACCCCTTCATCCCGGACTTTTGACTTCTTCTTCACCACTAGCCGGGGAAAAATTAGCCGTCAAAATCATTCAGAGCAGTACTCTTTCTTAGTGTATATCCTTGACTTAGCTTCAATTGGCCATCTCCGCTTCGGTCGGGGCTCGGGCTCGTCCTACCAGTATTGGTCATTGTACGCGGCCCCTTGACCAATAGGAGTTTTAGCTCAGTTGGGAGAGCGTCAGACTGAAGTTCGACTTCAGTCCTCATGACATCTGAAGGTCGTGTGTTCGATCCACACAAACTCCAATTTCTTTTTGCCATTTCTTCCTCTTCCCAGACGAAACCTAGCGCGGCAACAAGAGCTACTATGTGGGGCCTGCTTAGTCGAATGGGGTTTGGATAAAAGCCTCCCTCGTCCAATCAATCTTTATCGGCATCGGTCCATTGTGGCATCGAAGTCTACAAGCTCAAATATGGGCGCAAAGTTGTCGTCGGCGAAGAGTATGAGCGGTCGTGGGCATGATATTGTACCGATGTACCGGCCGATAAATTTTTGTAGATGCGATGTGTCTTATCATTGCGCCGTCAGCTCCAGGTTCGCTGAAGGTGCCCTCATATAAGAGCTTTGTTATTGCCTACCAGTCCAGGGTGACAGCAGGGTCTAAGTCAATCAACACCAATAGCCATTAATGCACCAGTACTGTAATTACTTTCGGGCGAACAGGGAATTGTCTACACCTTTTGAACGTCAGCCCAGAATTTGCCACTGAGTTTGGATAGCGTGTTCATATATCAAGGATCACCAAAGAAAAGACCTCTCCTCTCTGCATATTCAGTCTAGAGCTTTTGTAGTTTAAATGAGACTAACAACTTCAATCGTTCAAGTTGGAGGCGACGTTGGCGAAAATAAACAGTGATTGTAATGTCATAATTCAGAACGAAAGGGATATTCTATTCTGATAGTTCATATCAATCAAAATGAACCTGTCTGGCACCATTGTTTCCATGAGTAGGGCCCAAAGGTGGGGAAAATATTTCCAAGCAGCTACCAGAACTCTCATACGAGGCACTGAACACAGCATTGACAAATTCGGTATTATCTATTAAACTGTGGCAAAGCCAAGACTTTCAGATTGAACATGTTGCTCCACATCGCCTGTCAGCTGTCAAACTCGGGGTCTGTGCGAAAGGGCATCATCAAGGGAGCATGTTTAAGCAGTCACTATGCCTTACTATTACCGAAGAATCATCTCCCATCCTCCAGATAATGAATAACAAGTCAAAGGGCTAATATGCTGAAACCGGGCTGAGCTATTCAACTCGTTGAAAAGAGTCGGTGAGTTTGGACTTTACTCCTGGCCGTTGAAATGAGCCCGATCAGAAGGATAATTTCCGCGAGAATCCCCACTCAATCTCGCAAATCGTGGCATCAGATGATGCAAAGGAGAATTTATAGTATGTTGATGCCGGTACTTGGCTCGAATGGCACCCTGCGTAAGACCCTGGTTCGGTAGGAAATTTGACGTTCCTTCAAAAGTGGAACGGCGAATTCGTTGTTGAACTTAGCTTAGTGCTTGCAACCAAAGAGAAAACAGGTTTTTCTATTGGACTGCCGGAATACCCTGGGTCCTTGCCTGGCCCTCGTATATTGGGGTAAATGTGACAGCCATGTCTCAACCACTGCTGATCGTATCACAAAGCTAACGGCGTACCCGGTTCTTATCTCCCCAGCCCTGCTCGCTTTACAACGGTCGTTGCATGGATCAGCCGCCGGAAGAGGCGAGTTTTGTTTCACGTGCTAGAGACGGACGATCTGAACAAAAGAGGCCCCCTCCCCATCCCTGATTTTGTTCTCCTTCCCGTCGGAAACGGTGGCAGGCCGGGTTTCTGTTCGATATATACCCCATACATGCGCATTCAATTGTAGGCTCTCGCGATCCAAGTTCGAAATCAACTATAGGACCATGAAGCTCAGGTGGGCCGGCATCAAACTGAGTCATGCCGAATTATGTCACAATCGAAAGTCAAATCAACGCAGCGGACAATCTCAATGATCCAGTGCCAAGCTGGAACCGGCCGGCCACGATTTTAGGCACCACCCTCGCTTTTAGTGTACGGTCACAGTATTCCTTTTGCGCATGGCTCTATCCGCTGATCCAGGACCTCGACAGGCCATAACGTCAGTCTGCGTCTCCTTCAGATTACACACGAGATTCTTCGTTCTTCGAGTACCAGGATGGGACGACTATATGATGGCGACAGCGATGGTATGCAAGAGATCCTTCGCAAGGAAAAGATGGCAAAACTAAGATGACAACGTACAGCTGGTAGGAGTTATTGGGGTTGTTTGCATGTGTCTAGGTTCGTGCTTTTCCCATGGCGAATAGGGGCCTAATGGCGAGTTAACTAATGAACACACACAGCGCCATTTCTCGGGGGGCTGGGTGAGCATTTTGTCGAATTATCGGCCGAAAAACGAAAAACATACTTCTTCCTCTTCTACCTGGCAGATGGCAGTTTTGTCACTTCGGTCGGGATGATTAAAAGCTCCTTGTTATTACAATATCTCCGGGTTTTCAAACGGCAAACCGTCCACCGAGATGCCTGCGTGGTTGTATTGGTCGCCGTCGCAATCTGGGGTTCTGTCACGACGTTCATGGCTTGGTTCCCATGCTTTCCGATAAAAGGGTACTGGGATTGGAGTATAAAGGACAGAAAATGCTACGGATATGGCTCGCTCTATGTTTCCGACCACTACGCAACTTTCCTCGCACATTCCATCGCCAACATGATGCTGGATATTATTATTCTAGTTCTACCAACACCGCTTCTTTGGGATCCGGACACAGTGAAGCGAACGAAGTTGGGTATCGCCGGTTTACTAACCCTGGGGCTCATGTGAGTTTGCGTGCTGGATGGCCAAAGCAGATGGGACTACGAACTGACGTCCAAAGTGCGAACATTCTTGCAGTACTTCGCCTAGCCGAAACCGTTAAACACAAGGCCATGTCGCACCCGACCTTCGACCATTCTTGGTACGCGCCACCTCTCTGTCTACTTGGTATGCTCGAGGTCAACGTTGCCTGCATAGGCGCTTCCATTCCCGTCTTCTGGCCCGTCATTAGAAGCACAATGAACGCCATATTTGTCACCCGCGAGATTGATGTGCAAGTCGCATCTCGCAGCATGCACCTGGAACGTTCCGAGAGTCTTTACAGTCACGATAACAGCGATGGAGAGCGGAGATTGTGGAATAGTAACTCTCGTGGGGAATCGAGTCACAAGGAACACTATAAGGACACATACATCATGGATCATGTTGATCCCCTGCGGAAGAAGAAGTCAGGGGCGGTTGATTCCGTCATCACAGCAGATCGAAACAAATACTAAAGTCAACCCAATTTGATTCTCATCAACCGGATCACACCTTTCTATTTTTGTATTGTATGATTAGTTCCGACAAGGAGGAAAGGCAATCCAAACACGTCTGACCTCCTCTGAAAGGTACCCTTTGAAGCTGTTGATGCCTCGACAGCCCTGCTGGCTCTTTTACCCATCGGGAAGTTGATAAACGCCTGGTAAGAAAAGGGGGGGCAAACATGGAAAAGGGCAGTGCACACCTACTTAATCACTGAGGAAATGGGTAAAAAAACCTCTCTTCGGTACCATCTTAGTTTCAAGAAGATGTCAATTACTTGCAGCCGGTTTTTAGTGGTGAGATGACCAAGGATGCTAACAGGCATTGACCCAAATTGAGGGTGTTCTGGCGGTGGATGTGCCATCATATGACTGACCCCTTTACACCCGAACCAAAATGTGATGACGGTTGGTGGTGCGAGCGTTGCAAGTCACACCCTACACCAAAACGGGATTCATGTTGCGAAACCTCCTACGATTAGCACATCAACAACTTAACATTCATCCCCAGCCGTTGCTCTGAGGGCAGGGTGGAGGGCGCGCTCCCCCTTGTTTTGTAAATTGTGAGGGGAGCTGGACCTGGCGCGGGGATTTGGCAAACAGCTCCCATGACCCAAATACAAGCCCATGGTCTGGGAATTTGAGTCAGCGCCCGTGCGGCTGATGATGTCGGGGCTTGGATTGGCTGGTTGGCATCTTGTCTCCATCCGCTAATGTCGCAGCATCCAATAATTACAACATCAGCACTTGTGATAACTCCGATGATGGCAAGGAACTACCACCAAGAAGCCAGATATTGAGGTCCACATCGTGATGAGACCTAAAATCAGAGCCCGCAACGCGAATTAGTAATCTTTGTTTTTATCCTCCTGACCAGATAAAGGCTCGAAGCTGGGTCAGTAGATTCAGGACTCCCTTTCATCACGTGGGAACATTGACATTGTCCCACAACCAATAGCAAGCGCGCGGAGCTGCCGAGCGCTAGCTGAAGCCTGGAGTATTAATCAAGGGTTCCCCATCGCAAACGCGGAACTTCCAGAGCTTAAGACATCCCTCATAGCTGCATTCTATAGAAGATAATATCTTGATAGAGAATTCTCTAGCCTGTTACAACATTAAAAAGGCAAATACGATTCAAGTTAGTTGGAGAAGTGTTGGGAAAACAATCCCCTGATAACATAACTGGTGGGATGCATATCCATTCGGACCTCACGAAGAAGTCGAACAACAAACTCTGGTGGAATACCACCACGATGCGACTTTGAGAAAATCACTGTACATTATGAAGAAATACTTCATTTTCAATCAAAATCATTACAATGTCTATGGCTAGGAAAATAGACACTGAAAGTTACAGACTTAATCCCGACATTGGGGTATAGGGTAGGGAAGGCACTGAAAGCTCGGAACATTGAATATCCGGCGAGCCGTTTGGGAGTCGGCGCCGCACGTGACTAATTTTTTTTTGGATGGATGACCGGAAATAACACGTGACCACCTATTTCATCACTTCACATTCGACAAAGAAAGTCAAGTCTTCAATTAATTCCGCTTCAGTACTCGTAGATGACCCAAAGCTATGGCGAATCGTCGCAGCAATTGATCTGATGGACTAAAGGAAATTTGCTCCTTGCTCAGTCGATCCTTAACCACGGCAGATTTCAATCATTTTTGCTCTGAGGATAATCACAGAGAAGCAGCTGATGTATTACTAGCGACAGGAATTACAGCGTGCTTATAACTATTCGAGTGTCCCTCGAGATTTCCCGAGCGCACTGTGACCCTTCGCCTCCATTATGGCTGAGTCGTCATCGAAAAACCTACAATTTTTTATGTCTAATATTTCTCTATATTGATATGCTGATATTTAATTTCTGGAGATGGGTGCCAGGATCTTTCCAACACACTCGCCAAACCCAACAAGCTCACCACCAACGGAACCCGCATAACCCTTGATGCGAATCGTGTCTCCGTCGTTTACAAAGCTACGCTTCTCCCCGCCCTTGAGCTCTAGCGGGGTCTTGCCTCCAAGCGTCTGTTCTAAAATACTGCCCTGTGTGCCGGCTTCAAAGCCTGAGATGGTGCCGGACCCGAGCAGGTCACCCGTGCGCAGGTTGCAGCCTGTGATGCTGTGGTGTGCAACCATCTGCGGCCAGGACCATAAGAGATTCTTGGAAGATGTCTTTGAAATAACATTTTCGTCACCATTTTCGGCTAAGAGGCTCGGTTAGCAACAAAGTCCAACTATTGGGTTGGAGCAGCTCCATGGCGACTTACTAATGAGAGCAACCTCAAGATTAATGTCCACGACGTTGTCCTTCTTCGTCTCCTTGAGGTAATCCTGGAGCTCGACCTCATTGGTAAGGCCAGCGGTCTTGAAGGGCTCCAAGGCATCGGCGAGCACAACCCACGCGCTGATGGTTGTGCCAAAGTTCTTGGCGTTGAAGGGACCCAGGGGCACATACTCCCATTGCTGGACGTCTCTTGCGCTCCAGTCGTTCATCAGGACATAACCAAAGATGTGCTCCTCAGCATCATCGACGTTGATGGGCTGCCCGAGGTTGTTCCCGCGGGAGATGAACATGCCCAGCTCGAGCTCAATATCAAGCTTGGCACAGGGCTTGAAAACGGGAGTTGTAGCGCCAGGCGCGGGCAGCACCTGACCCCAAGGGCGATTCAGAGGGGTTCCAGACACCACGACGGAGCTGGCACGCCCGTGGTAGGCTACAGGGACGTGGTTGTAATTGGGGTTGAGGGCGTTGGCTGGGCCACGGAAGAGTGTTCCAACATTATGGGCATGGTTACGACCAGCGAAGAAATCCGTGTAATCTCCAATGGTCAAGGGAAGATGATTCTGCACCTCGCTGAGGGGAATCAGTGCTTCATTCTTAAGATCTTCGTTGGCCTGCAGAATTTCGGGGTAGGGCGTATCATCCCGGAAAACGTCGCGCAGGTAATGGCGGACGGTGCGATGATGCGACCGACCCAATGCCGCAAAAGCGTTGAGCGATTGCTCTGTGAAGACTTTCAGGGTGCTGGAGTCCAGGCCGGCACATTTAGCAAAGCCGCCCTTCTGTGCGAAAGTGTTCACGTCAAGAGCATGTTCGCCCACGGCGACTGCGATGCGGGGGACTTGGAATCTGGAGTGGGTAATGATGCCAAATGGGATGTTGGCTAAGGAGAAATGAGACCCCGAAGGGATTGAGAGCCAGGACTTCATCTTGAGAGAGTAAATGGCTGAGAAGAAAATTGTATGCCGTATTCGTCTAGTGAGACTTGGAGGATGGTCTGCCTCCTTCGTATCTGGGATGAGCACTGGCAATACTTGTAGAGAGGATCAACGAGAGAGCGTCTCTACGAAAAGGTCTCATCGCCTTGCATTACCCGATTGTATATCCACCACTTCTATCTCATGATCCACATAGTTCTGGTTCCCTGGATGGAGCCCAAGTTCGCAATCGGTGTCTGAAAACAGTTCCGAGCTCGCTAGTCGTGGTTGTTGGCGGAAGCTTCCGAGGTTCCGAGACTCGGCAGAGCGGGCGGCGTTAAGCGCATTCTACATCGTACGACGCTGGATAATTAGCATATTTAGGCATCTGGAGGAGATAATGATGAAAGAGTGGCAAGATCTGACTCATGTTTCTGTTACCTTGGGCTTGAAGCGCATACTTGATTCCCTCCGCCGCCGCCATCCAAATAAGTGAATAGGAGATAATCTACACGATCGTGCCAATCTGTTTAGTGGCAATCAATTGTGGACTCTGACATACTGATTGGACCTTGCCTCGACCAAGCTCGTATCTTAGCTGAACGTGCAGAAAGCCTTCAGCATGCCTGTCACAGACTTCAAGACCCCTGAGAAGTATCAATACCTCAATGGGTTTAACTCCTTTCATGAGTAAGTTGGGCCACACAACCATGCATCAGACCTTCATTTCATTTGCAGCTTGTAACCGATAATCTGCAGGTCCGAGGCTGTAAAAGGGGCACTGCCAATTGGCGCCAACTCCCCCCAGAAGGCTCCGTATGGACTCTATGCTGAGAAGCTGTCTGGGACTGCTTTCACAGCCCCCAGGGGCGAGAACCAGCAATCATGGCTCTATCGTATCCTCCCATCGGCTGCGCACTCGGCATTCCAGCCCGTGGCATCCACTGCGCCAGAGCTGAATGCGCCGCTTGAGCAGATCCCCAATCAACTCAGGTGGAATCCATTTGACATTGACGAGGAGGTTGATTGGGTCCGCGGTCTGAAGAAAGTCTCGGGAAACGGCGACCCATCCATGAAGGTCGGTCTTGGGATCTATATCTTCACGGTTGGTCGCAGCATGCACGCCAACACCGCCATCTACTCTTCAGATGGCGAGATGCTCGTCGTTGCTCAGCACGGCGTTCTGGATATCAAGACAGAGCTAGGAAACCTCCTGGTTCGTCCAAACGAAATCGCGGTTCTGCCCCGCGGTATCAAATACCGTGTTGACCTCCCAGAAGGTCCAGCCAGGGGCTACATCCTGGAGCTCTACCAGGGACACTTTGTTCTTCCTGAGCTGGGACCCATCGGATCCAACTGCCTGGCAAACCCAAGAGACTTTCAGATCCCAGTAGCGGACTATACCCAGGATACAGAGACTGAATGGACGATTGTTACGAAATATAACGAGAAGCTGTTCGAGGCTAAGCAGAAGCACACTCCATTCGATGTGGTAGCTTGGCATGGAAAGTAAGTAACCCCTATTTGTTCTTATGCATAAACCGTGCTAACTGGTGGACAGCTGTATGTTTTCTCCTGTAATCTAGATCAACTATTGTTGAAGCTAACCTTTCACAGTCTACCCCTACAAGTACGATCTCGGTCGGTTCTCAGTCATTGGAAGCACCTCATTTGATCACCCTGATCCTTCCATCTACACTGTTTTGACCGGACCCTCAGATCGCCCTGGAACTGCAATCGCAGACTTCGTGATCTTCCCCCCTCGCTGGCTTGTCCAGGAGGATACTTTCCGCCCACCTTGGTATCACCGCAATACCATGTCTGAATTCATGGGTCTGATTTGCGGCCAGTATGATGCCAAGGCCGGTGGCGGGTTTCAGCCCGCAGGTGCCAGTCTGCACAACGTGATGTCCGCTCACGGACCGGATGCAGACACGTTTGAAAAGGCTTCAAATGCAGTGCTCTCCCCACAGAAGGTCGGTGAGGGAAGTATGGCGTTCATGTTTGAGAGTTGCTTGATGCTTGGAGTAACCGAGTGGGGCCTGAAAACATGCGAGAAAGTACAGGATGGATATAACGAGCATAGCTGGACCAGTTTGAAGCCTCACTTCAAGCTCCCTGAGTAAAGACATAGTGTAATAAATATCATTAGGAGAGAGAAATCGAGCCTTTTCTTTTTTTAATAAAAAACCAGATCTCCGTTTTCATAGCTACAGAATTGTGAGAAGCCCCTGTTACATTTCTTACTATCAGCTATAGGTTGCAAGAACATGTGGGTGGCATTTCTGGAGCAATGCGTTTTCTTTGCGAGCCGTAGTTGAAGAAGATCCACTACCATTGATGATAATGATGTTGTTATTCTCTTCATCTTCTATGTTGAATATTCATGCAGTCTAACCTCCGTTTGATTTAGACATTATTAGTATTATTACATGCTGTCCAATGACAATGATCATTCACTATGTTTTCGAAATTCTTGAAGATCGGACTCGTTTCATTGATTGAGTCAAACTGATACTGTTACAGGAATCCGATATGTAAAGTCATGTTAAGAACGGGTTACAAATGAAACAACCACCAATTACCAGATAGAGCTTACTCTGCAAGCTTCCCATCCTGTCCGTGCTCGCCCGTGAGAACAGGAAGATCATTGAGTGGAACCTCGAACTTGTGACGCCCAAACCATACATAGTAAACCCCCCCAAATAGAAGCCAAGCCGCCATGACCACAGTAGAGTAGTTCATATTCTCGGCGGTAACTGGCAGAGAGGTAGGGAATGTGCTAAATAGCATGCAAACGATCATCCAGATAATGGAAATGATGTTCAGAGCAGGGCCGAAAAAGGCACCCAGACGGAAAGATCCGTATTCACTCTTTTGGAGCTTTCGACGACCGTAAAACAGCATATAGCCGATAGGCAGGACATATGAAAGGTACATTCCAATGATGGCCATTGAGAGGATAGCGTTGAAGGCGGTCGAGTTGCCCAGGTAGATGAATCCAAGAATGGCTTGGAGCACGGTAATGACGACAATGGCGTTGACTGGGATTTGCAAAGTATGGTTCACCTTGCTAAACTGCTCATGGTAGGGCGTCGCCTGATCTCTGGCAAAGGCCCACAGAGTTCGAGATGTCGAAGTAACACCCGCAGTGACTGCAGCTGTTGCAACCACACAGATAATAAGAGACATTACAGTCGCACCGGCTCTAGTATTGGTAACACTGAGGAAAATCTCCATGAACGGGAAACCAGTGGGCGTTGAGAGCAGATCATCAAGCGATGGGGCTGCAAACAGCAAGACAATGCAGTAGACAAGGCCCATCAAGCCATTAAGGAGGACGCTGCCAACCATGGCAAGCGGAACGTTGCGGCTGGGGTTATGGAGTTCTTCTGCAACATGACTTGCTGCATCGTATCTATTTGAAGATAGGGACGTCAGTTTCAGTTGGTTTATTTTGTGAAGCGACTGGTTATGCTAACTCACCCAAGGAATGGATAAACAGCACTTTGCAGGCCAACTAGCCATGAGATACCGTCACTTGTCCAACCACTGTTATTCTGAAACTCGGTAAAAACGAAGCCGGCTGTGTTCTTCTCTGACATGACGCCAAGCGTCACGAGAATCGCGACGAAGCCTGCAATATGGATAACGCCTGAGCGTAGACATGGTCAGTCTCAGCATCAAAGCCGAACGAAGTAGAGTTTCTGTCAATGGGGTTCACTTACCAGACACGATATTGACATGCGGGAGCAACTTGAACCCCCAGATGTTCATCACGAGTGCATAGACAAGGACGGCCCAGTAGAAGAGCATGCCCTGCCATCGCTCTGGAACATAATCATCATGGTTTAGCGTGATGCATGCCTGAAATTGCAGACCAGCGGCAAAAGCTGCTGAAGCTGTGAGAATTGTTTGTCCGCCAACAGAGATCCAGCCAGTAGCGAACGCGGCAAACGACTTTGTCGATGGAGGGGCAAGGGCGGCGGTCCAATGGTATTGTCCTGGTATCGATGGAACGGTTAGAGACGTTCGGATTTACTGTCAAGGGATGATGGAATGCTTACCTCCTGATGTAGGATAGATAGAAGCCAGTTCGCCTAGCGATGCAGCAACGCAAACGGTACAAATGAAACTCAGCACACTTGATTGTATTTGTGAGTATTGAATCCTGAGTAATTTCTTGATCAAAGGGGTTCACGTACTAGTTGTAGAACAGACAAGGAGGCCCCCCGCTGGCCAGGGCGGCGGCAATGACAGTTGAGAGGGCTTCCCACGTTGCCATCAAACAGAGGCAGAGCGCGGTAAGTGGCAGTAACGAAAATGTGCGCTCCAACTCTTGCTTGTGGCCCATCTGGGCCAGACGTTCCTCATCGGTAAGGTGGCCCACGGGGCGCGACTCGACTCTATCCAACGACATGGCGGTGTCTGTGAGGTCTTTCTTCTGGTCCATGGTGGCGATGGAATCTGATCAGAAAGAAAAGAAAACGGGTTTGGTCGCACGAGGCTAATATAGGTGGTGTTGTCGATGCCGTTGAGCTAGTCGGCTTCGGAAGGACTGGCAAGCGTATAAAAGGCCTCTATGGTAAAAGGAGGGAGGACCAAGACTGGGTGCGTCTAGATGCCGTGTGAAGTGTGGGGAATGGCGGCGAGCCAAAGATAACGGCGCGAACTTACGACGCTAGATGCTCATATCAACCTGGCCCTATCACTACAGTCACATTAATCAGTCATACAATGATATATTTGCGGGGAATCAAGATCTCGGCAAGGAGGTGATACAGATTTCCCCAGAAATCCCCACCGTTATCTCCAGGTTCATCCAAGAAAGGGCGAGCCCATGATGAGGTTTCCGAGCAGAGAGTTCGTGGAAACGTACTGCGGAAACGGAACGGGCTTCCGAGCGTATGTCACTATCCCACTCTCGTAACTAGTTACGTCTCCCACCCAACCTGACCAAACTTCTTTTGTCGATTGGGTTGCATTCGCTAAGCTCTTTTTGCTCTGGGGTGCAGATCTCTAGCGTGGAAAAGGGCAGTGAATCCTGGTCTTTCCTCACCTCCTGTCTCACACTTTTCCCCGAGATGGCAGCATGAGCTTTGCCTCGAAGCATCCAGTTATGCTTGTTGGAGCTTGAAAAGCAAGACAAGGCAAGGGGAGATGATATGACATTTGGTTCGGACGCTACTGTAGACTATTCTATTGCTATGACATGCTTGGATTTCGCGTTATATTGGCCGCGGGGCTAGTATTTGATACATATTACTCTTCTCCCATCCCACCGATTAGGATGCTATTCTATTGGTGTCATCAACATTTCTTCGTACGTAGGCTGCATTGAATGCGTGTTTGAAGAGGCGCTTTGAAATCATTCGTGCCGCAACTCCCGGTTTGGAGAGGGCGCTGGCGCCAGTCCACGCCCGACCTCGGATTCAGATTTACGCTTCCGTCGGAATAAAATCAGGTGGCAATTTAACTATGAATCGGAATCACCTCCCACAGCCTCGGCCAGCTCTTGGCATTTCAATGTGTGTGCCTTTGATTTGGCATTGGGTGTCACAGTAGCATGTTCCCCCCTTCCCCATAATTCGATCAGCTGGCCATCCGCCTTTCTCGGTCTCGGTAAACGAACCATCCCTCTTGTCATTCTTATGCGGTTTCGGCATCCTCAAGATATAATAAAAGGCTCGGAATGGTTGGAACATTTCCGACGACGATGAAAGATTCGAGAAGCGTCAAAATCATACGAGGCCATCATAATGGGGCGGATGAGGGAGATGGTGATGATATCAAATAGAGAGACCTCGAGCGTTTAGAGTATGCATTTGACCCTAAGCTCATGCTAGTATCTGTTCAACATTGAGCCTTTCAAACCTATCCTAAACATGGTTCCAGACACTCTCTTCGGGATAGCCATCTCTGATGTTGCCATCATTGGTATCCTGCTCCTCGGCACTGTCACATACTGGTTCAGGGACACCTTGAAGGCTAGAATCTTGAAGCCAACAGCTAAAAGCAAACTTGAAGTATTCAACGACAATGAAGATTCTGGTCGCGACTTTGTTAAGAAGATGGAGGAGCTGGGGAAAAACTGCATTGTCTTCTACGGCAGCCAGACAGGGACGGCTGAAGGCTATGCGAAGCGACTTGCCAAAGAAGGGCGCGCTCGCTTCGGCCTGGAGACCATGGCCGCAGACCTAGACGAGTATGACTTTGAGAATCTTGATGAAGTCCCATCGAGCCACGTTGTCATGTTCGTCCTCGCTACGGCTGGCGAGGGCGACCCCACGGATAATGCAGAAGATTTCTTTCAGTACATCAGCTCAGATGATGTTAATTACACCCTTGGTCATAACCCACTCCTTGGCAATTTGCGCTTCGCCACGTTCGGTCTGGGTAACCGCACTTACCAGCACTACAACAAAATGGCGAGAGAAGTCAGCAGAATCCTGTGTAGCCAGGGAGCTCACCTGGTTGGTGAGGTTGGAGACGGTGATGACGCAGGCTGCATGGAAGAGGACTTTATGCGTTGGAAGGAGCCTATGTGGGAGAAGCTCACTTCAGAGATGGCCCTCACGGAGCGCGAGACTCTGCTGTATGATCCAGTCTTCAACATTACCTCCGACAACAGCAAGAACAAGGATTCTTCTGACGTCTTCGTCGGCGAGCTCAACAAGGGTTATCTCCAGGGGATAGCCAAGGGACCTTTTCACTCCACTAACCCATACCTGTCCCCCATCTCCCACGCTAAAGAGCTCTTTAAGGGGCCTGATCGCAACTGTATCCACATGGAATTCGACATTGAGGGAACCAACTTGAAGTATGAGACTGGTGACCACATCGCAATCTGGCCCATCAACCCGGATACGGAAGTTGACGCTTTCCTTGACGTGCTTGGCCTTACCGCAAAGCGACATGAAGTCGTCAACTTGTCGAGTACGGATCCGTCTGCAAAGGTTCCCATTCCCACACCTACTACCTACGATACTATCGCGAGATACTATCTGGAAATTTGTGCTCCAGTTTCACGAGAATTTCTGGCCATGCTTGCACCCTATTCACCTGACGAGTCAACGAAGCAGGAAGTCACTAGGCTTGGAAAGGACAGGGGCTACTTCTCGCAACACGTTTCGCTAAGATGCCTCAATATTGCCAGCGCACTTCGCTCCGTTAGCAGGGGCCAGCGCTGGACCGGAATTCCCTTCTCTGCATTTGTCGAGAGCATCAACAGGTTGGCACCAAGGTACTACTCCATCTCATCATCATCTCTGGAGCAGCCAGGTCGGGTGTCCGTTACCGTGGCTGTCGAGTCACGATCTGTCAAGTCTCGTGAAGAGAAGTTCTACGGTGTGGCTAGCAACTATCTTCTGTCCCTGGAGAGATTTCAAAACGGTGGCAAGGCAGCGGCTTCACCAAATTACGATATCAAAGGTCCTCGCTCCATGTACAAGGGGTCAGTTGTGCCAGTTCACATCCGACACTCCAACTTTAGGCTGCCAAGCGACACGACCAAGCCGGTCATTATGGTTGGTCCTGGAACTGGCGTCGCACCTTTCCGGGGTTTCATCCGTGAGAGGAAGAAGCAGGTGGAAATGGGCCTCCCTGTGGGCAAGACCTTATTGTTCTTTGGCTGCAGAACCCGCGCAGAAGACTTTGTATACGAGGAAGAGTGGAAGGTATGACTGAGCTACCTTTTGTCTTGGAGTTCAAATACTGACTTTGAACTTTTTAGGATGTCCAAGCAACGATGGGAAACAAATTTGAGGTTGTTACCGCATTCTCTCGAGAAGGAAACGAGAAAGTGTACGTTCAACATCGCCTGCAGCAAAAGGCGGCAGAGATCCGGACTCTTCTCAAGGAAGGTGCCCATTTCTACGTTTGCGGCGACGCCGCCAACATGGCCCGGTCAGTTAATGTCGCCTTGACTGAGATTATCGGCGCCCAGCGTGGCGTGTCTATGGCCCAGGCCCAGGAAACTGTGAAGCAAATGAAGCTCTCCAATCAGTATCAGGTACGTTTGAATTTTATTGTGTTATTTGAAGTAGGGACGTCCTTTACTAATAACGAATAATAGGAGGACGTTTGGTGAGTAACTTAGGCTCAGCGCATAGTTTTCTAGCGATCCTGGGTTGCATCTTCGATTCGAAGAATGAATGAAGATGAATGGCCCGACGTATATTTATAGCATAGTACATAGCGATGAGTAGATAAAAAAATATGAACAAGCCTTGATCAATTTGATTCTTAAGAAGGGTGGCTGAACCGCTCGCATTAATTCCACACGAGGCTGTCGCGAAGCCTGGCGAGCTACTTGATTATGGGCAGACATCGGGTTATTTAGTGAGACATTGACTTCTCAAGATCTTAAGAAATTGCAATGGATATCGGCAGTAATTACAAACGAACGGAAAGAAGTTAATGAAGCACGGGTCGTGTTTTAGAGCAGGATGGTGGACTGCCAAGTCTCGTCAGTAGTATCATTTAAACTGTCTATCTGGTAGTTTGAAACAACTGTACAGCACAACTTGTATTTTAGGGGTGAATGCTTTGCTTCTTTTGCATGAAATTCGTGAATGCTGTATTTAGACTCTCTCACTGGGCTAATTCATAAATACCCTTGCTATGAAAGCCTCTTGGGTGCGTGAATAAACGCACGACCAGTCTGATAATCCCACTACCCTTCTCCAATTTTTCCCACTCTCCTCTGACTTTAGTCACTATGTATTTAATCCGTTTCTATTTTAGAATCATTCTACATCCTAAGATGCTTGTGATACAGCCTTCTTTAGTGCCTCTGGGTGACGAGGAACGAAGCGGGCCTTGAAGCGCGGTGGTAGAGCGACCAGACTCGTGGGGTCGGCATTGCCGGTGATGGGATGGCAGTCGATCTCGTCAAACTTCTCGATGCGGAAGCTGTTGAGCAGGCGCATGAAGACGAGGTAAAGCTCACGGTTGGCCAGGAGCGATCCAGCGCACATGCGGTATCCGACACCATAGGTGAAGAGCGGTGCGTCGGGTTGCTCGAGCCAGCGCTCAGGGCGGAACACTTCAGGATCAGACCAGACAACGCGATCTATCGAAAGATTAGTATATTTATCATCGAAGCGTGAAGAAGGTTCGGAAACTTACCCATGTTGCAAGCCCAGGCATTCAAGAAGACAACGGTGCCCTTGGGAATAAAGTTGCCCTGGAAGACAATATCCTTGATGGATGCACGAGGGAGAGCAAGGCGCAGTACGCTGTAGTATCGAAGAGCCTCCTTGACGAGTGCCACGACGTACTCGCACTTCTGGTCGTCATTCTCGTCGCACATGGGCTCATCCTCGGCGTAGAACTTGCGAATCTCCTTGATGGCCTTCTCCTGGACGTCAGGGCGCTGGGAGAGCAGAGAACAGAACCAGGCGACCTGAGTGGTCACGGTATCTAGACCGCCAGATAACATGGTCAAGCTGATGGAGGTCAACTCATCCTTGTTCAGCTTTGCCTCCTTGTCGAGGATAACGTTGGCCTGGATGCAGGATTTGTATGTACCGTTGGCAATACGCTCGTCGAGGGCGTCGTTTAGGTCGGTGAGATACTTGTCACGGCGGTTGCGCATCTCACGGGCCTTGCTGGAGTGGAAGTTGAACGGGTTGAGGCGGAGAATTGGGATATAGTCTTGAAGGTTGCCGGTGGTGGATCGGAATTTGCTGATTTCCTCCTCGACGTGGGTGATTTCGCCAAACAAATTATCCTTCTGGCTCTTGAGACGGGTTCCCCAGTTGAGAGTCAAGGCAAGAGACAGAGACAGACGCTGAATCATGGGCATGGGATCAACGGGGGTCTTTCCGGCATCGCCATAGTCGTAGAGCTCCTTGATGAAGTCGCGGGTCTCAACCTCAAGATGTGGGACGTAGGTAGCGACGGACGGCCGGTTGAGAGCCGAGGCAGCACCCTTTCTGCGGCGCTTGAGAGAGTCACTGTAAGGAGATGTTCCAATGGTGGTACCGGCAGTGTCGGAGAGCACCTTGATTGAGTTCGCGTTAGCACAGATCGAGACACGCACAGCAATTGCGTGGACCAACCTTGTGGAATGTATAGAACTCGGGCCTTGAGCTGAGGGCCTGGGCATTCTGGCCGAAGATGGCTCGAGCAGCAGAAGCAGAGTTGACGACGACGACGGGAATGTTGCCAAGCTGGATCTGGTACACTTCACCGTACTTGCGGGACCATTCTCGATACTTTTCAGCAGCATTGACTCGGATATCCCACAAATGACCGATGAGAGGCAGGCCAGCAGGACCTTTCATTTGTAGACGGGCATTCTTTCTGACTAGCTCGTTGACCAGGATGTACACCAGCGGGGCACAAAGAAGGGTCACAAGAAGGGATTGTGTAGGGTCATCCCTATACCGGCCAGCGGTGGTCAGGATGAAGTTGGCGATAGTCATGTTGACTACTGGAAAAGACGAAACTTTGAGGGATCACAATCTATCGCGATTTGTAGAATGCGGTAGAGCGATGATGGTTAGGGGGAAAGGGGGAAGAGGCGGTGCGGTTGTTGGGCCGGGTGAGAAGAGAAGCTCGCAGTGACCGCGCATCATATATCTGGCGGGTGGGGCATCCTCTGAGGGACAACTGCATGAGACTCGGTTAGCCCCATGGGGGTTCGTCACAGAGAAAGGTCAGCTGAATTCTCTCAGGCATGAGAGGCCGGTTGTGGCCTCGGAGCGTGTCGATCTCGCAGCATGTGGTGCTCGGAAAGCTCGGAAATGGGGTCCGATCCGGGGTAATCGAGATTTGCGAGATTTGCGGGGTACGACGCTCGGAACAATAAGTAAACGGACAGAGCCACGTCCTCGGAATGTCGAATCCCTTCCTTTCTCCTGCCCCTTGTTTGCTCGAGACACGGCGCATGGAAATCAGTTCCGCTGCTCGGGCTCCACCAAGACGACACATTGCACAGCGAGTTCTGAGGCACCTGCACAGCCATGAGCAGACAGACGAGCTCTGAGCATGCTGAAGTGGATGCTGAAGCGGATACGGCAGTGCAGAAGCGTGCTGCCTCGCCCGCTGCAGACGCTGTCCGCCGCCCAAAGCGAGGCAAGTATACGGCTGTTGCGTGGTATGTGTCCGCTCCCAAACGACTGTCGCACGATGGCTCACAACAGCTGGCAGTGACGAGTGCAAGAGGCGCAAATTAAAGTGTTTGCCTGGTGAGAACGACGATGCGTGTCGGCGATGCACATCATCAGGCCTGCCCTGCGTGTATCCAACGCATAGAGAGGCTGCGAACGCCGCCAAGGGCAAGTCAGAAAAGTACTCAACATTCCCGATCCACGAATCCCTTCGTCCACTCTGATTAGCTCTGACAGTTCTTCGATCACAGTAATGCAGAGATATGGGCGTTGGATAAAGAAGTGAAACAGCTTCGCCTCGAAATGGCTGAGTTGGCTGCTACAGTAACTGACCTGAAGACACGAGTGAATGGGGATGACAGCCGTTCGATTGCGGCCTCGGTGAGGTCTGGCAGCAATGCTGCCACTGGGCAAACATCCCCACGAGATCCTCGCTTGAGGATCACTGTCCCGAAGCAACCTCAATTTGTTGGCCCAACAAGGTCAGCATACAGTATAGAGATTGGTGAAAGATCTTTGACAAGGATGGGGATTCCACCCTATGAGATGCCGCCCCCAAGTGGCCCTGGATCTCCAATCGAACCATCGAGAGGGCCACTCACACTAGACTATGAGTTTTGGCAACGGTGTGACACTTCTGAGGTATCACGGTTATTGGGGGTGTTTCAAGAAGAGGTTGAGTCGGTTTATCCCTGCATTGAGAGCGGTTATCTAGCGGCGAACGCATCAAAAATCCTCGAGTACGGCCGCAATAGCGAAACTGCTCTCCAAAGTGATATGGCGCCAGAACCCAGGCAAATGGACTTTTCATACAAGGACTTTCAACTTGCAAAGGTGGCGCTCGCTATTGCGATCGTCATTGAAGCGCATGGAAAGAGAGAGAATAGCACTCAAATGGTAGAATCTGTTGAACGCAGTGTTTCCAGGATATCAAAACCGGCAGGCGACGTGAAGGACTTGCAGATCCTGACGGTCTTGGTCAGTATTTGACTTCTCTCTCGGATCCAGCCACACTCGGATACTAACTTACTAGTAGAGCATCTATTACTTTCACTCTGACGAGGACCTGCTTGCCTGGCGTACCATAGGCCTGGCAGCACGAGATGCACTTGAGATGGGCCTTCATAGAAAGGCGACCATATTGGAATTTTTCCACGATGAGTCCCAGAGGTCAATGGCTGCTAGGGTTTTTTGGGTCATTTATGTTCTCGATCGTCGTTGGAGCTTCGGCACGAGTCTTTCGTTCGCACTGGTAGATCGGGACATTGATCCTGAACTTCCAGAACCAGTAAGTTGCCCAAGGCAGAGCCCGCCCTCAACTTGTCCATTACGATCAAGTATACTGACATCCCCTGCTAGGGTCCGGATTATCAATACCTCAAATGTATGATTGGCTATGGACGTCTTAGTTCCCAGCTTTGGGAAGCACTCATGGCATTCGGTTCGATGGCCAATTTCATACCAGAAGAAACCACAGCCGTGCTGGATCTCAAGACGCAAGAATGGCTGGAATCTATACCTCCTGACCTCCAACTAAGACATCCACGCCTCGGGCTTGCAGCTCGTGCCCAGCCACGTGTGCTCCACCGCTTACGTGCCCTTCTATATCTTCGCGGTAATCACACGAGGATACTCATCTATCGCCACCACCTGCTTAGCCCGGCAAAAATCAAAGCCGACCCTCACAGTGCATACCTTGTTGTCGAGATAGCCAAAGATAGTATAAAGGTTCTGGTGCATCTGAATGCAACTTCAGACATCTACAGCCGTCAGCAGACCGCATTTAACTACTTCCTAGTAACAGCTTTGGCGGTTATTTTCCTCGCTGTCTGCCACGATCCCAAGGTCTTTGCAGAAGTATGCAGGAACAGTTTCCACGCAGCAGTCAAGCTAGTTCGAGATTTCTCTCGTCGAAGCCAAGCCAGCCGCAGGCTCTGGAATAGCATCCGAGGTTTACTACCCCGGTTAAAGAGATTAGGAATGAAAGGGGCTGAGGATGGCCGTGAGGTTGAGCAGAACAACGGTCAAAACGAGTTAGCTGCCCGCGAGGATAGCGCGGGTAGTCTGAACCAGCAAAGAGAATCCAAAGAGCAAGGGTACGGAGAGGAGACGGGAATGATTGTTCCAGTTGGAATGGAGATGTTAGCTGGTGGTCTAGACGCTGGCACTGAATTTGCTGGCGCGGGCACAACGCCCAACATGTTCCAAATGAGCAATGACCTCATGGCATTATTTGATGTTTTCGAGCAGGGACAACAGTTCCCATCGGATTTCGGCCAAGATTATTACAACGGAGGCGACGGGAGCGAAATCACGCGTCGCTTTCAAGGTCTTATGTAGTAGCTTGAATCAGCTTAGAGGCTATCACAAGATTTTTTTTGACGATCTAATAAATATGACCGCCTATTTAATCTTTCTCTAATGTTTATTTATCTAATCCTAAAACTTTTACAGCTCATTTTCGAAGAATACCATCATGGCGCCCTGATGAACTGTCTTTGCGAAACTCTTCAGTTCAGCATGCGCGGCACATTCATTGTCGTAGTACACCATGTCGTCCACCGAAGAGAAGACGGAAATCACGGCAATGGTGAATCCCTGTGCGCGCTGGTCTGGCTTGGCAGTTCCTGCTGTGACGGAGAGAATGTATGGCTTGCCATCCTGCAAAGTAATCGTTAGCTTCCATCCCCGATATGGAGAGCTGACTATGAATATATTTAACATACCTTAACCGCCTTAGCAGGCATCTGTCTGTAAATGGCCAGGAGTTTCTGCTGATCCTCGGCATTGGGGATCTTGAACAGGGTGACTCGGTTGATGCGTGAGCTAGACATGTTGGATGGGCTGAGTGGTAGTGAGGAGAATTGGGTGGCAGGGAGTTGATTCTTTGACAAATAATAACACGCAAACCAGGTCGTAAGTTGATAGAGAAGCGAGAGTCTATTATCTAACCGAAGGGAGCTCTTGTTATTAATGAGCTTCAAGCCTAGTCCTGATTAGGATTTGCCGTGGATGTGGGAGGTCGGAATCTTTCCGATTCCGAAGGAGGTCTATCTGGTGGGAACGTTAGCACGGCTCAATGCACCCCTCTAGGAAGCGGCAATTAACGTAGCTATGCCGACGGAGCCGTCGGATACGCTGGTGATTAGGACGTCCTCCCTTTTCTGAGATGCCGATCGGCTGATGAGTCGCGGCCAAGAGAAAGGTGTCGAAAGCTTAATTTGGCAGATTTCGCCTCCTTTACACTCTCTTCAACCACGAGTCTAATTGGTCAAATCAAGGACGGTCTTGCCTTAAGAGCGCTATAAAAATTTGTATGCTCTGTTATGCCAGCTACGTCTGTCGAATTTCATGAGTGATGTGCTGCGTTTGGAAACCTTGCTGGACAGACTACATATGTTTTCGGGAATTCTAACGGCATCATCAGATAAGATTACCCGCCATGTGAACAGAGAGTCCTTTCTCGAAAGAATAGTAAGCCTAAACGTATATACATGTCCAGAGCTTTTGAAGAGGACCGAGGTGACCATTCACAGGGTCCCAGTCCGGAACATCAACAGAGCTGGACTCCAAGGCCAATGATTCAAACCGGCTTTGATCTCTACCGTACTCGTTCTTCCATTTTTGAGAGTCCTTCGTTGCAGAGTTAGGTACGAGGCTGAAAAGTAGTACGGCTCAAAATACCTTGGGATAAGCTCCTAGATATCTGTAATCTTTGCTGGAGCTTTTAGAGCAGTGGGAAACCCCGGCGGGGAGTACGATGACATCTCCTGACTCTACATGGATTACTTCTCCTTCAACCTCAGAGTCGAGGGGACCAACCCCTATCAGAAGTTCTGACGAGCCTTTTACCACGGCTATCCAGGTAAATTAGCGATTAACCCGTGAAACGCCTGGCACTGTGACCTTCGGGCTACTCACTCGAACTTGAAAGGACGTACCATAGCATTCATGGGTATTTGGGTGGAAATGATGCCTAGGAACCGCATTCCAAGTACCCTACATTTATCCAACAATCAGTCTTCACTGACTCCCTTAGTGTTAGTTTAATTGTTCTGAAAATACCCCATGAATCCAATTATTAGATTCCAAAAACTCTTTCACTGAATCCTCTTCGAGGGGCGAAGGTAGGACATTTCGGTAAAAAAGTACGGGGAGCTGACTATTCGGTACATAATTTGTTGGCTTGAAGAAGAACGCTTCAGGTTGCATTACGACCGCCATTTTTTGAGGTGTTAGAGGAGGTATAGAGAGAAGGAAAGAAAGATTACCATCTTGAGGATAGAGCCTTTTTATAAAAAAATTGTTTTGGTGGGGGAAGGGAAGGGAGCAATACCATCATCAGATCTTACGTAGCAATCACGGAGAACCTTGTGGCTACGCAGGCCAAGCCATTCTTGTCTGGTATATCTAGGAAAGGATGGGGTATGGATCATTGTGGATTCCGATGTAGCAAGCTTACTGGTTTCTGTGGTGTAATGATATTCGCCATTAGTACTCAGCGGCTAGAATATGCGTTTACAGATTAGCGCTTTCGCGGCGGGAAGTTTCTCCAGGGGGACTTCAGCCATTTCTCTTGATTTTAGAGTGGGAAAGTCATTGGTAGATGCTTGCCCATTGTGAACGTAAGTGAAACTCGCAATCTTGTCACAGGGACCACAAGGGCAGTCTAACCAAATAAAATTGTGCCGTCTTCTTCTGCTAGCCACATATCATCTCCCACCCATTGCCGGACCAAGTGCTGCCTTACCAGATAAAAGTTTTTCTGTTTGAAACGATGTTCCAGGTAGGTCAATTTAGCTACAAGGGCCTTCCTCTCCTCGACGAGAGTCTCATTAATATCCTTGGCAACTATGCCTATCGGCCACAAGAGAGCGTTCTCGAAGGGTGAGCCAATAGGAATAGCATCAATGAGTTGTGCCGCCCATGAGGGAAGATTTCCAATTTCTTGATAGCCTCCATCCGGAGAGGACGATATCCCACAGGAAACATCTGCACAGTGTCGAACGCCGGAGCCCCTTCTATATAAAATGGCTGCAATACGATACAACTCTGAGACGAGGTTCGGCTGCTGCCACTGGCTAATCGAACTAAACAGACTCAGGTACTGGAAATCGGAATGTACGGCTATTACTGGGTCGAATATCGGCAATCTCTCATGGTTTTGTTGTGGTTCGAGTTGCTGGAGTGCGAAACTTGGAAACCAATCCAATCTTCCGTCCCATGAAGCTATGTCGGCATCGGTGACATCGGTATCGCCAGCTCCAATTCGAGCAATCAACCGCGGAAAATAGAACCGGTCCGGAGAGCCCTTCTCCCCATTCATCCAATCTGGTTCAGGCATGGTGTTGAGATAGAAATCAGAGAGTGTCGGGATCCCCAGTGACGTAGATTGGACAAGGTCATTGTATAAAAAAAGACTAGAGAGAAAGCAAAAAGGCTCTCTGTTTGAATAATCCACCATTCCTGTGTTTGGCCCTGAGGCTAACGCCAGCACGTGATGGTAGGGGATGACTTTCGCGAGGAATTGAAGATGAGCAGACATCGGACCTCCACTCTCGCTGGTCAATTTCTCGTAGAGAATGAGCAAAACGCAGGTCGCTAGTAGACAGAGAAAATCTTGCTTAGTGGAAAAGTCTGCACCGGTGGAAAGAATCCTCTCTGCCAGATCTCTTCCGAGGAGTGAATCCCCACTGATTGTTTGATTCTGATTAGGCTCTGGAGCGTTCATAAGACGAGTAACCAAGTTCATGCAGCCCCGTAGAGCCTTTTGTCTAAGACTTGGCATAATGTTTTGGTATACGAAACGACCATTTTCCCAAGTCTGAGCTCCGCTGAGTGCCAGTAAGGCATCTAGCACCGTCCGACTCTGGGCAGACAGAGGGAGCAAAATACTCAAAAACGGGTTGTTTGGCCCTGAAAATGTTGGGTAGGTTCTTGAAAACCTCTGGATATAGTGGTCTAGGAGACGGGATTGCGCCTGATCCAGATCCTCTGGCCAAAGAGAGAGTGCACGGCAGGGTGAATTCGCACTCTTGTCATCCTCGTTCATCGACTGGGTCAGCCCATGACCGCTCGAATATTGGTGAACATAGGCTTCAGAGTCTATCTGTTCATTCGCAGGCCTTGTTCGGCCTCTTCTCTTCATGCCAACTCTTCTTGTATCGTCCTCCCAGACGAGTCTGACATTGCCCTCACACTGGAGTCCCAGTCGAATACAAGTACTGCACGGCACAGTGGATGAATCGCATTTTTTCTTCCTGCAATGTGGTCAACATCTTTTCGCCTTGCATACTGAGTATCTCGACTTACCTTGCTCTGCAGGTCCAACAACCGCTCCTTGAGCGTGTTCCTACAGGCTTTGATGATTGAAGCGACTGCATCATCTAGAACTTGGACATTCACTTGAGCTGATCAAGAATAGTGAGCTCGAGAGCCGTTTAGACGATTGACATATTGTCCCCAATTGAATGGCCATGGAGGTCAATGCGGGGTCGGTGGAGGTTTATACTGGACGCATCGGATGGGGTTGCTGGATGTGGTTTGGTGGCGGCGATAGTCATCGGCCAACGGGCGTGATTAAGCCGTTGGGTGGGGGCAGAGATAGGGGTTGGGCATGGTGCATGCCACTAATAAAGCAGTACTAAATCACTGAAGAAATGCCCAAAGTCTATTAGAAGCCTATTCTGCAGGTGTTTAGATTTCGTCCAGGAATATATAGTTCTGGTAGGGTTACATCTTTTTCATAGAATCTGACACGAGAAGCGTTCCTTGGGTGCTGAACATTGCGGTATCTGAGATTCACAATACATCTTCATTTCTAGCAATCTGTCTAACTAATGTTCGAGGGGCCTCATCTCGTACATTGTCTCTTTGATGTACTTGACCATCTCCTCTGCCCATTTTTCCATGTCAGACACATTGACCGTTTCAACATGACACATCCCCGGCTTTTTCTCTGTGTCATATTTATCTACATTCTCTACGTATTTCTCCCGGAGGGCTTGAGCAGTAAGTTGACACCGCTGAGCCAGAACATCGAGGCGGTAGGTAGTCCACTGATAGTATAACTCGGTGAGGTGGGACTTGTTTCTAATATTCGCGTTGGTGGTTTCATCTAGTAAGAGTGGGTTTTTGGGCCTAAACGAGGTCACGATAGTGACTCGCTCAGGCATGTTCGTAACCGGAGCGGCGGTGTGACTGATATACCTGCCTTGGAGAAGGACAGCGCAACCCTACGTGTGCTGATGTTAGTTTGTGGATTCTGGAAATACCCCAGCCGATAGTAGACATGCACTGCCCCGAAAGAACTTACCATTTGTGGCGCCTTGACTTTCAGAGTTGTCCCGTCTCCTTTCATGAGCTCAGTCTCTCCACCAGTCATATGCCTGGCGTCCGATAGCATCACGACACAAACCCAGGGATGGGAGTCCTTGTGCCACTCAATGATCGGCTTGCTTTGGTCGGTGACGACTTGTTTCTTGGGCTTCTCTTGCTCAGATCTCTTGATCGCCTCCTCCGTGGCCTCTGGAGGCTCTATGGGTGTATTTCGAACTGCTTCAATCCCGCCTGGACCAAGCTGAACATTGGTGTGGCTGACTTCATAGTCCATGGCAGGGACAAGCTCGACGCCGGCAATGTCACTGACGATTTTCAAGACCTCGGGAGAATGCCAGAATTCATGAATGAAAGGCGCGTATCTTGGGGCCATACCGCGCAGCTGGACCGATCCTGGGCGAGTATGATGAAGGCAGTTGTCCAGGACCTCTTTGCTGAAGAGCTCCCGTCGGTGCTGCAACACAGCGTCGTGCGAGAGGAGCGGAAATGGGTCCGTGGTGGCAACGGGAGAGAGCGCCGTAGGCTGAAGCTTGATATCCTCCATCTTCAAAATTGATGACGGTGGGGAATATGCCAAGTGCTTCGAAGCATCGAATTTGGTTGCAGATACAGTCTTGGATGTCCGAGATGTAAAGAGTCCCGTGGATCCTAAAGTGACTGGAGTATCATAAACAACGGATGGAGCCATAGTGACGGATTTATCAAGAGTTTAGAACTTCTGTTTCAATAGCTGAAATATACAGTAGAGGAATTTTATGATAGGTACCTTGTGTATAAATTTGGGTTTCTTGGAGACCGTATTTAAATAAAAGAAGACGCTGGCAAGGATGAATGAGTAAGAGAGAACAGCAAACTGCTTACCATTTTGAGCAATTGAAGCCGCCGAGCAACCATATTATTCAAGCAAAGGGCTAGCCTGCTGATGATACCTTTCTGTTCCTTGGCAAGCGCCCTCCATTGCAACAGTGGGGAATCAAAGTGACACATCGATATCAAGAATGATCTTGTGGGGGAATTAGTGGCCCAGCTATTCTTGAACAAGAGGGTTCGAGACGCTATTGGTGGCTTGGCTCAGCATACAGATAGAGATAGTTAGGTTGTTTGGGGACTTCGGTGATTCTCGGCTTCTTTGGGCAGATTGAGAAGTGGGAAGACAGGAGGCACTCAATCAGTTATCATTGTAGGTTCTAGATAAGTTTGGTTATGGTGGTGTTAGTTGTGGGTCAAGAGTGCTGGCTAAACCCATTTCATGGTGTTTGAACCGCCAGACTAGGTTCCTTGTTGTTGCTGATGATCCACTTCCTTTCATCACCTGACAAGCATGAGTCGGCGCATGTATCAACACTAACCCTAATTCGAGGTGTTTGAAGCGCGGAATAGTCGATGACTAAAATTGAATCATGATTGGCTTCCATGAACTCAGGTAACAATGCTAAAGGAGGGCGGGACTGGGCCGGGGTTCCCCAGAAAGATACGCGATCATGATAACATCACAACACCGCCATTGGCTGCTGTAACTACTCTGGCAGATTCTGTTATCTTGGTAGAAGAGGAAAAACTATATCAGATCGCAGAGTATCCTGACATTTTCGTCCTCTTCTTTCTCTTGTTTCTCCTTAACAGACCACCGAACCTCCTTTAACAACATTCAACACCATTTAACACCTATTTCTTCTTATCCTAAACGTTTCTTTATTTTGGGAAACCTCTTCCCAAGATGTCTAAACCTGAGGCCTCTGAGACTGGGAAACCCACCGACCTCCATCGGTCACAGTCGCTCGAAAAAGGAACCTCTGAGAAATGCGACTATCATGGCATAGATACCAGCATCATTGCAATGGGTTCGGATGACGTATATGAAAGAAAGGTCACCATTATGAATCAAGCATTGATTGACATGGGAATGGGCCGATTTCAGTGGCAGATATTTGCAATGACTGGATTTGGCTGGTTTGTAGACAATGTAAGAGACACTTTACTGACCCTTCAACGAAGCTTATTCGTGAAACTGATATTTTTATCTATACCTTAGTTCTGGATGCAAGCAATCACTATCATTAGCCCGCCAGTTAGGAACGAGTTTGCTGTTCAGAAGATCGCTTTTTTGACGGTTGCAAAGTACGTCGGCTTGGTTCTGGGCTCCAGCGTGTGGCCCATGACGGCGGACTTCATCGGGCGTCGCCCAGCATTCAATATCACTCTTCTGATGTCCTCAGCCGCAGGACTTATTGGTGCAGGGAGTCCTAATTTCGTCGCCATAGCGACCTTCTGCGCTTTTATTGGTGTTGGGACCGGCGGCAATCAGCCAGTTGACAGTGCCATCTTTCTCGAGTACATCCCAGCTACGCACCAGTATCTTTTGACAATGCAGTCAGCATTCTGGTCCATCGGTCAAGCTGTTGCAGCTCTTATTGGATGGTACGTGGCGCTCCTTGAATTTGTCAAAGGCAAGATAGAACCCTTTACTAACCACTAGTAATCAGGCCGCTTATTGCCAATTTCTCCTGCCGTTCGGGCTTACCAGCTGGCCAATGTAGATACGAAGACAACATGGGTTGGCGATATACCTACTGGACATTCGGAGGTCTAACACTCCTCATGTTCATTATGCGTCTTGCTTTCAAAGTTTACGAGACTCCCAAGTATCTACTCGGCAAAGGCCGTGATAAGGAAGCTGTTGAAGTCATCCAAAAGGTTGCTGCTCGAAACAAGACCACCACCTGGCTGACCCTCTCACATTTTGAGGCGGTTGATGCCGAGCTTGGAGTCACTGCCGGCGAGACTGCCGAAACAGCCGCCCCCAACTCTGAGGGCCGAGGAATTATTCAACGAAACCTGGCGAAGTATAGGCCAGACAAAGTGCGCGTGCTTTTTTCCACACCTCGGCTTGCACTGTCTACTACTCTTATGATATTTCTCTGGTGTGCGATTGGGATGGCTTATCCACTGTACAACTCATTTATTCCCATCTATCTTGAGAACCGAGGAGTGAAGACCGGAGCTTCTTCATTGAACGACACCTACCGAAATTACGCCATTCAAGCTGTTTGTGGAATCCCTGCTTCGATTCTGGGCGGGTACACAGTGGACTTGCGAAGGATTGGAAGGAAGGGCACTGGAGCGTTTGCATGCATCAGCACCGGAGTCTTTCTCTTCCTTTTTACGCGAGCAGACACAAACGCTGCGGTATTGGGCTTCACGTGTGCCATCGCCTTCTTTCAAAATCTTGTTTATGGCCTGCTTTACTCTTACACTCCCGAGCTGTTTCCTGCTACTATTCGGGGTACTGGAAATGGCCTGGTGGCTCTTTTCAACCGTTTGAGCGGTCTGATGGCTCCGATCATTGCAGCCTATATTGGAATCGATACTGACCTTCCGGTTTGGATTTCCGCAGCACTATTCATGGTTGCAGGGCTTGTCTTCTTGGTTCTGCCCTACGAGACACGAGGAAAGGCTGCGGCTTAAATATGAGTTACTCAGCTCGTTGTAGACAGGTGGCAAACATTGTGTCATGAACGTGGGATGTACTCAATATGGTGCCCATTGGAGATAGGTGGCTAGTTATGATACGACGCGACTTATTTCCTCGGCCTTGGCTTCTGTTTGGGGCTTTTCTTTTGTTCACTTCAGTTACCACCCATACATCTAGGGTAATGGAATTAAATGGCACGATATATTAGAAGAATTGATTCGTCTTGTTACTGTGGAGTTGTCTGATGCTGCCAACAAATGAGACTCTGGTCTCAATATTACTGAGCTGGTGATCCAAATTCTATCGAATTGTTTGTGCAAGACACACCTAATTATAAAAACCGTGCATAATACCAAGCCTCCGAAATTCGTGGTTTACGTGGCATTCATGCACAGCCCCAGCGGATGGTTCGATACGATACACAATCAACGGAGCTCCGCGGATTACTGATTTTTACTTGACAATCCCAATTGGGATTTATCTCCAGGATTGTAGTAAACCTCACCTTTCTTTATCTTCAGCATACATATGATTTGATCTGGTAGTTGAAGGATCTCCGCGGATCAGATGAGAGCCCACCTCTCATGTCTGACGATGTCACCTCTGGAGTAAAAGAAAACATATAAAGACACCACTTCAATCCTCAAAAGACTGTAGAAAAATCATATTCTATCAGGGAACACATTTCAAAAATACAATCTCATTCAACCCACGCTTACCGAATATCCGAAAGCTTCCAAAATCAATTTCGAGCCACCATGTTTAAACCCATAGTCAGTCTCGCAGCCCTCACATTGGGCATTTTTGCGACAACGGCTGCCGCTACACGTGAGTCGAACCTCGCAACTTGGGTGGGATTATTCTAATTTCTCAAAAAGCTGCTAAATTGATTGACCCGAATCTTCGTTACTCGAACATGACATTGGAGATGCCACCGCAAGCTTTCCCTGTGCTTCACACGAGTTTCCGATACCCACCCGACTGTGGTGAAAAGAGCTACAAAGGGAGCGGACGCTTGGAGGGATTGAAGGCACTTATAACCGGTGGCGATTCAGGAATCGGAAGATCGATCGTAATCGCCTACCTTCGGGAGGGAGCCAAAGTCGCCATTAATTACCTTCCCGAGGAGGAGGCTGATGCTCAAGCGCTCTCAGACTTGATGGCAGAAGAGGGACTCTCGTTTGAGCGCATCCCTGGAGACTTGGGCAATGAAGACTTTTGCACTGAACTCGTGACTGAGGCTCATAGACGCCTCGGGGGGTTGGACATTCTTATAAATCATGCTGGGTAGGTTGTGGCCATTTATTCACCGAGACCTCGAAACTAATATCTAATTATCCTCTAGATTTTCCGGAAACTTGCAAGGTCCCCATTGGCGCCCTATTGAACAACTTGATGGGCGTGAGATGGAGCAGATTTACAAGATCAATGTGTTCGCAACTCTGTATCTAACACGTGCCGCTGTTCCTCTGCTGCCAGCCGGCGGTAGCATCATCGTCACTTCCTCTAATATCGCCGCCCATCCTGTCGGCCCCTCAGTTCTATACGGCTCCTCCAAAGCTGCCATTACTCATACAATACGCTCCCTAGCAATGCAGCTTGCACCACGAGGCATCCGGGTCAACGGCGTTGCCCCACGCTTGACCTATACTCCGTTCCTTGCTCAGTCTGGATTCACTAATACCGAGCTGGAACTCGCCAGCCAAGTCTTGGAGTTCCATCGCCTTGCTCAGCCAGCCGAAGTTGCCATGCATTATGTGGAGCTTGCTGATCCAGCAAATACTTACATGAGTGGCGAAGTCATCGCGGTCGCCGGCGCTCAGCAAGGGCTGTGAAAACTCACTACGTCAGTCCATCGCATCTCATAGCCACAGCTCGGATTTGCACCGGATAACCAATTATTTGATTCTATTAGGAGGATACAGGGTACAATATTCTTCAAATTGCCATTGCCTGCAAAATGAAGTGCCCAACCTCTCTTGCTTTGTAGATAGTCAATACTAAAATCGGCTCCTTGCTATGTGGGCTTTCAGAACCTGATTTCAAAGCCTTTTAAAGTTCTAAAATTAAATTATATCGCCTGATAGAAAGCAAGTGATTATCTTTGCAAGCAATTTACCTCCCCAGGCTTAAACGGTGCCAACCTCGCAAAGCCGCCTAGAAAACTCCAAAATCTTCTCTATCCCGAGTATATCACCGTGATGCCTTCCCAGATAGATGCAGACTGCTTGGCATTCCAAAATGCATCGCCGCCAGATATGCCATGCCCGAGATTGGCTGAAATGGGCATACCAATAAGCCATCAATATCAATGCATACGGATCCTTCTGCTGGAGTAGTGACCTGAAGTCATGTGGCATGAGACATAGAAACGATAGATAGCACAGTACAGTGGACTGGCTACTCTCCATGGCTAGTATATTATCTAGCGTAGTCGCAGGGACGCGGTAGGGATTATCGGAGTTGGTATCACTGCCATCCAGGCCGAGCAGTTGGATCACATCCTCCGGCAGTTCGGTCAGTGTTGGTTTGGGATAACCAGGGGCGTGGAGGCTGAAATATCCTTCTTCAGCAAAGGCGCGGAGGCAGCTATCTTCCCTACTTGGATTCGCGATGCGCCAGAGTTCTCGCTTCGCGTCGAACACCATGATCCAGGTCAGGTCGTTTTCGGTGGGTTTTACAAGTGGCCAGGCTTGCTCGGGCACCTTGGCATCTATTTGCGCAAGAGCGGATGCAGTTAAGAGGCTCCCGGAAGCCCATACAGCGTCTCTTTCTGAAGAAGTCAATGGGCCCTGTAGTGTCTTGTTAAACATAGCAGTCCCTCGATATAAATGGTGCAGTTCAGCTGTTGATGGAGGTACAGGGGGTGATGACTCCAGGTGGCGATCATGTGCCAGAGTGATACCCAACGCTACATGCATTAAAAACGGGTGCTTAAGATCGAGAAGGGTTAGATGGCTACTTGTGTTGCGGAGTACTGATACGAGGGGGCATACCAAACAAGCGAGACGAATCGCCTCTCTCTGATACAGATCTTGGGAGCCGGTGGTTGCCAAGGTTGGAGTGGTCCTAAATTGAAAACGGGTGAGAATGTCCAGATCCCGGTTTGTTAGCTGCAGAACCGGATTTTGGCTATCCAGAAATGGCTCCCGCCGTAGAGCCGCGTTCAGAGCGCCGAGGACTGCTGTTTTGGCCGAGGGTGAGGGAAGAATTCCAATCTGGTAAGGCCCATTCATCGCAACCTGAAGGATGCCCTCGCCAGGAATGGCCTGCTGCCCGTAATTACATAATACTCCGAAGCGATGGCAATTCTTGCAGGTCGGCTTTCGCTCATCACACTGTAATGACAGTCAGCACGATACATGTTATCACATTTAGGTATATTCACCTCCACGAAGTCTCAAGAGATCCCATCACTTACTTTAATTTGACGGAGCTTGCAGTTTCCGCAGCCTTTCCGGGACTTCGTGTGTGCCCGTCGTTTCCTAGGTTTCCTATCTGCATCAGGGGCGATGAAACGAGGCATGCCGCATGAGTGTTCGGCTAGAGTAGCTCGACGCTCTTCCTGACAAAGGCTGGGAAATTAGCCGCGTGCGCCTCTGGACGGAGGATGGGCCAATGACTTGAGCGGGTCCCGAGATGTCTTTTGTGGTGCGACTGAAGTGAAAGATGTCCGTTTCGAACGTTCTTCTGGAGGCAATACCTGGAAGTGGGAGAGGAACAAGGCGAGTGAGATGGCAAGATCGTTCCCCGAGAAAATGACCTCGTTGAAGACCCACTTTCCGGGGCAAGGCGCTAACCCATAATCGTATTCCAATTCCGCGCTAAATTAAAAGCGCTAACCCGAATTCGTGTCAAAAGACGCTAGCCCAAATTCGTGTCACGCAGGACGCTAACCCAAATTCGTGTTCTCAACCAAATAATCGCCCACAATTATCACCAACAGCTTGCGCCGAGTTCATGAAGCCTCGCCTTGGCTGGCGGCGTGATCAAAATGGTGACGGATATCCCGGCCGTGGTAAATTTTCGGGCATCAAGGATCCAATTGGGCTACCTCTAAAATTCTGTCAGATTGGTATTTAAAGAGATCTCTCCCCTCCTCAGAACTGTCAGAATGGCACAACAACTACATACCTACCAACTTCACGAGAAGAACCCAAACTCGATTACTTTATACAATACCTTTATCCTTCTCACCATGGCCCAGAATCTTCCAGAGACTATGAAAGCCCTTGTCTGTCAAGATGTAGGGCAACCTCTACAGCTCACGACCGTCCCGACTCCACAGCCAACTCCAGGAAGTGTTGTTGTCAAGGTGCTGGCCGTCCAGTCACAGCGTAGCCTAGCCGCAATTATCGCAGGCAAAACCCCTTTCACCTTTCCAAAGCCTCTTACGCCTGGAAATAGTGCCATCGGTCGGGTAGCTACAACCGGACAGGACACTACTAGTCTAGCTGTCGGTCAACTTGTTATGCTTGACACATTTGTCCGGGCTCGTGACAACTCCGATATTCAAATACTATGGGGATTCTCCGATGGTTTTACCCCCCAGTCCAAGAAGTTCATGGCCGATAATTGGGCCATGGGCTCCTACGCCGAGTACGTTCGCGCCCCTCTCGAGAACACTTGGGCACTTGATGAGAAGCGCCTGTGTGGAAACCCGTCGGACGGCGGTCTCGGATACACCATCAACGACCTTGCGTCTTTGCCTGAGATTCTGATCCCCTACGGTGGCTTGCGTGGCATCAACCTCCATCCCGGCGAGACCATCGTTATTGCCCCGGCCACCGGCGGCTTCAGCGGCGCCGCTGTTTTTGCCGCATTGGCGATGGGTGCGACGGTTATTGCCATGGGCCGGAACGCAAAGGTTCTCCAAAAGCTCAAGGATCGATTTCCGCGAGTTCGAACTGTGGTAAACACGGGCGACGTACAGGCAGATACAGCTGCGCTGCGGGCTCTCGGACCTATCGATGCGTATCTGGACCTGTCGCCTCCCCAGGCGGCCTCCTCTTCTCATATCCGCAGTTGCTTCCTTGCACTCCGACAGTATGGCCGAGCGTCGCTCATGGGTTTCATCCCAACAGATCTCGCCCTGCCATATTCACATGCGATGGGGAACAACTTGACTATCCGGGGCCAATTCATGTATGAGCGAGCAGATGTGAAGTCTCTCATCCGATTGGCGGAATCTGGGCAACTGAAACTTGGAACTGCTGGTTGCTATGAGATGTGTGGAAAATACCGGCTGGAGGAGATGGAGGAATGCTTCCAGAAGACAGAAGCATGCCAAGAAGCTGGCCAGGTTGTCTTGATTACACCTTGAATGTAGTAAATAGTAGTTAAAATTGCCTTTCTACAAATATAGCTTGTTCTCCCACTTGCGTGCCTGATCGTATGGCAGATAATCCCAGATGCACAAGCTAGCATCTTCCCTCATAAGCACAGGTTTCGTGCCCGGCAAAGTCCGCTTCAAGCTAAGACGGGTTTTGCGTTGATATCACTTTGCTCGGTCGCCGAATTTACCGAGGCCGGCCTCTCGCGTATTTCAGGGGAACAAATTCCCCGACCCACTGGTGCCTTGAATAGCCCAAAATAGGGGACTTCGTACTAATCAGGCCCAAGAGAACATCGTGTCAGGCGCGGTTGTGTATCCCTATCACCGTAAAAATCAAACAATTCCCAGCTAAATATGTATGAATCTCATTAATAACTACGTTTTGTTTATTCGATACACAAGGAGTTTCTTCGATCCTCCATAACCCCCCCTCGCACCTAACCAAGAGATCATCCATCACAACCAAAATGCAAAACGCTGAGTATAGTTTTGAGTTAGTAATTTAGAGGCATGAATCGAGCCATATTTTCAGGAAATCACGGCGAAGAAGGAGGAGACGGGGACAGAGACGCCTCTGACAAAAACAAGTTATATTAATAGTAAATATTTTGCAAAACAGCTTTTACAATCTATGAAAAGTCAGGAATGACAATGCTAATAAAACCCCTAGGGGGTAATCTTTTCAAAAACCAGATGCTACTGTGAACTCAGAGAGCCTCCACGAGTTCGGCATACTTGGTAAATTCCTCATCTGCCTTGAACATCTCCAGCTCCTCGGGATGTGTGCCCAAAACAAGCTCTACACCTCCATCCTTCTTCATTGGGAAGATAAGTAGGAATCGGAAACGACCACTACCACGGTCAAGCTGAGGACGCATCGACTCGGGCTCGCCTGCGTTGGCAAAGATTTGCTCTCCAAAGTTGATCTCGCTAGTTGGGAACAGCATCATGTTGGATATCATCGCGTGCATGTGCTCGGTACCCATGTTGGCGGTTGAGAATCTGGTATGGTCTGGGAGAGACTGTAGAATGGTAAATGCATCGTGAACAACCTGGGGGGTTATACGTGCGGCAGATTGGCGCAGTAGGTACGCAACTTGTCCGATGCTGGTCTCTGGGGAGCAGATCGTCTCCACCGGCATACTGGATCTGTTGAGAATGAGAGTACTTCCCATGTAGGTAGCTGGCAGAAGGGACGAGAAGAATGGCCGGGTATCGGTGGGGAGCTCAAGAATAGAGACATCATCAGAGTTGAAGGTCTGCTTGCGGATCTCTGTAGCGATACGATATCTTGCCCGGATAGCGGCGCGCCAGAAGAATGCCTGCACGATGTCGCTGATGGAAGAAATTACGCCCTTGGCTTCCGGATCAGCCATAACGTCTTGCTTCATCTGAGCAAGCTTTTCAGGCTTGATCAAGAATAGAGTGGTGTTCAAGCGCCTCTCAGCCTGAGGGAGGGGCCAGATAGGATGAAGAGGGAAGCTAAGCCGAGGAGGGAGTGCTCCTTCCTTCGAGGCAGAGGACTGTTTACCGCTGATATCCTCCTCCTCGGGTGGGTGGAACGGTAGGTAATTCCATGTACCGGGATCTATTTCACCGAGAGGCCTTGCCCAGCCCTCCTGCTCATGGAGGATCTCAGGCAAGCTGTGATTAAAACTGTCGGGGTCAAACCACTCGCATGTTGCCGAGGCATCACCCTGCAAGTATCTGCAGTTCTCAGCCCAAGCCTTTAAAGCGATCATGACACCAAGCCCATCCATACAGCAGTGGTTGAGATCAACAGCGAGGATGCAACCACCCTCGACAAAATTGACCTGCCCAGCAAAGATATCCGCAGGCATTTTGGGGAAAGGGTCATCCCGCAGAACAAGGCTATCTTTGAATGCAGATGGGGCAAACCCTGCATCTCGCAGCTTCTCGAATGACGGAAGAATCTTGGAGAGATCCTTGTAAACCAAGCGGTTGTGGGCAGAGGATGCCATGGAAAGGGGTGGAATCGTAACACAGAGGTCTCCCTTAACATAGCCAATTTCCTGCTCCGAGGCGTTCATCATTTTACCTCCTAGGGCAGGGATCATGTCAAAGGTCCGATTCAGACCCTCTTGCAGATTGGAGAACACCTGTTCGTTACTGACTCCATCGCGAAGGGGAAAGTAAAAGACCAAACCCATACCGTGGTTCGGGTTGACATAGTCGAAGGCGTTGAGTCTAAATGATTGTCGCGCTTGGTGTTGCGCAATCACCTGCCTCAACCGTGCCACCTCGTCATCAACATGCTTGTTTTGAAGGCTTGATTCCCCTTGGACTCTCAAATCAGCTGCTATGCGTACAATCATAGCAGAGAGACTCTCGATTGTAGGGTTGGCATAGATATGACGAGTCGCAATCTTCTCTCCCAGACCTGTAGCTGCCCGGATCGTCTTGACAGCTGCAAAAACGCCAAGCGAATCCAGACCAAGTGCAAACAGATCCGTGTCGGCGGTGGACTCTTTGACCTCAGGGATTGAGGAGGATAGGATCTGACGAATACAAGCCTGTACGGAGTCCTCAGACTTCAAATCCACCGTGAAAGACGTGTCGAGCTCGTCTGTGCGGGAGCTATAGAACCGCTCAATATAGTCAGCGTAAAGTGCCAAAGTGGCAGCACGCTTGACAGTACGTTTATCCGTCCGGATGAAGGGCTTATCAGCCTCTGAAAAAGTGACAAAGTCCTTGAGGAGCTGATTCTTATGTCGAGATACAGAGTTGGCCTTCTTGACAGTTTCCCATATACTTTCGATAAGATCACCCGTCTTGGTTGAGGGATCCTTGAGCTCAATAAGGAGACCAGCTTGTGGCTTTCCAGTTCCGAAGATAAGGCATCCGTTAATCGCGGGGTGGGTAGTCACGAAGGCTTCGGTCTCCAAGGGTGAAATCTTATATCCGTTGGAAAGAACCACAAGATCATCACTTCTTCCCTTGAATGCCCACAAATTAGGCTTAGTGGGATGTCTCATATAGAGATCCTTGAAGTTGATTGATTGCTTGTCTGGAAAAGTGTGGAAAATCCCCTGGAATAGGGGCCACTGCTCATTGCGATGGACCCAGTGCTCGTAGGTGTCATCCTCAAGTTGCTTGAACTCAAAGCCGGAGTAGGGGTGGAAACAGAACCAAAACCAGTCCTCTCGCGTCGTCACAAGATTGCCGATGAAGAGACCTTCCGTGGTGCCAGTCAAATTGAGCACTCTGATGACTTCGTTCACTTTGCCTGTACTGACGGGGCTGACGGGACCGCCGGACGCACAGATGAACTTGGATGACTTGAATTTGGCCAACACCTCAGGCGTTTCACCCAACTCATCGACAAGAGATGGAACCATGCTCCAGATATCAATCTCAGCATTCTCTGCGAGATTCTCAATGAGGTTCAGGTTGGGTAGGACATTGGCTGGTCCCAATACGCATTGCAATTGGAAAAGAGCTGGCATCAGAATGTCCATGATAATTCCCGCCCCCTATCGCCAAGGTTAGCCCAAAATCATTCACGAGTCTGTATTGAGCAGAATCCATGGTGCACTTACATGGCTCATTGGAAACGATGAGTAAATCTTATCCCCCGCCTTCCAATCCTTGGTCCAAGGCTCCAGGCCACCATCACCGTCAACTGGTGGTAGCATCCTGATTGCATCCATCGTCCCGATCAGCCCATGGGACCAAGGGATAGGCTTCGGCACTCCAGTACTGCCAGACGTGTGAAGGTAACAGAAAGGATCATTGATAGCTTCAGCAAACGTCTTCTTGTACGGGAAAGCATCAGTAGAATCAGCGTCAAGAAGTTCATCCAGAAGAGGCAGCTGCAGAACCTTCATGCTTCGCTTCTCTAGAAACTCCCGAACTAGAGGAACTGGGGTTGCCTCTACAGCATTAACCCAGATGTTGCAATTAGTAGCCTCTAAAACAGCTAGAGCTCCCTCCGTGTTGTTCTTAGGGGAGAGATACAGGGCCTGTGGGGATGCATTCGCATTAGCTTGGTGAAAATATACATGTTAATGCTTTGACTCACCGCGTATCCGACTTTAACACAAGCGTAGGTTAATAGAATATGCCGCAGATCATCTGTAAAAGATTTCGGAGTCAGTCACTGCTCGCCACAAGCATACATTTGTCGCTGGGTTTCGATAGACTTACGTGGTCCGATATATCCCACAGGTTGAACGAATGGCGTGTTTCCAGCCTGTTCTTGGAGCCACCAGGCAGTCTTGTCGACAGCTTTGGTAAATTCGCGAGCAGAGATATTTCTAAGCCCAAGCGACTTTCCCGAGAGAGTTGCCAATGAGAAAACAACGCGCTCGGGATCGCTAGCCGCAAGACTATCCATGATCTGAGGAATGAGTCTTTTGCCATATGGTTCCAGACCTGTCATTTTATCGTTCCTCATATACGAGGGACTGTTGATATCGCCCTGGATGACGATTTCCGGATTGTTCAAGGTTAGGAGGGGAGGCTCCGGCGTAGTGGCTCTCGAGCTCTCACCAGCCAAGGCAGCTAAAGAGCGAGCAAGCATATTAGGAGATGGCGGGGCAGGTGAGACTCCTCTTGACGCACCAGATGAGTGCCGCGAGGGTGAACCCGCCCTCGACACTGACCCTGGTGTAGATGCTCCGCTGAGGTATCCACTGGCGCTGATTGGTCTGGCCACTTGAAGGTACGAAGCAGTAGACTCGGCAATCCCAAGACCGTCCTGCGGCTTTTCCTTGAAGTAGCTGGGCTTTCCATCCTCGCAGACAACCTCTAACCTGTCATCTCGGCTGAACTCTCCCATTGGAGCGCTGATCCATTCCCCGTTGGCTAGCTGCGCAACGCTGCAGTGCCAAGGGGTTGTGAAACCGGTCCTGGTGTTGAGAAGACACACGGACACCTTGTTCAGGCCTATCGATTCGTGGATGGATAGACGCAAGTGGTTGGGGTAAGCGTCCTTGACAGCGCCAGCAAAGGCCTAGAGAGAGAAACCCTGTTAGCGACTATGAGAAGAGCGAATAACTTGTCTACACTCACATATCCTCGGATTATCATCTGCTTGGAAAGATACTTGCAATCCCTCCGATAGCCATTGGCGGTGCGCTCAGCGCCTCGGGGGAAGATGTATTTCAAGTCAGACTCTAGGAATCTCTTGTATCCTAGGTATGTCAACTTCGTGTCGGTATTCGTGGCAATTTCGTGGTCGATATCGAGGTCGGTTCTGCCGTACTTATTGAGGAGTAATCGGCGAAAGGTTGTGCAGTTAGCGACGTAGGTAATCTCTCGCAGCTTCTCTGGTAGAGGAATATCGATCAAGTCTCGCATGTGAGAGAATTTGATAGAGTGAAACTTCTTCTTGATTGCCATCTTCTGCAGCGCGTCACCGTACTGCCATGTCTCTTGGTCGGATATAGATAACAAATCTAAAAGGTTATCACAAGAGACAGATGTCAGTTAAGGTTTCATTTCAACCAAATGCAGATCAAAGGCTATTAACGAACCATTGTATGTGATACCATCCGAGATGATCGTGACTTGACATCCAGGTGGGTAAACAGCTTGGATACGGGTACACATCGAGTTCAGGCGTTCAAGAGCCAGCTCCTCGGCCTTGTCCGGCATAGTGCCGAGGACTTTGTGCACCTTGTTTGCCGACTTGAAAGGGAATGCAGGAAGACAGGCCTCTATCTGCTTGTCCTCTGCGACGTACTGAGAAATTACCGATATAAAGAGATCCGCGCCACATTCCAGGCGATCCTTGGAGTCGTCGAACTTGTTGAGCGCGTACTCGAAAACGATATCTAGGATGAGGCGAGACATCTCCTTGACATCATTGTCGGTTTGCTCGGGGGTAAGACTACCCGACAGGTTTATGGTTGTCTGTCGGTCGGAGTCCATGATGGCTAAATGCAACGAAACGAAACGCTCAAATAAAAGATAATGGGGAACACTATAATAAAGCAGACGTTGAGGTATGTTGCAAAGATGAGTTCAAGGAAGGAGACTATAAGGGAAATAATGGGAAGGATGGTTTGAAGATGAAATAATAAAAACTCCGTCACCACACCAGAGGTTAGAATTATATAGGAGCCAGAAGATGAAGCGATGGTTGATACTAATACTTAGGACCTAGGAAATACGTGGCTTAGAAACCGTTGTGGAAAGCATCGTGGGGCACAGCCGCATAGGACCTCACCTCAGCACAATGGCCAACCCGTCATTGGTGGTTTGGAAAATTTAGCTATAATTGTAACTAGTCCGAGACGTTTGCGAGCCTGTAAAATGCCAGCAGGGGCCTCGGAAAAAGATAGCAAGCACCAGAACGCGGCAACACCAAAGTTCTCACTCCCCACTCGTTAATCTGGGTGGGTATGTCAGATCCGAGCACGGCGAACTCGGTCGGGGGAGGGGGGTGTCAATAATATGAACCCGAGCAGTACATCTGAGGCTATGGGGATGTGTTCAGCAGGGGTTAGAGGTTGCGGCCAATAATATAGATTGACTGGGATCTGTGTTAGCAAACACATATGAAGTGACTAATAATGTACTCAAGATTTCATCTTCTACCGCCTAAAGAGAAAATATGCGGCACATGCCTAAGTACTAGCAAGGAAATTAGAAACATTACCACATTCTAAGTGCAGTATTTTATCAAGAACACATCTCAGAAACATATAGTTAGCTCAACCATCAAATGTCGGAAGGCTGAGTCCAGTATCCTTGAGCAAGGAACTTTCATTTTACAAACGTTTCATTAGCAAAGACACTTGGAAGATACGTATCTTGTCCGAAATAAGTGCAAAATGGTTGATCATCATATCGGCGTTTTATTGCGCTAAAGCGACAGCTTGCGCCTCGTAGCTCAGCTCGGATGTATGTCAGACTATTTTCAAATTGGCTCACCGTTAGGGAAATGCGGTCAACTCTGCTGAAATAATCAAAATATTAAGTAAAATTAAGGCGTTCCGAGTTCCCATTGTCCCGAGCCCAAAGGTACATCTTCATTGGCCCTGGCGGAGAATGTTCCCAATTTTAGCATTCATCTGTCGAGGTGAATGCGCCCCTCGCTGCCATAATTTTCATTAATATCTGTCTGTGATGCTCTGAGTTGGTTCAGCTTTCATCAAAAACGAAAACGTGTCATCAGGTTATCAAAGACATGGCGGGAATCCAACAATTTGAAAAGTTGCGCCCTCTCGGTATTGCCGTCCCCAACAAAGCACCCTTCGGTTCACTCTTGATCTAACACGATACCGCAGGCAAACTTGAGCAGGTTTCTGCAGCCTGCCACCATCTTGGCTTCTTCAACAACGTCGGCCTCTCAGCTCACTACAAGCTATCATCGTCCTCCGATGCGGCTGATTTACGCCAGCTCGTCTTCGCTTCAGTCGGGGATGTGATTCGCAAGCATCGCATTCTCTCAGCAATTCCCATGAATGAAGACGCTTCGGATACATATTTTTCTCCCCTCTCTTCTATTGACCTTAATCAAACTGTTAGCTTCCTCAAGAGGTCTCAGCCCTTGGGTGATGCTGAGGGTGAGGACAAAGTACTTGATTCAATTCTCGAGGTGCAGCACAACACCAGCTTCAAAACCGAGAATGGAAAACTTCCCTTTTGGCGTTTGATTATCCTCGAAGACCCCAAAGTCAAGAGTGAATTTACAGCGTGCTTCATTTATCATCACGCGATTGGTGATGGAGTCTCTGGCTTTGTTTTCCACAACGCATTTCATGCTGCTCTAGAGGCTGCCTCTTTTGCATCGTCTGATCTCAAAGCCGAAGAGATCATATTACTGGACGGAGATATCACTCTTCTCCCGCCCCTTGAAGAGTTACACCCTTTGCCAAGCAACCCAAATCCCCCAGCTCCTCCTGAAGCTATTCTCAAGGAGTGGACGGGCAAGCCTATTCAAGTCCCTTGCGAGTCTCGCTGGGAATCGCTCTCTGTTACACCAAAGGCTTCTACAGCTTTTTTTCAAGAGTGCAAAGAGAAAGGCGTTTCTGTGACTTCTTCTATTCCTTCCATCATCGCCCAAGTCTTGTTTAATGCCCTCCCATCAACCGAGGAGGCTCTCACATGCATTATTCCGGTCAGCTTACGGCCATGGCTGAAGATACCCAGCGATACTTCTATTGCTGCAATTGGCACTTACTTCGACGCCATGAAGGTGCAATTCATACGAGCGGATATGCCACCTCACAGCGATAGCACATGGGTACGGGCTGGAAAGGTCTCTAAGGCTATCAATGAGTATCTTGGCAATGTTTCTCCCTCTGGTGAACCTTATACAGCCGTTTCTGTCTTTAAGAACCTCCCTGATCTCTGTCCTATTTTCACTTCCATGATTGGGAATCCTCGTGACGCAGCGTTCGAGGTAACCAATATTGGGCGATTCACACCGGGTGTTGGTACCGATACCGAGCGCAATGTGCAATGGGAGGTAGGAAAGGTGATGCTCAGTCGCAGTGCAGTTGCCTCTGGAGCTGCAGTTACAGTCAGTGTGGCCACCGGTGGGAATGGGTCGATGAGTATTGGCTTCAGCTGGCAAAACGATATTGTTGAAGATGGACTCATCCACAACCTTATTCAAGAGGTTAAGAACTACTTTGAGAAGTACCAATAAGAAGTAGCTGGGGATATTAGATCAAGTAGGGATTTCAGATAGAGGAGCAAATATAACTGTTTCAGTAAAACCTAGTACATTAAATCAAGGATTGTTGCCCACTCGTACAAGATCACTCTCATCTTACTTACAATCCCGATGTGTAATCTTGGAAGTGTCCTTTTCCAATTTCGGCCCAAAAAATGACAGTAAAAAAAAAGGATTATAATTTAGTCATAGAGTTGAATTTTGCAAGTAGCAGACTAGGGCAACGACATCGCTGAGGATGTTTTAGCATATAACGCAACATAAGGATCATTCGATGCCTGCCAGGCATGATTTGGCTATGTAAAATGGATCTGAAGACTTTAATACGGACGCCATTCTAAATTCCTTGTATTCACACAAACAAATGGTTCAGATGGCTTGTCTAAAGTTGCTTTACAGGGTAGGGTCTCCGCGAGGTTAGGATCAAGCGCAATCACGGAGTCATAACTCTAAAAGAAAGAGCTGGTCTCTTGTCCTCCCTTGTCCATCCGTCATTATCGATATTCATCGTCATCCCCGCCCCCTTTTCCTTCTCAAGACGTCCTACCCCAACAAATTCCAATAATTATATAAGCACACATGCTGGGTTTTGCGAGGAAGTGTTTACCGCCTCGGGAGAGGCTCCAAATAGGGTTATTTGATAAGTCCAAGCTTCAGGTCTGTTTCCGAGCTGTTTCCGAGCTTGCTGACGCACGGTAATGTATTACAGGCGGCGATACCCCGATGCGCGAGAAATGGGGAGGGGTGCATCACCATGTCAATCTCCTTTCACCGAGTTTGGTCGACACCCCTTCCCCGCAGTAAGCGATGGTTGCAGCCACTCAGCAAGCCAAGGCACTTGCCAAGTCACTAGAGCAACAACCAGCTAACACTTCGCGAGCATGCGTGAAGATACACGTTGTAATTATTATTGTAATGCATAGTTGATTCGCCGCCGAGGTTATACGCGCAATCTTAGCAAAGCTAGTTCCAATCATTCATGCGAGCACAGAACAAGGAACTTCCGGTTCCATAGTGCCATCAAGTAAGCAGAGAGCGTTCGGTATACGAGAGTTCCTTGGCAAGTACACGTCTGAGATAGCAAGTGGCCGTCTGAGCTGAAGCGAAGGTTATCCACTTATGACATTGAGTCTGCTTCTCCTGTGTGGCCCTATTGTAGCTGCGCTTAGAAGATCAATATCGGTTGTTTTAACCCTGGTGGTGGTGGCTGAGTGCCGTATAATTCCTCTGGGCGGCACAATACGAGCCCCGGTACTGCGAATGGAATATACGTGCTGCCCATTTGGGCTGACAGAGAGCCCCATATTCTACCAGAAGCAAGGTTTTATGGGGCTGATCATTGAGCAAGTTTGCGAGGTTAAACAGTGATGGTGGTTCGATAGCCAAAGGTGGTTCGATAGCCAAAGGTGGTTCGATAGCAAAATCCCAAACAAAAGCTCGTGGTTAGCCTTCAACCACAACACTACGCTGGCATCCGCATCTATACTCACTAGTATTTACTTTTGCTCACCCTACTATTGCAGTTCCATCCCAAAGCTTTCACCATTGTCCCGTTTACTCCATTTTGCGATCCATCATCGAATTCCCTTCGAAGTGTTCTCATCACCAACCATGGCGGACAATGTGGAGAAGATCATCCCCGCCTCCAACGACGGCACCGAGATATCTTCACGGATCCTAGAGATCATCTTCGAATTCGCGCTCAACAAAGTCGATGACAGCGTAGAGCGACTCACTGCCGGGACGTCCAAATTCCTACCCACTATCGATCGCTTTGTCAATGAAGGCAAAAGAGTCGAATTGTGCCTTCCGGCCTTTCCATTCAAATCAGCAAACAAAGTGTACAAAGTCTTTGGCATCCTTCCGGATAAGGGCGAGGAGCTGGCCCTGGGGTGGCTCAACACTATGTGCGAGCGCATACGAGGGGTGTATAAGCCAGGTGCAAAGCTCACCATTCTCTCCGATGGTGTTGTTTATAATGGTATGTTGTCACACTTTTACTTGGGCGTTGATTTTTCGGCGAGATTGATATATCGTTGTAGATCTTTTGAGCGTCCCTGATCGTCATGTCTGGCAATTCGGCGAGGCTCTACGTGCCATGGCGACAAAGAAGAAATTTAAGAACCTCGGGTTCGCTCGAATCAAGGACGTGGTCAAAATCGACGGTCTCCCGGAGCCGCTGAAAGAAATCAGCTATGTTGCCAACGCGACAAACTTCCGCTGCGCCCTCCTCAACACATATGGCAAGGAAGGCATTGACATTGATGAGGAGATCGCCAACAACCCCGACACGCGTTTGACTTTCCAAGGATATCAAAAGTTTCTGGAGTCCGACCTGGAGCACATCTACCCAACTGGGGAGGATCGGTCCAGCGAGGAGTACAAGGAAGATGTTAGTTTTCTCGCTAAGCAGATGCTAACTCGAGGATATGTAAGCTTTTCAGTCTCATATATTCCTTGTGGCGATTATACGCTCCGCTTTGGCATTTACTGATCTCTGTCTTTCTGAACATAGGCATTTGCCCGCGCTATTGAAGCTGGGTTCCCAAACCATCTCAGACTCTCCATTCATAAGTCCACGGGCGAGCAAAAGATCACTATGTGTCTGTTGGATACAAAGACTGGATACACAACTCCCTGGCACTGTAGCGTTGCTCTGATGGCAGACGGGCAGTGGTTGAGCGCGCCCATGGGAGAATTCAAGAAAAACTCTAGCATGGAAATAGTCAAAGAGGAGGGCCGCCCCATGTATTTCAGAGAGAAAAAAGTTTAAGCATGTCAACCTGTAGATACCATGTTTTCACAGGTCAACGACTTCTGTCTATTAAATCTTTCCACGAGGATAATTGATGATTCTTTCCTTTGATCATTAAACGAATACTTCAGCTAAGCCGGATTTCATCTGTGTCTGGAACTTATCCAATTTGAACAGGATTCATAATTTGACTATTGCCATCTAAAACAAAAACTAGAAAGAGTACTATAAGGCCCTAGCATAAGAAGGCGCCATTAAAGATGTGATACACTGGCTCAAGAGACATGAATTTTGAAAAGGGGCTTCATCACACGCAAAAAAGGCAGGGAGGGGGGGGGGATCAGCCAACCTGCCTGGCTCAGTACCTGGTGGAAAGGCCATAACCTCCAAGCAGAGACTGAGACAGATGGCTTCGCCGATCACTTTCGCGAATCGGGCATGTGAATGGGCAAGAAACCTGCCCCCTCCCTCGGAATGTGACAGTTCGGGTGATACCCTCCATGGATGAGTTACGATGCTTACTTTGGCAGGGCAGCGCTAGCCACTCTTGGCAGCTCGTGATCGCCGATAATATTGTAATCTTAAGCATAGCTTTAGGTGCGAGCTATAGCAGGACTAGTTCTTTAAACGCATAGTGAAGGAAGGGTCTTTCCCAGGCTCGCAAATAACGAACGAATGACACGGCTCAAGGACGGTGGGTTGGAGAGCTTCCTTGCCTCCAGAGTGGGTATGTCTATTTCAATATTGTCCAGACGCTCCGAGATGTCAGAAATGTGGCATTGCATGTGAAAGAAAGGGAAAGGAAACGACGGGGTGTAAAAATAAAGGGTGTGCGAGACGTGTTGTTGAGCAGGGAGCATGGGTCCAGGAGTACTTGAGAGGTACTTCGTGTGTGTTTTAGGTACACACCCTGGGAAACACCTCGAGTGCAGCTCGGCGGTGCTTATTGGGGCTATGAGTTTTCTCATTGTGCCGGAAATAGCTTGGATATCTGCCTGTAAATCTATTGCTTGACCTATTCGCCTTGGCTAGCATAGCCTTTCTCTGTGGCAAAGGCGGGTGCACCTCAAAGGTCTCGTCTCGTTTGCCTTCACATATGTTCGTCAGGATAAAATCGCAAGCAAGAAAGCCAGCGTAGAATAAACCCTCTTCTTTTAATTACAAGATCATTAGCTCATCATCACCGATCGAGTCAATCGACACACTCCCCTTTTTCTATCCCCCCCCTTGTCCCAGCGAGGGCAGCCTCAGGGCATCTCGACAAGCACAATATCCTATCATAGCACACCATTATTGCCAAAACAATGGCATTTTCACGTGGGCAATACGCTCGTATCGAAGATCCTCCTACTCATTCCCGATACTACCAAGAGGATTCGGCGGAGTTCGCGGCTACTCTCCAAGCCGGCAATGATGAGTTCTCATACTCCAACACATCAGGCAATTTGAGGAATGAAATCAGATTGGACACATTTTCAAAGGAATCGAAAAACTCGTTCCTCAACAATGGAGTACATCCTGACCTAGAGGAACGCACATCCGCCGTCAAGGAACTTGCAAGGTCGTACTCAAGGAGATCTCACAAAGCAACTGGGGGGAGCCCTTACGCATCCCCTTTCATGATAGAGGCAGACCCGGCCCTAAATCCTAGCAACCCTAATTTCAACGCTACAAAATGGGCAAAGTCCATTGTGGAATTGACATCAAGGGATCGGATGCTTCGTTCCGCCGGTGTTTGTTTCCAGAATCTCAACGTTCATGGATTCCACGCCGCCACTGATTTTCAGAAGACTGTCGGCAACGTCTGGCTCTCCCTCGCCAGCACTGTCAGAGAGCACTTCTCACCAAATCGTCAGGAAGTGGATATCTTGCGCCAATGCGACGGCTTGGTACGCAAAGGCGAAATGCTGGTTGTTTTGGGGCCGCCTGGTTCCGGTTGTTCCACGTTTCTGAAGACGATTGCCGGCGATACTAATGGTCTTCATGTTGACTACGACTCATATTTTAATTACCAAGGTAAGATTGAGATGTCAGAATCCCTTCTCTCAAAAGCCCGCGGCGAGACGATCCCACACTCCTACTTGATAATGGCCATTAGCTAACCATGAGTATCAGGCTTGAGGGCAAAAGAGTTACACACCCACCATCGCGGCGAGGCTATTTACACCGCTGAAGTTGATGTCCACTTTCCAATGATGACAGTCGGTGACACCCTCACTTTTGCATCCCGCGCCCGCAAGCCGCGACAGCTACCGTTGGGATTTTCTGGTAACCAGTACTCTGACCACCTCCGGGATGTCATAATGGCAATGTTCGGCATCTCTCACACCTTCAACACCCAAGTAGGGGACGACACTGTGCGAGGCGTCTCAGGTGGAGAGCGAAAACGTGTTACGATCGCTGAGGCTGCACTTTCTGGCGCTCCTTTGCAATGCTGGGACAATTCAACCAGGGGTCTCGACTCTGCTAATGCCATTGAATTTTGCAAAACCCTCAGGCTCCAGGCTGATGTGTTTGATATCACTGCGTGTGTATCAATATATCAGGCACCGCAGAGTGCTTATGATCTTTTTGACAAGGCCATGGTTCTCTACGAAGGGCGCCAAATCTTCTTTGGCCGGGCTGACGAAGCCAAGCAGTACTTTATTGACCTTGGTTTTGAATGCCCTCCCCGTCAGACTACTCCAGACTTCCTCACTTCAATGACCTCTCCTCTCGAGCGTATCGTTCGTCACGGTTTCGAGGGAAGGGTGCCCAATACGCCTGATGACTTTGCTGCTGCATGGAAGAAAAGTGTCCGATATAGCGTCCTAGAGGCGGAAATTGAGCAATATAAAATCGATCACCCTCTTGACGGCGTTGACGCCCTTGTCTTCCGGGCGTCCAAGGAGGCTCAACAGGCTGGAGGCCAACGCAGGAAATCGCCATATATTCTCTCATACCCTCAGCAGGTTAAACTGTGCCTCTGGCGCGGCTTGATGCGACTCAAGGGTGATCCAAGCTTAACAATTGGCGCTCTTGTAGGAAATCTCATCTTGTCCCTCGTCGTGGGTAGTGTATTCTTCAACCTGAACGAAACTACATCAAGCTTCGTCCCACGTGGAACGTTGATCTTCTTCTCCTGTTTGCTAAATGGACTCTCTAGTCTCCTTGAGGTGTGTACACTCATGAAGCCCCATAATCACCAGCTTCTAAACTAACATTGTCCAGATCTTGACCCTATTTGCGCAGCGGCCAATAGTCGAGAAGCATGTTCGCTATGCTTTATACCACCCTTCAGCAGAAGCAGTTGCGTCCTTTCTTTGTGATTTGCCAAACAAAGTAATCGCTTCTCTCGTCTTTAATCTTACGCTTTACTTCATGACCAACTTGAGAAGAGAGCCGGGCCCTTTCTTCTTCTTCCTACTCATCTCTTTTTCCACAGTCTTGGTCATGTCTATGATATTTCGAACGATTGCCTCAGTGGCTCGCTCACTCTTCCAAGCTCTCGTCCCCGCCGGAATTCTGATGCTGAATCTCATAATCTTCACTGGTTTCGTCCTCCCGACAAACTATATGCTGGGCTGGTGCCGATGGATAAATTACATCGATCCGCTGGCCTACGCATTTGAGTCTCTGGTTGTCAACGAGTTCCATAACCGGGAGTTTAAATGCAATAACTTTGTTCCCAGTCGCAATCTCCCCGAGTACGCAAATGTGGAAGATGAAAGCCAGGTGTGCAACTCCGTCGGCGCACAGCCTGGTAAGGACTTTGTCCTGGGAGACGACTACGCCAGCGCTTTATTCGGCTATGAATGGGGCAACCGCTGGCGGAACTTTGGGATCATGATCGTTTTCACTGTTTTGCTCTTTGGCTGTTATCTTGTCGCAGCCGAGTTGATTTCTGAGAAAAAGTCAAAGGGGGAAGTGCTCGTTTATCCACGTAGCCAAAAGCCTGTGTCGGCTAGAAATCCGTGGAGAGATTATGGCTATGCAGATCTTGAGGCTTCTGGGCCGGGCAGAGTGGCTGCCGCCGCCGGCAAGAGAGGCCGAAACAATTTTGCTCAGGGAAGGGGGCTTCAACAACAGAAGTCCATCTTTCAATGGCACAATGTCTGCTACGACATCAAGATCAAGAAAGACACACGTCGTATTCTGGATCACGTCGATGGTTGGGTTAAACCCGGCACCTTGACTGCCTTGATGGGTGTGTCCGGTGCCGGCAAGACCAGTCTGTTGGATTGCTTAGCTGATCGAATCTCGGTCGGCGTAATTACTGGCGAGATGCTTGTTGACGGCAGGCCTCGAGATATGTCATTTCAAAGGAAAACGGGTTATGTTCAGCAGCAAGACCTCCATCTACAAACCTCGACTGTCAGAGAGGCATTGAACTTCAGTGCTGTTCTTCGCCAACCTTCCCATGTTCCTCGCGAGGAAAAGCTGGCATATGTAGAAGAGATTATAGATATGCTGGATATGAGTGAATATGCCAACGCTATTATTGGTCTACCTGGTGAGGGTCTCAACATTGAGCAAAGGAAGCGTCTTACAATTGCCATTGAGCTTGTGGCCAAGCCACCGTTGTTGCTTTTTGTTGATGAGCCAACTTCTGGCCTGGATTCTCAAACTTCTTGGGCTATCCTGGACCTGCTCCAGAAGCTGACCAAAGTAGGTCAAGCCGTTCTCTGCACCATCCATCAACCATCGTCGATGCTTTTCCAGCAATTCGACCGTCTACTTTTACTCTCTCCGGGAGGAAAGACCGTGTACTTTGGTGATATTGGACAGAAAGCAGAGACTTTGACCAAGTACTTCGAGAGTAATGGTGCGCGCCCCTGTCCGCCCGACGCCAATCCCGCAGAATGGATGCTCGAAGTAATCGGCGACGCCCCAGGCGCAACGACCGAGATCGATTGGTTCAAGATATGGAGGAAAAGTCCTCAGTACAATATGGTTCAAGCTGAGCTCGAGAAAATCAAGATGGAGAGTTTGGCCTACTCTTCAGGGGGGCCTAAGGAGGACCCGGGCCGTTTCCAGGAATTTGCAGCCCCTTTCACGACTCAGCTTCGGGAAAATCTCAGTCGTGTATTTCAACAGTACTGGCGCACTCCAACATACATCTACTCCAAAATGGCTCTCTGTACGATCATATCCCTTTTCATCGGCTTCATTTTTTTCCAGGCTCCGACTAGCATTCAGGGTCTTCAAAGTCAGATGTTTTCCATCTTCTGTTTAATGACAATCTTTGGGCAAGTTGTGCAGCAATCCATTCCCCAGTTCGTTATCCAAAGGGGTCTGTATGAAGCTCGCGAGAGGCCATCCAAAGTCTACTCGTGGAAAGTCTTCATGCTCTCCCAAATTTTGGTTGAGATTCCCTGGAATAGCTTGATGGCTATCCTCATGTTCTTTTGTTGGTATTACCCAGTTGGCCTTTATCGGAATGCTGAAGAAGCTGGGCAGGTTACTGAGCGCGGGGCACTGGTATTCCTATTTCTGTGGATGTTTATGGTTTTTGCTGGCACCTACTCTATCCTTGTTGTGTGCGGCTTCGATTCTGCTGCAGCCGGCGCAAACCTCGGAGACTTGATGTTCACGCTTTCCTTGATCTTTTGCGGTGTTCTGGCCACACCTGAGGCTCTCCCGGGTTTCTGGATTTTCATGTACAGGGTCTCACCTCTGACATACCTCGTCAGCGGTTTATTGTCTTCAGGTGTAGCAAACACCAAGGTCGTGTGTGCCGACAATGAATTCCTCACTTTCAAACCCATGTTCAACTCAACCTGTTTCGAGTACATGAAATCTCATATGGACAGTGCGGGCGGTTACCTGGTGTCCAACGACGCAACATCAAATTGTCAGTTCTGTCCGATTTCGGAAAGTAACAAGTATCTTGAGACTGTGAGTACATACTATGAGGATCGGTGGAGGAATTTTGGCATCCTCTGGGTTTACTTGCTTTTTAACATCGGGGCTTCTCTCTTGATTTACTGGTTGGCCCGGGTGCCTAAAAGAAATTCGGGTAAGCAAAAGCAAACCTAATTCTACAGCTAGAGCTCGTTAGGTATTCGGATAGCTGGGATGGGAAATATAATGAATGATTACCACAAAGGGCGGGTTCGCTCATACTGTACGAGATTGTATTTTGCTAAACGTAGCTCTGAGAAAGACATGTTTCAGACTCCAACTTGGCAAAAAAGTGCTAGCATAACAATTTTTATCTACTGAGATCAAAATAGGGAACTTGAGGAAACAGTGAAGGTTATCCCCGGATCAGGTACCCAGAACGTGCTCGTCTTTAAAACGTCTCTCTGTACTTATCCCCTCAGATAGCCATTTTATAGTCTCTTGTGTCAATCGATAAGCCTAGAAATCGCTTGATCAATCAAAAATGCATAATTAGGCTACGAAAGTAACCTGCTGCCTACTCCTATAGCGTCTAACAGTGAAATAGCTACACTATGCCTCATAGGCTTTGTGATACCGAGTCAGCTTCGTCTACATCTTCCTGGCTTCGAAGCTGTATAATTCCCTGATAACGCCAATTCGACACGTAAGTCTCAAACGCCCGCTCCCCATGTTTACCATTTGATGTTGCATACACTCCGACCACCGCGCCTAATAAGAGTCACGATCCATTATCAGTATGTAAAAAACGCTCTTTTTGACGGCAGGAGAAGCCCCAATAGGTGTTAGGTAGGTACTTACCAGAATAATATGGCACCAAGTCGCGACCTTGGCAGTAGCCCAGAACTCGCAGCTCAGCTTCCCCTCCCTTTTTACCATCTCCAGGCCCTGCTGAAAACGCGAAATGCGTACTATTGATGGCTTCTGCCTGTAGGGTCAGCTTCGATCCAGCCCACTCTCGCGGCACCTCAATAACTTCAGTGCGGATATCAGATCGCCCGCGATACATCGTCTCTGAATGCCCGCGGAATCGAATATGGGGTACCAGGTGCCCAGTACCGTTGGTGTAGCTGTTTGCGTTGTTGCTGCCCGAGTATGAGTTGTTCCCCCATCCGTGACTGTCTCTGTCGAGTATCACCACACCGATATCACAATGTTGCGCCTGATCTTGAATGACCGATACACCCACTTCCATTTCCTCCTTGCTGAATGATTTGTGGAGTTCAATGTTCACCCGGAACTTGAATAACGAGTGCGCCATCCTCCTCCCCACAAACGTCTGACCTCGACCCAGTGCATAATCACCATCAAAGCCAGTGAGATTGAGAACTGAAGACTTCAAGGCGAGGGTGTTGGGTCGCCCAGGCGGAGACACGATGTAATTTTGCTTTTTGGGTAACCTCCAATGAATAAAATGGATAGGGAGGCTGCTACCGGGGGGAAATATAACGTGGTCGTCGGCATCGCTGAGCTGGCCCTCCCCTTGCTCGGGCACAGATGCAGACGGCAGTGGCCAGCCAGTCATGTTACCCTTTATTGGATCAAAGACTGGAAATTCGCCTTCATTCCATGTCACGGGTGTCAAGACCGTCTCCCTGCCCATGGGTAGGTTACCAAAATAGGGGCCGGGAGCTTCGCCATAAGAACCACCCGCTCGAGCAGCTAATGCAGACGCCCACCAATTTCCGTTGGGATCTTGGAAGAGGTCTGCGTGTCCTACGGCCTGGAAGTACGATGAAGTATCGTTGGCGGCGGTAAGCAGGGGATTGCCGGGTGCTGGTTCCCAAGGCCCCTGAAGTGTCTTCGCGCGTGCCATTGTCACCATGTGCTTCTCCCTAGTCCCACCCTCGGCGATTAGCTGGTAGTACCAACCATCGTCTCGCTTCCAGATATGAGGACCTTCGGGAGATGCTCCGCCAGTTCCATTCCAAGGCATTATAATGTCCCCGATTTCTCCTGTTTCAAAATTCAGCGGTGCATGCATGACGCCAGGATAGTAGGCAGCGGTATGTGCGCCTGATACCCAAGTGTTCCCATCCACATCCCAAAATGGCGATGGATCAAATCCGGGGAAGCTGAAATGCACAGGGTCTGACCAAGCGTCCGAGTTGTAAGGATCACTTGTCGTAATCAGGAAATTATCCCAGCGGGAGTCATTAGTCCGTGGTGCTTGCTGGTTCACCAATGTCGACATGAGATAAAAAGTCCCCTCATGATAACGCAGAGCGGGAGCATAGATTCCACTGGTAGCTTTGGGCAGGAAAGCCAAACCCGGGAGCTGATCAGCTCGAGAAAAGCCATTGGAAACATGCTTCCAATGCACAAGATCCTGAGAAGCATGGATGGGAAGACCAGGGAAGACCAGGAAGCTTGAGGCGACGCAGAAGAACGTGTCATTGAATTCTGGGACAAAGATACAACTGGGGTCAGGGTGAAAACCACTGATGATGGGGTTTTGATAGGTAGAATTTGTTGATTGCGCGATGCAAGTAGCCACAGCTCCCAGCAGCACGCTCACATGCCGTTGCGGCCTCATGTTTTCCCCGTTCAACTCTTTTAGGAGTCTCTTAAAGAATATCCTAGAAAAACCAGTATTATTCGGCTCCACAGGTCTCCTTGTCCTAGTCAAGAAAACGCTCTCTATTTTATACTTGGTTGCCATGGCTATCTTTTCCCCACACTCCCCGCAAAGCACTTTAACCAAACCAATATCGTCAACTCAACTGTCATCCCTGTAAACCCAAACCAAGGGTTTACCCCGACTCTTCCAGATGCAGAAGTTATGCTCTTTTCCGTGCCGATCCAATCTTTGGCAATGGAGTCAGGACGATTTTCCGATTTAGCCTGAATGATAGCCGAATAAGCTACGGATATCACTTGCAACATCATCTCCGCATCGGCGGATGGAGAAAATCTATACTCTACCTTCTTTAGCTCTAAAAGATCAAAACGTGGGTGAAGTTACAATATCTCTATACTCAATCTATCTCCCCACATGATCTGCAAATCCCTACCACGCTCTCAAGCCTTGGGGCTTTTTCACAAATGGCTCTTTGGATTACAGAGACGGACAATATAGGATCAAGGTACGTAGAATTTGAATCATCTTGCCGTGGGTTCAAAAGCACAAAAAAAAACCCAATCAATGCACTCAGCGACAAGTACCCATCATGTTGTCTTGTCATCTTGCCGCCGTATCATGCACGATTCGTTGTAAACGTCTACCTAGAGGCCAAACACTGCACATAGGTCATCACCAGTGACTCTTAAATACCTACCTACACACGGTTGATCCATAGCGGCTATGCAAAGTGTCGGACCGGCGGCGGCAGCCAAATTCATCACATGAGGTTTTGCCGAGGAACCAGGAACAAAATCACAGCCCTAACGCGGCATTCTGACCACCACTCGAACTTCGCCAAGCAGAGCGAGCGTCAATACTCCATGTGCATCTTCTTCACTCGGATGGCAAGCCATCTGAAGCAATGAAAATGAGCTCGGGTTCGCGTCACCTGGAGGCAGTGTAATACCAGGGACACTGTGGGCGAGATCGTGTGCAAGCACAGAGGAAATCGCCCTAAGACCAAAAATAGGAATAATCACGATTGGTCTCCTTAGAGACCTTTCAGAGATTAAACTGAAAAGAACAGATACTACACTTGATCTAAGCCAAAAGGCAAAGAGAGCTAAGGAGAAAAGGAAAAAGAGTAAAAGGGTGGCAGAGTCGACAGGTATTTATACTGGGCCAGAAAGGCGGTGAGCAGGAGTGATTGGCAGAAAAAAATTAGGCAGCAGGCGAGGTGGCATAAACCAATCACAGGCCGCTCCTGTAGTGAATGTTGACAAATCAAAAATTCGCGTCCAGGACAGGCTCTGATTGGTCCTTTTTAATTAATAAAATTCCTCCAGTCCTTGGAAGTCAACACTTCACTACCCTAGAGACAAAATATGCATCTCTTCAATGATAATGTAACCACGAAAATACTTGACAAGCACGTAGGTGGGCATAGGTATAAGTTTTCCGCTTATTGGTTTATCTAGAATTGTTTGGCTTCGTTTCAAGTTGATTGGATTAACCAGGGCGAAGACCTTTCAATGTGAGTAGAAATATGCTTGGCGCCAGGTAACGAAGCTAGGAGCAGCACAAGGCACACACCGGTTGATAGAGAGTCGTGACAGGTAGTCTTCTTGATTTTGATATGCTATTGAAAAAAGTCGTGGAGATGGGTTGATCAACCGTTGGCACGAAGAATGACAGCGAGTATATGTCCGATTGAAGATACCAGTCCCTTTATTAACGCGATCTAACGTGATAACACCTGGTAGTGGCCATCATTCTCATTTGATGTGTAGGACCACCTTTCAGACCTAGTTATTGCTATTTTGCTCATTTGAACATATTTCTCCACGCAAATAGAATTACCTTGCGTTGGATTTGAGGATTCCGGTGTCAGAGAGCGCATTTGCGTGTAGATGGTCAATGACTCAAGCCTGTTCGTAGCTCGGTGAAATTTAGTGGGGCATGTCTTGCTTCTCCCTCATTTCAACTGATGATGAGCACTCAGAAGGTCACCAATCCACAACCCAACCACCCCGTCATGCCTCCAACCTAGCTTCATTGCCAGCCAAGACCTCTTGGACCCGGGGGTTTGGTCTCAAGGACAATTTTAATTAACAGGAACGAGAAGAATAAAATCACATGAATACAAAGGGCTGGACTCAACTTGAGCGGAATACGTAGAGATCCTCATTGTGGCTACGGGATCTAGCCATATTTGATACAGTTTTTCAAAATTTCTGCGTGTCATTATTTCGTCATGAAAAGTTAAGACAGGCAACTGAGACATTAATCATACAGCATGAAATATAACATTTTTGTCATGGCGCGCATTTCGGGAAAGCAACCCCAAAGCTTCTATTCTTATTTCCTCAGCTGAGATGGCCTCTTGTCAGCCAATTCCACCCCGACTTTGGCTGTCTTAGCCCCTCATGGATATTTTAGTACTTCTTGAGGGACGAGTAGCTCCAGGTCTTAATGGCGGAGCAGCTCCACCCCCTCCTGGAGTCATCCCCAACTTCGAGAACCCTCCCGACGCTGGCCGCATTGCCACTATCGCTGTCTTCGCGGTGTGCTACCCCCTGTCAACGGCCCTGTTTGCCACACGCATCTACTCCAAGATTGTGATTATACGACAGCTGGTCCTGGAGGATGGTAGGTCTTGTGCCACTGCTTTATCTCTAACGTCATCGTACGCCGTGCTAATCTGATGACCAGTAACCTGTTTTCTAGCATGGGTTAGCTGCGACTCAACCTTGCATTGCAAACGATATCTGACGGATTTAGGTCCTCATGACAGCTTTCACCGGAACATCTATCCAATGTAAGTTGAGCAGATGCCTCGTATCCTTTAACAACATACTTACGCAAGATCCAAGTAATTCGCCACGGAATGGGCTACCACACGTGGGATGTGGCCCCGGATGAATATGCCAAGATGCTTGAGGTAGTGTTTATGCTCCTTTTCACTGCGGCATACTGGATGCTAATCACATCCAAGTGGGTATACATCACTTCGATACTATATGAACCCGCGGCCTATTTTACAAAGGTAACGCTCCTGCTACTACTTGCCCGAGTGTTTGCCGTCAACACGAAGGTATCTAAAGGTATTCACTACTTCAACGTGGCTCTCTTGATTGCATACATTCCTCTCCTTTCTGTTAAGATTGCACTTTGTCAGCCCATCCAGGGTTTTTGGAAGCAAGGCGTCGAAGGAAAGTGTCTCGACCTACGTGAAATCCTCATTGTTGATGTCGCGTTTGCGATAGCGACAGACACACTGATATTCATCATCCCGATCCCACTCATATGGCAACTGCGAACACCGTGGATCAGAAGGATAAAAATTGTCCTTTTTCTCGGGGCTGGAGGGGCCGCAACCGCCTTTACTGTTTACCGACTGGTTATTCTGAACAATGGCACGGATGTAGCTGCGACTTTTGCTATGCTTGATCTCTTAACGTACGTTTCTCTTCTTACGTGAACTTGACAGCTCCCGAGTTGAAAAAGAAAATGGATTACTTACATAAGTTTGTTGTGTGATAGTATGCTTGAGCTTACAATTGGGCTTGTTTGCTCATGCCTCCCCGCCGCTAATATCTTGATTGATCGAATTCGTAGGCCCCCCCGGCCCGCGAACAGCCCACGCACCGGCCGTTTTAACCGACGAGAAAACGGTAAACGTATCCCATTTACTTGGAACTGGCTTGAGGTGACTCTACCAGACGAACAGTCACAGTCTGGGCGGAGCGAGAGGCAGCTGAGTGCCACAGAAGATGGAGGATTATCTACGCATAATGCTACGACAGTAGAATCGCAGCCAGAGAGGACTCGGACGTACTCGAACGCTGAGGAGACTCAAGAGCGAATTGAATTCAACGACTCCGAGAACATATTGCACCAAGGAGACGGCGACAACATGCCATCGAATGGCCGTTGTTCTCCCTGTGGTGATAACTCCGCCTGTAATGGACATCGTGAAGGGTGGCTTTGTTCGTGCGCACACAGGGATCGAGATCGAGACCGAGGTTTAGCAAACCAACAGGAAGACCCTTCAATATCGTTAAACCGCAATAGTGAAGGCGAGAAATCAAGAGTCGTTTCTTCCAAACTTGCTGACATCAGTGGGCAGAGACAGTGGGATTATATTTTCGACGGCAGGAGCAATTCCCATCCCCCGGCAACGGGGACCTAAAGTTCATTTGAAATGGTTTGTATAGGCGCTCTACTCCGCCCTTCCATCTGCAGAAGTAATAGTCGTTAATTCCAGTCTTTGTGGCAGTTCTGTACAGTCTTATAGATTCCATTGTCTCGTATCTGAAACCTGCTCCCGACCTCGCAGCTCGCTCTCGTCCCGATATACGTCAAAGCCAAGGGCTATGTTCTTGGCCATATTAAATATCCTCTAGATGAACTCCCTTCTTTCTTTTGACTATACCACCCGACCTTGTATTTAAGCTACAATGTAGTAAAAGAGAAGATTCTTCCTAATAGAATACGAATATAGATGGATGGGATGACGCTGGCCCCGGACACTAACAAGCACAATTCATCTGAATCAGAGGCTTATGCTGCTTTAATACGGCAATCTATCGTACATTAGTACTCATCTTAGTGTGACATAAAGTGTATATCGACGGGTTTATTTAAGTTGACATTGATAGCTGTAGTAATCGCTGCATTGCGCTCTTACACGGCGTAATTTGGACATCGGGCGCATTTGAGGAAGATATTGATCGTCACAAGTAAACATCACTCCTATATTCCCCCGTCTTCATCCACACTACCTTCGCTGGGCATCCATTCCTGGATGGTTTCCACCGTGGCCATATACCCATGAGCCAACGCGATATCCATGGCAGTTTCATACTGGTCTGAACACACGCCACATTCTAACAAGAACTGCACCATATCCAGCCGACCTCTCTCTGCCGCCGCCTCCAGTGCCGTCCGCCCACCGTATTCGGCCCCCGGAGCATCAATATCAGCGCCTAATGCAATCAACCTCCTGGCAAGACCTATCTGCCCGGTTGCGGCCGCGATCTGTAGTGCTGTGGCACCGTTAAACTTTGCCGCTGGGGCATTTACGTCCGCGCCAGCATCAAGAAGCAAGTCTACCATTGGTAGATCCCTAAGTGCGACCGCGTGCTGTAATGCAGTGCGAGCAGGGATCAACCTATCGTCCTCTTCGTAGCCGAGAGCTAGACTGGTTGGTAAGGCATTGACGTCGACGCCTAGATCAAGCAAGTGGTCAACAACATCGCGGCGCCGTGATCTGACAGCTGCTTGAAGCGGTGTCTCCAACTTTCCACGTGAACCTTTGTTGATATCTAATATGTGCATGTGAGAGGTGAGATGCTGAATTTCTGGCAAAGGGTGACTCCTGGTCGCTACAAGCAACGATAGACGGTCTGGTCGGTAGCCTGCGTCCATCAACCGTCGGACAGACGTCCAATTATTGGCTAGAATAAAAGGAAGGATGACAGAACACCGAATCGCATTCGGATCATCCCAATACTGTCTTTGTGTTTCGTAACTCCGCTTAAGCTGGTAGGGTCCCTCCATAAGAATATAATAGCCAATATCTTCAACCAGGGGTAGAATGCAATCTCCAGCATGCCTAAACTTCAGTAGACGACTGGTGACCCAATGTTGGTTCCAGAAGGCTGCATATGCTAATGCTGATCCTTCGAGGATATCACCGGTCTTATTCTGGGGCCTTTTCCTCAGTAGTGTGGCAAGATGAATTTCGTTTCTCTGATCGGCACCTATTCCTGAGGTCACGGCCAAGCAGAGAGCGCGGGAGCTGTATGGAAGATCCTTTTGATCCATCAACCAAGACATGAGCTCCCAGTTCTTGCTTTTCGCCGCGGCGACTAGGAGAGATCCTTGATTTCCTACACACTGGAGGGGTGCACCGTGGTCGAGAATAAGTTTCACGATTTGACGATTCCCTCCTCCGCAGGCTGATTTGATCAGATTCGGTCGATCCATACTGGTGCCGATTTGGATGAGATATTCGACGAGGCCCACGTGCTGGTGCTCAATGCATATTTCCAAGGCGTTACGGCCAGACAAGTCTACATCATTGACATCAACGCCACGACGTACAAGTTCTTGCATCAGTTCGATGCTATTGAACGCTGCCGCCGAGGCAAATTCACCGCCCGTAAGATTCGCCCCAGCTCGAAGTAAAAGCAGAGCCGAGCTACTGGATTTGGCCCTATAGCTCGAAGAAGAGGGCACTAGAGCAAGCTGGAGGGCGGTCCTGCTCCCCTTTCCGTTCCCATACGATCCACAATCCGAGTCACCGCCCTCTGAATCCCAGCATTGGGATGCCTCGGTGTTTGTAGCTGAATATGCCGGAGCGTTCATATCAGCCCCATAACTGAGAAGCAGTGCCAGCATCTTTTCCTCTCCTCCTTTGGACGCTGCAATATGGATGGGACCCATATCAATGCCCCTTGACTCATAAGTCCCCATATTAGGATCAGCACCGTTATCAAGGAGAAGCTGAGTCATTGACACCATGTGAGCTTTGTAGGAGTGGTGCACGGCACAGATGAGCGGCGTATACCCCTGAACAGATGCCTCGTTCGCATCTGCACCAGCGTCTAGAAGAATTGCTGCCAAGTCTTTTCGCCCGCGCGTGGCAGCCATGACTAGGGCACTCTGTATCATCTCATGATCATCCTCTCTATCGTAGTTGGGTAGGAGATATTTTAGGATTTCGACCCCGCGTCTGCAACAGCTCCCCTCCTGTTCTTCTTCATCGTCGTCTGACTCATGTGAGTGTCTCCAGTCGGATTCAACAGCCGCCGCAAGAGCTGTATACATCACCTCCTCGTGCTCAATTGAAGCCCAAAGATTTGCTCCGGCATTTACCAATGCCTGTACAGACTGTAGTGTGTGTTCTTTTGCCGCCTTGAAGAGTGCGGGGCATGAGTCTTCCTCGCCGCTAACCAGATTCACATCTGCTCCGAAACGAATTAAAAGCGGTAGAAACTCTTCGTTACCAACCCAATATTCGACAGCCAGTTGAATAGGTCGCTGAACATGACATGATTCTGTCATGATGAGCCTATTGGGATCAGCGCCTATTTCGAGCAATGTCTCACAAATGTCAAGAGACTGGGTGTTGGCAGCTGCCTCAAATAGGTTCTCCAGAAACGCCTTGCCGGTGGGTTGCTTCAACGTCTGAGAGATGAACTCCTTCCACACGCTCAGAGGGAGACAAAAGCCCCTAAATATTCGTATCGTTCTCACCCCCATCTCGTCATAATCTTGACTCTCATCCCCATCTTCGTCAATCACCTCGTCTTGGTCCTCGATCAAGTTATTTGATACTTGATACACAAACTGTAGAAGCCCTTCTCTCTTGAACTCTATTGGGTCGCCGGCAGATAAAACTTTGAGCTTATTGGCATTTTCCCCTTCAGCTCCTTCTGGCATTAAGTTATTGATTCGAGCCAGTTCACGATTGTACCCCACTGGGGTGGTGAGCGCTTGTACCCGTTTAAATGAAATTACACTTGTTTCGTCATTGGTATCTTCAGGTACAGTTGTTGAGTGCAAACGAAGCTGGTATATTAAATTACTTATTGTGACACCTGAATAAGCAAGACGATATTAGTGATTGCGGATACCATTGATTCATGTTGTGACCGGACAAACTTTGAGAAGCTTGGTTTTGAAAGCGTAACCAAGGAAGACTGGGCGGCCAAAGACTCTGGCTTGAAGAGGACTCTAGTCTTAGGGCATTGAAGCTGATAGCTAGGGGTGTTGAAGCTATTCATTACCACATCAGTCCACGATTGGCTCTAGTGATATCGGATATTCGCTCACCTCTCGATATCTCGACAATACTCTGTTCATCATCTTCCGAATCGCGGTCTTCACGGTTTCTTACATCGACAGCAATCCACTCGGAGTCGCTACTCTCAATGCCATCGTCCTGTTCTGTCCTCCTGAACGTGGTGTTGCGATTCAGTCTGGTATCTGTTTGCTAACATGAAATAGTTGGGGACTGAAATACATACCGCGGTGCAGATAACTCAACGAAGTTTGATCCAACCATATTCAAGGACGAGTTTACATGGGCTACGAAGACAATATTGGAATGGAAGTTTCTTCCATCATCACTACGAATCTATCAAGATGTCAAGAAGTTGACTCCGCCTCTCGTGCGGCTGAGTGATTCGGCAAAGCCTTATTCCGGCCCCGATTATCCTGCATCTCAGTTCAAAAATATCATTGGCCTACCCTACATCACTAACGACACCCAACTATGATCATCATCTAATGTTGCCTGGGGTCTGTTTAATAGCGCCGAAGAAGCGAAATACTACAAGAGAAACGTATTCTAAAGCAATAGTAGGTACATATCTGGCTGGATTACGCTTTGGCTCTAATTTCATTGAATTAAGTGCACTCATTGCCGCGGTAGCTCCAATTTGGGTGTTTATTCAGGCTTTCACTTTATGACTTTCTTGAAATCGTAGGACATCGGTACGGATTCGGATTGTCTTCACTGGTTAATAATTATTGTCAAATCCTGCGCTGCCTTCCTCTCTGCACAAATCAAATCAACTTCTTCCTCGATTTTTTACTCACGCCACTCAGCATGTGCGTGAAATGTTGTAGGTAATATTGGCTGCTTGATTCCCGCTTTGGTGCCTAGCTGTGAACAAGGGTCCGTCTGACATCTGTCCACCTTTTTATATCCGGGAGGGGCTTTTGGGTTGTTTCTTTCTTCCTTTTCCTTCTGCACATCACACTGGAAAGAATCGCTTACTACCAAAAAAATGTTGTTTTGGCGCCTTGTCTCCCTTCTCAGCCCAATCGTGGCGTCTGCGCAGCGCTTTGAGATCAATGTCGGCTCTGGCATCGACACGGGCATTTTTGGTCTCATGCGAGAAGTCGACCAGGCGAAAGAAGCGGGCGACGAAGCGCGTTACCAGCAGTTGAAAGAAAAACTCGACAACTTTCTATCGGCAAAGGTCGACTTCTCCTGGACATCGGAATGCCGCGTGAACGCCTACTTCGATGCCGAGATCTTCACCGTGCCGGGCCCATCGAGCGTTCCCAAGGAGATTGAGTGGGCATTTCCCAAGTTGGACGAGTACTGGAGGACTGACGACGGCGGCGACTTGCCCTACCCCGGCGATTTCAACCAATTCATGCATAAGGATGGGTTTCGGGTCATCATGGTCCAGTATGACCAGCTCCCTCGGGCTGTCCGTGAATGGCGAGAGAAGAAGTTGAAGGAAGGCGATTCGGAAGAGCGTAAATGGATTGCCGTGGTTGATGGCATGGCTTTCTTTGCCCCCGGTGTCGTAACATGGCTGCAGCCTCTATTTGCAACCAAGGATGTCGTTCTGGGAAAGAATGCATGCGAAGGTACGTACATACTCACACCGATACCGGAGTGACAAGCGATACTAACAGGTGCCAAACAGACCAACTCACAGACTTTCAAAACTTCCGTGGAGGGCAGAAGCGTGCGGAGGACGTGAAGTTCATCACAGGCTTCAGCGGCTTGGCCGAGATCGGAACGACACTTCGGGTTCAAGCTTTCGCTGAGAAGCAGGTTAAGCAATCGCCCGATGGCAAAAAGGGTAAGGACCGCAACAGCGAACTGTAACCGAGTCACCGAATACCTAGCTATAGATTCTCTTTAGCTATTGTCATGAACTGGTTGATGAAATAAGCATACTTTGCTTTGCGTTTAAGCAATAGCCAGATTTAAGGGGGAAAACTATATATCTCAACTCGAAGTTCAGGGTTGTCAATGTAAGAAGGCTACTAGATGCTGTTGAAAGTGATCTCGTCATTCCATTGCGCATTTTATCCATTGCTTATCTTGTGCCTTTGATGCCATTTCCATTAATATGCCCAAATCTCCAAAACCACGAGCCCCGATCTTCCGCGATGGCATTTCTACTCTTGAAGCCCTTCTATCACGACACAATAGAAGAAGAGGCATAGAAGTTAGAGGAAGAGAGATTTGGTACGGGTAGCAAGTGACTGAATTCAAACCGAGAGGCTGTGGCGAGTAAGTCCAAATTAATGGCCGAGATGAACTCGGGATATGTGGGTGATGGCAGGTTGTGGAGTTGGCTTGAGGGAGCTTGGGGGACGACGGACGTACGGAGGCCAGAGATACCGATGCCGTGCCTTCGGACTGCCCACCTCGGACCAGCTGGACGGCCCACTCGATCCAAGAGTGCTCATGAGCAATATGATAAATACTTGCATTCATAGATAGTGTGACTGGAATCAAAACACAGACAGAAAGCAGCAATATTATGACTATGGATAGTTCACACAAAGACATCCGACAACTTCGTCGATATATCACCACGCACGCTGAAGATGGGAGAACAACATTTATAACCGACTTGCCAGAAGAGCCACAATTTAGGCAGCTTCCTGACAAAGCCGAATTCGCACTTTGCTATGCCAGCAACCATTTTCCCACCCAATTGGCTGACGACGCAGATGTCACGACCTACAAAAATTACACTGAAAATCTGCCGGGTATTACCATATCGACGGGAACCGTTCTACGGGTGGTAGATATGCCTCCCGGTGCGCTGTCACCAATGCACCGCACCATCAGCCTCGATTACGGGGTGGTTCTGGAAGGTAAAGTGGAGCTGGTCTTGGACTCGGGGGAGACTCGACTTCTGGAGAGGGGAGATATCTCAGTGCAGCGTGGAACGAACCATGCATGGCGGAACATGAGTAAGACGAGCTGGGCAAGGATGCTGTACGTATTAGTACCTGCAGAGAATTTGGTCGTGGCTGGGGAGAGTCTGGCTGATAATACACTGGAAACAATCCCTGGCCATAAGTAGAATCTAGGCAGATCTGCAATTCAGAATCATTGTGATGCTAAGAACGTGATATGCTTTGCTACAACCAATTCCAGGGTTACTGCACGCACCGTGCTATAGTTCCAAGAAGGCTTCACTAGTACTAGGAGACATAGTGTCCAGCAATTCGGGATATTGGTCGATGCCATATTCGGCTCCAGAGCCACGTGACCGAAAACATTACACCTGATAAGGCCTCCATTCGAGGTAGGTTCTAGAGTGGCATTTTCCCCCACGATGTACGGATATGAGACCGACCCAATGGTGTGGAGATCTTTGCGAATCAGGTCTTGAATTTTGGTATTGTTTTTTTTTCTCCTTTCTGTCTATGAGACGATACGATATCCTGATGCACTAACGTATCTGGGATAGGCTTCGACGCGTGTCGTAATCTACACTCTTCCCACTACAGGATAAATAAAGCCGAGACGAAGGTGGTATTGACTAACTGCTACAAGCTGAGTGTCATCCCTCGTTTCGGGATGTGGGCCACAGCTCCGACGAGGGGAACCCTGCTTGGACGGTAGTTGCTGCCCTCCCGAGATGGCGGAGAAGTTGCTGGAGATTCTCTACCAGTGGTGGAAGTGCCTGGCAGTTTGAAAAATTGTCTGCTAGCATGTCTGCCACCATACAGGATATTGATTCTGGGTCTGTAAGTGGGATGGGTACCGAAGTTGAAGCCGGGCCAGCTACCGAACGACCCGGCCGTAGTACGCAAGAGGGAGGTTTTCCCGTGCAGATAAAGCGTCTAGTCATTAGCTCGCTTGGACCATTCAAACATACAGTTGCGGAATCTTTTGTTGTTTGAACAGATATTGCCGGATTGTTCCCATCCCTGACTTTGCCCTGTGACACGAGGCTGTACACCCAAAGGGCCAGGGCAGCTTGGTAGACGGCAATGGCGAAGAAACCACGTAGGTGGCCGGAGCGGAACTTTTCTGCTGCACGTAGTACCTGGCCGGCATGCCAGATCGCTTGTCTCGCCTCTTGCGTGTCTACCCAGTCGTGCAGAATAGGGAGCGCCTGGCGCGCGTCCTCAACACTGCCCTTGCCCGCAAAGTTCTCCACCTCGTGAAACGGGATGTGAAGTCTCAGCTGCACAAGCTCAAGCATTAGGCGTGGTTCCTCTACGCACGGGGATGATTCCTCGTCCATGTGGACCTGGAATTGATCTATGATGCGTATAATTTCTTGATGCTGAAGAGCTAACGCGGCACTTGAGGTTTTGGGTTTGTTGAGTGCTTCATGTAGTTGAAGATACTGCCATGCCATCCCCCAGATGCCATGGATGATGATAAGTTGAGAGAAAGTTACATCATAGCAACCTTCATCGAGCTCGGTAGGATTTCGGAGATACTCGACTAAACTCAGAGGGGGGAGTTCCCGTGGCGAGCTGTGGTACAGGAACTTCCACTCCTCGGCATCACTGGCAAGCCACAGAGATCTTGCGCAAGGCAGCGGTGTTTTGAGTTCCGAAAATGAAATGATTGGGGCTGTACAGAAAGCCATACTGATCTGGATGTCCATGATGAAGGACCGATAGACCAGTCGGTTGCAACTTTCTTGATTCACCCAAGCAAGCCACTTTTGTTGCAAAAAATCACCGTCATCGGTAGGCAATGGTAAAGGAGATGGCCCAGAGGGCGTGCTAAACCGTCCACCTCGGCGGAGCATCTAAATTCAAGATCAAAGACTATCAGTGCGTGACTCTCGAAACTAGTCAAAGTGAGAAAATGTGGTTTTGAAGACGAACTGTAAAAGGGATATTTCTATGACTCTCACCAATCTCCATTTTTCTTTTGATACCGCTCCAGACCGCAACCTCGATCTCGTTGATGAAAGCCTGGATAGCCCAAACGCTTCTTGAGACCTTGTTAGATTCTTCAAATCGGCCAGGCAGCGACAGGCGCGTCACTTCTTGTAGGGCAAGGCCGAGTGCGCACAATGGCTTTGAATCAACCAGCATCGCCCCTGCTGAAATGATGGAAGTAATGAGCTCTGGTTCCTGCTGGCCCAATTCGAAAGATGGTCCGTGGATGAAGGAATGTGCCTCATATCGATCATATGCGAAGTACCGTTGAACCAGTTGCAGGAAGAACTCTGCGGTAGGGAAAGTCTTTGTCACGAGGTATTTTTTTTCTGGTTTGCATATGTCCAGCGTCATGGATAGCACTTGGTCCCTTGTGCTTGCGGGGAATGATTTGTTTATGTGAGGCTCCGGGTGATCATTCAGGTGGGCGACGTAAAGTGAGCTGTGCGGACTAGTTCCAAGCATGGAAAGCGAATCCATGTCAGTATCCGCCTTGTCGTTGTTTGAAGGCTCCCAGCGACCCAGAGCAGACTGTTGGTACGCCTCGATACCCAAGGTTAGGTGCTTCCCGTCTGGGTCAGGCTCAGTGACGTTGGGTGTGACCTCCCCCAAAGCAGTAGCGAACGGCTGGGAAAAGTAGAGAGAAGGCGTGGGCGGCAGAGCAGAAAAGTTGTGTGCTACTACGTCTTCTAACCCGAAATCATCCTTGGTGGTATAATCTAACAGCCCTTGGAGCGGTTCGAAGGGGTGGAGCGGATCAACACATGACCAATCCACTTGGCTCAAGGAATGCCTTCCATCACCTATTGAGGGAGTCATGACATTCTTGAGAAATGAAGAAAATTCAGAGTCCATGATCTGAAAACTCTCATCTGCACTTAGAAGCTGTGATTTTGGAGAGGCGGCGATTTTTTCAAGGTTCGTATCGTGAGGACCTGGGGCAGCTATATCACTGATGTCCAGAGTGATCGTCATGTTGTCTGTTGAAACGAAGAGCTGGATCAGCAACGCCTAAACAACCCTTGTGGATGTCATTCGGAGTGCCTTACCTGGGTCTGCATCCGGGCTCTTGGCGAAGATTGTATTCCCGTTGCGAGGCTCTCGTTCACAGCTAATGCCTTTTCGTAGGCAGCGATTGCAGACTTTGTCCTTGTCACATTTTAGTTTCGCTGCCGCGCAGGCTTTGCATGCCTGTGCCACTCGAGGGCTTGAATTTAGCTGGCGGCGTCGCTTTACTCCCTGCTCATCGGGTTCGTGGCACGCGGCGTGTCTTTTAAGAAGGTCTCTGTATGATGTAGTTAGAACAAGGGCAGATAATCCTCCCCTGACCACCGGAACCAGAGAGGAGGTCTCGGAACATGCACTTACTGCCGACCAAATCCTTTGTGGCAAGTCTCGCATTGATAAGGACGATCTTGTATATCTGGAACATTTGTAAGATTCACGAGTACGACAATGGATCTGGCCCTGGAAGATTACGGGAGCGGACGTGCCGCTGCAAATGGTCAGCGCGGTTAAATGTCCGTCGGCAATGCGAGCATTGGTAGTAGCCTTGTTTGAGCGATTCGGCGCGCTGGGCTTCTGGTACTGGAGAGTCCATTTGGTAGTGTTGAAGAGTTGATGAGGTTTAATGTTACAGTGAAGAATCTTGGCGAACGGCGGCCCCAAGCAATTTATAACACCAGAAAAAACAGCACACGCAGAGAATTTGGAGGCCGGCCGGGTTAATGGAGTACAGTTTCCGATGATATACGTAACATCTGAAATTACCCCGCGTTTTACGCATTGTGCTGGAGTCTGGGGTAGTGTTGACATCTTTTAAGCGAAAGATGCGGAGTTCAACCCCCTGCTACTCCCAGTCCTCCTTTCATAAAAGACCCTTTCCGATGCCTTTCCGATGTAGCTATCATAGTCACACAACGTAAAAAATGGATGGAAAAGCTACTTTAGCCTGGGTGCTGACACATGCGAACCATATCCTCTCATCTCATACACACCTGAGCACTATCATGTCTATGACCACCCAATGCACTAATCGATCCTCCTGGCCGTCGACACATCAGGAACCCCCAGTCCCTCTACAACCTTGGCCTGGACTACTTCGTAGACAGGAATCTCAGCCACTCGGCTGATGACATGATGTAGGGTGGGTAATGCGTCCCAGTCCAGGGCATCGAATGAAAAATCCCCTTTCTCCGCTATCCATACCTTTTGCACTTGACTCGGGACTACTTTGGACTCCTCGGCATGAGGAACAAAGGTGGCATGTTCCACATCCGCTTTGCCTCGTTCCCCAACTTTGGGGATGTACTTGTATGCAAAGATCCCCTCGTCATCCTCCCCGCCAATTGTACCCTTCACTCCATCTACTCCGACCTCGGAGAGACCCTCGAGCGTCATGGAACCAAACTGAGCGCCCTGCCACCCGGTCTGGACTCGGTAGCTTGTTTGGCGGCGCCATATATCGATAGAGCAGTAGAGCTTTGGCATACCTAGCTCTTCCCGACCGCTTACGATTGGGTCCGTCAGGCTCTCAAATAGGAGAGGGAGAAACGTGCCATTAAGAGTAGTCCCATCTTTAAGTGTGTACTGTACTCCGTGAATATAGAGACCGAAGTGCCGATATCCGGAATGTCCGAGCCATTCCATCTTATTCAGTGTAGTCTGGGAAAAGCTCGCGTACGCAAAAGTCCCTGGGCTCTTAAACCGGAAAGATGTTGACGGAAGGAGGTTTTGTAAAATTGTGCGAGAAGTCTTGAACTTGACAGAGGCTGTGGTAAAAGTCGAATGAGTTGCATTTCGTGGCTTTCCCTCGAAAGTCTGTCGAGGACCGGGGAAAGGGCCAAATGAAATTGGCATTCTCCAGTATAGGTTTGGGTTTTGCGACCAAGTCCACCGGCGGAATCGCTCCATGGAGTTGTCCCACTCATCATGCCCGAAATTGTAATTCGTATATTCCATCACTATGTGATGTTAGCTTGCGTTCGTGTTGAGTCTATTCTAAGCTTATAGTAAGAGGGAAAACTCACTATTGAAGTTTTCTTTGCCAAGACCAACTATATCACGGCCTGCATTGCGTGAATAGTCGCGTAATTTGTTGGCTCGCTCCATCCGAATGTCTTGGTATAGTCGAAGACGCTCTGGAACCTCGCTTGGGTCCGTGCCCTTCTTCAAAACGACAGCAAGAGATGCGGCATCTTCTATAGCGCACCCAGCCCCCTGGCCTTGATCTAGTAGGCCATTAGCAAATGTCAATATCGTGATCTGGGATGAAAAATCATACGTGGAAGGAATGGATGTGCAGAATCTCCAAGGAGCGCGAGGCGGCCATTGACCCATTCCGGTAGTGTATCCATATCTTTTAGCTCCCAAATACCAAGAGACTCGGTGTCTGCCTTGTCTAAAAGGGCCAAGACAGATGGATCGAAAGTCTTGAAAACTTCCAGCAGTTTGGCTTTGTTTGTTCCTGTGTTCCAGTCTAATCTCATTTGTTAGTACATAATACGCACCAAGATTTGACTGGAAACGTCTTCATTGTATTACCTTGTCCCTCATCCACTTCAGTCTCCTCTCTCGGGTGAATGCAAACAAAGTTGAGCTGCTTGTTGCTGTCGCAGGGATACATGACCACTCGTCTGTCAGACCCATACCACATGACGAGTTGCCCCATTTTCTGCGCATACTGTGCTGTCAGAGGGTCATCCATAGCTCTCTGGCGAGGCATCAGAAACCTAAAAGCACTCTTGCCAGAAGGTTTAGGGGTGATGTTGCCGCCTGGTATCAAGGTACGACTAATTGACTATTAAGGACATCAACTCGTCAGCGTTACTCTTTTGACTGAATGTCACATACTTACATGAATTCCGTCTGCACCGAGGACCAAGTCCCCCTGAATGGACTCTCCAGTTGCAAGCTCAACAATGGCTTGAGAAGGATCAATATTCACGACGCGACTCCCTGTCCTCAATTCTACGGGAATTCCCTTTTCGGATGTTGAAGCTGCTCGACGTTTTAGCTCCTCATGGAGATGGACGCGGTGAATTAAATGCCACGGGTGCTGCCAGAGCTTGTTTCTCTCGGACAAGTCGATATCCCGGCTGAGGGTATTGTCTATGTCGTATTCCGTGATCTTGGTCTAGTTAGTTGTTGATAATAAAGAGAAAACTCGTAAGAAAAGGAGATCACCAACATGCTGCATTAAGTTGGCACCGATATCCTCACCAAAAATACCCAACCGCCTCAGTAACCCATTGGCGTTTGGAGCAAGATGAAGTGCGGCTCCCACTTCATTCGCAAAGCTGGATGATTCCACAACGGTAACGTGATGCCCTTCATTGCGTAGGAATAATGCAGCCGTCAAGCCACCTATCCCGGCACCAATTATCACGACACGCAAGTATTTGGGGCTAGGGTGGGAGTTGACCCCGAGCGCGGGAAGGCCATTAGATAGTGATTCAATCATGGCTTCTTCTGATTGTCTATTCACGGGCTGTATTCAGTGTGTTTAATGAAGGCTCGGTTCGATGGAGCGGCTGTCTGTGAGCACCCACGCTGAGGACTGTCACACAACTACTTTTATCTACGCGGATGAAACACTGCCCGATGATATTGTACATGTACAACGCTGCCACTGTTGGCCGATATCTCCTTCTTGCCCTTTTTGAAGTGGAGCCGGCTCGGGAAGTGGAGAGCCGGTGTGAGTCTCATATCCCTGTTTCACTCGGCCGGGCCACCCTCAAGTCGCCGATGCTATGGCATGGATTGGGACGTCTCTACAAGGTGGCTTACGTAGAACGGCCTCAACACTGGGACAGGATGGGATTACTGGTCTATTGGTGACATAGACGGCTTCCCGGGGGCGGTTCTTCCGAGCGTCAGCTAGACACCGGACAGTAACTGATGGGATGAGTGAAGTATCGTATTTTCTATGTAGACCTACCACTATTGTTACTCCATATGTACAGGTAGCCAACCGCAGATAGCAGCTGCATTTCAATCGTTTCTAACATAGATATGTGAAGATGAGACGGTGCTTGAAATTTAGCCATCGCCTCGTTTCCCTTCCAGATGGATTGCTAGAGAAACTGAACGAACTAACGGGTTCAGGTATGGACTGCTTAGGCTCAACTCGTAATCGCGCCCTGGAAATCATCGGCAATATCCGCCAGCGTGCGACATGGAATTTTCGTCAATCACCGGGCTTTGATCTTCTTTCGGCCGCCCACTGAGCTCACACCTTCCTCCACGATGGGGGGCCTTCCGAATGCCTGCCACCCATCGCTTTAGTTACATTGACTTCTTCCTACCCCGGGTTACGAGTCATACCAAAGACGTCTACCCCGCACTAATAAGAACAGGGGCATGATAATATGTAATGCCTGCGTCCGGAATTGTGGACCACATCCCATACTCCTTCGCTCGCCATCGTTCTTGGTGTTGCTGTTTTGAATTCCGAGTATAAGTTATGGATCTATTCTCTCTCGCTGCATACATCTCCACTCTTTACTGGAGCCTGATATCAACAATTTGGTCGAGCTTAGACCTCTACTGTGCGAAGGCATACCGCTCTTGTCACCAGGAGTCGCTAGCCAAGACCCCTTTATATCCCCTCTCTTTCGATCCGAACTTTCTCGCCTGTGAGGGAAGAAGAGAAAATTCAGAAGAAACAAAATAATATTAAACATGAGTGCCTCAAATGAGCCCCTGGAAATTGAGCCGAAAGAAAAGAAGTTGGGAAACATCCGACTACACGATGACGAAACCAAGAAAATCATCCTTATACCAAATCCCACTAGCGATCCCAACGACCCCCTCAACTGGTCTAAAGGCTACCGTATTTACATTGCTTGTCTCGTGTCCTGCGCTATCTTCTTTTCCAACTTCTTGGCAGCAGGACCCTCGGTGGCAATGGTAGCCATCACTACCGACTACTTCGGGCCCCCGACGGACCCAAGGTTCACTCAATGGACTGCCAAGGCTGCCTATCTATTCACCTCAACGGCTTTACTCCAGGGCATGGGAAACCTATTCTGGGTACCCTTGATGGTGAAGTTTGGCCGCAGACCAGTTTATGTCATCTCCTTCACAATATATACTGCTGTCGCTGCATGGGCTGGTGCGGAAGCCTCCTTCGATCGTGCCCTAGCCGCCAGAACTATTATGGGGTTTGCGTCTGGTGCAGCTGAATGCCTGGCTCCCTTGACGATTGCAGACATTTTCTTCCTCCATGAGCGAGGGACAGTCATGGCGTAAGCATTTCCTCTCTCGCCAATATCATCATGTGCTTACCAAGATCAGATTTTATACGGCTGCACTATCCGCTGGTGTCGGTACCGGAATCGTTATATCCGGCCTCATCACCATTCACCTACATTGGCGTTATATTTATTGGATCTCTACAGCTTTGATTGGGACTTGCACGATTCTAATCATCTTCACGTTCCCCGAGACCACATATGATCGTTCAGAGGAGACAGAGCCAGCTTATTGCGGACACCAAGCTGGACATAAAGATACCAACGACACTGAATGTGTCGAATGGGCATCTGGGGCAACTCAGACAACTACAGCAAAGAACGGATATTGGCAGAGTCTCAGAATCTTCTCAGGAAGACACACAAACGAAAGTTATTTCAAGCTCGCCATGCGTCCCGTCGTTATGTTGGCCCTGCCTCCAGTTCTCTGGGCCACTATTGTGATGGCCGTTACAATTGGCTTCTTGGTTGCTATCACATCCAACTTCGCTATTGCCTTTAATAAAGTATATGGATTCGAGGCCTGGCAGGCAGGTTTGTGTTTTATCGCATCTCCAATTGGCGCCCTGATTGGGGCCTATTTTGGAGGCCATCTGAGTGACCAGATTGCTGATAGCGCTACGCATCGCAACGGGGGTATCCGAGAACCCGAAATGCGTCTTCCGGCAATGACGATTTCCGTCCTGACAGCTCCTCTTTCTCTTGTGCTTTATGGTGTCGGCATTGGAAACGGCATGCATTGGATGGTTCCTACCTTGGGCCTGGGCCTCTGTGAGTCCAAATCCCCTGGCCTTTGTTTGAAGATCTGACCTGAATATTGACTTAAAGCAATTGAAAGTGAGCTTTTCGGTTGTTCAGGCCACAAACATCACGCTAGTCTATACTATTGATGTGTATCGTCCCATTGCAGGCGAGATAACCGTGACACAACACGCCTTCAAATGTAAGTGGTGGCTCAGAACTAGCCCTTATATTTTGTCTTCTCTCGCTTATGTCGAAATCCGCAGCGGCTTTGGGCTTTCTCCTATCCTTCTACACTAACCCATGGATTGAACAAGCTGGATATCAAAAGTCTTTTGGTGCTATGGCTGGCATCTCGGGAGGATTCATTCTATTTTGGATTCCCTTCTACTTGTGGGGAAATCATATCAGGAAAGCTACTTGGAGATGGAATTTCGTGAAAGAACTTGCTCATTGGCATGATGACCGGGAGGTTGGTGAATAGCTTCGGATTTCTCTTATGCATGGAGTGATTCCAGGACCCCGCCTAGCAGTTGTCGTCCGCGCTCTACGTAGTCTCAATGCAGATCGCCAGTTAGCTATGCCCGTCATTAATCTAATCTGCGTGACCGTGACAGACGAACCATCTACCCCCTCAGAATGGGTACTCTAAGATTGCCTATTCTAAGCCTACCTTACGTCATGAGTAGTGTTTCGTATCTCAAAATATGTCACCATTGGACATGGATCATAGAAAACCTAATAGATAGGAAGTGATTTGAGTTTCCTTTGCGCTGACCTCTCTTAAGCTATAGAATGAACAGGTGCACAGTAGCCAGACAGCTATGAACGCACCCCGCTCTCTCTGTTTCCAAATAGGAGAAAAAGAACACAATCGACTGATTGATCATTAGAATCGCTTTTTGGATTTTGAGGTAGCAGTCAAAGCTCGCCCGGCTCACACGTTAAAGTGATCAGATTGCTCGAAATCAGTTTTCTCCTCAATAAGGTATTGCGTAAGATCATGCCCACTACCCGACTAGGGCCGGTAACCGTCACCCGAGCTATCGGCTTACTAGAGGGAATATAAAAAACCAACATATTGACTGTCTTATGCTCGGGAGAGTGCCGTCTGCGTCCAATACAGCAAAACGGCCTCTCAGAAGCTTGCGATCAGTTCAAAGTAGCCGCTCTTCACCTTACCGCCATGTCTGCCACGATTCCTCTGACTCAGACTATGCAAGATCCAACAATCTCAACTGTTCAGTCTCTGACAGGCAAAGTAGCAATTATCTCGGGAAGCAGTAGCGGAATCGGCCTTGCCATAGCTGCCGAGCTTTCTGTCCGTGGAGCAACCGTCGTCATCAATTACCCATCTCCAGAGGTTTTCGAGGAGGCATCAAGGGCCGTGGGCTCTATCGCCGGTCCATCCCTCCTCGTCTGTGCCGATATGAGTAGCAAGGATGGTCCGGGGCTACTTGTCAATGCTACTATGGAGAAGTTTAGTCGCATTGACATTATTGTAAATAACGCAGCGCTCGCCATTAATCTGCCGCTCGAGGAGACCACGCTGGATCACTGGGACTCTTTGGTAAACCTCAATGCTCGAGGCACGTTTCTTCTTACGCAGTCTGCCCTTCCGTACCTGACTGTGGGTAGCGGTCGTATCATCAACATCTGCTCTACAAGCTCCCGGGGCGCGCCGCCGCTCCAGACGGTCTACGCTGGCACGAAGGGAATGGTGGACTCTTTCACCCGTTGCTGGGCCAAGGAGCTTCCGCCCAAATATGGCTGCACTGTCAATGCTGTATCTCCAGGCCCGACCAAGACAGCTGGTTTCTTATCGGCGGAAGAAGAAGCCATGAAGATCTTGCAGCCTACTATTGAACAGACTCCTGCTGGGAAAAGAATGGGAGAGCCAGATGAAATCGCATATGCTGTCGCCTGTCTTTGTGAAGAGAAGGCTCGGTGGATCAACGGAGCCCACCTCTTTGTAAATGGGGGACTTCATATCGATTGAAAACTTGCTTGGGCCAATATTATACTGGGAATCAGGAGAGGGGGATCAGGGTTCAGGGAGAGTGAATTACAAGAGATGAAGTGTACGTTCCTATCTTCGCACATTATGCCTCTTTGATTTGTTACTTAAGGCTGTACAATCCTTGCTCCATACGCGTTAAACAAGTCAAGACATAGCCACATTTCCGTCGCTAGAATCATTGGAGGCTTATAGATAACCCCGCCATGAACAAGGATAAAAGTCTTGTAGTTTGTGACGGGAAATTTTAAAATTCCAATCATATTGGTCAACTTTGCTGGCTATGACATGTGAAATATTACTGGTGATTTAAACTATTAAGGCCTAAGAAATGAGGACAAATATTACAGGAATAGAGCTTGCAACTTGAATTGTCCTGGATGTTCATGGGATCCTAATCCTTCACCATTCTTGTTTCCCCCCTCCCGTCCCGAATCCGGTAGCCTGACCATGCATACTCGGGTTGCGTTAATGATAGGTGCCGAACTGACTCCCGATGTCCCTCATTTGACCATCTTGAAAAACCTTAAAGAATTCGACTGACTTGACCCCATGAAGCCGAAGCCATGATGGTAGCACTCTTCCGAAGTGGAGAGTGTGCGGAGCGGAAGGGGTTCAATGCCCACCCATACGGTTAAGCCACGGTTGAAGCTGGTCGGGTGTATCAAGCCATGCGATCTTTACGTGGTGGCCCAAACATAACTATGGTCATGGCAGGCTTTTGAGAGATTCGTTGTCGTTGTCGTTGGCTCAAGGGCCTCACCTCACTTTTCATTTCGAAGTCATAGCATCCAGCAACCTACCTCCTATCATGTCCTTTCCAGCTCCTTCTCGCCATGCTTTACCCCCCAAATTCCCCATTATCTGGCAGGATGATGTCAGATATGATCTTGCGCGAATCGGGCGTGTTTTCAACCACCGCCGACCATCACGGTACCCGATTGCGGTGGTACAGCCGACCAACCAGGACCATGTTGTCGAAGCTGTGCTCCTGGCCACGAAGCTTGGATGCCGCATATCGATCCGATCTGGAGGCCATAGCTGGGCTGCTTGGAGTGTCCGAGATGATGCCATCCTGGTTGATTTTGGAAAGTTTAACTACTTCCACGTGGATGATGCAACAGGGGTCGCGAGTGTGTCTCCAAATATGACCGGGAGGGTGATTAACCAGCTTCTGGAGCCTCACGGGCGCTGGTTCCCTGGTGGCCACTGCCCAGACGTAGCAGTCGGAGGGTTTCTTTTACAGGGAGGCATGGGGTGGAATTGCAAGGTAGAGCAGGCCTGGTCGCAGTAACTACCCTCATACTCCTCGTTGCTAACGCTGCCTCTAGAATTGGGGCTGGGCTTGCGAGAAAATTGTTGCTATCGACGTAGTGACAGCAGAGGGGAGAAAACTTCGATGCGATGAAAACCAGAATACAGATCTGTTCTGGGCAGCGCGAGGAGCTGGGCCAGGTGAGGAGACTGTTGATTGTGACAGAACTCGAATGAAATCTCAGAAGCTGACGTATTTTATCAGGCTTCCCTGCTATTGTTACGCGCTTCCATTTGCAAACCTTGCCGCGATATTCGCATGTGAGAGACTCTACATTTGTCTATGGAAAGGAAAACTATCGGGCAGCTCTCAACTGGGTGATAAAGGTATCAATTACATACTCTTGAGGTTTAGACCTGATGTGTTTAGCTGATGTGCTAACTCGGCATGAAGCTCTCCCCTACTTTTGATGCCGATACCGAAATTGCAGCTATTGGCAGTTACGTCCCAGGACTCGAGGGTGTTCAAACCATAGTCCGCTTTACCACCTTTAAGAATAGCCAAGAAGAAGCAGAAACCGCACTGGAGCCCGCTCATGCCTCTGCCCCTCCCGGCGCCAATATCACTGCACTGTGCACCGAAACCTCGTTGTCAGACCAGTACGACTTACAACACGCCGCAAACCCAGAGGGCCACAGGTATCGAGTTGACAATTGCTACATAAGGAACGATGCTGATGTCGCCTCAGTCATGGAAAATGCTTTTGTGGACCTACCAACCAAGAAGAGCTTTTCGCTTTGGTACTCCATGGCACCGTGTTCACGGAAAGATCGTGACGGGGGCTCCGTGCAAAACATGGCGCTATCAATGCAATCGGACCATTACTTTGCCGTTTACGCCGTTTGCGAATCTCCCACGGGAGACAAAGATTGTGCAGACTGGGTTCGCGGCATCATGGTCCCGGCTTCGAAACAATCCCCAGGAGCATATCTGGGCGACGCTGACTTCCAGGAGCGTGTTTCGATGTACTGGAATAATGAAAATGCACAGAATCTCATTCATGTTATTAGCAAATGGGACCCTCGAGGACTAATTGCCGGCTATCTTAACAAAGGCGATACCGGTAGTGTCGAAGGGCTTCGTGGTATGGTCAAGTCTAGCTGGAGCTCAAATCTGGCATGAGAAATCAGGGCAACCCGTAAATAAGCGTTAAATATTTACACTCTGCCAGGCTATGGGAATTCTTGGGCTTCTTATTTACAAAGTATATCACGAAATATTTACGGACGCTGAGTGGGAGGTAGCAGTTTCATTGAACATATTATCACCCTGGATCCTTGCTTCTATTTTAAAACTGGACTCATCCTAGACCAGCACGTGTCTGAACCGCATGACCCTCTCTTTCGATCCCTGGAAATGTTTCCCATTTAAGCCGCCTCGCCATTTTGAGCAAGCAGGTTCTTGGTGCCAGAAGGGACGTCGGTGATAACATCCTTGAGGGCAATGCCCTGGAGGTACTCGCAAAGCCCGGAGGCGGACTGTCCCTGGCTCAGGAAGTAAGCTCCCAGACCAGCGACATGAGGAGTGGCCATGGAAGTTCCGCTCTTAGTTCCGGTGCTGCCGCCAGGGACATCACTGAGAACATTGACACCAGGGGCATAGATATCAACAACAGTACCGTAGTTGGAGAAGTAAGCAGTGGCATCCTCGCTGTCAGTGGCACCAACAGTGCAGAGGGACACCTCGGAGGCAGGTGAGACTCCTCCAGCATCAATGGGGCTGTTGCCGTTGTTGGGATCGCCATTGCCAGCGGCAACTGCGCCAAAGTAGCCGGCATCAACGAGAGCCTTTCCAGCGTCGTTGACAGCCTGACTCTTGGAGTTGACGCCAAAGGACATGCTCACGACAATGCCGTTGGGGCAGTCTCGGCTGGGAGCATCCTCAATGACCTTTTCCATGCCGGCAATCATCGTTGTGCTATATCGTAGTCGTTGTTAGCGCCAATCTTGAGCCAAAGAAAACGAGGGCATGTACTCACAGACTGCCTCCGCCAGCAGCGTTGAAAGCCTTGATGGCGTAAAGAGTAGCATTCTTGGCAACACCATAAGTGGTCCCGGCAATGGTACCAGCGCAGTGTGTTCCATGTCCGTTATCATCGGTAGTGACACTGTTGATAACATTGGCCACCCACGTGGCGCGGCCGCCAAAGTCCTGTGATTTTGCAGGTCATTATTTGTTTCTGTAAAGCATGGATCGCGGTACATACACTGTGTTCAACATCGATGCCAGTATCGACAACATATGCACATACACCCGCACCCGCTCCATCTGCGTAGGTGTATGTAGTAGAGCCAGGTTGTTTATTTGAAAGGCGAGCCAAACCCCAAGGCGCGTTCTCCTGCGTGGCAAAGATCTGAGCCTTGGCATCTTGCTCAATGTAGGCGACCTATACAACTTGTCAGCATGAAGATCTCTGTCTCACTGTGGAAAAAGGGAACACAAACGCTAGGATCACTGCGGAGGGTGTCCACTTCGGCATCGGTTAAGGTTGCGGCAAAGCCACCGAGCTTGTTGTAAACATAGTCCGCGTCGGCAGCAATGGAGCTAATCGCGCTGTTGACGGAAGAAACCTGGCTACCTCCGTTCATAACGACAATATACTTGCCCTCAATGACCTCCGAGGCATCTCGAGTCAGAAGAGGAGCGCGCTTGACAGGCGTAGCCGCCACTAGAGGCAGGGCAGTAAGGATGATTGAGGACCACATATTGAGATAATTAATCGCAAGAGATACGCTTTAACGTCTAATAGGTACGAAGAGATCACCGTCGTGGGGGATCTTATCTATCTTATAGACAGCGGTCGCGGCTTTGGCCCACCTCTATCTGGACGTCCTGGCTGGCTCTATGTTGCCAAATGGGGCAGGTATTGATACTGGAGGGGCAGACAGGAGGAACTGCCAAATCCATAGACGCTAGAGAAAGATACGAAAAGAGTGAGGCAAGTAAGAATCAAAGTGCCAAACAACGGTTCATAGTGAACTGATATTGTTCATACTTCTGCTGTAGGGGTTTGGCAGGCTTCCATTGCTTGATTGAAAACTTCTAACCCTTTCCCAGAAGACCCTTCTTGAAGACAGCCTCCGTTGGTTTTGCCTAATTTAGTGGATACGATGCTAGATTGTGGTGATCGGCAAGTGTAAATTGCTTCTCATTAGCCACCAACCTCAAGTGGGCTGTTTCTTTCATAATAAAACTCGACTAACAAATCAATCCTTCCAGCCGAGGACATGCCTAACTTGGTTCACTCCGTACGTTCCACTTTGTTACAGGGACATGTCATCACTCAAGTTTGCCCCTGTTAATAGCTTCCGTTCCTGGACTTATCCTCAACCACTCCACAGTAAGCTCACGTCTAGGCAAACACAGTTGCAAAGATGGCTGTCCTGCCTTGATTGTCGGCGGGCGGGTTATGCTTGAAACGCGGCGAAGCTAGCCTCGTAATGTGTTTAATGGAGAGAATGATAAACCCGAAAGCCGAGTATATTATCCTGGGGTACTTTTTCTGCTCCCCCGTACCACTCCACAATCGTATATCGAGGGACCTAATCTGACCAAAGCTTGTTGGGCTGCCAAGCTGTCGATCACTTTTGCCGCGCGGCAGTGCTCTGCTCAGCTGAAGCGGCATGGACTGGGAACTGATTTTGATGGTGAAAAAAATTGCTTTCCAACACAAATATCTACGCTCCCAGGCAATCAAAGTATAAACTATATAAAACATAATGTAATCGAAATGGAAATTACTGTTGCGTGAATAAACGGCTGAGTCTCTTGGATCTGTCACTCCTTGTCGGGATGGAGACATGTCTTCATGGGGGATACCTGAAGATACCCTTGCGTCGGCGGTCGCCGATACAACATCGTGGGGGCGAACGCTGCCGAATGACTTTCAATGGAAGACTGGGGTCTGAAACACATCTGCATGTAAGACCTGAGCTCTTTCGATATTTGTCAGTTTTGCTTCTGGCAGTGAAGGAATGCCGCTTAGAGTGAGTGTATTGTGGCTTGGCTGGCTTTGATGTTTAGACTTGGGTTGCGTGGTTCGATTTGGGCTAGGCCAGGGCTGACGGGTTTAGAATCGAGGAAAAGAGAGGACAGAGGTTTTCGTAAGTGATTCGTACGAGCGAAAGAATGAATTATCCCGAATTCCAAATACAGCTCGTTTTAATTTTCTGGCTTTATTATTCGAAGGGCAATGAACAAATCCCCAGTTTCCTTTGCTATACCTTGGTTAAAATTACCGATTGTAATGGCAGTAAAATGTATTTTCAGGATAGAGGCTAATAATTACTTAGATTATCCTTTTTTATATGTCAAGTAGCTCAAGGAACTTATTTTACCCTTTGAAAATTACCAACATTTATGCCTTTCTTCTTCTTAATCTGTTCATTATTGCTATTTCCTACGTCTCCAATAGCACTGATTCACTTCTCATTTTCATAAGTGGGAGTTCAGCCCCCTGATTGAAATGTCTGTGCGGGTGATTGTTGTTCCTACCAGGAGTCTGGGATTAACCCACTTTTCGGATTGCTGATAGCCTCGCATGAGGTATTTAGAGTCTGTGCCATTTTAGCATTCAAACGCGTCTCCACACTCGATTGAAACAGCACGTCCGCATGTGTAAGTCTCGGGTGAAGGCCACATCGAAAACTGCAAACGACAAAATCTCCCGTAATCGTCGCCCTCGTTGCCATGGCGCCGCTTGGAACATCAACTATCGCTTGGCTCCGTGAGCGAAGCCCCTTCAAGTCGCCGCCGCCGCCCATGCCCTACCTGCCAGCTGAGCGTCCTCGCCCTCTTACCCCATCGTCGCCAGCCCGGACGGGTGCTAATGACAGCGCCCTCTTCAACCGGCTGCCTTACGATATCCTCCAAGCAGTACTCCGCCTAGCATTTGCGGACCACGTGCTGCATATCGAGCTGGACTATGACCATCCAATGATCCTGTTGAAGGACCCGGCCAAGAGGCATGCAGCTCGCAACGGCGGCCGGTACTTCTCGCGGGCAGAAAAACCTCTACATACGAGATCGGATCAGTTCGTTCGTGTGGAAAATTGGAGGTCTAAGAGGTGGCAGTGGTGGAGCTGCATCTGTCATCGAAGCCGGGCCCCATTTGCTTCCATCAGAGGCACACACTGGTCAGGATTTATGTCAAGGGACGAAGCTTGGTATGATGAGTGCAAGTTTGGTGTCAGTGAGCTTTGCGAATATTTCCCTGGTGTCTGCCCGCAAAAATGTCACATTGGGATCATGGGCTGGCTGCTCTCTTGTCATCAATCGTGAGAGCTCCTCTTTCTCTATTGTTCTCTTAAGATTTATGGCTGACAGCTGTAATAGTTACTGCCTGGGCATCAAAGTATTGTACTCCATGAATACTTTCCATCTATCCAACCCGGAGCTCATTCTTAACCTACCCAAACTGCTGCTGCCATCACGACTCGCCGCAATTACTAGTTTGGAAATGCTGTGGAAAATTCACCCTTTTAGGGACCAGGATGATCAAGACCCGCCTAACTCAGACTATGAGACGTTTCTGACTTTGGCTCAGGAACTCCCCATCATTTTTAAAGGTCTCTGAAATCTGTATCTCTCGCTTCAGGGAGACCTCTACATGAATCGTAGCTCGGGAGATATTGACTACGCAGGAGACTCCAAACAGAAATTTGATCTTGTCGAAGATCTGGTGATGAGACCTGTGGAGGCCATGATACGGAAGCTGGACTGTATTGAGATCTGTGTCATCGCGCTGCCTTCTTCATGTTACGGGCCTGAGAAGTGTGTTGCTATCGAGAACGGCTCACTCATTTTTGAAAGGAGGTCTATCAACGGACAAGAAAATAGAAGAGAAGAACTCTGGAGGGAACTAGGTGAATGCTCGTCTTCTGGCTTCCACGGCTATTGGATCCAGCTAGGCCACCGTGACCTTCACATCCCAGAAATGGGGTGTGGAATCGGCAGCCCACCTGTACCTGATGATCACCCGCTCAACGTCCTCTATGGATGTCCTCATTCACCTTGGTAGCGGGCAAGTATGTCATTACAGATGACGCACTTCATTCTGTGGCAAAGAAGCGCCCGCAACATATCCTAAAGTCCTATATAGTGATTGCTATGATTATTCCAGACAATGCAAATTCTTCATCACCGTTCAAGGGCCAGCAACCATAGGAAATGGAATGTCCTTCCTTCAACTCAGGCTACCTCTATATAGCGGCTCAATCTAACAGGGGTTGCAATCTTACTCCCTGTAACTAGACTTTCGGACCTCTTAGAGGGTGCCAGTGATCATACTAGCTATCAATTGTCATCATCGTTACTCTCACACAACTCTTCTATACCAGCTTCTCTAACAATACCCTCTATGATTCATGGCCCATCTCCCTCGGCTGGATCAATACGATATATCACCTGAGCTGTGTTAAAATATGCCTCATACTTGGCATTCGCATCTAAACCATTGTGGTAGTGGCCCCCCACGCTGTCAGTCTCACCTGAGAAGCAATGCGAATGCTCTAGGCGCAGTCTCAAGCCTGGATCCGCTGAGTGAAGTACAGACAGGCAAACAACAGGACTGTCGAAATCACGCCACTGTAGCCAATTGTTGAACTCGGCGGTGTTGGACCATGGTACTTCGCTTGCCGGGGGGAAATCGGGCATGATGTGGTAGTTTACGGTACCCGACTTGACCAGGAACACCCCACCCAAGCTGATCGGCAGGTCGTCGCCGTAAATTGAATGGACACCCTGACGCACGGTTTCACTGAAGCTGATATTCGTGTTATATGGTTGCTCAGCTTCGATCTTCAGTACGAGCCCTGGCTCTCCTAGAGAACCGTAGAAGTTACCCATTAGACCAATGTTGTCGCTGGGGCTCTTGTCCACATGGATATCACCCGAAGGAGTGACCTGGATATATCGAGCTTCGTTTTTAAGGTTGTCAAATCCCCCTTCCCAGCTTAGACTGGCTGCGAGTTCCGTGTTATAGTCCAGGTCAACGTAAGGACCGCCTGCCGCTCCAAGTAGGGATCCCTTGTCGGCACTCAGTCCAATTGCCTTGGCCACTTCTATCAAGGACCATGACTTGTCTGCTAGGGGCAGAGGGTACAGATTCCCTGGGCCTCCTACATCGACCACGCGAGTATCACCCGAAAGCCCCTCGGCGGCGAGGTGGAATGGTGCCTCTGTGAAATTAGGGGAGATGACGAGGCTGACAGTGGCGGATTGAAAACTGGAAGATAGAACTCTTTGCAGGTTTCCGGCGATATCTTCCAGACTTGGTAGCGATAAGGGAAAGCTGTTGACTTCCAATGTCATCGTGAACCGACTGTTAAGAAAAATAGTGTAGATACTTTGATATAGAACATGAGAAGTGGTAGACAGATGAATGAGGTAGGCATCACTCATGTTAGATATAGCGCGTTCCTCCCTGGACTACCCGCCACTATCCGGTTGCTGAGTTGAACAGTCCTCTTTTTGTTCATAATGTTGTGTGCGTAGTGGATATAGGATGTCTATTCGAGTGGGATGTGGGATATAGCGGGACTACGTTACAAATGGCCCCATCGCATACAACGTCGTGTCTTATTAAGGAAGGAGGACTACCGTAGTATCTGGCATATTCGTGATTTTCATCGCTAATTGTACGATTGCAGAGTTGCCGGATGAGATAAAACTTTTACATATCTTACCTTTGAACAGTGTTGAGCATCAAGAAGCTGTGGTGCGACGATCCCCGAGTTAGATTTGCGGTGTTGTCAAAGACTAGTCCAGCTCGCTCTCGTTACAATACGTGATAAGCTTTAACTTGGAGTGGTTAGAATTTTTTTTTGTAGATTGATCAGCATTGGGCCGAGAATAACGGTTTTGAAATTGAGACAAAAAGAGTATTCAGGGTTCATCAACGGACCTACTGAGGAGTGTTACGTGGGGACCCAACTTCCACGGTCGCCATCAGGGGTCTAGTTAATCAAGCCCAAGGCTCAGCAGTCTCTGAAAATGTAGTAGAATGCTTCACATCTAAAATATACACACGTGAATGAGTGGCCTTGAACTAGTGCGAATAAATGATAATAGCATCACCAGGTTATCATTTTTTCCTGCCCAGGCACTCCGTCAATATACTCCTGCCACAGCCTAAGGGATGATATGGCACTTCTTTCCCCTAGGAATTTAAAGCTGGTGACGAAAACACGATATAGCGGATAGGTGCCGTTGTCAACCTCTTCGACCCCAGTATCTTCAGGAAAGGAATGCGCTCCTGGGAATCTGGTCTAGATTGATCCAAATTTAAAGCCTCCATCTCACGGTCAAGTAGGGCCTCGAGGATGCTGGCTGACATGAGTGTATCCCAGAAACCCTCTAGTCTCGGTCGACGGAGAAGCGATATGGCACGCATTCGCGTGTCATACCCGAAGCCGAATTGGACAAGAGTCCGTATAGGGTTGGTTAGGCCAAGCCTTGGAAGGATGTATTCTCCATTTCCACAACCGTAACCATGGGCTTCCATGTCAAGGACCTCTTCCATGAGATCGACTATCGTGCTGCATAGCACCGGTAGCTTTCTCAATCGCGAAACAGGGTTCGGGATATCTGGGTCCGTATTGAGGAGAAGGGAGTTGGCCAGCTGGTAGATGCGGATATACTTCAGACCCTTGCGAATCTGGTGTCGGACTACTAGTCCCCAGTTTGCCTCATCCGAAGACGAGGAAACCCACTGCTCAAACGCTTCCATAGTACGTTGGATCTCTGAATAGCAGTTTGTGTAAGGCCTTTGGCTCCGCGTGATTGAAGGAAGTTGTAATCGCCGACTTAGATAAAGACTCTTCAAGTCCCCAGCATGTTTGTATGTGAAGAGAACGAGCTCGAACATCAGCGACTCGCTTGCGCACATAGCCAGCCTCAGGCTGTCGATAGCAAGACCTGCTTGCGGAATTAAACTTGGGTTGGGGCCCTTGTAGGAGATACTCAGGGTAGATTTGGTATTTCCCGGTGGTTTAGGTGCTGTTCTGTCGACCGCGTCTCCAATCTCGAGCAGTGAGCGGTCGCGTACCTGAAAGCCCGCCAATACGGCCTGGACCGACGAAAGGGTTATGGGGCAGGATCGTAGGACGAGATCACGTTTTCCAGGATAGCCTTTTAGCCCCTTTTGGCCTGCTTCCTCAACCTGTTGATAAATCTGAAAGCCATGTTTGAAGTGCATGCGTGCCTGTTCAAAGCGCCTATCAACAAGACTGATGCAGATGAACAGGATGCACGTAGTGAGAACACGCCATTGGTTCTCCATGTGGTTCGAGCGAGGCTGGGTGAGCTGCTGAATCGCCAGGTTGGCCTGTTGAAGAGCAAAGACATTCGGTTCCGCAGGCTGTGCGCGGTCGAACTTGTAATCGCGGCAGAGAGCACTCAGGGCCGTGACGGCATGGAAGACGGCATCATCCAGCAGACAGAACCGTGGGATCTCACGGGACCAGAACTCCGTATCGAAAGGCCCAGCGAAGGTGGGGGCAATGATGGAGATGAATTGATCGACGGCTAGCTCGCGCGGACTCCGCCGAGGAAGCAGGAGTCTTGCTTCCGCGGCGGCAACGTTGTCTGTCGGGAGGCCCTTGCGGGATTCCCGGGACGTCGATGGGCCCCAACTACATGTGCGGCTGTTGCTTCGACAGCGATAACAGACAGGCTTCCGCTTGTCGCAGCGTATCCGCTCATTCCTGGGAAGACAATTTAGGGTCAGCGACTGGACACCGGCGATTGCCCTTCTTGGCAAACGCCCCGTCGAGGAGAGGAGAATAAGGCAAGGTGAATACGGTCCACTTCGAGGGCTAGGAGTCGATTGGTACATACCTGCAGGTGAGACAGCCTTGACCTTTAAAAAGAGATAACGATCGCACTGGAAGAGAATCACCCATCAGGCTATTTGGAGCTCAAAGTTGAGCAGAGGTCAGGTAACAATGTTGAAAAATGGGACATATGAAGAGGCCCCTGGCGTTTTGCTGCATGGATCAGGAGATGTTTCCGCCATGTCTGACTAATGAGTTTAGGCGAATCAATACCCTAGAGTCACGACAATACATCAACGTCAAAAACTTATATCTTGTTCGCGAGGATGCTATAAGAGATAAAACATGTATAAGAATAGTGATATTCTTTATGCTATACTCGGGCATGTTCTCATGGGAGACAAATTATCTCTGTCTACCTGCTGCTATCTACCATTTAGGGTCATGTCGTAGTTGCTGCGTATGTTGCTGCCACTGGTCAACTCACGTTATGGACATGAATGATTATAGATAGAAGTCATTGAGTCAATTGTTCTCTTCTAACCTAAGATTCTACTTCACCCGGTTGCTTATAGTTTGGTTCAATAGATCCATAAATGAATTGATGTCAGAGTTAGCTTTTCAGCGCTTGTTGCATAACGTTTTGGACAACCATTCTCATTGTCTCGCCTTTCGCATCCGGATATAGCTCCTGGAAGTCGAGATAGCCCAAATATCTTGCAATCTGTGGAGTGTTGTCGCCTCTCAGTCCGTAGGAATTGTAATACTGGTTCATGATGACTTTGAACTTGGCTTCCCAATCGTCTGGGTTCGCTTCGAGTGCTGCTTTCCCGGCAGCGAGGTCCTCGAATATCTTCTCTGCCGACTTCTATTATTCAATGGATCATCAGAATCTTCCCCCAAACGTTTTTAGCGCGAGATCTTACATATATCTTTTGGGTTCTCTCTCCACTTTCTTCCTCGATAATGTCGACAACTTCATTATATGTCAGGACGTCTGTATAGCATAAAACCTTTTGATTCAAAGTCCGAGGATCGGCGAGGACTCGGGCTATGTATGGACCAATGTCTGCCGTGCTTGTGAAGGCACATTTGACATTCCCATCACCTGGTATTATGCGCATTCGTTCAAGAAACCAATGGCTCGTTCGACCTGATGGAAGAGGAGCCGCCGACAAGGCTTCCTGAGACCACCACCCAACGTCGATCACGGTATAGGGCAGATGGAGGGTGAGGATCTCATCAAGAACGTCCAGTTTCTTCTCTTCGTCAGCCACACTCTCTCGTTTGTTTACCGGCAAGTCTTCGGCGTACCAAGTCATTTGTCAGGTTAATGCCGCGAATGCCTGGGGTTCCAAAGTGGCAGGGAACGAATCTCCCCACACCAGCCTCCTTGGCAGCTCTAGCAAGAGACACCTGATCAAGCAAGGCGTTAAAGTGGAGAGCGACGATGACAATGTCGATACCCTGCAAAATCTCAACTAGGTCTTGTTTCGCGCCCTTAATGTCGGCTTTGATGACGGTTACACCACGTTGTCGAAGTTTCTCGTTGCTCGCACTATGGAAAGATGATTCCCTGGTGATGTTAAAGACTTGCTAATCATTGAAGCGTTAGTTCCTATCGTAGTGCGCTGTCAACATGGCCACTTACAAAATTAGTGCTAGAGGTGAGAAGACCGTCCACAATAAGTGAACCTGTCTGGCCAGTGCCACCAAAAATTGCCACCTTTATTGGTGCATCCATATTGCGATCCTGTCTTGTGATTGAGTTTAGGAGTGTGTTTGGGTTTGTGTTTGTTTACCGATTGTTGAAGCTGCATTTATATGCCAGCAGATTCTTTGAGCAAATCCATTCTGCGCCATATTCACCTTCCTAGAAAGGAAAGAGTGTGGGAGGAGGCCCTGAGGCATCTACGCATTAGAAGTGGCCATCACGGCATCATTAAACTGCCCGACCATGGATTAATCGGATGATTTTCTCCCGATCATTATAAATCAAGCTTGATGGTCTGCAATGAGTCTGGAAGAGCTGCCTCAATGAAAGGGAGGATGCAGCTACCTAAACTGCAAAGAGGAAGAGCGACTTAGTGCTTAAACCAACCCCATGGGATGATGTATCACTGACTGTACTCTGTGGCGCCAAGAGTCTGTCCTAATAAGCTGGTTGATGGTAGTCTTGGCACCTTGGACTCATGACAGAAGCCATGCGGATAAGATGTGCGAACTTATTCCATTCCATTCAATCATGTTACTCTTTTCCTATCGCTAGGCCATTCATTCAGCTTGACTCGTGTCCCTTCTAACACTCTATAGATACATAGCCCACTCTACGCCTGCTTGGCCATCATGCTTGGCAACATATTGCTCAATTGACTTCCAACGGAGAATTCAAGGTCGAATTAAGTGCTGATACCCAATGGCAGGCCCCACAGAGGAATCCGTCCCATGAAACAGAAGACAGCGCCTGGTTGTCCTTGGCCTTTTGATTTGCTTTTATAACTCAATTCTTGAACCAAACTAAAGCCACCAATCTGCACCAGGTCTCGGAGCGAGCGACGCTGCATAAGAATGCGGGTTAGTTGGCGGGCTGTGAAATAGGGATGCTAAGGGGCCACCGCCTAAGGGCGCTGCGTGTTTCTTTACGCGCCGCTCAGTAAGCTCCTATGCATCAAGATAAACCAATGACGAACGAAATGGATGATTAGCGCCCTGAGGCTAGCGTCGGATGCTGCACCTTAGCCGCACGACTCACCGTAGCACAAGGTCTCAGCCGGCCTGGGTATATGGCCGTCCACATCAACTAGCTACCTAGATCCAGAGGCTGAACCCAAGGATGCCTAATAGGACACGGCTACTAAGTATAGAAAGCAGTCTGAGTTTGGTTGTAAAGTCGGATGTAGCCGAGCCTAGAGGTCTAATCCACCTGCAGCTATCACGCAGAGCCTCTCAGGTGGTGAATAGGGCCGAAATCTTATATGGCGGTGAGCCCGATGGATTTTCCTTAACGCGCACGACGTTAGTGCTGCCTGATTCAAAGCTATGAGGGAAGACCAAGACTCAGTAAGCCCAGACAAGAGATGTATGGTCGATAGAGAAAGAGTTTTGGGACTTCTGGAGATTTGTCTCACCATTTTGGCCCTTCAGCTTACGCCACAACTGCCGTGCTGCATCGTGTCTGTGTGTTAGCCTTTACGGGCCTCCTGTCAGCGACCGCGCTGCCGGGATTTGAGACATGTGGCTTTTCATCTGGTAGGCTATTGGCAAATCTAGGGCGCCGCCGGGCGTCACTCGAGAACACAGCCGAACGATGCTATCGGTCGGGTTCTAGTTTCGTCATCGTTCTCATGGCCTGGTCTATGACAAAAGACTTGAAAGAAAGATAATCTATCAACTAATTTGGGGAGTTTTTCAAATAGTTCAAGGCTAAGTGAGTGTTAATTCAAACGACGATGTCGCCCTACCTAGGTACCTTGGTATGTATTCCAGTAAGGCTGGCAATGGTCCAACTTCAATCTCGCGTGTCTCACCCACTTCGAAGGGGCTTGGCTGACATGCATACACGCCGCCTCTCGCCCCTGTTGGGGTATAATCATTCAAGGCTGAGTTTATTTAGCAATTTCATGTCTCGAATTAGTCGTTCAGCTCACCCGGGAGCTCAGCTGAGATGCATATTTGGTGACTTTCGTCAGTGTTTGGTATACGGCCAATTATCTTATCAGATTTGCCGCCTACGCTCCAGGTTTGTCGTTCAAAGACCCCAAGGTTGACCAAAGAGTTAACTTGATCTGGCCTGCGACGCTTAGGTTGAAGCGTCCTAAAAAGAGTATATATCCACGTTGGGTTCCACGACGGCTGTTTGCGTTATGGACTTCCCGCACTCACAAACAACTCAACCAACTTTCACCATGAATAACTACAGAATGGCTCCCTTTGTGTTATTTAATTTCTTCTATATTCTCTTCTTCCATCTCTTTATCTACGCTGTTGCCGCTGACCCCTCGGTTAGCATTGCCGCAGCCTACGATGCCGAGATCAATGATGGTTGGGCACGTTATCTGTATTGGCTACGGCCAGACGGCAAAATTGTGATGCAGGGCCGAGATACGGCTCCCATGGAACGGGAGGAGATTCAACAAACAGTGAAGCCCCAAGATAATTCCCCCCTTGCCGCTCTTTATCGCCGTAAGGACACCGGGGCACGTGAGGTAGGCTTGTATGTTTCCCCCCCTTCTCCGCATTTACTGATGTTCCGCTCAATAGCTTTTCGTATCGTACATCGATAAAGAGGGTAATGTGATTGACGTCGCGTGCCGCCATGAAGGAAACAAATATGTCGATTGGAGTACTCATCAGCTGAAGTACAAGGCATCCTCTGGACTCGCTCTCGCTGAAGCGGACCATAAGCTTCGACGGTTTTACATTGACAACGAGGATTATGTCACACAAGCGATGGACGACAATATAATTCGACTTGGACCAAAGGCTGCGCGGGGATCCCAAGTCTCTGCTACAGTCCCTATCGGGTCTACTGACATTCATGTCTTCTTCGTTTCTGAGGATAAGAAATCTCTTGCTTCTCTGACATTTAACGGAAAGAACAACAAGTGGTCTATAGGTATGATGATGATTTATGCAAGTTGGCTAGGCAAAACAAACTGACCATTGCTGGTATTCATATAGGCCATCTACCTGCTATCAAGGATTTCACCAAAGATCCAAAGTCCGGTTTCTCCGCTGCGGCCTGGTCTAATCCCTCAATCATCCGGGTGTTCTACATCAATGAAGACCGGCTTACGAGTGAGTGGACGTTAGATGGCGGGTCGTGGACCAACACAACCGATACCCTGTCGACCGGACTCGGGGCCGAGCCTTATGGCCCCGTTGCGGCTTCTCGCAGCGTGAATGGCTCGGGGAGATACCTCGAATATTTCTACACCGCAGATGGGGGCCAGATCAATTACCTGGCCAAGAACTCTGAATATAGCGCTCCCTTCAAGATTGAGGTTTCCAATTTCGATTTCCCCAAGGCTCAGCCACTCTCGAGAGAGGAGAAGATTAACCTTGGCATTGGCATTGGGGTAGGTCTTGGGGTTGGCATTCCGACCTTTATTGTTGCCGTTATAGGATTGAAATGTTGGAAACGACGCAGGGGAAAGGACCTAGAAACAACAAGCAGCAGTGATCAAGACTAATCAAATGGCAAGTATGGTTGTATCGATGAGGTGCTATTCTCCCCGCCGCTAGTGGCTCGATCGTGAATTTCATTAGGTTTTCATATCGGAGAACAGTGTTTATTTTCCTGCGTGCTATTAGAGTCCACTCCTTTCCAACACTTTGCGCCTACTTACAAAGCTGTGAAATTATGCCATAAGATAAGTAGATTTTTAGATTCCATTAGAATTAATAAGAGTTAGAGAGGCTTTTATAGATATGGGTAATAGTTGATCATATAATGTTAAGGAATAACAAGAATCAGGAGCCGTTACATTGTACAATACTTGAGACTAATTGGAGTAATCTCATAGTAATGATAACTCGTCAACTAAAGAATTATTTTAAAGTCCTTTTAAAGCATTGAGTAAAACCTTCGCGCATTAGAAAGGGGGTACGGATGTCGCGCAACTAAGACGTCCTACCCTCCAGAACCATTCGATCATCTCCACTAACTTTAACCCTATATTACTTGGGACTGACTAAATTTACTTCATGGTGAAGTTTGATGAAAATTCTTCCATTTCCCACTCTCTTATCTCCTCTTAAGATTTCATTATCGAAATGGGAGTGCTAGAAGCTTACATGGGATGTTGGAATAGTATTACGTGAGAAAGCTACGTAGGTTATGCAGTAACTGCTAAAAAGGAAGGGGGGAATACCTAAACACCAAGAAATCGACAAATTGATGCTATACCCAGCATTAAGACACGGTCAACACGTCAAAGTTCAGCCTTTTTGCCCGGCGACAGGGCTTATGACTGGCTGTACATAAGGTTCAACGCCAAGAATCGCCACGCAGCTTAGACATTGCAATGGTTATTGAATGGCAACGAAAACAGGACCGAAAGGCGAATATCTTTTCTTCCCTCGTGACTCTTGCGATTCGAAAAGATTCCTTGTGCCAGCTCCTAGTGGTTCTAAGCCGCGAAGGTTAAGATAGTAGAGCTTCATTGTGTTTAGTTTTAGGAAGATTGCATCATAACCCGGGGAAAAAGTTCTTGATCCTTACATTGTGATCTAAGAGGTCGGATGTCTTTCCCGGCCTTGTCGTAATTTGCACTGCTCGTAAGCCGAGCTGAGGTGGGATTTGAGCTATCGTCACTCTGAGAGCTGGGTGAGTATATGGGAGAATTACGGTAGCTTCTCTATATCGAGGACAAGCGTTCCAGAATTAGAGAAGCCAATGCTTAATTGTGACCATTTTAGCACCATGAAGTTAGTACAGAAGCGAGTATTAGCTTCCGAGCCTTTTGAGTAACAAGCTTTGACACTTTTTACGTCGCCTCGATGGCTCAACACGAGGCACATAGTACTCATGGAGGCCCCACAAGCGCAGCGTAAAGACCGAAGAATCCTTTCTTCGGTGAAAGTGTATTCTGCAAGCAAGATTTAAATCTATCACATTTTTCCTATAAAGAGAGACCATCCTCCTACTTCCTACAAGCCTACTTCTTTCCCACCCATGCTTAGCTCGACATCTACGAAACTAAATTTTACATCACGCCGATATCACATTCTGCTTCTCTCATCCTAAGAAAGAAATTCTTTTCCGCAAGTCTGCACCCAACATCTCGCCAGCAGATACAAAACATCCCAGCCTGCCAGATTTCGCGTCACATTATGCCTGGACACTTGGAATCAACCATGTCTATCGAGCCTCAAGACAAAGTTACAGGAAAAAATCAGCCTCCTTCCTATACACCACCACCTCCCCTTCATGTGAGCTGGGACTTTCGATGTCTGGAGAGCTTCAGAGCCCGCCAAGAAGGCTCATCAATCGCGGTGGAGCTTGGCCAATTCCTCCCTGGCAAGTCTGGTGGCGGCAAAATCAACCTTGTATTACTATCTGACCCTGCTAGGGTACGAGAATCATGGTGGGAAGCGAATGTGGATGTTAGCGTCAAGAGCTTGCCCGAGTCGATGAGGCAAGGGTGGTCTTGGTCCGAAGACAACATCGACAGAGCTGGAGGTCAGCTGATCGTCAAAATGAGCGATCTCGACCAAATCCAGCAAGAGGCCGGCTGGTGCTGCGGCCGTAGATACAAGCTGGTTGACCGGGCTGAGGACCCTCAGTGGGAGGCAGTTGTCTGGATCTACGCCAAGGACCTACAAAGCTTATCCTGCGTTAAAGTGAACGATCTCCTCTATGAGAAGGCGTATGCGACGTGGGCAACAAATGAAAATAACCGCCTGGCCTACCTATTCCACCGAAGATCACCCCATCTCAATTTCAACGCCATCTACGATGAGATGCCACTGACTGGCTGGTGGCCGTGGCCGCGAGCTGATGAATTTTGCCTCTAGACTTTAGGTGGTTTTGTTGAAATATTAAGCACCTAGACTATCTCAGGATCAGACAATGATCTTGAGAGAGGGGTATCTGGGGGGCAGAGCGTTATTGAGATTAGTTTGACAGTAGCAAACAGCATTTATAAGACTCTGCATTAACAGTTAAGAAAGAAAACCGTGATTACCCAACGCTTTGTCAAAATCATGCATGTCGACATAGGAGCAGTAATTGAAAGAGCTATGCAAGTGATGTGCCAGCCGCGAAAAAGCAGGGGACTTACGGAGCACGAAGAAATCGATAAACTGACAATACCTAGCATCACAACACGGGCAACATGTAGAAGTCCAGCCTCTTGCCGGCCACATAGAGGCTTGCGTCCGGCCGTACTTGAGGTTCAATCGAACAAGCTGCCATCAGTAAGATGCCTCGATTTACTTCAGGTGTGGTTCCTTCTTTCTTAGATATGAGTCATCGATCTAGTGTCATCACCACCTTGCTGTTTCCTTCTGCAATGGTGAATCTTTCCAGGAACAGAGTCATGCAGTTTTTTACCGATGGGAGGAACGAGGGTACCGGAAGGAGTGTAGTTGTCAAGGTTCTGGGAATGGTAGGCGCGTGATGAGTTGCGAATGTGGATAGATGGTTGAAAAATAACACTGATGCTCTACAGTGAAATAAAGTAATACTGTTCACCATATTCTCTCTCAAATCTTTACCGAATAATCCAACAATAACTGTCGCAGACTCAAAAATAAGCAGCTTAATGTTTGAGTGTCAATTCCAAGGTTACCCAGTTGCAGGAGCACCTAGTGGTAGGTAAGGTAGTACATGCGACTGCCTTCCTACCTACATGTAAGTAGGTCTTTCCTCTTGACGTACTTGCTTACCTGGAGAGAATTTGTTTACTCCAACTTGCAGTGGCAGGTACATTGCCCCAACAACCATTTGTTGTCTGTCTGCCTTTCTTAAGCTGGACGCGTCCTCGAATTTTTCTCTTCTTCTCTCTCCTCCTCACATCAATAACCACAATGTCTCGGTATGTCCAAAATTGTCTGGCCGGTGTCATTTCCATCAAAACAGGGATTGGCTAACCTGGGAATGACAGCCACCTAATTATCTGCATCGAATTTGGGCCACCTGCCCGGGCTGCTCCCTCTTCCACCTCAGCCCCGGCCTCGCCCGCCCAGCCCTCGCTGGCCATGACCCCGCCGTCGAACCGTCCCGGCGAAGGTTCGAGCTCCCGAGTCCCGTCAATTTCGTAAGTACTTGGCCCAGAAGGGAAGAATCTTTGCTGTCATTTGCTGACCAAGACTGCCAGTCAGTCGCCTGCTTCGACGAACGGGGCTCGGGAGCCCGACCTGGAGCCGGGGACGGTCGGCGGGGGCCCTCGCCAGCCTGGGCAGGGCGTGGTCGTGATGGGGCCGGAGGTGGGGGAGCCGCCCTGGCGGGTGGCCATCTATGTCGGTAACTAGGGGTTGCCGTTCCTTTTTTGTTTGTTGGTAGCCCTTGTGGCTATGTCCATCTTCAGGACATAGAGCGGCGTTGTTTGTTTGTGTTTTTTTTTTTAACTTAAAGAATAGCACCAGCCATCATTGTTCCGCGTTACCAGCTCCAAATGTGAACCGTAGAGTATTACTTTGAACAGTCGGGGATGCGTCCAGAATGAGAAATCCGGCCGCTTTGAAACGGAAGCCAATCTCTAAGGCTGCCAAGTGGGCATTTTCAAGGTGGCGGAGCAAGTTGGGCGGTAAGCAGGGATTGAACTTGATATAAGGAGTGTCCCCACCAATTTGGGTGTAACTATTGTTCCTGTTGTTGCTGTTGTTGTTATTGTTTAACAACTATTGTTACTGTTCCCTGAGTCTTCCACATACATATCCACAACCATTTTTGTTGCGGTCGCGATGAACTGTGGCCCGCACGACGAGGTGGGCGCTTGCCAGGCCTCGACGGTAAAGGACTCGCAATGCAAGGGGCATCCCCGATTGACGGACCCGTGTGTCGAATATTGGACGAAGTGGGACGAGTGGACACCGGGGTTGAAGGATAGTTTTCAGGAGCACCACATCTCTAGGCTGGAAGATTTCACCAAGCAAAGGCTCCAAGTATTCATGAGCCTTGAGCCGGAGCTCATAGGCTCAGTTAGTATGTATCAAGTCGTGGTTCTGCAACCTCGGCCCAATCGCTAACCTCGAGTGGATAAGGTATACCCGCCGTATCATTTCCCGAAGAACCTCCAGAGGATGCCTGGTACGAAGAAAGACAGAGATACCTCATAGGTTCATACACCGTCGCCATGGACATTGCCCTGCCAAAGGACCATGACCGACGGCCTAGGAAACAGCGACTCTTACAAACCTCGCTCACTCAGTATCGCACTTTATATCAGGAGCTCAGGCTCAAGGACCCCACCACAACCATCAGACTCTTAGAAGTCCTCCCCGGCTCGCCAGACGACCCCGTCATCAAGACGCGGCTTTTCAATGCAAGCCTCCATTCCTTAGGTCACAAATATGAGGCACTCTCCTACGCCTGGGGCAAGGTGGCGAGCCCGCGGGAGATGCGGTGTATTCGCGTCAACCGTTTCAATCTGCCGGTCACTCCAAATTTGTATAATGCGTTGATCTCACTTCGCCAGCCAAATCGTGCAAGAATGCTCTGGGTTGACTCGGTCTGCATCAACCAGGGCGACCTCAACGAGCGCAGGGAACAAATCATGCTTATATCTCACATCTACTCCAAGTCCGAGCGAACAGTCGTATTCCTCGGACCATCAACTGCAAAGACGCAAGTATTCTTTACCTTTCTGGCATTGCCTATCTGCCAACTCTCTCACTGCGAAAAATGCCAAAGGGATCATGCGCCGCCCTCGAGGCACCAGCTCCCCCTTGAGGCTTGTGCCGAGGCTGGACTAGACGAGCAGGACGTTATAGATGGCTTCGTGGAAGTTTTCAGCATGTCGTGGTGGACCCGAGTATGGATTCTCCAAGAGTTCATGTTGAGCAGATCAGATCCATTGCTGTACTGCGGTCGCGATACAGTCTCAAACCATCAGCTAACGGCAAACTTTGAATACATCTATGACTGGATCCACCATCGCAAGACACACCCCGAACCTATCGATGAATGCACTGACTGTGGAGGAAATGCTGGGCAGCAGCCGGACGACGTTAGTGAAGATGGCTCGGAAGACGATGAGCATCCTGCCACGAGCGAAAGTCGGGAAGCTACCGATGACTTCAAAGGTGAGAACCTGTCGGTAGCGAGCGGAGAAAGTAGTGATACTGAAGACAATCTTGAGAATGTCCGCCGCCGCCTGATGGGCCTTCGTCTTGATCCAAGAAGCACGGACGGCCACGAGTGGAACATCTGGGGAGCTCGCGTCTGGCTCGTAAAAAGTGTCTTGAACGGACGCACCCTTTGCCGGCCGTGGAATGGCGCCCAGGATGTCTACAGGTATCTCGCTTCGAACTGCAGCGATCCCCACGACATCGTCTACGGCGTGCGAGAATTGGCAGACCACACCTTTCGGGACATGTTCATACCTGATTACACTATCTCAGTCGCTGACCTCTACACAAAACTGGCAACCTATCTCATCATGATGGAGTACTGGGCAGACCTATTCTGGCATTTCCCTCACCGTCTCAAGGATAAATATCCAAGGGGGTCGCAAGAGTCAACCAGCATCCCTTCGTGGGTTCCAGATTTCACTCGGCGTGTGGAGCCCAAGGCATCAGACAGAGTCCCGGACGGCAAAGCCAAACCCATAAGAGACAACCCGTTTATCATTGATCGAGTCGTGTTTTTCAGTGGGTGGGTCTTGGATGAAATCTTCCAAGTCTTTCCTCTTCCTAAAAAGGATCCCTTCAGATTATTACAGCAGCTCTGGTATATCGAGAGAACGCACGGATGGACTCCTTACGAAGTAATGAGTGGGAAACCTTCTTCCAATCTCCACGACTGGGACAACCCCGAGAACTTAGAGGCACCCTCCGGGAGTATTTACCTCTTTCCTAGCGTTGGGTGGGCAACAGACAGTTCTGATTCGTCGGATGGCCGCTCCATTGTGCAAACTCTTGAGGCATTCATGGATCTCGACGGTTTGATAGAAGCTCTAGACAGCTGCTATAGGCTAGTCGATCCTTGCCTACGACGTATCTTTGACAGGGAAGAAAAAGGATACGGATCGTCGGCCTCACGCGAAGACCGCGACGAGTTCTTGGAGCGAAAGTCCGACATGCTTGAGCGGCTTGGTGAGCTCATGCTTGAGTTTATGAATAAGGGGGATAGAAGAACAGACCTTATCGGAATTTGTACCTTTGATTTCGAGGGCTTACGTGCCCAAGTCCTTCACCACTTGATACCCATGACGCCTTGGCAGCCTCTGAGACTGAACCGACCAAAGTTTGTCAATGAAGAGGTGGACAACATTTGCAATCCTCCCATCCTCAACGCTGATTTGCAGAGGCCAATAGTCTACAGATCACTCTTTGCATTGATCGATAAAGGCATCGAGGACGTCGAGGAGCGTATTATGCGACGGGAGGTTGTCATGAACTTCGCCCAAGTCGTGCACGATGCGGCGATGGAATTAGTAGGGGGACAGAGCGAAGTCACCTATGAATATTTAGGTGATGAGCTTGCTGACATTATGAGATGCGTTGCGCAATCTAGTGATCGACTCAATGCTGATCATGGCCTTCATAACGACGACCCGAGTAATGCTGGTGGACCTGAGGACCTTATCGTGGATCATTTTGTCCTATCACCATTATATAATGACGAGGACGATAGCAGCCGCCCTGATGGTCCCCTCATTCTTTACCATCGAAATGAAGAGGATGACGATCCTCTTGTAGAAAAGATTTACTACGACAAGGCAGGCCAGCCACTAGGACCTGGACCAACAAATCACGCCCGCTCATCGTCCACAATATACGACATGACAATGCTGAGTGAACCAAGGCACAGGGCTAGTAGCATTTATGGCAACGATTCAAACGCTTCTGCCGACGAAGATCTCTATGTAGAGCCGCAGAGCGCAGATGGCGATCTGGACGATCGAGCATTTACAGACGAAGAACACCGTGATGATTCGACCGATTCCGCGGCTCCTCTGGTAGAAGAACTCGAAGAGGCCATCGACAGCAAGGATGAGACCTGCAGCACCGGCTCATCGTCGACACAATCCCGACCTTCGCTAATCCGTGGCGGACCAAGCGGCAGACTAACCACGTGGCGTCGTACCGAGAAGCGCAAATCAACTCAAGTGCATCTTATTTTCCAAGATCTATGCGACTTTCTCGCCGGTCGAGAGTTCTTCATCACCGAGACGGGCCTCATGGGACTCACTGCGCCTGGCGTGACAGGAGTCTGCGACGGCGACGACCTGCTCATGCTGCAGGACATGACTTTTCCCATTGTTGCGAGGCTTGAGCCGTCAGAAAAGCTGGGGAATCCCAAGATGCGGCGCAGAGCCATGTCGACATTAAGGATGCGGAGGGAAATAGTAGGCTCGGCCATTGTGCGTGGCATCGACACAAAGGGCGGTCAACTAGACAAGGTAGAATTTCCAGAGCATTTTGAGCCCTTTAGCAGCAAGAGTATAGGACTTCTGCGGATCAAATAACTTGCTACGGTTGACGGAGAGAATACATCCCGAAATAAGAGTCCGTTTACAGCACAGTTATCTGATTTCCCATCACTGAAGTTACTTTTAGCAACTGCAATGATCATGAAAAGATGCAACTTTACGTGCACGGCTCCCATGGAGACAGGCGTTTCATATTAGTATCCACGTGGTAGACTGCTGTCTGTGGCAGGTAATGACCAGGCCACATAACAGTCCACATGCTGGCGTGATAAGTATGTTAAGCTTCTCCCACCTTGCCCGCGTAATAACCCGCGTAAGTGGGCTGTATGGAGGAGCTACCCATCCCAACACACTCATCAAGTGCACCTGAATAACCATCAGTGATCCTGCCATTGAATCTCATTGCTGTCCATTTAACCCTTCGATATAGTTCTGGAAACTAAATATTTGCTTTCAATCAGCTGCAGATTTAGTTCTTCTTTGTTTAAAATCTGATCATTCACTAAGATGGCTACCAAGACCGCTGTCCTCACCACCAAGGCTCCCCCACCGCTTCCCGGCATCTACAGCCAGGCCATTATCGCCAATGGATTTGTCTACTGCTCCGGAGCTGTCCCCATGGACGCGGATACGGGAAAGATCATTGATGGTGACGTTCAAGCTCACACTGTAAGCTCGACTTCCTTTGTGTCAAGCAAAGCCCGGCCACATTAACCAGCATCACTTATTTTTTTTCTTTTTAGCATCAATGCATCAAGAACCTGAGTGCTATCCTCGAGGCGGCGGGGACAACCCTTGACAAAGTTGTCAAAGTTAACGTCTTCCTGGCGAATATGGATGACTTTGCCAAGATGAATGAGGTCTACTCCACCTATTGGGGTGACATCAAGCCTTGCCGAACGTAAGTTGTTCTATATTCTTTGGTATATCGGAATTCTAAAAGGTTGACCTCCCCTAGATGCGTTGCCGTCAAGACGCTTCCTCTCAACACTGATGTCGAAATTGAGTGCACCGCAGTACTATAATTAGCCACCAAATGAAAACAGAATTAATTATGCAGCAGAACCTCGCTTGGCAGAAACTTACATGAATTTCCCATGTTCGTCATTTCAGTAGTAGATTAGAGCCTTGGTGTTTCCACTCTAGACATAGTCAATAACAGACTGAGAACTGTCAACGCTCTCCTCTGCGTTGCAGAAGCATATCTATAACGAGTGAAAATATGCTTGGTAATACTTTAACTGTGATCAAAATTCAGGGTGAAGGACAGGAGGTTCAGAGAAGCCTGTTGCATCCTCACTATAAACACATTGGAAACGTATGATCGGACCAGTTCAATTCAAGTCAATTGCAATTATTATATCAAGTGCTATATATGGCGGGTCCTCTTCCAACTAATTCCAGATATAAATTATTCTCTACCGAGTTTCTGATACCTACTTGAGAGCTTCCGCAAGCTTCTCACAAACCAACTTCACACCATCTCTGCCCTTTTGTAGCACTGCATCCATGACAATAAATGGATGTGGAACTCCTTCAATCACTACTACTTCGGCTTTTGTGCCAGATTCCTTCATCTTTCGCGCATATTCCTCCCCTTCCCACCGGAGCACATCCAAGCCGGCGACAGCGACCAGTGCAGGGGGCAATTTGGAGAATGTCTCAACAGTGGCGTACAGAGGCGATGCTTCGGGTGACAACCAGTCTGTCTCATTCGGCAGATAGTGACGTCGGTACCACATCATCTTATCAGCCGGTAGAGCCGCCGTGTGTTCGTACGATTTGTATGTGGCACTTGATTCAGTAGACGCAGCATTGTCCGTCACGGGGACTACTAAGATCTGGTATTTGAATCCCGGCTGGCCAACAAACGCTTCGTGCACGAGCGCCCTTTGTGTCATAACGGCGGCAAGATTACCACCAGCGCTCGAGCCGCCAATGGAGAACTTGGAAAGGTCAAGAGTCGTGTTCAAGGCGGGAGCCGCGGCACCTTTGACAACCCAAAGTACGGTCTCCCAAGCATCATGGACTGCAGCAGGGAACGGGTTCTCCGGTGCCAGACGATAGTCTGTAGTAATGACCACGCACTTTGCGCTGACACACAGATTGGTGCAGAGACTGTTTTCGGAGTCGATGTTTCCTAATACCCAGCCGCCTCCATGGTACCATAGGAAGACTGGCCATCCTGAAGGGGGTGGTGTGCCCGGGGGGACAAAGGCCCTCACAGGAACTGTAGGTCCTGCAGATTCCTCGCGGGGAAGCTGAACATCGGTTGTGGCCCCTACAGGCACTGGATCAGTTCCGCCCTGTTGCTCGTTAGAAATCTGCAGGGTGAATAGGAGAGAGTGATTGTAGTGTAAAGGTATTACCGGAATTAGCCGACCTCCAACACGAGAGGCAGAAACTGGCTGATAGTGCACCTGCGGCGCGTTGAGAAGGTACTCGTCGTAGAATTTAACGTACTCCAGGTCAAGGAGATCTTTCACAGAGTCGTGAAGAGGATAGGGGGGTTGAGGGAAGGTTGTTTGCGACGCCATGGCGAGAAACGATTGGCAATTGAAAATACAGAGCTTAGGTTTGAATCTAGCCAAATCGCATTACAGGTTCAGACAGCTCTCAAGTTTTAATGAATGCGTGTCAGCATTGCTCGCACTTCAGGGTAAATGGGTAAATGTGAGTCGGCGATCAGCCTGCGTGGGCGGTACATCCCACGTATTGCTTATTGCCCACACTGAGTGGGCAGGCATTATTAAGCGTTACGTGGGCCAGTAATCCATTGATGCTTTAGTGATGTCTGGTATCGGATATGCTCGGCTGGGCAATTATGACGTGGTATTGTGACAACACACAGGATTATTTCATCAACCTCTCCAACGTCGAGCCCAAGATGCATTTTGAGTCTATTTGACGATCCTACCTCTTACCTTTCGCCTTTCAAAGCTTCATTTTCGCCCGAATCTTGTCTTTTTGGATGCCAAATCAACTTGTTGGAACTTGGGCTCAGGAGTCAGACCCTGATTCATAACAAAAATGGCTGGTCTTGAAGCTATCAAGGGGGGTGCGGCCTGGTATCGTTGCGACCCCCCAATGATATTGGGCGAAGCACCTATTTACCGGGACAGCGACTCTTCTCTTCACTGGGTCGATTGTCTCGCAAATCCTCCGGAGCTGCACATCCTGAAGGTCGATCCAGATACAGGTGACGCCCTCGGCCGCGCTCGCATCCTGAAGCTCTCAGACAGCGTGACGGTGCATTTTTTCCGAAAAGACACACCAGGAAGTTACATATGCGCCTATTACCAAGGCGTCGCATTCCTTGACGAGGAGACCGGCCGACTGGACATTCTCAAAGAGATCATCCCGACCGAGGACAGGGGCATTCGACGGTTCAATGATGGCGGCGTTGATGTAAAAGGACGATTCTGGCTGGCAGAGATTGATATCAAGGCCATGAGCTTCGGACCGAACAAACTCCCCGAAAGCTATGGGACCCCTATCGGCCGTTTATGGAGGTACGACCCTGATGGAAGTCTTCATGAAATGGACAATGGCTTTGTTTGCGGCAATGGCCTGGCCTGGAGCCCAGACAATAAAACCAGTGAGCATATTTTGAAAGTGCACGTGCGTAAGATAGTTATCAAGCTGACAGCATTGCAAGTGTATGTGAACGACTCGGTCGCGATGAAAGTCTTCAGCTACGATTTCGATGCGGAAACAGGTGCCATCTCCAACAAGACGTTGTTCATTGATCGACGAGACAGCTTCGGCGAACCGGATGGAATGGTCGTAGAGTAAGTCTCAACGGCCAACTTATATACAGGAGAAGCTTATGGGCTGACAACCACGTTATAGTACCGAGGGTAATCTTTGGATAGCTGTTTTCGACTCAAATCGAGTCATGGTATTCTCTCCAGACGGCGTACATTTGAAGGATATTCTTTTCACGGCGAGGAACATGGCTTGCACGACTTGGGGAGGGAAGAACCTGAATTTGCTCTTCGTCGCAACGGGCAAGGACAGGAAGCCAACTGCAAAAGCCGAGGACGAAGGTGGCCACATGTTCCTTTACAAGACCCCCCCTGGAGTTACCGGCACGGACAAGCATAAGTTCGCAGGTTGACGAGATTATATTTTCGCCTCAGATGTGCATAGGGAAATTAGCTATCTCGTTTCAAAATCCATTTGCTTATTAGTTGTCCATATCATTAACTACTATATCGTCCGCCGTAAGCGGGGGGAACACAAGCGCTTGTGTCGCTATACGTTGCAAGGTTTCCCTGGCCTCTTCCAGAAGCTCCCATCTACAGCCTTCCAAAGCCAGCCGGACTGCTGTGACTAACCCCGACGTCCTGTTAGTTCCTGGAAGTTGAGAGAGATCGCCATCTCCCATCAGGCCATTGAGCATGTGGGAAAGATACTCCTCGGCCGACCATTTATGTATACCATTATCAATAGCGTGGTCTTGAGTGAGACCGGGCGATTCCCGGGCACCACAGACAACCGCACCGTAAGCCCAGAGTACAAGTGTCGTATTGTATAGAACCCATGGCTTGAGGATGATGCTATCTTCTGCAGCCACGTACCGAGCTCGCGTGAACATGGTCTCCTGAATCAACAGTAGACAATGGCTGAGAGGTCTCTTCACAGTAGGGTGATGTGCCCACTTGGATACTCGCTCGTAAGCCCGTGCCCATTGGACGCTGTCATGCTCAGTCCGCACGCCCGTGGCAAGGTTGGGCGCTCCCGCGAGAATGTGGCAGTCGACAAGTGACACGTGGATGCTGACGTGGGCAATCCTCTGCAGTGGACGGGCAGCTTCGAGGCATAATGACGGCGTTTGGCTTAGCAGGCTGAACGACCATGTGTCTATTGCACGGTCTAGACGTTCTTTCCAGTTGTCTTGTTCTGGAGTGGAGGAGGATGTTGCCCCGGAGCTGCTACTCTGATCGGGAACGCTTATGCAAGACGCTGTCTGATCCCGAGCAAACATATGCCTTGTCAGGCAAAACAGGCCATGGAGCAGGACAAACCTGGCAAAGGGGCTGTAGGTATGGGGAATGGGATGGCGCGATAGCAAGGCTCGGAGTGCTGGGAGGAATAACGGGCTTGGTTGAACTCTGGATCGCTCCTTATTCCATATTGATGCCGTCGGAGCATTCCATAGCACATCGGCGCAAGGCAGTGGTAGTTGGATGTCACTCAGTGACAGTGCAGCAGTGTGCCCAAAGATGGACGAATGTTGCGCATCCATGATGAACGCAAAGAATGCGGCTCGATAGGAAAGTTCCCTCTTGACCCATCGATACCAAGACTTTTCCAAAGAAGATATCTCCCCAGCCTCCTCCTGCTCTTCTGAATAATAGCTGCCTCGCCGCATAAGCTATGGCCTACGTTAGCATGAGATGATTTATAAAAGACTGAATCGGCATATGGCGTACCGTAATGACAGAGTAATGGAAAATATGAGACATCTCATGTAATTTCCTCGTTGAGAACATTTTCTCGTATGCCTGAACCATTAATAACGCTTGAATCATCCATAAGGGTGCGGGTACTTGGAAACTCGGACACTATACATCCAGTTTGTCAGTCTCGTTTGTAAGAACGGGAGATGCATAACCCTGCACCAGAAGTCGTGGATATGAATCGATCCTCACTTACAGTAAAGATTAGCCACCGTAGATTATGATGGATGGTTTCCGCTACTCGATAATGCTCCTCGTCCGGCGAGAGGGTCGCCCCAAGCGTCAAGATTGCTACGAGCAATAGAGGTGGGGCGTCCTGCACGCAGAAGGTAGGTTGATGAAGTAAAAAGAAGTGAGCATTGTAGTTTTCCCAATAGCTCAGCATGAACTGTTCTAAGTTCTTGCTCTCAAAGAAGGACGAGGCCAAGACTTCTTGAGGAAGATATGACAGGGACGATAGAATTCTCTCACGAGGCAGCCTGTATGTATTCTCGAGCTGGGATGTTATGTCTCCCCCCGTGTTTCTATCTGATGCAGGGGATGTTGTTGAGGCATCCACAGCGGGGGAACGCAGGTTGATGCCGCCAACTTCGCCGGATCCATCCCAAGAGCTTGCGTCAAACAGCCAATCTAAATCTTGCATCAAGCTGGTGGCATCATTCGACTCGTCGAAAAAGGAAACATGTTCCACACCCAGTCTCTCCATTGGTTGGACAGCAACATGTTGTTGCACTTGCACTTGATGCTCAGGAGGAAGGTCATTCAGGTCGGATGCATTAACCCCAGCTGACTCCGCGTCTACCCTTGCGGGAGCTGGAGAATCCATGACGTGTTCAAGGTGTAGCTCATCTGGGGGTAAATCAAGTTGCCCACGTAGCTCCACCACTGGTGAGACTGTAGCAGAGTCACCTGGCAACGGGGTTTTGTCAATGCCATCCGCAACATCACGATTTGAGTAGCCCCCAGAGTTGCGATAGTTCATGCCGCGGTCATGCCGTCGCGTGTGTCTTTGCATGAGGTCTAGGCGGACGAAATCCTTGTGGCAAACAGAACATGTGTGGATTTTGCGTGGTTGGTCTAGACACTCAGCACGGCGGTTAACGTCATGCATACTTGAGACGCCATATTGTTCGAAGCCTATTTCCTATCGACAGTCTCGTTCATGGGTGGACTTACGATTGAGGCGATGCCGACTCAAATGTTCCGGCCTCTTGTACACCCGAGAGCAACCTCGCTCTGTACATGGATACATGCTTCATGTGACGCCAATAAGCAAAGACAATTGCGGCTTAGTTACCCTAACTGATTAGAATGAATATCTCACGATAGGTCTTGGGTGGGCGGTCAAAATGAGAATTGCCAACTTCAATATCAACGTGGGCATTGGACGGGGCAGGGCCTGAGGGGGGAAGCAAAGTGGGATGATTGGAAACCCATTTCCGGCCCCTAAATGCCCGCGTAAGAGTTTATAAGCCGGACCGTATCAAAACTGGGGCAGCCAAAGACTGGGGCAAAAACGGGGGTTAATGCTGCACTATCCCAGATTATCGAGAACCCGTTGGTCTGGTTGAGAGATGACCTGATAAGCTCTGGAGAATCCCGGACGAACACCCTGGAATGAGAGGAGTATCATGTGCCTGAGACATGTAACAACGCGCGACGTATATGTAAGAAGCCGACCGCCTCCTCCATCCGGTGCATTTATCCACTGGTCTGCATCATCAACCGCCATAACGCGTCATCGCATAACTGAATTGTTTCAATTGTTCAACCTGTTCCCGAAGACCAAACAATAGCAATGTCCTCGGCCAAGACACGGCTGCAAAAGTTCAAGCATGCCTTCAGCTCTCCCAGGGCTTTTCACGAGGCCATCTTGCTGAAGAGCTCGTCATCGATGCTCATCAACGAGGACCTCCTGCCGTCCCCTCCCAGCCGCCAGACATGGAACACATTAAGCTTCTTTGCTTACTGGTGGAGTGAGTCGTGGAATGTCTCTACCTGGAGCATCGGCGCCTCTCTGATTACCGTGGGCGCGTCTGTAAGGGATGCCCTCCTTGTCGTCTTCTTCGCAAACCTGCTCTCAGCTGCTGTCATGGTCCTCAACGGTTACGCCTCGTCGCGGTACCACATCGGCTATCCTGTTCTTTCTCGATCGAGCTTCGGTATCTACGGTCACTACTTTGTTGTCGTTCTTCGGTCGATTCTGGGAATCATATGGGGTGGAGTCCAACTCTACTTTGAGGGACAGTTTATCAGCATCTGCTTGCGATGCATCTTCCCTTCCTGGGAGAAAATCCCCAACGGGATTCCGGCCGATCAGTTCATTACCACACAGACAATGGTTGGGTTCTTCCTCGCCTTCTTGTGGACGATTCCGTTCCTGCTCATTCATACCTCTCGAATCCAACACCTCTTCAAGGTAAAGTCGGTTGTGCTTCCATTTGCAGGCCTAGGAATTGTCATCTGGGCGACAAAGTCTAACGGAGGCGTCGGCTCGGCCGCTCTTGATATCCAAGCACAGGCATCCAGAACCTCAACGGCCGTATTTGCCTGGGGTATAGTCGCGCAGTTCAATGCCGTCATGGGATCAAACTCGGCCCTGCTCGTCACGATTCCAGACATTGCTCGATACTCGAAAACACGCAACGCTCAGATCTGGGGCCAGTTGATTGCCCTACCTCTAGGGCAGACACTATGCGCCGCCTTCGGAATTATCAGCACGGTACGTATCAGCGAATACTACTATACAATCCCATTATCTTGCCACTGTATGGATCTAATTTAAGTCGTGCTGTAGGCGGCGGTGCTCAACATGTACGGAGAAGCATACTGGAACCCATACGACCTTCTCAACGGCATCCTCAACCACGGCTACACTTCCTCTGCCCGAGCCGGAGTTTTCTTCGCTTCGGCCAGCTTCGCATTCGCTACCCTCGGGACATCGATTGCGTGCAACTTTATCCCATTTGCGGCCGACGTAACTTGCCTGCTTCCTCGATATCTCAACATCGTCAGAGGTCAGATTTTGTGTCTGATTGTGGCATTTGCCATTGTCCCCTGGCGCATCGTCAGCTCCGCCAACGGTTTCCTCAGCTTCCTTAATGGGTACTCCATTTTCCAAGGCCCCGTTGTGGCCATCATGCTCGTCGACTACTTTATTTCGCGAAAAGGTAATCTCTCCATGTCCGACCTTTTCACGACGTCTTCATCGGGCATATATTACTATTTCCATGGAGTCAACCTCCGTGCATTTGCAGCGTTTATCATCGGCTTCATCCTGCCACTACCGGGCTTCATCGGCACCTTTGGGACAGTTACTGTCTCCGGAGCAGCCTCCAATATGTACTCCCTTGGCTGGGAGCTCAGCTTTGTGATCGGCGGTGTGGCATATCTTGTGCTCGGTTTAGTCTGGCCTGTGCCTGGGGATGGTGCTTCCCGTGGGTTTGAGACCAGTCCGGTTAGTGATGGAAATGCAGATGACCTTACTGTCTTGGATGCTACTTGCAATACCAGCGAGACTAAAGAAGCCGAACAGGTCAAATCAGGAGAGGTATAATGGTAGTTTATAATGTCAGTTTATGAAGGATATGCTCTAATACCTGAGCCAATTTCATCTTAATTCTTAAATAGTAATCAAAAGAGCTAATTTGATTTAGTTAGCAGGGGATCAGGCCCTCGGCAAGTATTAACCCTGATTCTTCTACAGCCACTGAAACATTAATCCGATAATTTGATTATTCCTTTTCGGGCTACTTAGTAAAGAAACGCCTCTATTAGCTTATACCTAGCGATCTTGACTCCAGCAATCGTAATATACATTTGTAGATAACTCTTGGCTTGTGTATAATGGAAGACTGAAATGCTGGATTCATAGCCATAATCGATTTCACCCACTGAACTTATTTAGGGACCTGTTTCCCATGTATAGGCAGATGCAGCTTGGTGGTGGACCAGATTGCCCAGACCCCGCATGCTACTTTACATATGAATCATCAATGCGGGATATTCGGATAACCATGACGAACAAGGCATAGTCTAGATGTCCTTGCAGAGTAGTGGCCAAGGATTCATGTGCTTGCTCTATTACCCGCCCACATCTTTTGGTGGCCCCGTAACTGACTCGATAAGTAATATAGGCTCCAGCAGTCCGTCAACTGCCATCTCCAACCTGCCATTCCTGAATCTTGGCCGACTTTGTGTGGCTGTCAGAATAATCGTAACTCTCTCGATACATACTGAAGCACACAACCTTCGTCTCCATGGCCAGCGATAGATCTGTGAGCGCCTATCTTAGGCGTAAGATTACAATCGCATGCGAAACATGTCGCCAGAGAAAGGTTGTTACCATTTATTGCAAAGGATGTGAGCATAGGTGAATGTGTACTTACCTATTCTCTTGGTTATCAGGTTCGCTGTTCAGGGACGGTACCCTGTGACTTGTGCTCGAAAAACAAGCTCAATTGCTTCTTTGATACAAACCGACAAAGGCGCGGTCCTCGACGGAAATCAATTGGCAACGTCAGCTCACGACCAGCTATTCCTCCTCCACCACCGTCAACAACCCAAGCACCGCCTAAACTAATTACTAGCAGCCATTCAAGAGAAAACTCAGAACAACCACCGGCGAGTGCTGTCGATTCGACTCTCCCAGAAGTTATAGAGATAAGGCGACGATTGAAAGAGCATTTCATGGCGCACGATTATCAGTAAGAATCAATTTCGTTCAGACAGAACCTTGGCTGACCGTTTTGACAGGGTGGCCGAGATATCTAGCGACACTATCGCCCATCTACTAGAAACATTCTTCACTGTCTCGAACCTTCAACAGCTGCCTTTGCTACCTCCGGATGATGGACTGGCGTGGTTGCTGGCTCGAGATCGGCCAATTGCATTGATCTTGGCATTATGTGTCGTTAGTCTGCCCTACTCGTCAAGTCAGATTGCATCCAACGGTAAATCTGTTGGGTTAGCGAGACAACTCGTATCGGCATGTCGGCTTGAACTCCTTAATAAAGGCATCAGAACGATCAACTGCCTAGATCAATTTCTGTCTCTGTGTGCCCTGGCTAGCTATGAGGCAAGTCATGGCCATGGTGCACAGGCATGGTGCGATATTGGTAAGTTGGATGAGAAAACACCTTGTCCAACTAGCTAAGATGATTTAGGCACGGGGCAGACCATGGTATCTCTAATATCTCGATCGGACCTCTCTCCCATTTCCCGAGCTGTAGTTGGAACAGCTGTTGACTTTCTCAATTGGCTAAGAGCCGAATTTGCTTTTGGACATCCGCAACTGATCGCATCGATTTCGCCTCACATCGGCGCGCTTCCAAATATTGATACAACTGACCCCTTGGACGACCAACACGCTAATGTGAACAAAGCCACAGAAATTCTACTCCGATGTGTGGAATATAACAGTAGGGATCTTTCCAGCGATCCCACATTTCCATGGGAACGCGGCTCCAACTTCATGTCTGTCAGACTTCACTTGGAGAAATTTTCAATAGCAGTCACCGAAACTTATCACTTCGATTTCGGGTCTGCTGGTTCTAGTATCAGTACAACCTCAAAACTAGCAGTCGGTGTCTCGATGGTTCTTCTACGGGATTGTTGTAACATCCTGTTGAACCGGGATTTTTTTCTTACCTCCCAATCGCAGCCCAATCCGGCAGACCGAGATGGAGCACCAGAAATGTTCCTTGGGGGGCGCGTCAATGCGTGTAAGGCTAGTGCTGAGAGCATCCACGATCTTTGCACGCAGCTCCTGTCGAATCAAATCTTCTGTTTGGTACTTGACATCTATCCGCTTCATGATCTCTTGCTAATATGTTGGCATGATATCTAGTCCCCATTCTTGGGATTTTGTTGCTTCCAGGCTGCTATTGTCTTTGTACAGAGCTTAGAACATTCCCGTACGCAAAGCGAGAGAGTCGACCATCAGGATAAGCTCAAAGTGGTTCTGGCTGTTCTGCTAGCTCTAAGAAAACTTCACAGACCTGCGAGGTTATGGGTATAAAACCCTATCACAAGCCTTTGGTAATTATGCTAAGAATTATCTAAGATTGATACCCTTTACAAACTTATTCAAGTTCGAAACAAGCCAGGAAAGACACCGGATTTATCTCATTTTAAATTTCCAAGCTTCTTCTCGTGGTTTCCTGGCATTCAGGAGCCTCCTCTGATTCCCTTGCAAGACCCAAAAGAGGAGGAGGATATTGCTTCAAGGCAAGACAAGGTCAGCTCGTCAAAAGCTTCGACGAAACCCGTAGAAGAAAGTTCGACAGCCTGGATGGACCAATATCGAGATGAGTTGCGAAACCAGATTGCAAGCATCGACATAGAAGACTCTCGATCCACTAGGACAAGTTCAGTGCTTGCTTCGTCTAGTCAAGAGATTGACGATCGGGGAGACTCCCTTCATTCTGATCGAAGCATCCCAGGGGATTGCGAAAATATCAACGCAATCTTGCCCACACCGCCAACCAATAATACACTTGTACCAGCAGGTCCGATATCAATAACCCCTACCCAAATGTCACATATCAATCAGCCGTCTGGGCACTCTGAGACGCTCAACTTCCGTGGCGATGAGGATTCCACCAACTTTGCAGCCAGCATATTGCCGAACATCAATAACACAACTTGGAGTAACTTTGACTCAACACTCTTAGTTAACGACGGCAATCAACTTCAAACTCTAGCAGAGGAGATTGAAGTACCGGATATCGAGCTACCAGAGTGGGATTTATCATCTTATCTCTCTCTGGATAATACTATATTGGATCTCTTTCATTTAACTTAAATTAGCCTTGATATACCGAAATTAAATTAAATATATTAGAAATCAGCAAGATTTAAAAGCATTAAGAATTTCGTAAGTTGAATCAGTCACTTAACTATAACTATATATAGTTATATATTTATCTTTAGTAAAAGAGTTAGTATAATAAGAGTTATCTAAAAGGGTTTATAGTAGTGAGTTATGTTCTTAAGGTTAATTTAGAAATAATTAAAAGATATTATAAGTCTATATTAAGGTTATCTAAATCTCAATAATAATGTTATAATATTTAACAAGCAGACCCTTCAATATACCCAGGGACGCGTTCTTATCTGATCAAGGATTCCTGTGGTGATATTGCGGGAATTCTCATTTTAATTTGTCAATGATTGTATGTCAGGATTGGCGGAGTGTAGCGCTTTCGCGCGTAAAGAAACCAACTTGCAGTGCTTGCAACAATGAAACCACCAAATACCAAACAAGTAAAGTCTGCCAAAGTTAACTCTCAACTCTCCCTAGAGCTATCGTGAAATGAAGTGACCGGATTAAGACTTACTCATTGTAGTAGAAAACTCGACCTCTGCCGACCAGGGAAATTGGAATACGATGACAGCCACTATGGCATATACCACGGAGATGATATTGGACACCCATCCAAGAATATTGGGCATCTTGAAGGGGATGTCCCGTGGCAAGTAGTGAGGATCGCGCCGGCGATACAATAGTAGTGCGGACGGGAAGGCAAGAGTTATCTGCTGGAATACAACAGAAATATTCAAGATGGCAATGAATGCTTTTGTAGTTGTATTTAGTAACCGTTGCAAAGATTCAGGAGGTTACCACTTACCAGTTGAGGAGATTGGATAAAGGCAGCCGATTAAAAAGATCAAGAATGCATTGAAACATAGAGCTCCCATAGGTACTTTATCTTTGGCAGTAACTGCGCTCAGAAAATCGGAGAAGAGCAGAGCTTTGTCGTTGGCGAAACTCCAGGTCATTCTGGACACAATCTGAGTCGTCGTAAATGTGCTAGCCGGGACCATGATAAGAAGGAAAGACAAAAAGGCCAAGGCCCATGCATCCGAGTCCATAGCTTGTCTCCAAATCTCAAAGGCTGGGAAACCAGTGCGAGATGTAAGTGCAGCTTCAAAGTCAGAAATGCAGTAAGTTGTACCAACTCCAAAGGCTGTTGCGCATACGAAGGATATGGCCAGGCTGGTCAGGATCGCCTTTGGAATGACGGTTCGAGGCCGCTTGGTGTCTTCCACAAGATGAACGACACCGTCAATGGGGCAGTACATGACGGTTGGCCCACTAAGCGTGATCAAAAATGCGAGCCCATCCGGCCATCCAGTGTTGTTGATCAGGCTAGTCCAGACAAAGCTGTTTGATCTTTTCTCTTTTTGGCCCACCAATACCGCAATGAAGATCGTGAAGCAAGCGAATATGCTGAAAACAACTGGGCAAATGTTTTAACATGACGTGGTTCGATGTCAACCGGACTGAGAAACTCACAGCTTGCTTTGTAGATCTTTGTCAGAAACGCGTGTCCCCAAGCATTGACGGCGAAACTCAGAATGTTGCTGCATTGGTAGAACAAGAAAACGTGCCAATTCTTCGCCTCATATGTCGGGTTTAGCCACGAGATGAATGCAATTCCAAAATTAGAAAGCGCGCCAGCTCCTGCAGCCGTGAGCGTTATCCATGAAAACCAGCTGATGCTTCCGCAAATGTAACTCTATGTCAAGGCAGGTGTGAGCAGCGAACAGTGCATCCATGGCGACTGACTTACGATACCCCGTCGATACTTGGGAGGTGCCAAGATACCAGACCAGTGATACTGTCCACCGATACTAGGATACGCCGATACCAGTTCGCAGAGGGTCAAGGCAATGGGTATGTAGATGATTCCAACGAGGATGATGCCCCATACAGTAGCAGCAGGCCCACCGTAGACAAAAGATACCAGCAACGTTGATGGAAAGGTGTTCCATGTTGCCATACTGTCGAAAGACACAGCTACGATTGAAAGCCAACCCATCTCCTTCTTGAAATGGGTTGCTTCTGAGTCAACGTAGGCCACTCCCGTATCTCCTTCTGCTATCGATTCGGCCGCTGTATCAGCTGTCGGGGTCTCTGCGTCCAATGCACTGTTAGTCATGACTTTTTAGGCAGAATGCGATAATGTGTCAGGTCGTCGAGAGATACCCACGTTGCAGATGCATATTGATAGTTTCATCCGGCACGGGCTTCTCTGGCACCTTCATACTAGACATGCTGAATAGCCTGTGAGTATTTGCTGGGCTGATGTAGACTGCGAGTGTTGTTCAGAAAGATTAGGTTATCGTCGTAGGCAGCTTGCTGAGATTCAAAAAAATAATCTGGTGTTTCATAAGAAGGCAGCCGCTGGTAAAAAGTTGAAAGCATGTGTAGTGTTGAAGTTCAACTCTGCAAGTAGAGTGTGTGTTATAGATATAATTAATCCGACGATAACGGCGCATACATGGTATAAACTTCCCCAGAATCTCCAACTGACTAGACCAAATCTACTGCTGGAGATGATCTCCACGGACGTGGTGGAGCCCTCACTTCAAACCTCTTTGTTCTGACTAGCGTTATGATCGTTAGTCGAATATCAAGTCACCAGCCAAAGCAGCCAAGGTTACTTCATACGGTGTTTAGCTCCACTGTCTGGTATGGCATTCCATTGGCGGAATCTGCGGAACCCTCGGAATCCGGGGTACGATTCGGCAGACGGATTATTGCAGGATTGCTCTGCGCGGTAACAGATTGCCGAGGCGGGGTTGCTCCTGATAATCTTGATAGATACGCGACCCCGGAGGATTCAGTAGTGTGTGATATCCCAGTCTTTGTTGCCCATAGTTAGCCACGTCATGATACCCATCCACCTGAATTCGGACTCTACGGATACCCGCAATCATGAATTCTTTTGCCGGTAGGCCTAGTCGGTACTGATTTATTTGCGCTGGGCAGCAGGAATCAGCTACACCAAGCGAGTGCAGACCCAGTCTTATCTCTGAGTTGTTAACCACCTATTTGGTAATCCACTCAAAAGTAAAACGCGAGGTAGATGGAAATAAAGAAGTATTCTTGAAAACCTGGTTTATCCGGCTTTGCTAACTCATCCGCCCTATTTCGTAGACAATGCAACTTGCTTAACCATTAATTTCAAACTTGATTACAAACTGGAAATCCAATTTATATACTTCGGTGAAATAAGGCATATAATCACTGGCCTATTCTTGCAAAATCGCAGGCATTCAACGAGTGTTTTTTTTCTGTTATTGAGAAAAAGAAACAGCCGTCTCGTGATGGCGAACTCATGGCGTTCGGTGAGGTTCAGGCAACCATCTGCTCCTGACCTCGCATCACTTCTTGCCAGTTCGCAGCAACCCCTTTACCCTCTTTGGCTTCATCACGATACCTCCAAGTCTCGACCAAGACACGCTCCGTCCTCCGAGTTGATTCCATGCCGAGCAGATGCAGGATTTGCCACCAATCCAACACTATACCTCGCAGCTCGGGAGAGTCAACTTCGAGTCCCACCGTGAAAAGCGGCCACGCCAGATTAGACCCGGGACCTCGAGTATCAGGGATGAGGTTCAACAGGTTCAAAATCTCGTCGACTGAATGCTGGATATCGATGGGCAGCGACTCTCCCTGGCGCGCATTCACTCGATACACATAGATGTGGGCCGCGTGTCTAAATATCTCAGCCGTGGCTGCAGCGCGTTTCCACAGATCGCTCTGACAAAGAGAAGTGTTTGCGGCCGTAGAAACATTGGTCGATTGGAAAGCGCTTGCTAGCTGGATCGGCTTCGTGCAGTCAATTTTGCACGCCTCAATTTCCTGTTGGAGTTGTGAAACCGAATGGCAGATTGCATCTTCAGATATGGACGGACTGCAACGAGCTCTGTACAATGACGCAGCACGCAGCTAAGCAAATTTCAGGTCAGTTAAGGAAGTGAAATGAGAGGTGGGAAGACGTACCAGTAGGCGAGGTAATTTCACCGAGTAGCCCAAGAAAGGATCAATGACTTGGTCTCGCGGGGTGCCCGATAGGTCATCTGCTTCGAACCACTGGCAAATGGCTGGGTTGGGCTCTTCACCAAAAATCGTTGCTGCTTGATATGCTGCCAAGAGGATCCAAGATTTGAGAAACGGTTCCAGCTTTACAGCATCCCCTTTCCACCGAAGCCATTCTTCCAGGCCTCGATAGTGATGTCTCCATTTTGTAGACCCTCTTCCAGCCTTGAGGGAGTCCTTAGTTAATGCAATACTAGGTCAATGAGATTGAGGCTAAACATACCTCGAGGCAAATCAGACAGAGCATCGTAGCCAAAGTCGCTTCGGATGAGGCCAGAATGGGATCACGCAAACTCTTCTCGAGCTCCACAAGTGCCTGCACTGCGTATCGGTTCGAAGAATTATCTGTTGTGTTTTGCCATCTGCTAAGGTGTGCCGATGAAAAGGCAAGGATTGCGTTCAAGAGAGGTGTATGTGACATGGCCATGGGCAAGAATGAGCGGTAAACATTGCCGTCATAGTCGATAGCAAGAGCGATTTTGGCCATATTTTCTACGTTCAAATCATTAGCTAGCGTGTTGGGTTAAGACTGATACTTGGGAATACTCGCTTGCGTAATGTTGTAAAAGATGGCTCTCGCGGCTGGAAACCCCATAAGGAGACAAGGAAGAGGCAATGGCCCATGCTAAGCTTATAAGCTTATGTGCCTATCAAATGAGACGGGGTAACGAACACTGCTCATAACGTGCCTGTCTAACGGGTTTTCTCCCAGCTATGGTCTCGCCATTTTGCCTTTGAAAACCGGCAGTAGCCCGCCTGCGTGTGGCACCATTGATCTTCGGCCACTGCAACCGGCTGGTATATCCCGCACAGATCCTGCCCGAGAGGATGCATTGTTGACACTCTAATTCGTAAGTCCCAGCGGTGATTGAAAGTTACGGGCAAGAGCGACTGCACCTGGGAGCTCGAAACTACATTGGGTCTTGGCTGCCACGCATGTCCAGCAAGAGCCAGACGCGTTGGGTGTTTCGTAGGAGAATTGCGTGATACTTTCTAAGCCTTCCATCGGTATCAGCAAAATCGGATGGCAAATGTTATCTTAGCGGATTATCCCACGAGACAGGGCAAGCGGAAAATCCAATGATTGACTACAAGATGAATCAATGCAAAAGGCGAGGTTAGGATGTGGATAGCCCTGCAGCCAGCTTCCCTTTTAATTTGAAGAGTGCGGGGTGAGGAAACCAGACATGGTTTAGCGGTTATCGCAATCTGCGGGGAATGACCCCGTTCAAGAAAGTGTAATCTGCGTTATCTGATGGGGCCTTCAATTGTTGAGCTGTGATTGGTCCTAAGGCCTTACTTCTGGGGAAATGTCTTATCGCGTCGCAATATTCGGAAATGGTTCCGTTGCTCTGAGCTTATGTCAGCTGCTAGGCAAGTGGGGGCAAACTCCAAACTCTTGGTGGCTACCCTAAACTTGAACGATCAAAAACCATAATCCATACGACCACTCTGTCAACTTGATAAAGGCATCAGCGGGATCAAGAAAGTGTAGCAGATAAGCGTTTGAGCAAGTAGCTGAATTTGAGTAGAAAGTCCACTTGTAAAAGACATGCTCGAAACGACTATCTCATGCCATGTATTGTCCATGACTTAATCGTAATCTCTACCACGCGTGCATGCACTGCCTTTCGTCAATGGTTTTTTCTTTCGCTGACTGCATTGTACCATTTATTGAAGATACCCGTATCTCTATGCTCTCTTCTTGATTGTTACATGAACCCCCTTCTGCGGTGCTAACATAGAAACTCGAAAAGTCCAGGGACGCTGAGGGAAAGCGAGTTCGAAGTCATATTTAAGGAGTAGCAAAGGCACCAACTTGATAATCTCCATCATGCTGATATGCTTACCGCTGCAGGTGTGGGCGCCCCCTCCAAACGCGAAAAATGCGCGGTCCATGTCTGCAAGACTGTCTTTGTCAGTCTCAGCCTTTAACCACCTTTCGGGTTTCCAAGAATCGGGATCAGGGAAGATGGCCGGGTCTCTGTGTAGAACGTATGATGGTATGCCGACCTCAGTACCCTCCCTGATATAATGGCCACAGATATTAGCACCACCCTCGGGCACGGTGCGCCCCAACATGATTGGCATTGGTGGGTGGAGTCTCAGCGCCTCTTTGATGACAGCGTTTAGGTAAGGGAGTTTCTGAGCTGATGAGAAAGTCACCGGTAGAGTACAGTTGCTGCGCACTTCGTGACATAGTCGGTGGTATGACTCTTTATTCTGAAGCGAGAAATAGAAAATGGAGCGAAGAGTGATTGACGTCGTGTCCCCACCCGCTGTTATATTCCCCAGTGCATGCGTGATCAGCTCTCGCCCCGTTATAGAATCTGGCTTCGAAGCCTGGTTCATTAGCAGGCGTTCCGTGAACGTAAACGGCCCCTCTTCGGATCGGCCCAGGTTCTTCTTGAATTCCTCGACTTGGGATGTGGCAATTTTCATCAAGCCTGTTTCGAAAGTCATATCTCCCAAGATAAGCTTGGCCATGAGAGGGTTTCCAACAAGGAATTTATGTAACCACGGCATTTGGCCAATCTACAAGTTGAGTTAGCAAAATTAAGGTATCACATGGCGGAGACTTTATAGTTACTGTTGCCATATAGGGCATAATCGTGTCGAAGCATGCCATGACCTTATGTTCGTCTCCATTTTCGAGGATATTCAAGCTCTTGCCGAAGCTAATCATGAAGATAGCATCCATTGCAAATGCATGCAAGTAGTGGTCAAATGGAATGACATTTTCAGGATTCTCTGCTTCGCGGTCGAGGATTGCCAGCAGCTTGTCCTCAACTTCGTCCACGTACGCCTCTAACTGTAACACTGAGCTCAGCGAGTATGCGTTCGCGGCATTGCGCTTCATACGTGAATGAATTGCTTTGTCTTTGAGAATAAAAGGATCTGGCACGATTCCCTCTTCGTCATATGGCGTGGAAGGGTCATAGAAGGAAGACTATGATTCTGTATGAGCAACTCATGTTATATGTGTCTCTGAATGTACTGACCTTGTAGAATTTCGTCGTAATACCGTACACTGTGTTCATCTCGTTGACATCTGCAAGGGATAATAGTTTTGGGCCAATGCGGACGAGCTTTCCATATTTCTGATGGAATTTCAGGTCGCGTTGATGGATGTTCCCCTGCCAGACCTGCCAAGCCCGTGGAATCATTGAAAATGACTGCAGAAACGGGCCTGGAATCTTATGAAGACCTCTTCCATAGCGGTTCTTGAGAAGATAGAGACAGATGTAAACGGTGATTACCAAGTACCATTTTCCCACGAGATAATCAGTAATATGCGCTGTAGAAGTGATAATTGCCATGATGTAGAATTTTGTTGATGTGAATTGATGGATATGAATTGATGATCGATGCATCCATTATGGTTTTGTGCAAAGAGAGGGCGAAGCAATTGACACGGGCTTCGTTGACACAAACCATTTTGAAGGCATTCGCTACTGTCAATATTCTCTACCGATATCCGCGTTGGGCTGTGCAAGTGCTTAATTCGAATTAATCCGATGCAATCAATGCATCAACTGACCCTAGATCCGAATCGGAAGAGATTGGGTCGTGTCCTGCAATTTGCGCATGCCTGCTGCCCTAGCTAGAACCCTTGAAATGAAAGATAATCCGAGTTATTAATTGGAGAACTTCAACATCTACCAACGGACAAATCAGCTCAGTGGTGTCTCGGATAATTGCTCATCCACCCAATCCATGAAGGCTATCATAGCCCGCCGTATTTCCTAGTACTTTAGTCTAAATTACTAATTGCCCCTGGGAAATCTTCTTTGTAAACAAGATCTTTGAGAGAGGTAGGATAGCAGAAAAAATTGACAAGCAAACCCCAATAATCCGTCCTTTAGTCATCGCCTGAATCTTGACCCCAAAGATTGCGGTTGGATAAGAAAAGTCCTGCTCCTATCCTATTCAAGGAGACAAACAAGATTTCTCCAACGCCTTCATCTTCTCCCAGTAACCATCATGGGCACAGATCGTATCGTCACTGTTCTAGGCGCAACCGGGGTTCAGGGTGGTGCTGTAAGCTAAACTCTTCCTTCGAACTAAGATCACTCTAACTGATTGTAATCATAGGTGGTTCGACATCTGTCGAGACAAGGTGGTTACTCCTTGCGCGCCGTGACGCGCAATCCCGATGGCCTTTCCGCCAAGAAGCTTGCTGAACTGCCACACGTCACCCTCTTCCAGGGAGACATGTCCACCCCTGCAACGTTAAAGGGGGCTTTTACAGGCGCGGAGGCCGTCTTTGTTATCACAAACTTCTATGACTTGGTGGACAACAGCCTCGAAGAAGCCCGCCAGGGCTGCGCTATGGCTGACCTCGCCCAAGAAGTCGGTGTTGAGCTGTTCATCTGGTCCGCTATCCCGAGCGCGCTCGTACGAACTGGTGCCAAATATGCCAGTAATCCCCTCGTTGAAAACAAGTCAGTTGTGACCCGCTACTTGGCATACAAGAAGGTTCCTCACGTTGTGGTTTATGTGGGATGGTATTACGATAACTTTGTGAACTGGAAGGCCATCACTAAAGTTGATGACGGATCACTTGTGCTGGAGCAAGCTTTGTTGGACCGTGACGCCCCGCAAGGATTCAGCTGGGTTGAGAAAGACCTCGGACCTACTGTTGAAGCGATTGTGTCTCAGTATCGCCAGAGGCCAGAAGTTCTCAATCATCCAGTATACTCGGTCGCCAGGCACGATACTATAGGTAACGTCATTGAGGAGATTGAAAAGCAGACAGGTTTGGAGGTGCGGTTGAAAACTCCCAAAACCACAGGAATCAAAGATCTGGACGAACTCTATGGATATGAGAATGAATATGGTGTACTCACGGATGTATCTCTGCCTGACGAGTGGACAACTTCACTTGGCGTGAAATTTCATACACTGGAGGAATTTGTCAAGGAAATCATTTTGCCATATGTAGCAAGCCTTTGAGCTTCAGGTTTAATAATAGTATTCATTAGATTTCAAATGCGAATCCTCCCGATATTTCTCTGTAGGTTGCACACCCAAGTTCTTTATCACCATATACATGAGTAGCATCCAATTGCAATATCTCAGTCCCAGGCTTATGTTTTGTACAACGACGGTCGATCCCGAGCTATTGAAGCCATCTCTTAGTCAATGCAGTGTGTCATAAAAGAACACCGCTTATGTCTTTGAATCTAAACATGTACTTTTGTGTTGATTACAGTACAATTTGCAGCTCATGCCTTTCTTAGACAAACCAATGTGACATGATGTGTCCCTCAAGCCCTTTATGTGCAAGGACAGCTCTGATAATAGTTATGACAACTCTTTCTGAATTACGGTTTATGTTTAAGTCGGTTTCTAAAAAGCCGGAATTGGTAGACAATAACAGTCAGGCGAATTCCATTCTACCGCTAGGGCGAGGTGCTACCACTCTTCAATAATTGCGATTTCATCAAAAAAACAAATGCCAAAGTGAGCTAGAATTCATTCTATGGAAAAATGTATCTCTGTTCAACGAAGTGCTTTTTATCATCTTCAGCTGAAAGCATTATTCTTACTTGTTGCGAATATCGTCGTAAACGCCGCCAGCTGGCAGAGAAAGCTCCTGTAATGTTCCCTTCTTTCCACTACGTACATCTTCTGCCAATTGTTCGAAATGCTCTTCTGCGTTCTTGACGGCATCAAAATCCAGTATCCAGTCTCCTCTGGCTAGCGCAATCTTTTCCGGGTCGTCTTCAACATGCTCCCAGGGGTTCTCGTGCCAAATGTCACGTATCTGCATCCCTGCTTGGTGCGTGATATGTGACCGATTGAAACGGATTCTTTCCATGACCTTCAACGCCAACGGAACATCACCCCTGGCCTTTTCCAGACAAACAGCAGCTGTTGCTGCGTCTTCCATGGCTTGGGAGCCCCCCTGACCTGAGGTAGGCAAGTGACAATGCGCTGCATCACCAATTAGAGCGATCCGTGAGCCTGGACTAAGCCACGTCTCGAGCGGATCGCGCCAGACGAGCTTGAAATCAATGACTTTTCCTGGAGGCGTAAGCTCCACGATGGCTCTACATTCATCATTGTACCCAATGCTGTCGATGAACTTCAACACGGACGACTTATCGGCTGATTCAGACCACGACTCGCCAATATCGTCCTTATCCTATCAACAGGTATTTGTTAGCCATGACTGAGGGAGCAATAACCACTAGGTTATGTCAGGAAATCGGGTCAAACTCGGAATCTTACTGGATGAAAGAATACCCATACGACTTTTGAGCCCCCTTCCCAGGAGTAGGCAAGCATATGAGAGTTCGGACCAATCCAAAGCTTGATGGTGTCCTCGTCTGGGTTGAGATATTCTTGCAGGAGGGGATGTTCTCTGAATTCCTTGGTGGCTTCGAAATAAGACCTAAAGATGGCATAGCCGCTGTTCGTTTTCTTGTCTTCGATTTTAAGGACTTTCTGCCTGGCCAGGGATTTTGGGCCATCCCCAGCCAGAACACAATCCGCCGTGATCCTGGTGCCATCAGCGAGCACCACCCCAGTCTCATCCCCGTTTTCAAAATAATCGACGACCCCAACGCCAAAGTGCATCTCAACGCCAATTTCCTCGGCGTAGTCGCGGAAAATCTTCCACATGGCACCTCTCTGACCAGCGTACTGATATCTGAAGTGCTCCTCCTTAAGATACCAGGGGTCACGATGCACAGCCTCCCCGGTGTGCTTCAACATCTGCATCCACTTCGCTTTGGTGATGCAGATGTCGAGCAATTTATCGGCGACTTTGCCATCGTCCCAGGCGTCGACGATGCGCCCTGCATTGGCGAAAAAGTCGATGATATCGCCATATTCGGCGGAGTTGGTGTACTTCTCGACGAGAATCGCCTGCATGCCTCGTCTCTGGCATTCAATGACAGCGGTCATACCGGCAAAACCTGCTCCAACGACAACGACCTTGGTTGTTTTGCCGGAAGCACAGCCTCCGTTGGTGCCATTCAAAAGGTTGGAGGTAGACATTGTTTGTTTCATTGGTTTATACCAGGCCAAGTACAGGAAATATTCTAGCAAAGAGCCAGGCCAACAATCGGAACCAGATAAATACTAACAACAGGCAATCTTGAGAACTGTTATATGTCGTCCTCCCATACTTCACTCGTCTTCTCCTCAGGCACTGGATCAGGATGGGGCATGTTTAGGTGAAAGATTGGCCAATCGTGCATTAATCCGTGAGTACTAAACTGTCCACAACGAGTAAGGCTCATCATCCCCAAATCCGGGAGTAATCGGGATGTCGCCGGATCTAAATGCATTATTCCGTGTTCGCGCTGGCATCGAGTTCATCTTGTTCCACGAAAACGAACGACCCCAATACAGATGGGCTTGGATATCAATTATTAATCATCACCGCTTTTGCATATTGCAGGCAGGATGGAACCACCGGAGTGACACGTAGTATATGACTAAACTTATGCCGACAGAAGAACTTTCTAGCCGCCCAACATTCTACCCGGAGTGATGCGATCTGGTTCTCAATAAGGCTGGATACCAAGAAGAAAGCTCGCCACTCTACTGAGAATCATTTCACACAAAATTGCAGAGAGAGCGACATCAAATTAGAATTCAAACGACTGAAGAGAAGTAAATTCCCGCCACCTCCCACACAAACAAAGAGTCTCTCGATCGCCGTTGTCTTATGGTTTTTCCGTGTCAAATATGATCGGGTGGAAAGACTTGCTGCCCCGTACGCGCTCGGGAGACTCTACCAGGCAACCGATGCACGTGAAATGGAGAAGCTCGGATACTTTCGCGCTTGCCACAGTCACTGCTGCTGTGTTTACTGATATGTTCCTCTACGGTGTAATCGTACCAATCTTGCCTTATGCTTTGACGACTAGATCTGGAGTGGCGGGGGATGATGGTAAGTCTTCTGCTCCCGTGATACATGATATTATACTGACGAGTTCCCTAGTTCAGCGCTGGATTTATATCTTGCTTGCCTGTTATGCTACTGCACTGGTAGTTTTCTCACGTGTGCACTACCCAAATCCCGCTGCCTCTGATAAATATCTCTGACAGTGACTATTGATATAGCAATATTTGCCTATATGGCAGACCGCCTGTCTTCCCGACGAACGCCGCTCCTCGTTGGATTAGTGGCACTTGCTGGGGGCACCGTCATGCTTTGCGTGGGGAATTCCGTCACTTTACTCGTTATCGGCCGTATTCTCCAAGGAGCGTCTGCGGCAGACGTTTGGGCTGTAGGGCTCGCTTTACTCAACGACACAGTGGGATCAAAACGAATAGGGCACGCATTTGGGTATATCGGGCTGGGCATGAGTGCTGCCAACCTACTCTCGCCTCTATTAGGTGGTGTCGTTTATGAGCACGCTGGATATATAGCAGCTTACTTTATCCCGTTCGCTTTGATCGGCGTTGATATTGTCTTTCGACTTTTGCTCATCGAACGCCGCGACACTCCGCAGCGCATGGTTTCGGACAACAACCCCAATCTGGATTCCGACCACGCTACCAGTAAGCCATGCGGCATGACAACGCCGACCACGATAGATATTAGCGACTGTCATCGCCCGAATCAAGCTATACAGGAGTCCCTAGCAAGGTCTCCACCAGTACCAACAAGGAGAGAACGTTCTGGTATGTACGGCATGCTATACATGCTGACCTCAAAGCATATTTTGGTTGCTTTGGCTGGGAACCTCATTGGTGGACTCCTCTTCTCTGCGTTTGATGCAGTACTTCCACTGTTTGTCTCCGAATCATTCGAGTGGAAGTCTACAAATGCTGGGCTTGTATTTCTGCCTTTGGTGTTGCCTTCTGCTCTGGGGCCGCTAATAGGCAAAACCGTAGACAGGTATGGATCCAAGTGGGTTGTTACTGCTGGATTCATCACCTTTGCGGCTTTTGTTATACCTCTCCGTGCCGTTACCGAGAATACTCTTGGGCACAAGGTTCTTCTTTGCGCCTTGCTTACAGGCATTGGGTGTAGCATTCCTCTTATGCTGCCCCCACTGATGGCCGATGTAGCAAAGTCACTTACAATTGAAGAGGAGCGCGACCCAGACAGATACGGGTCGGTGGGACCTTATTCTCGGGGCTTTGCCCTGTTGAATATGTTCTATTCCTGCGGAAATATACTCGGTCCAGTCATTGCAGGCTTGGTTAAAGAGCTAGCAGGTTGGAAAGTGGAAACACTTGCAATGGGAATAGTGGCATTGGTAACTGCCCCATTGATGGCGGCACTGGTGGGCGGTAATCTTCTATAATCATACATGACCACTACGACTCTACCCTTTTTACTGTATTTTATCTCGAATCGTACAGCAATTCGGATACGGATGAGAGAGCTCGAGTATGAAGTTAGAAACGGCAGCGAAACATGCCAGACCGGACATCTCAACACAATGAATGCAAGTCGAATACGATTGCGGTCTGCTTCATGACCTATACCTGTTTGCTTTTTTCTTCTTCTAAATGTAAACGACTACATGTGACCCTTTACGTACTTAATTCCTCTTCCATACTTGTTCTCAACTGAGATTTGCAACACAATCTCATCATTTCTTCTCCCAAAGTGCTACCATAGGCCCGCCTCTGCCAAAGATAGGGTCGGACCCCGGAGGGGGGATTTGAGAAGCATTGTTCTTTAGCACTTCCTTGGTTTTATCGTCCTCGGTCCCTTTTCGAACATCCCAGTGCGGACTGTCCTACCTAGATGTTAATTACAATAACAAGACTGAGCGCCTGGTCATGACTCTAACTCACCTTTGGATAACTGGCCGCATATAGGAAATCATCGCTTGATGTCTTATTACAGTGTGCTGTACCAGCCTAGTATATGTCAGCCCCGGAGTTGGACCATGAAGCTGGGAGAAACAAACTGGGATTATCAACACATCGCCCTTGGAAACCTGTATCTCAGTTCCATTCTCGTCATCCGGGCTCTCACTGCGACCGAGTATAATGGTGCTTTGACCGGCGGTAAAGGCGTATGTTTCATGAGTGTTGGAGTGATAATGTCTGAGGCCGTAAGGCCCGAAGAAACCGTCGACCCGAAATCCATTACCATTCAAAAGTGCTTTTACCGCATCCTGATCGTCCGGGACTGGAAGAACATTCCGGTAGATTATGACAGGGAAAGTCGAGTTGGGCACGTACTTCGTGCTTTCGAGACGGACTAGTTCCATTTTGGCCATGGCTGGGGTGGAGGAGTTTTGGATTTCTTGGATTTCTTCTTCTCTCATTTATAAAACAAGCTCAGTGCTGCCGTAAGCAGCATATGGTCTCCCTTAAAAGTCAGCTTCTAGGTGATTCTGATCTCCTTCGGATCGGGCAATCGTGCGATTGGTCGCGAGGGACGTAGGACGATGGATAATTGCATGATTACACGACGAATCTCCACCCCCTTCGGCTTCGGGGATACCACTGATTGGTCACTCTGTTTCCTCTAGTCGACCCCGTATTGTCAGTCTCGGTTGAAACCGAACCGTTAAGTACACAGAGCGTCTTCCTTGCCATCCTACACTGCCATGAATCTGTATCCTCTCATCTGATTAGTACGGGCGCTTCAGCAGTCATTATCACCATGGAACCAAAGCAGGCATGTGCAGCCAAGTTAAGAGTAGTCATAGTCGGCGGCGGCCTTGCTGGGCTGACACTTGCGAATGCACTACAACATGCCAACATCGACTACGTGGTTCTTGAGAGATCCAGTGACATTGCGCCCCAAGTCGGTGCTTCGTTGGCCACGGCCGGCAATGGCAATCGCATCCTTGACCAGCTTGGTGTGTATGAGCAAATGCAAAAAGACATGGTACTGCTGGAGTGGATGCACGACAGAAACTCTGATGGGATAAGCTTTTCAAAACACGACGCTGCCCCCTTGATGCATAAGAGGTACGTTCGGATGAGAACTGTCGTCAGTGTTGTCTACGACCTAACTGTATTCCCTGATAGACTGGGCTACCCCATTAGCTTTCTCGATCGGCAGAAGATCCTCGCCGGCTTGTACGACAAGATCAAGGACAAATCGAAAATCATTCTAGGCAAGAAGCTTTTGACGGTGGAGCAGGTAGCAGCTGGTATCATAGCCACCTGTGAAGATGGCTCCTCCTTTAATGGGGATATCATCGTCGGCGCAGACGGTGTCCGTAGTAAAGTACGCAATGAAATGTGGCGGTACGCGGACGAACACGATCCTGGAAGATTCAACAACGCAGAAAAGCTTTGTAAGCTATCCAACTTCTGTCTGCAATACTTGATGCTCAAATTAATTCTCCTATAGCAATAAAATCTGAATACAAGTGCCTTTTTGGCATCTCAAAGGGACTCAAATCGCTTGACCCCAAAGACTATCATATTACGTACGGAATCGACAACTCTTTTCTCACAGCTGGAGGCAAGGAGCAAAAGACATACTGGTTTAATTTTCAGAAGATGGACAAAGAATACCAAGCACAGGATATCCCACGATTCTCGCAGGCCGACACCGAAGAGTATGTTGCTGCGAATAGGCATCGAAAAGTGACGGGAGACGTCACACTTGGCGATCTTTGGGACCACAGGATCTCAGCAACACTACTCGCCCTAGAAGAAGGTTATTTTGATCACTGGACCTCTGGTCGCTTTGTTTGTGTTGGGGACTCTGTTCACAAAATGACACCTAACTTAGGCCAGGGCGGCAATAACGCAATTGAGAGCGTAGCCGCTCTTGCGAACAGCTTGAAAAAGATGATCGATTCGACAGAGCCCGGTACTAGACCATCCTCGGATGATATTCAGCAGGCGCTGTCAGAGTATGAGTCTCGACGTGCTCTCCGATCTAAAGTGATCCTCACTCTTGCCAACGGAACAACCCGTACGCAAGCCTTGAGGAACAGACTAGATTGGATACTCAGCCGATATATCGTGCCTTCAGCAGGCGACTTTTTCGCCAATCTCGCCTGCGGCAATATGATTGGAGCTGAAAAGCTGGACTACCTCCCTGTTCCCCCGAGATCTTTGGAGGCAACAATGCCTTACAATCAAGCACAGGGTGTCGGCCATTCCGAATCTAAGACACGGAGAGCACTGATTGCTTTACCCTTGTTGATCCTGAGTATTCTTGCCTGGTTGACTATGGCACCAGTACTTGAAGCATCGATTGATATTGTGGTTAATAAATCAGTGGTGCCCCGGATGGTGGCACAGCTCAATGGTGTAACCCTTGACTTGACACAGTCCGTCTATCACATTGCTATCCTGGGAAACAAAACCTTACCACTTCGTGATATGTTTCTGCCGGCCATCTTAGACGTTGACCCGGCACTGCGAGCAAGATTACTCGGGTTTCTGATAGAAACGGCGCCAATTTATATGATATGGCTCTTCGAAGCTTACCGACGCTCAAACGTTCTTACTTTCTTGCAACTGTAAGTGCATACTTCTTTATTCTCCAGCTGCAATAGTCTGATCAAAGGGCGTCATCAGACCACTTGTCTTTGCACTACTTTTCCAATTCCATGGGATTAGCGTGGTAGGACCAATATACTTCTTCCTTCATTACATCCACTCCCCCATTGAGAGTTATGCAGCCTCTGATCTGCGGTTGGTCCGGATGAACTATGCAAAATCGATCCCGTACGCTGTGATTTGCGGTTACATTTTGCCAACATTTATCATATTTAATTGGCCCAACTTGAACCAACGGATACTTTTCACGGAACTGTGGCAATTATTTCCACTCTGGACGGCCATCCTACTCGAAGGCTTCGCGCTTTGTGTAAAGGACGAGACCCAGCAAGTCCGGCTTTCAAACCCCAAAGTAGATTTGCCCTATACACGATTTGCAACATGTACTATTGGCTGTATTTCAGCCGCGGCCCGTCTCCTGCATATTATTTCTCGGCCTGCGAGCTTGGTCGACAGTTTACAGGCATATGTGCAATATGTACCAGAGTTGTCTGACCTTACCAACGGCGTCGTCAAAGTTTGCAACTATGACTATTCTCTATTTTTTGCAAGTGGGATTATCTGGATGCTACTCTTATTTCGCGACCTGAAGACAGCAGGCATGGAATCAGTCAATTGGCCAAAATTACTAATATGTCTTGCAGTCTTACTGGTCAGTTTTGGCCCAGGTGCAACTATTCTCGGGTTCTGGTATTGGCGCGAGGGAGTAATTGCAGAAAAGAAGGAACGAAATGCTATTGTAGCGACACTGTGAAGGGAAATAGCAAGAGCTCTTTAAAAGTCTAAATGCTTTGCGTCAAAGCGATGTTAGATAGGTAGTTAAAGCAGCAGGAAATCTCAATTAAACAAAACACTACAATAGTCACAAACCAAGTCATTTTAAATATCAAGTGCTAACTCGAATGTCTTTAACGTGCTTGACCTATATCCTTAATATTAAAATTAGATATCTTTGCAATTATTACTACAAATCTATAGACCTTCTCCAAGTACCATAAATTTTGGTTTATATTATTACACAAAGCGCTGTCAACCTCAGATTAGCTAGTGGAGATTTGGCTAATGGTGAGGGAGCACCCAAAACTACAAACTATCTAGCCCTTGGAACTACATAACATATTCAGCTTTAATATGCTGGGGTCAGCTGTTATAACTTCGGAACAGCATTGTGGAATTGATTCACTCCTCGGAGAATACAAGCTAATAAACCGGGGTGCTAAACCTCTCGTCTCGGAGTGAATTAATCCTGGATCACCCAGACTAAAATCAATTAATCCTCGTGCTATCATCAAGCTTAGTAAAATCCGGATTAATGCTTCTTTGCTGTAACATTTTCCGTTGGCTTTCTATTATATAATCATCCATTACAAAGCATCCGTTACAAAGCATCCATTGTTACATACACCTTGAATATAGAGAACTCAAATCATAATAGAAATATATTTATTAGTTTTCCCAAATTTGTTAAAAAGCGTAGTTCTTTGTAGATCTCAACTATTACCGTTAAAATTAACAGGCTAGACGTCGCGACAGCCCTGTGCAAAATATTTTGCATCTTTAGGAGTAATGGACAATCTGGTTCAAAACGGATTCCAGTTTTATAACTGGCAGGGAGGAGAAGCTGCAGCTGGCCATTATGGCATATCCCACGCTGTCGCCGTACCTGCTGGTGCACGTACTCTCTTCGTTGGAGGTCAGATTGGAATCAAGGAAGATGGGACTGTGCCGGCGGATTTGAAGGAAGAAATCGAGCTTGCATTTCACCATGTAACACTCGCTCTTCAAGCAGCTGGACTAGGAGAAGATTGCTGGAGTTATGTCTTTTCGGTAAGCTCAACTTATGGAGAGAGACTACATTTGCCTGTTGAAATATATATTTCGGCCTGGCTCGGGACTAATCGATTATCACTCTTTGCAGATGAGAACATTTGAGAACCCTAAAGATGGAAATTCCATCACTAATGAGGTCCTGTCCGTCACAAAACAATTATTGAAGCACAGTCGACCGATTTGGACCGGCTTGGCAGGAGGACAATTTCCACTTCCAGGATTACACTTCTTAATTGAAGTCCAAGCTTACCTGCCCGTATAACTTTCAATGTGTTCATTAACTAAAGTCAGGATTCGTGAGAATATGGAAATATATTATTAACCTTCTAAGGGTCCTAACTATCCTTGGAAAGGAGGTGAGGATTCTGCCTCTTGCCTGGCGGAGAATCATCAAATTGGGCGATATTAGAATTTCAATGGCTTACTCCTGGAAGACTGCTGCGTCCGGCACACAAATATCATAGACACTACTGAGATCTTAAATAGTGCTATACTACTATTTCAGATACTATTTGTCGAACCTAGGCACTGTGTAATTAAGAGCAACGCAGACTGAAAGCCTTAAAAGCGCTTCTTTTCTCGAGAAAGAAGGGTCACATAACTAGTTATATAAATACACTAGTTAAAAATAGGGATAATATATAGAGCCTTAGATAAATAGGCCCTGGGAAGGTCTGGAAAGAGGGCAGATAGGCAGATAATTCAATATCTCTTCAATTAACGGGTTCAACAGTAACGGTCTTTCTCTCTAGCTCCGAGGAGAAACAAACAAAGTTCTATCTTAGGGAAGATTTCCAGTTCTAGGGGGGTGCTTGGTTGATTTATGGGTTTGAGGGAATGCAGGTCTTTTAGGACCCATCGATCAACCTCCATACAAGTCGTCTCCCTTCGGATTACTCGAGCGACGTTCTGGCATTCCTCCTCCTACGGACTGCCTCAATCGCCCTCTTCGCATTTTTTCTCCTTCGAAGTATCTCTAGCGACCTCTTGGGAAGAATGGGCTTCTTTGCGCCAGCGACCATGCGACATACTTTGCTGGTGCACTCCGCAGCAAACGTTCCAACTTTCGCAACGCCGCCTTTGGTCATCTTTGCGGCATTTCCGAGCTTGTTAGCTGCGGCATTCCATGCCTTCTTCCACCCTTCAGACTGGGAAGCAGTGACCGAAGCTGCAGCGGTACTGCAGCAGAACGCAGCACTTCCAAGGGTATAAGCTCCGACTGTCATACCCTGGGAGTTGCAAACCAGAGCTCCTGCTGAACAAGCCACGGCGCCGAACTTGTAACTATGGATGTTTAGTGTTAGAACTCTGAGAATGTGGGTTAATATACTTACCCTGCTTCTGCGCCCTTGCCGTTCCATGCGGGTTGAGGTGAGGCGGTTGCGAGTTGGACGGTGGCCGCGAGGGCGCTGATGATGGCAATGTCGAAGCGCATTATGATGAAGAAATATATGCTTAGTGAGATTGGTTGATAAATAGGGACTGAAAAAGATGTTGCTTGCTTTGTAAATGTTGTAGACTGTTGTTCATGTTTTGGTACTTTGGTCATGGCGGCTCGGCAGCTTTTTATATATTGCTAATTCTCTTCCTTCTACAAGGCTAGTATCGTTTTTGATGGCGCGCGGCTCGCAATCCCAAAATAGATCAGAAATCGCCTGTCTAATTAGACAGCTACAGCGAAAACGTGCAGAATAACAACAAGGGATAGCTTCCAGGGCTATTTCCATGTCGTGAGAAACTCTGACGTGGGTTGTTAGTATAACATTTCAGGATGTGGTGGTAGCCAATCAGATTAGTCTAACGAGAACGTGCAAAGTAATAGCAAGGGTCTGTCCCTCAGAACCACTCACATCCAATTTGAACTCGGACGGGAACTGCCGGCATATTATATTTTAAGTAACAGGGGTAACCAATCAGACTGGCAGACGTGGAGGTTAGGAGCCAGGCACCACCTGATTGTGTGAAAGCCAGGAGACATAAACCCCTTTCGGTCGAGACAACCTATTGCCCACACCGAACACCCGGTTCACACTGCAAATGGTTTGATGAAGGACGGGAGGTCAGCATTTATGGGGCCCGTCTTGCCGAGATGAGACGGTAGTCACCCGAGTAATCGATACCGATCACCCCATAAGGCTCGTTGGATGTGGGATGCGGCAAAGAAGCTAATATAGGATGCCTATGGTCTGCTGAAAGAAGCTGCGGTCTGAAAGCTAAAAATCTGGTACCACCTGATCGTGTGAAAACAGGGCGACATAAGCCCCCCTTGGATTGAGAGCATGTGCGAATAAAATCTTACAGGTAGCGAATGCCCGGTCAATACTAGTATAGATAGTATGGTGAAGGATGAGAAGGCCCCAGTGGTGCATTAGTCCAGCACTACGGAAGGCCTTGAGAGAGATTAGTCTAAGCCTGGTAAACTTAGCTATTCTTGGAGCGTAAGCCCGATTAACTGAGGTCCCTGATTTGAACCTAGGCCAGAGTAACCCTTACCTTAAGAGAACCCCTTAGTCAGTGATGGCTATTGTTATTGATCTAGGCCTAGCTCAGCTGTGGATTTTGTATAGATTGTGTGGGCTGGTTAAATTATATGGTGCCTGCGTTCCTGTTGTAAGGTGTTTATGGTCCTTAGGTCCGGCAAAAGGTTTTTAGTGCCGGCACATTAGGTATCGTGATGTGGGTGAGGTTTTTACCAGGCAATAATTGTTTCAATCTACGTTAGATACCCCCTATTCTAAGATAGGAAATTGACTTGATTGATTGGAAGGATGAGAAGTTTGCATTTTATAGGGTCCTTCTTGCCGAGATGAGATAGTAATCCATATATGCTACCCTATGAACCTCGGCAGATGTGGGACGCGGCGAGGAAGTTAACATGTTACATCTATCGCCTCTTGGTTTTTTGATTCCATGCACCACACTTATTGGCCCTAGAAACGATCGGCTGCCCTACTAGCGAATTTGGCGTTCTCTTCATAAGTTGGGTGGTCAATATGGAGTTTTGATTTAAACAAAGGAACTGTATTATAAAATGTGAGCCGCGCGTCCGATCTACATCTGGAATGTAGTCACTTTATCTCTTGTCTCGATCGGTTTTTGCCCTACACTAGAATCTAGTTCTAATTATTCTACATTATGTCCAAAGATCAAAAAGAACGCAATTCTGATAGTTACTTGGGGCAGATTAATCGAATTCAAGTCATGGTGGACTGAAAACCGGCCGGGTGCTTGGTAATTGCACTGATTTAAAGGTCTAATTTCGTGAGCCACGGCTCTAGGGTGCCACTGAGGTCATCATGCTCCTACGTACGAGGAAAGTCTTCGAACTTATCTTACTTTCCGATCTATGAGGAAACCGAACCCCCAGGAATAAGTCCTGCCCAGAAGTATCGTTGATATCACTACTGTCGCGGTTATCAAGGACGTTGAACACCTTTGTAGTTCTACGTTTTCCATCAGGATGTCCGAGCAAGAGGTGGCGTTATGATACGGCCTGGCAACCAGACAGGGGCTCAAACTTTTCATTATTTGTGATTCAATAATGTTGGGTTTCATTGTAGTCGCTGAAAAGCAATGAATGTCTAGGTAATGATCAATCTAGTACTAGTCATAGCGGGAGATCGGTTTCAGTATCTTCACCGCACTCATGTATTCGCTCGTCACCCGATCAACTGCGACAACATCGCCTACCTTGATTGTAGGAGCATTCCATTATGGTGAATCGTACTTGTTGACCATGTGTATCAGATTGCAAGCACGTTGGACACGTTGCCTTGATGTAGCCTCCGGTAGATATACAGCAAGAGTGACAGCAGCGTGTGACTGGGCTCACTTGTCATTTTGAGCCCATTCAATGCCAGTCACTTCATCCGCGAAAGTGTGTCTGTGGTACTATATGATGTAATCATTAAACCTTTGAAGACCCGAGACAGTTCGGGGCTATAGCGGGCGTTTGCCCACATCCGCAATCCACTCAGCTGCAGTAGCCAATAATCCTGACTCATCCCCATAGGTACATTCAATGTAAGTAGTATTAATGGCACTTCAGAGCGCTCTGGAGAAGACGTTTCCGTGAGTGTCCGAGGTGACGCCGTTGACGGCGACAGGTCTCGGTTCGGAGGCTCATCGTCCCCGTGTTTTAGTCGTGCAGAGATACACTGGCTCCCACGACACATATCCCCCCTGAAACATGTTGCAGATCAGCTAGCTCTTGGTTCCCGCGAACCAACGGTTCCAGCCACCGACACAACTGTGTTAAATATTCTACGACAGTGACTTTGGGCCACTCAAGGACGTCGGCCGTGTAAGAATACTGGCAACAATCACGCCTTTAGAAGGGGCAACAAGTAATTCCGTGATCCCTTGGAGAGGTGGAATTCTTGATTATATCGTCATTTGCGAGGAGGATGCTAGGCGGTTTGGAAAGTCCTGGTTCCCAGCGTGATCTGTGACAGACCCTAACTGCTAACACTCAACTACACCTACATGAAAAATAAGACATCAATTTATTCCGTGATGTCATGGTGCGAGGGCAGCCATAGCTGTGCGATGAATGTAAGGCGACGCTCCAACTTCAGTTCTACTACGATTTTGTTCCCAATGGGAGCATTAGACAAGTCTCGGGTATTGTTGGCACCAAAGACAGAGTACCTAACTTCACTTGGCAAAAACATAACAGGGGGAGATGGAAACATTAAATTCGGATGTTTCTCACTGTGATAGGTAACCTATGATTAAGGGTGATTCGCGTTTCATATCATTGTTGTCAATGGTTTGTGCCATTCCTCTTTTTTAGTTTGTTAAATTCCAAGGCTATGGTATGTTGCTTGTGTAGAGGCGAGTGTCTCATTCAACCTCAGGGGGAAGATATCTCGTAATTTCAAGGGAGGTTACTTGTCATTCCGTCCCAGAGATTCATAGTTCACCACGAGATTCTATCAGAGGTCTTCCTGTTCATGGATTATAAAGTTTGATAGCCCGCCGGTTTTTGCTAAAGTCTGCTCTAGTCGTTGCAGCATAAACTAGTCTATGCCCTTACCCTCTACATCCTACGTCTTTCAGCTTCTCTAAAGTGGTCATCATGCAGCTTTCTTCGTTGTTTCCCACTCTTCTGTTGGTGGCTTGCGCAAAGGCAATTCCCACGGATGACAACATTGCCAAAACCCCGGCTGACGGGCAATCAGATGCTGGGCCTGTTAATGTCCCCGCACTCGAGTCACTGGCCGATGCCAAGATGGAAGCCAGCTCTAGCTGCAGCGGGTGGAACGACTGGTACGGTACCGGCAGGTGGACATACACTGAAGTTCAATTCTGCTTCTACCAACGTTCCGACTCAACCGTCGCCGTTGTAAACCAACGAGAGGCTCAATACTACTGGGGTGCTGCCTGGTATTACGCGAGAAACTACCCTTTTTCCTGGAACATCGAGGGAACTATAGTCACTCAATCAGATTTCGAAGGGTCCGGCGATGGATCTGGGCCTACTCAGTACTACGTCTTCACCGAGAAGGTGCCCGCTGGCACTTACTCAGTCTCTGTTAATTATCACCAAGTTGGTCCTTACTGGGAGGCCGACGCTGCCATCAATGAGAGTGCTCAGTTCAGTATTGTGCTTGGATCCTAACAGATAGAACCAGAATGCTTCATTACTGGTCATAGTGCGGGTAAGTAAGTTTGAGTCTTGATAGGTCCTATGGGTTGCCTCATTGATTAACATAACCTAGAATTCCTTTCCTGTGGTGTGGTGGCCTTTACTTATGGAGCTGTTAAGTATAGGATAGAATGGTCTTGTATAGGTTTTTTCCGTGTTTATCAAGGTTTTCCCTATGCTATATGTAAATGCAGAGGCTATTAAATTTTATCTCTAATACTCTATTAATATATTCATCTATAATCAGTATCATATTGGTGGAAAAGAAGTAAAGCTAGGATAACGTAGATGGATGTTCCTTAAGTTATTTAAGTTTTAAGATTACTTACTTAAATATTATGAAAAAGAAAACATTGAAATTGAGTCAGATAGAATTATACTCTAATTAAAAGTTTATAAGCCTCCTTGGATTCCTGGATATTATGAGTGCCATATTCATAGACTCAATGGCGTACTGTTTTTGCATTTCTCCAACGACCCGGATATGATCTTGATTCGAAGTAAATATTTTGTCCACATCTTCTAGCCTTAGATTACTTGCTTCCGCTGTATGAACTCAGACATGATCCGTTTGATGAAATTAATTGTAGAACTCACGACAAGAAAGGTAAGCCAGTGGCGCAAATGCTAGACTTGCTACCATGGAAATCGAATAAGCCTTCCACTGGAGCCATTTGATGATGACGGGGGTCGTCATGACAACAGTAAGATTTCTTGCTGCTGATTCCAATGGCTGTACCCTGGGTTCTTGCCTCTATGTGGAGATCATGGATTTGACCCTTGTATGTTATGATTTTGGTTCAAAACAGACTGACAAGGCTGACAACGAGTCTGCCGCAGTCATTAACGAACAACCCAAATCGCGTCGATCCACTTCCACAAGCAGAAGAGCCCTACGCACTCCTCAATCCTATAATTAATCACTCTTCCTAACGATGGACTACGTACCACAGTGGTTGAAGGGCTCCGATGTTGACGCGAGGAGCATCCGCGTCATGGGCTGCCAGTAAGCAAGCTCCGTCCTCGTACTGGCATTGGATCATCGTCCCCAGTGACTAACCATCCCGCAGCGAGAGCTACCAGCTGGCCATGCATACACTTGACCAGTATCGCGGCACTGTCGTGGCTGCATCCTATTGCCCGCCCTCCAACCTCACCGGCTCCGGCTCCCTGGACGCCCTCAAGGCCAGGTTCACTGATGCTGTCACGCGCGTTGCGCTGGCCCAACCTCATTTGCACGTCGGTATCGCGGGCGAGGATACGGCTAAGCCAACCTTTATCCGCCTCGAGGCACTTGATCTCCGGAATCACGTTCACTGGAAGACCTTTGATGATGCCGTTTCCCGAGAAAAGCAGTACCTGGAAGAGTTGAAATTGCAGCTTGACTCCAGGTACGACAATCTTGCCACACAGCCCGGCTGGAGGGTTATCATCTTGCACGACGCTGGAGCCGAGTCCATTGAGGTATTGTACGTCTGGAACCATCCGCATCACGATGGCATGGGCGGCAAGATATTCCACCAACAGCTGTTCCAGCATTTGAATAACAAGGAAAACATCAGCGAGCCCCTAACATACAAGCTTCAAGACGACCCCGAGTGCTTGATCGTCAAACTTCCCGAGTCTTCCGACAGACTGCCACCTCCCCCCGAAGTGTTGACAGCGTTTCCCATGACCACTCCATTTTTGCTCAAGAAGCTGTGGAAAGAAGTGAAACCATACTCCTTTTTTCCGCCGACGAGTGTCCATGCCACGTGGGCCCCAGTGAAGCTGGAGCCCTTCACAACTCGCTTTCAGTCCTTCTCCATCGACAATGACACGGTCGTAAAGGTGGTAGCCTCTTGTCGTCGTCACCAAACGACCGTCACTGGCCTTCTTCACGCCCTTGTCCTGCTGTCTCTTTCATCGGGACTCGGTGATATGAAGGGCTTCGCGGCCAGGACACCATATGACCTACGGCATTATCTACCGTCTCACACCAAAGAGTACCCTTGGCTAGTGCCAAAGGAGACTATTTGCAACTACGTGTCTATCCTGGACCACGAATTTCACCCTGACCTTGTTGCAAAAATCCGAGCCGACTTCTCTCCCGATCGCGTCGCAGCAGAAGAGCCTCTGTCTGCCGACATCCTGCACACCGTCTGGTCTGTTGCAGCTCGCGTCCGGCAAGAAATCAAAGACAGGCTGGACTCTGGCATAGTAAACGATATGATTGGCATCATGAAGTTTGCGGGAGACTGGCGGCCCCAGCAGGAGAGCGAGGCCCGGAAACCGAGATACTTGTCCTGGCTCGTCACCAACCTGGGCGTTCTAGAAGGGGGACTTGGCAAAGCCGAGAATGAGAGGCAGGGAGATGATTGGACTATACATCGGACCCAGCTATTTTTGAGCACGGAAGTTCCTTCTGCCGCGATATCCGTCGCCGCTTCAACAATAAAGGATGGGCAGATGGATATCACGTGCAGCTGGCAGGACTGTGTGGTTGACCCGGATCTTGGGGCGAATCTAATGAGGAACCTCAATCGATGGTTGACAGAGATTGGATCATCAGCCTAACAGAAATCCTCCACTGCATTCTTTACCTCTTTTAATTCGAAAAAACAAAGAGATTAGATATTACCACTAATAACCTCCTTCCTCCACTATTCCTTCATATCAACATCTCATTGTCTCGTAAATATGGCGCTCTCTTTAGATTTCCTTCTGTATGATCTCATTGAACTAACTTTCAATTCGCAGCATAGGCTACCCGGTCCATCTGCGGGATCGCAGAAGCCTTTCACGTGCTGTGACCTGAAGTCACCTGGGAGGCCTAAAAGGCTGATTGGATCACCGAATCTAGATGCACAACAACCTCACCCTTTCCGGAGAAAATATGTCTAACTCAAAGCAGTGGTACTTGTTACAATCCCAATCTAACCCTTTTGTAAAGTGCGGCGAATGCTTATGTCCGGTTGTCACTTGTCGTCTAGGTTATCCGGAATTTACAAACTTGGCCCGGGCCGGACCAAATCAGGTAGTGGTTTGCCAATTTAGGCTATCATCTTCGCGGCGAATACGTATTTGACCACTGCACAATACTGTATCTTTCCAGTCTTAGCTTTTTCACCTATTTTCTATTTTGGAAGTGCAAGGGGCTTATATACCCCGGATGGTGACAAATTAGTGAACCATGATAGGCCGATAGACGTTATATAGTATTGATCTTCCGAAATATTACTTTTTATTACCATACCATTCATGTTTTTGGATCAAAATTGAATTCTCTGAACCATCTTCCAAAATGACTACTACAGTGGTAACCACTCCTGAGCTTGCACAACATAACACAGCGAACGATTTATGGGTTTCGGTTCATGGAAAAGGTTAGTTAGCGCCAACAGAGAACATAGCTCTTGGCTTTACAACATTCCATTGCCAATTACACCAGACTGATATAAAAGGGTAGTTTACAATTTGACATCCTTCGTAAATGACCATCCAGGCGGAATAGATGCTATTCTTCAATGTGCTGGAGATGACGGGACGGACGCATACGATTATGCAGGACATAGCAAAAGTGCTTCAGCAACTTTAACCCGATTTCTGATTGGGCCCTTGGAAGGCCACGATGAGAAACTGTCCGAAGAAGAAAATCGGTCGGACCCATTACCAAAGCCTCAAAGAGAGGTCAAACGCAACAGTTATTTCCCAGCCAGTTATCCTTTGGCTGGATTCCTACGACTTTTCTTAGGAACAGCCTTGGGGGGGTTTATAATCGCTCTCGGTGGCCGAATTGCGCTCCATCATCAGTCATCAGCCACTCTAGTTGCTTTGGGGAAGCGGACTATTGATTCTATTGGTGCCTTTGGTGCTGGAGCTCTGCTATCCTCTTCCGTCGCTCTTGTCGTTGTCGCATATGCCTACGAGCAGTTTCGGAAGACTCTGCACCACACTAAGGAGCCCTTTGCTTACCCGCCTATCATTCCTCGGCCAGTCGGGTTTTCAGCTAGGCAATTGTAGAAATAATGACTATTCATTGTGCTTAGATGTCGGGTCTGGCATCATTCATTGCTGTTTTTTTAAGTTTATACTCGAACTCTCTTCTGTAGAAATAGTGACACAATTTGTCTTATTAGAAGTTCTTTTTTCTTTCAGAATAGTTCAATCGTCACCTTTTTATAGAGTGGATTACACAGATAAGCAAAATGGAAATGGAAAAACAGAGATGTAGCTAAGGATATATTTAATTGAACAAGCAGGGAAATACAGTTGATGGTCTGATCTTTGCAACATAATTCGGCAAGGAAAAGAAGACAGGATGCCAATACAACATATTCTTCACCAATGTAATTGAATCAACAGTTCTAGTGAGCTTTTGTAAATTCAGAAAGCAAACAAGTTATCATATAGACGATCACTTTTTCATCCTTCCTTTGCCACCTCCAACTTGACTAAGGCGCTTCTAGATGCAACTTTGACAGCTAAGTCGGCCATTGGAGTCGAGCTCAAGAGTTCGAAAACTGATATCTCACTCTGCATGTCCTTCAACACTCGGTTCCGAATTTCAACAGCATTCAACGAATCAACTATTTGAAGTTAGTAATTCGTCATTTTGTGTGAAACTTTTTGCAATGTCTGGGTCACTTACCGCCAAATTCAGGAAGAGCTCTCTGGGAGTCAACCTCATCAATCTCAACACCAACGGCGATCGCAACCTGCCGCTTGAGAGTCGCCTCGACCGCCTCCGCAGCCTCTGTTAATGATGCTGCGTTGCTCAACTTGTCAGAAACACTTTCCTCCTTTGCATCAGTTTTCCCACTATCGGCTACTTCAATAACGCGTAGATCAAATTTCCGATCACGCTCAAATCCAGTGCCTCCGGCTTTTCGAATCAGTTTTCCGCCGAGACCCAGGACGAATTGTGCAGGAATGTTCCCATCGTCAGCCGTGGAGCCTCGCATAATTGCCCTCAGGCACACCAGTAATTCATCTACGGTTGTTTGGAGACCAGTCCAGCCGTGCTGATAACGGTTCAGATAGCCCTTGAGATCACCAAACTCTCCTGCTTCAGTGAAGTGGGACGAATCAGACACCAGGCCAACATCGATACTTGTTGCCCGTATTCCGAGCGTGTTGCGGGCATGATGAGCAAGAGCGTCTTCAAAGGAATTCCCTGAGGCATAGTTGGCTTGCGCAGTGTTTCCAATAACACCGGTAATTGAGGAGAGGAGAATGAAGAAAGGGTTGTCCGATGGCCAGAGATTGGCCAGGAGATTTCGAGAGCCGCGTGTCTTGGGTAGGAATGCCCGGAGCCATTTATCATGTGTCATATTCTCGAAGATCGTATCCTGAAAAATGCTGGTTAGAATAAAGTCTCGTTGGTTGGTCAAGAAATGGGATACTTACCTCCAAGACCATGGCGCATTGGATGACGCCCTTCACAACTCTTCCTTGGCTCTTCAATTCCTGGAAGACAGACGCCACACTAAAGGCCTGAGTCACATCACATTTGAAAGCCTCAGCCCTGACTCCCTGCTCTCTGAATTCATCCAGCTCCTTCTGGCTACTGCTGCCGCCAGATCGTGAGAGGAACACGAGATCCCTTGCTCCATGTGCGATCATAGTCTTAGCAATATTCAAACCAAGAGCACCCAGCCCACCAGCCAGGACAAACGTGGCATCCGCGTCAAGGACTAGCCCGGGAGCCGGTGGTGGCGTGGTGAGGACGGATGCTTCTCTTTCGAGAGATACCACAACCTTGCTGAAGGCATCTTTCTTGACTGCCTGAATGGCCTGTGGGATATCTTCCACCGAGAAGACCTGGGCCCCGGAAATGGGATGTATGCAGTGACGACGAGAGTAGTCACGGAAAGTGCGTTGGACTAGAGTATTAACCACCTCAGGCTTGGAAACGATGACTGAATCCATGTCAATGCGGATAAGGCTAGCATTCTGCGTCGAGGCTGGAAGCACCAACTTCCGATTGACAGTCGAGGAGCTAACCAAGTCAACCAAGTATCCAAAATCACTAAGAATGTTGACAGCTTCTTCAGTGGCTCTAGTGGATCCTTGGTTGAGAATAACTTGCACGCCTCGATTATTCGTTGCCTTCTTGATAGCGGCAACAAAGCAATTTGACTCAACATCAAATATTCGATCCGACGGTAGACCGTATTCCGTTGACAGGAGGTCCTTCTCCTTCTTTGATTTAACCAATACAAAGACGGATGCGCCAACCAATTGCACAACTTGAATAGCAGCTTGGGCAACGTCACCAGCCTCGACATTGATGAGAGCTGCCTCATCACGCCTCAAGTGCGCAATCTCTAGGAGAGCATACTGAGCTGTAACAAAAGCCAGAGTCATGGTTGCCGCGTTTTGCGGAGAGACATGGGAGGGCACAGGAACTACCTGGCCTTCCGGAACTCGAATCCTAGTCCGACTGGCTTCTGCAGGTAGCAGGACTGCAACATTTTGGCCAATATTGACAGATGACACACGTTCGCCATAAGCTAGGACAGTACCAATGGCTTCCTTGCCCCATCCATTCAACTTCTTGCTCGAAGCATCATTGATTCCCAACCCAACATAATCCACCTGAATCTCAACATCATGAGGACCAAGAGGACCCTCAAGGGCTACATCTTCAAGTCCCACACAGCTTTGCCCATCAGCTGATATGGCAAGTGTCAATGGGGAACTGACACTACCTAGTTTGGTCATCACGGGCTTAGGTCTGCCACTAGCAAGCTGCAACTCAGCATCAAACCCAGGCTCATCCACTGCTCTTGGGATGTGGATCGTTCCAGCGTCCTCAGCATACTCCATCTCAGCATTCTTGCCTTGAGAAGAGATCCATACGTTCAGAATGAGAAGTGAGTTGGCCGGGCTGGAAAGATCAAAGCTAGAGGAGAGATCGAGGTGAGGCAGGGTGGTTATTGTGTACTCGTTCCTCAGGACACGGAGCAGCCCCTGAGATGGGGCAAAGTCGGCACTTGAGGACCAGGAGCGAAGGAGGCCGCCCTTGGTTACCCACATCATGTGCTCAACCTTGGAAACAAGTGTCTTGAAAGCGTTGAATTCGGACTCCGACCAGGAATAGATGAATGGAGACTCGGTTTCAAGAAGCGAAATTATGTGTTGTCCCACGATTTCATTCTCATTCAAATCCAGTAGAAGTGACAATTTCGCTGAAACACCAAGCGCCGTGATATTCTCGCCAATGTTGGAAGCAAGTTTTGAGAGAGAATCCGAGGCATTGTTGGGGAGAACGATGTAAACTTGCTCGGGCATCTTTTGCTCGTTCCGGGAAGCCATTGATCCCAATGCTTCGCTATCCCGTGAAAATTCCACGAAGTCTGGGCTCTCTGCCCATTTGATTTGAGCGCACTTCTTAAGATCAAATTCATCTTCAGAGATGCCATTGCCCGTAGATGTAACTTGCCTCAGAGCAAAGTCTTTAACGACCAATTTTGGAGCAGACCAAGCATCGTCTGAAACAATGAGATCACCGACAATTTCATGCCCATCCTCGCTCTTGGAAGTTAGACTCCCATATCCATGATACAGTTTACCCGAACCATGTGGCTGGTCTTTGGCAACAAACATGTCACCAATATGGTATGGAACCGCCGCCTCGTCAACCGGTCGTCCATCGTTGAAGGAAGCAAGAAGTAGGTGGAAGATGGCATCCATTGTGGCTGGATGAATGACATGATCAAATTCAAAACCCTCAGGCATGGAAGACAGCGTATCTGGGACGATGACAGCACCGTGGGATGCCTTGGATGCAGGTATTGCTTTGAGTGTCGTCACGTTTCGGAAGAGAGGGCCGTACTCCATTCCGATTGACTGAAGATGATCATAGAATGCGTCGATTTCTACATCCTCAGCCAACGGTTCTTTCAATAACCCTTGGTAGATTGATGTTTGCTCATCCCACTCCAAGGTGGTTATGGACTCATCGTCTACCTCATTAGGAAGCAACTTCCCGTACTCAAGCTCGATTGACCCGTAGCAGTGTTTTGTCCAAGCGGTCGAGGTGGTGGTTGAAAAGATGATAAAGCCATATCTACCTTCAACTTCGGGGTGAGGATGGAGACTCAAGCGTGTTTCCACCGCGCTCTCTTCATCCGAAGGCACCACCAAGCCGCGCTCAAACGACACATCTCTGAAGCGGAAACCATCCAGGGTCTTTTTGTTATCCCACATCTTCAAGGCACCTTCCAGAGCCATAACCAGCATTCCTGCTGCAGGATACAGCGTAGTTCCCGTGATGCGGTGGTCCTCAATCCATGGATTCTCTGACACACGTAGGTAGTTCCTCCACTGTGGTTCAAACTTGTTCTGCATATCCACCGGAACACCTAACATGTCAGTTCTAGGATGCGAAGGAAACCTGTTTGACTTGGTCGAGTACGCTTCGTGCCAAAATTTACGAGAATGGTTCCAGGGATAAGTGGGAAGGCTAGTCAATGACTTCTGTGCGTGTCCCAGAGTTCGAGTATTGACAGCAGACAGGTCAACGGGATGGCCGATTGCCCAGAGTTTGCCAGCAACTGTCAAACTTGATTCGGTCGCGTCCTGTCCACGAAGAACAAGTGCCATGTATGGTGCGTCCTTGGCTGAACCGTTCTTCGCACCGGTAGCTGTGATGATTTGTTGAACAGGACCTTTGAGTGCAGCATGTGGTCCAATTTCAACAATGGCATCCCATTGAATAGATGTCCTACCCTTCTCTCCTTGCTTGTGGGATAAAATCCCGGATACGGCAGAAGAGAATTCGACCGTGGCACACATATTAGATACCCAGTACTGAGCAGTGAGCTGATTTGGTGATACGAGCTGTCCAGTCAAAGATGAAAACATGAAGGCACTCTCAAACCCTTCAGATTTAGGGGTCAACGGCTCAATATGTCCAATTTGCTCAAAGTAGCTCTGAGCGACCGACTTCATATGAGGAGAGTGATAGGCTGTCCCGACCTTGAGCTTGCGGGCAAACTTTCCATCACCTGAAATCAACTTCTCAAGCTTGTCGATACTCTCCACGTCGCCAGAGAGCGTTACACTAGATGGACTATTGACGCAGGCGACGACGGCGGATTCAGGTTCTACCTGTTCAAGGTATGGCTGTGCATCTTCCCGTGAGATTCCAGTAGCCAACATGGCACCTTTGCGGGTGACGCTGGCAGAGCTAAGACCCCTCACGTATGCAATCTTGACAGCATCCGCGTGGCTAAGGTATCCTGCAGCGTAAGCGGCAGCTATTTAATTTCACTGTGTTAGACGCATTCTTGTACATATTCTTTTGTAATAAGAAACAGATGTAGACTTACCAATCTCTCCACTAGAGTGGCCAACAGTCGCTCTTGGCATGGCCTTCCAGTGCCGAAGGAGATCAACCAAGGCAACTTGAAGAACTGTGCAGAGTGTCTGACTAAACTCGGGATTTAGAATCCGGGAGTCTTCCGTCTTCCTAAGTTCCTCGATCGCATTCCACTGGCATCCTAGCTGTTCGAGGGTCTCCTGAGAGCGGAGTACGCTCTCCTCAAAGACTTGTTTGCTCAAAAGCTCCACACCCATTGCTGGCCACTGAGCGCCCTGGCCGGTGAAAACGAAAAGTAAATTGCTACGATTTCGAAGGGACCTTTTAGTCTTAGAAATTCCCTTAGATAGCTGATCATTCAGTTCGGAGAGAGATGACGCCACACAGAACCCTCGAAAGTCGAGGTGAGACCGTCTATTTGAAAGGGTATGGACAAGGTCGTCAATATAATTGTAGTCGTTCTTGTCAATCTTGGAGCTTGACAGAGCGGCGGAGTAGGCGTCTTCGAGTCTCTTGACGCCGGACTGGTCTTTGGAGCTCAAGACAAACAATCTCTTGGCAAAGATGTCGCTTTCTGAGGGTGGAGTGTCTGGCCCAGTACTTATCCCAGACTCAGAACCGGCCTCTTCATCGAGCGGTGTTGTATTATGATTGCCCACCAGCCCTCTGCTGTTCAAGTAGTTATATGCGTCGTCAAGAATAGCGTGCGCATTGGCGCCACCAAACCCGAAGGAGTTGACGCTGATTCGGCGCTGGCCCTGGGTTGGCCATCTCATCACTTTGGGCGGGAGGGCCAGGTTCCAGTCCTTGAGTCGGAGTTTTGGGTTGAGAGACTCCACGCCATATGTCGGGACTAGCATACCATTTTCCAGGCAGGCGAGAGCTTTCAAGATACCGGCCAGGCCAGAGCAGCCTTCGGTGTGGCCTACGCTTGGTTTCACACTGCCGATGTAAAGAGGACCCATACCGGCAGCGACTCTGCTAGCCCCAAGCGTTGAGGCTATCGCCTCAAGTTCAATTGGGTCCTACATCCAAGTCAGTTTCAATTTCCACGTCGATGCCAAGTCCTTTGCCTATTGTGCCAACTTACTCCTACTGGAGTTCCAGTTCCATGACATTCGAAATATTGTGTCTCAGTCATGTTCAGACCTGCTCGTGCATAGGTAGCTTGAATAAGCTCTGCCTGTGCGGTGCTGCTTGGTTGAGTGATGCTTGGTGTCTTGCCATCCGCATTGGCACCGGTCCCTCGGATCACAGCCCGAATGGTATCCCCATCTCGTAGAGCATCCGACAAACGCTTCACAACTAAGCACGCAATACCTTCACCTCGGCCGTAACCATTTGCACGATCATCGAAGGTATGAGAGATACCCTCGGGGCTGAGCATGTGCATCGCTGAGAGCTGGTGCATAGTGTTAGGGAACAGCATCAAGTTAACTCCTGCAACGAGAGACTATAAACCCATCATTGTGGTGTATGGTTAGCATTGCCCAGGATATTTTAAAGAGATGGATAGGATATACCATGTTGGTTTCACCCAGCTTTAGTGACTGGCATGCCAAGTGCAAGGCGTAGAGGCTGGAAGAGCAGGCAGTATCAAGGGTTAAACTGGGGCCTTTGAGGCCAAAGAACCAAGAAACTCTGTTTGCTGTCATAGCTTCGCTTGTGGCAGACGCAGCGGAGTGTCCGACGTCATAAATATCGTGAAGTGATAACATTTCGTAGTCGTTTGTCATGCAGCCCACGTAGCAGCCTGTTTGGCTATTGTAAAGACTTTCCACGGGAATGCCAGCTACACAGAAGATCAGAAATAAGAACAAAATCGCCTACCCCATCTGCATAGCTAGAGTTTGTTCCACATACCATTCTCTATGCTTTCATAGCTCACTTCGAGTAGGAGACGCTTCATCGGATCCATTGCTGCAGCTTCTTTTGCTGTCGTTGAAAAGAAGGGCGCATCAAAGTGTGAGACATCTTGTTTGATAAAGTATCCATGTTTAGGGCGGATCTTTGAAAAACAGGTCTGTCAGCAGGAAAGTCCGGATAAAAGAGCACGTTTTGGTGGTATGGACTTACTCCTCCCTTTCTATCAGGGTCTGGATGATGCCATTTATCCGCATCCCATCGATCGGACGGAATCTTTCCATGTCCTGTCCTGGAATTGCTGATCATATCCCACAGACTGTCAACAGAGTTCGAGTCCCCAGGGAGCCTGCATGCTGCTCCCACGATAGCAATAGGCTCTTCCTTGTCTAATCGAGCCATCTTGACGAATGATAATTAAGACTGAACCAAGATAATATGGTTCAAACAAGCGTCTTGAGTTTGAAATGTCCGTCATGGGTCAAGCTAAACATGGGACTACTGTCGATATAAATCTTTCCCCTGGATAAAGTCACTCGCACTTCACAGTTGTGATTTCTTTCAATATCTACCCTTCGTCCGGTAAACAGAGGTGATATTACATCCTGATTGGTCAATGAGTCATAGGGTCTTCTCTATACGTGGTCGCCGAGCTGAGCCGCAATGGCGTTCCGAGTCGATGTCAGGATAACCACACACCCTGGAAACAGCCGAAAGGAGAAACACCGAGATATATGTGGGTCAGCTTCGACAACAAACGGCGCTCCGGCTCATCTTTAATCTTCAAATGGTACGCTAGATTAAGATCTTGCTAGAGAGTATTACTACGGAGTGTGACTATACGGAACAGGGCCGTGCCATAGTCGTGCAACCAGACAGACAATATCCCAAAGAGGAAGTTCCCAGATATCAACATCAATGCATGATTCGGTAATAGTCCAATATTGCAATTCAAAGGATATTGGTGCGTTTGAGCGGATTCGGCACAAGGCTTAGATCTAGACCCTAGCATACCGAACAGCCTGTACCGATACCAGTGGTTGATATCACCAAATCATTCAACATCTCCGAGTACCGAGTCAGCCGCACCAGATAAGGCCCTTTCACACAACTCTTTGTATAGTTAGACTTGATTTTTATTCCATCATGAGAATTCTATGCCTGCATGGCGTTGGCAGCAATGGGAGCATCTGTGAATCACAATTACAGCCTTTTATTCGGGCCTCCGACCCAAGCTACGAATTCATTTTCGTCGATGGACCAGAGCCGTGTGAGCGTGGACCAGGTACAGTGAAAACAGACCAAAATGACCCTCAAAGTCTGGAACAAAACCTTACCAGCTGATCACAGGAATGGCTGCTTATCATGATGGTCCATTCTATTCTCACACACGAGCATATGATCCCCAGAGCATGCAAGCAGCTATAGAGCACCTGGAAGAAGTGATTGACGAAATGGGGCCGTTCAATGGAGTTCTGGGGTTCAGCCAGGGTGCCGCCCTCACCATCTCCTTCCTCCATCAACAAGCCAGCAAGCCCTTGCCGTTCAAGTTCGCCCTCTGTTTTTCGTCCGTCATTCCATGCTCTGCCGACGCCGCCGTTTGTGACAACTTGATAGATCGCATATGCCCGCTAGACGGCAGTGATGCAGCATCAGAGGAACAAAAGTTATTCTCGGAGCTTCTCGAACAAACTGTGATTCCGGCCCAACAACACAACTCAATGCTTCCTGATTATGATATTTCGATTTACCGGGGCGACCAGGGACTCCTACAAGCACCAAGGTTGATGCCTCCTAGCCTTACCAAGGAAAAGATCCGAATCCCGACTGTGCATATGACAGGAAAAAGAGACGCTTCATTCATGAGGAGCATGTCCAAGGCTGCTCTTGGCCTCTGCGAGAAGGGTTCCTTCAAGGTACTGGAGCATTCTGGTGGTCACGAGCTCCCAAAGTCCCCGGCAGACGTCAAGGCGGCCGTCCGAGCAATGGAGTGGGCGATTGGTCGCATGGCACATCTCTAATGGTCAGTCAGATAATCGATGGGGGAGATAACAATCTGTAAATTTGCAAAAGGACTATTTATTTCATCCTGACCATCTTGATCTATTTGTGATATCAGTGCTGTTCTTTGCTGGCAATGGCTCTATCAATGCTCATTCGCAACATACGTCGAGAGGAGTTGGTTACTTTCTCAATGGAAGCCAAAATCGCGAGTTGGTTTTGTCTGCCACCCGCCCGTAGTTTGGGGTTGCCCAAAAGATATGAGAGTTCCGTAATCTGAACCGTTACCAGTGTGGTCAGAACATGCAGACGCTCGCAGCTACTCTGTATATGATACGTCGAGAACCACAAGTCCTCCATTGCATCACCCGGCGCACGCGCCAACCCCTGCACAGCATCCCTCCTTTGCCCTTCCTGTGGTCCATCATTGGCCCAGCCATCTTGCGTTCCGCCGCCGAGTGCTTGATTACTGGTTGATCTAGGGGACGGAGTCGAGCCAACCAGATATTGGGGGACCGCATCTTCATGATTCTCATTGACCATGTCATCAATCATTTTCACACAGCTCTCAACTACACGCTCATACATGTTGCTCATGAACTGCAACAACAGAGTGAGCAGAATGAGCCTTTCAGTCTGACTACTTCCCTTGCACGCCCGGCATGGCTCTAACTCCAGTGCCTCTTTGCATCTCGCCAGTGCGCTCCGCAGTAGACCAAGCAGGACCCCCATTGATGCAGGGTTCCGTGTGAGACCCATGTTGGCACCCAGTTCCTCCAGCAGCTCCAACAAAGCAGCCGAGTACTTTGCACAGCGGCAATTTTCCCTCTGCTGAGATGGTACTGTACTAGAGGCTGCTCTACCAACACTACCGGCAGCACCGCCCGCGGCGGACACTGAGGATGAGGCCGATGCTGACACAGAAGATTGAGGGCCTGATGGCCTGTGACGGTTGGTGTTGCTCAAGTTCTGGGCTATCGATCTACGCTGGATATCGGAAGCAGAAACTGGCATCGAACCGTGGCCGTTGCTGTTGGCTCTGGAGAGAGAGGACGAGGACGACGATGGGGGCCAGGGATTCTTCCTCGAGTCCCGTAGCGGTCGGTAAGCTGATGATGAGTTGGGGTTCTCGAGCCCACTTCTGTGCTGATCAAGGCTCTCACTCCGGCTGCTGGAGCCACCAGATGGGCGGTGTCTAGGAGATGCCAGAGCGGCACTCAGGGATGCCAGAACAGATTCCATGGCCAGAGATGGGACATCATTTGGGACACCACCAGCTGCTTCGTTGGTGTCTTCTTCGGGTTCTGCAGTACATGAAACAAAGTGTTGGTTAGATGGGATGGTAGTGAGAGGATATGTATGATTTCATGCACGGCACTTACCACTTAACTGTCTCTGGTAATTTCCCAACGGCAGTTGGTCATCGGTAAGGGGATCCCAATGCCGACTGGTTTCCCCAAACCCCCCGGAGGAGAGAGCACCGAGGTCTGGCCACGCATCCAGCATAGCTGAGCGTGCCGAGGTGCTAGGAGCCCTCGCCTCCGCCTCTGCATTAGTTCCCGAGGATAGCCAATGCTCGAGATGCTGTGCATCCCCATCGACTTCGTCGTCGAAGTCAAATAAGCTCGTGGCTGACAGCATTGAATCTTCCGCAGTTGTGCCTGAGGGTGCTTGATGATCGTGCACAACACCATCTATCATATCAGTAGCCGCTGTAGCATTAATGGAGCTGATGTTGGGATTTGAGTAGGTATCTCTATTCATCGGCTCCTGGTTTGCGCCATCGACGATAGTTACATCCTGTTGGGAAGATTGGAATGCTGATCGGGATCGTTTCTTTCGACGAGAGGGCCGACTTGGGTATTGGCATTCAGCGCCAATGGCCACACACTTGTCGCAGCCGGTTGGCTCTCCGCTACACCTAGTCTGCTGGCAATTAGAGGGATAATCATTTCCAGAGTGTGCATTGATGCAGTCTCGGCAGATCCATACCTTTCGAGCTCGGCAGAGGTGGCAGGACACATGCGGGCGTTCTTGGCGATTACGGCTAAGAACCGAAGCCAGGTCCGAGTTTTCAACAAACGTCACAGGCTCTTTGGACTGAATGCTCAGTGTTCCAAACATCTTGTCTTTCTGCTCGTTACTTCGTCATTCGTTCATCCAGTTGCGAGTCTTGACGTATTGTATGTGGCCTTGGGTACGTAGATGGACAGGGGTAAGGGACAGCTAGCCGATGATGGTATCAATTTCTTTCCGGACCACCGACTGCCACCGGTGCTGTGTATTTCCTGTGTAAGCGGGAGAATGGTCCAGATCACATACATATACGCCAGCGGGATCGTTTCTCAACATATAGCCCACATCACTGCAACAACGTCATGCATCTACTCAGCAAACCGGCAGTTGGCCCTTGAAACATCCACAGCCACGCCCATGTACCTATTTTTTCGCGATCTCCCATCGTATCCATCGCGCAATCACATTACGAAAGTGGTTGGTGGTCAACAGAAACGTGGCGGAAAGCCATGTTTGAGCTTCCGCACAGCTGCCCAATTGAGGACACGCCCTGCGCCCCGTTCTTCCTATTGCATCTCTCATATTGATTTGAGGAACGTCCTTCTACTTTAGGCACGTAATTTTCACTTCGTACACATAAGAATGCGTTGCCGGATGCGGAGCTAATGCAATACTGGAAGTGTCTTCTGTCGTAAGAGTCGCAGATGGGCCACGGGTCGCAGGGACGAGTGGACAAAAAGAGCACCCTGGTGTGCATTTACCGTCGCAGCCGGCCGTGCGGTGGAGGTTACTCCTTGTCACACCCCTGTCTGGCTAACTCCCGGGAAGTCTTCCGTCAACCCTGTTTCTGAGATGAAAGTTGTTTAGCACCTTGTTCTGGATACAAGAACAAGAAAGTCGGAGAAATATACATCCGAGAACATGATCGGCACTATATACGCTCTATCTGTGCAATAATAAGTTTCGAGTTACCACAAGCAAGATCTGTAATCCAAGACGGTTAGAAATTCTTCAGATGCGACGGGAAATTCGTGATCCACGTCTACCGAAAGCCCACCGCAGGTCTATCGCCAATTAGAACGAGGTCAGGTGGATACCTTTACTTGGCATTTTGCGGCTGAACTGTCAAGGTCTGAAGACCAAATGATGATCGCTGTTTCACCCGTCATTGCCGGCTCACAGCCGACATTAGCGAGTTTGGCTATAATAACGGTGGGCCAAATACTCAAGAGAAGTCGTCTAAGCACGCTAATAAATCAATATGTGATTCGTCACCCAGGCTGAGTGCTCAATATCGATTCCCGAGTCCCACAAGCTCACCTCATTGCTGAGGTAATTCTGATGTGCAGCGGAGAATACGACATACAAACCGGGCATAGACGGTTGTATATAATAGCACAGCCCTGTATCGCGAAACACGACAACGTGTTCAGCTCCTGCACGCCTGCATGCATAGGCGGTATGCACCAGTCATAATGAAGCAAAAGGTCTCCAGGCCGTTTTTTCGTGTAAACGCCTCCTTGCCCTACTGTAACAGAGAGATAATTTCAGACGTGATTGCGACCTCTTATGCGCAGGCGGCGAGGCATCTGCCTGTTCCACCTTGAACTACGTATCTTTACTAATATTATTAACAACGGATGATGTTCAGAAAGCCCAGCGTAGTGCGTGGCGTAAGCTACTAGGTATGCAGCCTAGCTTTGTTTGGTGAAACATGCGAGCAATCTATCCGGCGTATCAATAACAATTGCAATGACTGCCTATAGCTTAAGTCCGTTGTTGAGATGGAGCATGTAGCCCCCGGAGGCTTCTGCCCTACGTCGCCAGATTCGGTAAGCATCATTCCTAGTATCTCTGAGAAATTCTTGTTTCCACAACTGGAATCAAATATAGTTAAAGCCATGTTTCCGTCCTGCAGGTCCGCGGCACACGTTTATTGAATGCACTGCAACGTGCAAGGATCAAGCGTACTACGCAAGCTATGAAAGTTCCCAATGGCTCTGTGCTCTTATGCACGTTCTCGGCGCCAGGGAGGGGGAAAAACCACCTCCAATGCAACGTACAACATGCATCTTTGCGGCCAGTGTCCCAGTGTCACCATGTGTTGAGTCCCGGAATTCCGCATTGCCTCGGTTATAGTGGGGCGATGGGGCGCGTTAATCGACCTGGAGTATGCAGTGCGGAATTCTAGCGTACATGTACGTTGTAGTAATATATCTGAAAACAACATGTGTAGACATATCAAAACGAAATACGAAATACCATTTTTAGCGTGCAGGGATGACAATAATCGGCGATATCCATGACTAGAGGCTTTTCTTCCTCAACATAATACGGCTCAAGATTAGCCCGATTCAATTGTCCCATTCACCGGCAATAGTTCTCCATGCCCACTCAATTCCCTCAGCGGGATGTTGATCGATGTGCCCCTCGTGGTATAGGGTAGCGTCACCCAACCCAATCACACCTACCCTGTGCTTGCTTAAGGTTATATGGATGAAGCATAACATTTCTGACCGGATTAGAAAAATAAAGTACGATAGAAAATGATTAGCGTTGTGGATTTAACTAAGTGGCGAACCAATCGTTAGGACTGCTCATACCGTTTGGCTACGTTTTACTTTTTCACGTATGCAGTAGTCAACAATCATGATCTGAATGCACTCACCGAATTCTACAGGCTTCATCAGCTTGGGAGGGTGACATTGACAGGGCGCGGTGTCTTCATGAACGATCGGCGTCAATACTTTCTTTGTTCAATTGTTCCCTGTTTCTCTTATCTTTGGCCCGCCTGACAACATATCAAAGTCCCGTCAATTTCCTCAATCCTTGCGAGCTGCTGCTTCACCACCTTCCTCATCATGAGCGGCGACCTCAATTTCCATGAACATGCCCTCCATAGTCAGCTTGGCTACCCCCACACAGGTGAGAAGAGGTTCCTTGCCCGGAATCCATTTCTTGATATTATTGCACATGTGCATAAGGTCCTCGTGCTGGGTGTCGGGGATGTAATAGGCCGTGATGCGGTACACCTGGGACCAGCCCTTGCCCCCCGCATCCTTAAGGGCGAGGTCAATGTTCTTGAAGATCTGATCAATTTGTGTCTTGACGTCCTTGCTGACTTCCCCAGTTTCAGTGTCCCAACCGCCTTTGTAGATACCCGGAATGTTAGTGGATTGAGGAATTTTCATTAACCAAGAACTAATGGGATTCCAGTCTCTTACCTTGTCCAGAGACCTCGATGCGGTCACCAATGCGAATAGACTGGTGGTAACAGTGCTGTTTCAGAAGAATCTGGCCCATTCCTGGGTAGGCAAAGTGCTGGCATTGGACCATCGTGAAAATGGAAAGTCCTGTGACTTGAGGTGAGGGGATCAATCTTCTCGCTGATTCGTGAGAAATCTCAGGAGGTGAAGGGAAAATGGCTGGACAATGAATCCGTGTTGAGCAAATCGGAGATTTTTACTTCTACCTTCCCCCTCACTCTGTGATTAGAGTTAAATAAGACGTTGAAAATACGTCACTCGATGTGCAAGGGCCTCATTTCCTGATTCAAGCTGTCTAGTCGTTTCGTCAGTATGCAGCTCCCTGTATTAGTCCGGAATTTGTCGAATTTGGTCGGGCCCGGACCATTTAGGGAATGGCCCCTGTTTCATTCCTCAAACCGTTAAAGGGCTACCCTTGACGGAAATGATACGGTTTGCTTTCAAACAAGGAAAATATGGATTGGGAAGATGGAACCCATGGAAAATTGAGGAGGATAGTCAAAAAGAACTCACAGGATAGCTGGATAGTGGCCACTCTAACCCCACCATGCTTGTTGGTTCTCAACCCTCTTTGAACGAGTAAACACTGGTGATGACTGTCTGTTCCAAGCTCTAGCATTGCATACCGCCATTATGTATCAACAATTTTACATGGGCAAAGAGCCCGCAATCCAACGCGAGTCAGTCGATTTGTCTAGCATCAAGACACTTAAGCAGCTCCAGAGTAGCCTTGGCCAACTTTTTGCATGGACAGACTCGAGTTGTAAGTGACATCTGCTCTCCATGTTTTCAGCCTAGAGGCCTTCAACATGGTGGATATACCTGGGTCGTAGCCGTGATATTAACCTGACTTTGTAGCAATCCTTTTCCATAGCGACAGTCAAGGCAGCCTTCATTCCCTCGAGGCTGTTGAGTCAGCCAAGGAGGCTATTGAACTACGAGCTGCAGGAAAAACGTCCGTGCAGCCTCCCCCAGGGCCTAGAGCTCTTCCAGTCGTTGGAAATCACTATGAACTCTATCCAGACCCATTGGGGAACTATGATCGTCTTTTCGCTCGCCTTGGCCCCGTTATTAAAACAACCAACATGGGGACAACAGTGTATATCACAAACGACGCAGAGATATCAAGGCACGTTCTCCGTGAAGGTGAATTCTTCACCAAGACGACTTCAGACCCTTCTCACCCGCTTTTCTATATGAGAGAGCAAACGGCACTCTTCACCTGTGACAGCGAGTCACCCGCCTTCCCACTCTCCCACAAGTTTGTGCCGCCCGCTCTTTCTCCCCGTGCAATTGCGCACTATGGCCCTCTCATCCAAGACGCTGCGCGGGGTGTCTTCAACGTCTTTGATGAGATGTCAGACCGTGGACTTGCTTGCAATATCTACCAGTACATGTTCAAGCTGGCTGGTCAGCTTGTCTTCCGTGTGATGATTGGCAAGGACTTGCAACACTTCCAGGAACTCAATACGCCACCCACCTTGGCCATCCGTCTCTTTGGCGAGTACCTCAAACTAATGAAGAAGACGTCTCTGCGGCCACAATGGCATGGATACTTGCCATTTGGCGAGCCTGCCCGCCTAAGAGTTGTTAGAAATCTCCTCTTCAGCACCATCGAGACTGAGATGGACAACGCGACGACAAAGGGTGCCGAACCACTCGCACTGAATGACCCAATTTCACCCATCAAAGCGGTGTGTGTGGCTGATTTCCTCGCCCGTGCTCGAGATACAGACGGCCAGGGGCTTCCTCGGGATATTCTTCTGGGAAACACGGTGGTTCTGCTGGGCGCTGGCTTCACTACTACCTCTTCGTTGCTTTCCTGGGCTATTTATTCCCTAGTCAAATACCCTGGAAATCAGCAGCGTTTGCTTCAGGAACTCGTTGATCATGGGGCAGACGGCGAGCGGAAATGGTCCCATGATGAGTTGCACGCTATGAAGTTCATGGACTGCTTTGTCAAGGAGACGATGAGGCTTCACAGCCCCAGCTTCCAGACCGGTCGCAATGCGAAGACGGACGTAGTTCTGCCGGGCGGCTATCTCATTCCCAAAGGATCAATTGTGATTCCTTGCTTCCCAACCATTCATAAGAACCCAGCCTACTGGGATAATCCGACGAGGTTCGAGCCGGACCGATGGCTCGATCCGACTGTCGCCGCTACGGCTACACGCAAGGGAATATACTCGCCGTTTGCCGCGGGCGCAAGAGGATGCGTTGGATTTAACCTGGCTAACATGCAGGTGAAGATGGTCCTAGCGGAACTTGTCTACCGCTACGAGTTTGAGGATGCGTCTACGGAGCCAGTCATCTACGATCCCGAGTTCCTTGTAGTTAGGCCATTGAATTTCTATGCTAGTCCAATCAGGAGGACGGAATGGCCGTCTCGTTCTACGGCGACCAAGTAGGGCAGGGTTAGGTATGAGATCGCAAGAATGGAGATCATTGGATGTGCAATTGTTTGGATTGAATTTGTCAATATACATATTAAAGAGCTGCCATACGTATATGTCTAGACCTCCGTTATGGTCTGACTTTTGAATACCTATTTTGATATTAGGAATGCCAGTATGTCATGATTTAATGCTCATCAATTATTCTAATTTCTTGTAAACTATAACGTTGAATAGGTACCGTCTTGTTGTTCTATTTCTGGATCCTACATGGAGCGGGGGACACGGCTTTGACAGTACTCCCGCTTAATCTGGCTCGGCCCGTTCCTTATTCGGCTCTCCGCTAGCAAGAAGGGAAGTCCCCATTTCAACACAATGCAAAGAAAATACGTTTTGGCAACGGCGCTGCTCGACTTGATCAAAATGACTTGCACAATTCAAACAGAGTAGCGGAAGGGGTTGAATAGTTAGAAGACTCGCTGAGAAGAAGCCCGTCTGCCTGAACATGGGAGCTTTGCTTTTTGGAATAGCATTTTAAGTAACACAATTGAGATAATATCTCCGATTAGCAACCTCATATTGTTATTCTTTATCAAGTCTATCGCTGATTTTATGTCCCTGAGCCATCGAAGTTTTGCACCTTTTTTTAAGAAAAAAATATTCGTTTTTCTGAACCTGGATTAGTACCGCAACAGGGCGTTCAAGAACACTATGTGTGGAATCACAGTCTGCGTGGCTTGTCCACAACAACTTGTAAGCAACAGGCTCACGAACGGATTCACAAACGGACACCCAAACGGATTCACAAACGGACACCCAAATGGACACACAAACGGACACACAAACGGAAATACCAATGGGCATGTCAATGGAGACTTAAGAAGCTCACTAAGAGAGAAAATGCAAGCTTCCATTAACATGATCAACCACCGCGGGCCTGACGAGACAGGCATGTGGATCAGCGACGACTCCAAAATTGCTTTAGGCCATTGCCGACTCTCTATCAATGATCTCTCTCCCAGCGGCAGACAGCCGCTGGCAAGTGATGACGGCCAGATTCACGCCGTCGTCAACGGCGAGATCTACGACTGCGACAGGCTGCGAAAGTTATGCTCAAAGCAACACAACTACACATTCTCTAGCGAGAGTGATAGTGAACTTGTCCTTGCTCTGTACAAGATCTACGGTGCACCAGATTTCTTCCAACACCTCCGTGGCGAGTTTGCCTTTGTGATTTGCGACGAACGTGGCGGAAAGAGACGCGTCATTGCTGCCAGAGACAGATATGGTATCAAACCATTGTTCTGGACCAGATCAGGAGAAAATATCTTGATGGCAGCCGAGGCCAAAGCTTTTCTACCACTTGGATGGAAAGCAAGATGGGATGTCAAGGCTATAGCTACTTCTGGATGGCAGCTTGATGACCGGACCTTGTTTCAAGGCGTCAAGAAGCTTCTTCCTGGTCACTGGATAGATATCACTGAGGAGGATGGGATCCAGATCCATCGCTACTGGGATGCAGAATATGAAGACAAGGTACGACTGCTCCTCTCATTGCCGTCTTATCATTCCCTGAAACGCCAACCTTATTTACCAAGCTATAATCTAACCATGAGTTTAGAGAAAAGTTGAGACAAGAACCATTGACGAAATGGTGCTCGGCGTTCGCGAGCGACTTGTTGAGAGTATCCGTCTTCGTCTCCGTGCCGATGTCCCTATTGGAGTCTACCTATCAGGTGGTATCGACTCCTCTGCGGTTGCAGGAATCGTCACTGAGTTAGCAAGAGAGAATCACGTAAAGATTGGAAGTCAGGAGTCACCAAGACTCGCCTGTTTTAGTGTCGGGTTCCCCGGCTCGGGATTCGACGAGTCCAGCATCGCAGAACGCACGGCAGAATTTCTAGGCCTGGAAGTGATCAAGAAGGAGGTGAATGAGGACACTCTGGCTCGTGACTTTTCCGAAACGGCATACCACTGCGAACACCACCATTTTGATCTCAATTGTGTGGCTAAGTTTGCTCTTTCGACGCTGCCACGCGAGCATGGCTTCAAGGTTGTTCTCACCGGCGAGGGCGCGGACGAGCATTTTGCGGGATACCCCTACTTTCCCGTAGAGTTTCTGCGCGAGGAAGACTACGCCATGCCAGAGTCTGTACTGGCTAGCAACCCAGACATAAGGAAGAAACTGTTTGGGTCAGTTGACACGGATATGAGGGCAATCTTCCAAAACTTGGGCGCAGCAGCCGAGGGAGCAACGGATGACTGCCCGGCTATGGGTGAAGTGGGGGAGACCACTGTTCCATGGACGCTACTCGTCTGGCATGCAAAGAGACAGCTCTTTTCGCCATGGGTGCGAGATAGAGTTCAAGGGCTCGACTACAGACAAACGGTGATTGAGTCCTACCCACAGGACGCGAGGGCTAAGATGCGTTCGCGCTGGCATCCCCTGCACTCGGCGCTCTACATGTGGAACAGGGCAACACTATCCAACGTTCTGCTCTCCTGCCTGGGCGATCGGACAGAGATGGCACATAGCATCGAGGCACGCACCCCGTTTCTTGACCACCATCTCACCGAGTACGTGAACCGGCTGCCACCAAGCGTCAAGGTTTCACTTTCCAGACAGGTCCTTGAGCAGACAAATGGCGACGAAGCAGAAACTGGCGGCAGAGATGACCAAGGTCCGCTGTGGAAGAAGGCGGCCCCCGGATTGACGTCGTTTTCGGAGAAATGGATCCTCAGGGAGGCGGTGCGACCGTACATCACGGATGAGCTGTATCAACGCAAGAAGCACCCCTTTTTAGCACCAATGAAATGGCCAAGGGATGGCCCACTACACAAGATGTTGTCTGAACTCCTGACTCAGGAATCTGTTGAGGCATTGGGATTTGTCGATTACGAGGCGGTGGAGAAGTCAATGGGCCTTGCATTTGGCGATGAGGCGGACACTGGAGCCTTCCGCTCTCTGTTGTACGTGGGTGCATGGGTTACTCTGTCAAAGAAATTTGCTATTGAGAAGGTTGATATGAGCAGCTGGACGGATTGAGCATCACTAGAATCGAGCACCAATAGAACTAGCCATTTCCTATCGTTCGTATGCTACCTAAGTGAAGTGTAGCTTGTAGCGAGTTGATCTCAGATGAAACTTGATAATAGCCAAATAGAGCGACTAGCCTCCGATCTTTAGCGCAAATGGCCTTGTAAGACGCGTGCTGTCCAGTGTTCGGGTCCGGTGTGTCCTATTATGGAAGCGGCGCGACCTTAAAAGTAGGATGCCGGTCCCCAGAGCGACCCCATTGGGGCAATATCACAAGAGTCAAGACATATTGGTGGGATCCATACATGCCTTGTATCAGCAATCACAAAATGATGGAGATTTCTTGGCTTGAGGCTTGATAAAAATCATACTGTTTCCCGTTGTCGATGTTTCTTCCTATAATTTACGGTCTCATCACCGATATCATTTTCGGGTATCTTGCCCATCCCTAGTCGGGCACTCAGCTATGGTCGCAATGGGGAATTCTATAGGAAGAGCTGTTCTTTTTGGTGTGGTGACTGTTGCGGCCATTTCCAATGCCAGCGATTTCAACTTGATGCCGTTCCAGATAAACCTGTCCGCTGGCGTCCCACGTATGTTGGAATTCATCAATGACACCATTCTTCCTGCCCAGCCTGCGTATCCAGGGCTTGGAGACTCGTTGGGGATTGATCTCGATGTGGTCAAGTCACTCAAGGAGCAGTGGCTAGATGAGTTCGACTGGGATGCGGAGCAGCGGGACATGAATCAGTGAGTCAATCAGCACCTCATCCATATTCAGCTAATAACCAGGGTCCAGGCTCCCTCAGTATACAGCAGAGATAGAGGGCCACACTATTCACTTTGTTCATGCAAAGTCTCGCGACCCCGATGCGATTCCTCTATTGATCAACCATGGCTGGCCAGGATCTTCGTTCCTCGAATTTGAGCCAATCATTGACAAACTCACCACGGTTGTCCACACCTCGCACTCAGGCCGGGACAAGAAGGTGTCCTTTGATGTCATAATCCCATCTCTGCCTGGTTTTGCATTCTCATCTCCTGCACCTAAAAATTGGACTCTCGACGACACGGCCCGCCTTTACAACAGGCTCATGACCGAGGTACTTGGATACCCAAAATTCGCAGTCCATGGAACGTCTCATGGTGCCGCCATTGCATACACCTTGTATGAGGATTACACGAACACCACAAGAGCAGCCCACTTTAGTTTTATTCCATTCTTCCCGCCCACGGGGGAACAGGTTAAGGCCATGAATATTTCACTCACGCCGTTGGAGAAGGATATGCTAAACCGATCTGATGAATGGAGTAAGACGGGTAGCGCGTATTTCCTATTGCAGCAATATCAGGTGAGTTCGCAAACTTTTATTGTCATTCTAAATACCATTGGAAGACATAATAACTGATGGTTTCATCTCCTGCAGCCCAACACTATCGGCCTCGCACTGCAGGACAACCCCATTGGTTTACTCTCTTGGATTGGGGAGAAATATATTGAGTGTGAGTCTTCTCAGAAAACCAGCTCTCTCGCACCATTCTTGGCACAAAAACACAACATATTAATCCTCGTAAATATTAAGGGTCTAATCCCAATGCCGGGACTCCTCCATCACTCCTCACACACAACGAGATCCTCAGATGCGTGTCCCTATACTTTTTGACCAAATCATTCATCACGTCCATTTTTACGTATGCACAAAATCCCACAGCCTTTCGCTCCTTCTACACCAAAGCCCCTACAACGGCGCCGATGCTACTCAGCCAGTTCAAGTATAATGTTGGATATTGGCCGCGTCAAATTGCGGAATCAGTAGGAAACTTGGTCGAGTACAGAAGTGAGTAATATAACCCAACATACCGCTCGTCTCAAAGTCGAGTCAGCCTAACATGGGCGTTTAGATCACGAGTCTGGTGGCAACTTCCCTGGGTTGGATAACCCTGAAGCCCTGATTAGTGATATACGACGCATTGGAGAATACTGGACATAGGGTAGAAAACAGGCCATTGAAATTCAAACGTCGTGGAATTAGTAAGGTGGCTGTCGGAGTTTTAGATAAGATCCGGGCCATTTCTCTTCTGGCCACACTATGCCATCAGCGCCAACAATCATGGCTCCTGAGTATACTTATTATGGTCATTATCTACCTTTTCTGCACCGCTGCGCCTGCGGACCTACTGGATCCCGTGTGTGGTTAGCCGATATCATAGGCTACCAAAGTTGTGCAGTAATCATGTTGCCCTGTGAAATGGTGACTCCCCCAACCTCTGCGCAGTGGACAGTATAACCAAGAATGTCAGATATCAAATCACAACCTGGATGGGATTCCTTGTTTTCTCATCGTAGAGTCCCCCAATGATTGCTGGATTAACCAATAGGCATCGCGACTCCATGGGGGCCTCGAAGCAAGCAAGGAAGCGTCGGTATGCAAGGTAGACGAGATTCAATATGCCACCCCCAGCGACAATGGTTCTCTCGTATGCTTCCTGGACTGCATCAAACTGTAACCATTCCTGGCCATAGCCTGCATGGACATGCCCGAATACGTGGAGCAACGGCCGGGTTTGCCACAACTTTGACAAGAGATGCGTACAGCCAAGAGACATTAGGTCAAGGTGTCCTCTTGGTGGAGCATGAGTAATAAGGATATCAATATCAATATCCCCAAAAGGGGTTTCAGACCACACATCATGATGTCGCGGATATTGGAATGCCCAGTTGCCATGCTTTGGCGAGTAAGGGCTTCCGTAGACAGTTAGGCGGCGACCATTTGAGCAGGTCAATGTTGCAGAGGAGTTCTCCAGATATATGATGTCACCCCACTCTAGCTGGGATCTCGCAGCATTATTGTGTTGATCTCGAGAAGGATCCAAAATCAGATCATGGTTTCCTGCTATTACAACCTTGTGCTCGAATGGCTGTTGGCGTATCCAGAGGATGGTTTTCTGGACTTCATCAAATGTTCCTGACTGGGATAGATCCCCAGCGTGAATGAGTATTTCGCCATCAGGCAGTTGTGGTTGATAATTATGGGTGTCGGATATGCACACAACAGAGACCGCGTTTGAGACTGGCTGGGCAGGAATGAGACTCCGAGATGTGTAAATCTGTTTGGCGAGAAAGACGCACGGCCTTTGGCGAAACTCTTCCCAAAGGCTACGCTCTGGGCGACGTATTAACTGGTCTAATCCGGAGGATCGTTGGCCAAACATCATCGTTAAGAAAAGGAAATGATGATGATGAGGAAAGCTTCGTCATAAGGCACATGTAGCCTCATTATATCCGCTCGGCTTAACAACGGGTAATTGATTGTTTGAGCATTATGTAAGATCCTCCGTCTGAATCGAGGATTCGAGAGATAACGAGAATTGAGGTGAATTGATCTAAAATTAAAGAAGAAGAGCTTATCTCGAGGCTACAACTAACGATCTCTCTATTTATGGCTGGAGCTTATAGCTGGTCGTATCACCTTGTTATAGGGTAGGTAATTCGACTAACCCTATACCATCCTACTTCAACACTCCATAGATCGATCTGACTTGACCGGTATTACTAAAAGACGTGGCTGAGTAGTATGGTCAACACGAGAATATTGACCTAGTACGCGATAGTGAGGAACAAAGCTGAGATAATCGTGAATGCTGGCGAGCTATAGGCATTTATGATAGTAAATACATTTCTCGGTCTTATTAAGTATATACCTTTGGTCAAGCTAAATTAAGTAGTGTATTTCTACCATTCGCTATGTATTTACAGGTCGTTCACTGGCAAATTAGGTAATTTGGTAAGCATTTCTCAAAAACTAAACTATTAAACGGCCGTTTAATCGCCCGGTCTTGTACTAGGTAGCTACCTACATGTAGGTAGTAGTCTAGACGAAGAGTACATGTGGGTCCTCTACAATGATATTCATTTCCAGGAAGTAAGGACTCCATGTCTGCTTAGGTGGCACCTTTCCTTCTCCGTCCGGGATGATTAACTGGTTTGACAACGGAGCCACGGTCTGGGACCATGCTGGTGTTTTTTCTAGAACTCTGGGTCTTGCTCGTAGTTCCTCTTCCGCCTTTGGTCCAGCAATGATAGCAGGGCTGCCTCGAGGCAGACCCTTCTCGATGAGACGGTTGAATGCAGTGACGAGATATGTTGGTAGGACAGCTAGGATTGCATAACGTTCAGCGTCCGGGTCTTGCGGATCTGGTATAGCGGAAACAGCCCAGGTGGGCTGGTTGAAGAAAAATTCGATTTCGCTCCTAAGACCAGTGATGTATCCAATCACGAGGTACTCGTACATTCGGTACAATGACGCGGTGGGATTCCGTCCTCTTGTGAGGGCTCCATCCTCTTCGAGCTGCGCACGATGCTCCAGCAACCAGGAGATGGAGGGCAAATCACGTAATTGATCGGATTTGCGTTTGCGGAGCCACCGGACGAGAAATGAATAAAAGGCCATAGCGAACTTATTTGAAATATCTTAGTATTGGTTTGAGATGCGATTTGCTGATTGAAGTTCATTTGAAATGCCGCGTTCATTTGTGACGGCAAGTAGGAACGCGACTGTCACGTGATGCGTTCTGTTTCCCCTGTGTATGTCGCATGGGTCATCCAATTACAGTAAGGTAGAGTGACAGCATCCCCTGTATTATCTACAAGAAATGCATTTTAATTGGACGACTTACCGCGCGAGATGTATTTCGGCTTGGCCCCCCAAAACAAGGTGATTACCGATGAGCTTTCGCAAGCGCTTGCTGTGTGGCAGTGCCTCTAATCTCGACTAGTGTGATCATAAAGCCTCATCCCCACGAGGCCACAGCCAGTCGTTCCTGGCCCCCGTGCGCTGCACAACTTTGAAACCTCCGACTGGACCCTCCTGTCGAATGAAATAGGCGCCTGGTAGAAACACATGAAGATAGGCGCCTACTAGACATGAAGATAGGCGCCTGCTAGAAATGAAGACAGGCGCCTGCTAGAAATAGATGAAGATGATGAGACCAACTCAGTCATTACGACGGCATATTCTCTGCAACTAAGCTGATCGATTCTTTTAAATACAGACTTCTTCTTTCTAAATTGATTTTTGTTTTAAATCTATTATCTCTCGACACACAAAGCATCAAATCCTTTTCTATAGCTCAACTTTTTGCTCTCCTTTTCTTTTCAATTCTCCTACAATGGGTCAGAGCTGGTCAAGATGGAAACATCGTCGAAGTGCCGATACACTTAGAGACCTGGTCCCTTCAAAGACACCTGGTAACGACACTATGTTGCCAAAACTGGATCGAAAGACGTTGCTGTCTGCTATAGAATCCGTTGCCTCCTACATCGATAAACATAATAGCAATATCATCGTGATCGCCGTTGGAGGTGCTGTTAACACCATCCACCTTAAATCACGTAAAGCTACTCATGATGTCGATTTCTACAACGAATACCTGTCAGCTACTGACTACGAGCTCCTTCTAAAAGGGGCTCAAAAAGCTGCTAAACACAACAAGTTATTAGAGGCGGACTGGTTCAATAACCGCACTGTCTTTTTCATCCCGCAAGACCAACGCCAAAGCTTGTCCCAAGAAGCCTATAACCAGAATGAAGTCATCTTTCAGCAACCTGGCCTCACAGTTCTTGCTGCCCCATGGTACTATTCCTTCTGCTGTAAAGTTGATCGTCTGGCAGGAGGAGGTATCACCAAAGGTCGATCATACGACCTCAATGATGCTGTAGACTATCTTGCGAGATATCTCCACAACATTCAGGAAGCGACCGTCCCTTTAGCTACCGTGAAGGATTGGTTTCAAAGGTTTTCTCTTCGATGGACCCCGAACAGCGATGGAGTCATTGATCAGGTCAATCAGGCATATCGCGAACGATATAGCGTGGGATATAACGTTATTTCCTAAGCTGTGTGGAACTTTGAGGTGTTTGGAAAGAAAGATTCTAGCTTATCTTCAAGTACGATATCATGAGATACCTACCATCGCGCGTCAGGAGGGTTTATGGACAGTACTTGGGACATGTTGTCAAGGGCTAACACTATGATCAAAACTTTTATTGTTGGCAGCACATGTTTAAGACATTCCGGGCTACTT